>JBAMNC010000845.1:0-1200000 GCA_037902135.1 Cetoscarus ocellatus | reverse complement strand
ATACTGCAGTAATTAAAATAAGCTCAGTGCAAACTGTGCTGTTATTTTCTTTTGAACTACAAAAACAGACTGACACACAAAAATAAATGCTGTTTTTTGTGTTTTGGAGGTTAGAGACATCACAATATGACTGAATGCTTTATGTCAGGCCTCTATACAGGACAAATGTTGCAGAAAAATTACTATGAGGGTAAGTGTATTTACTTGGGCGTAGGGAGACACCCACTTTGAGTTATGTCTTTGATTTCACCAGTCTCACTTGCACTTGGTCCTAGGTTTGGAAACGGCACCAGGGTGGCAGTATTATTTAGTGTCAGCACACTAAATAATACTGCCACTCTGCGTACTGGAACACCAGCTTCCAATGGCTTCAGACTTTGGCAAATTTTTTGCAGCACTTCGTTGTACCTAAATGTGAAGGTGACTAATCAGGCTTTCCAATGATAAACACTACAATTGGTATGATTAAAGGTAAGAAATAATTGACCAAAATAAGGGTTCAAGACTCATTTTGAGAAGTATACATAATTGAGACAAACTATGGGGCAATATTGAGGCTGTTTATTGTTAAGAACCTGATGATAGAATATAACTATACTGGGGGATCCTGATGTAGTAAATCATGATTTTCACTTTTTAGTCTCTGTTAAAGACCCTGCATTATGTAAAATACATTTGTAACACTAATGATACAAAAATAATTGTCCATGGCCTGTATGAATTCTCCAACATTGAAACAACACTCTCCCTCTGCTGCATACTCCACCTTAAAGTGTATGAGTTTGTGTGCAGAAATAGTCAATTCAAAAGATATTCCCCTGTCAATGTCATTAGGCCAGTTTTACAAATATTACAATATTGTAATGTATCAGTGTTTTGCCGTTCACCCCGTTCATGTTGTTCTATGTTATGTTGAAGTTTGTTTAAAAATAAAGACATGGCTGCCATTATGCTCACTAAAAATATTGATCACAATAAAACACAACTGATCACAAAGTTATCTCTTTGAAATATTTATAATGAAATGGTTCTAACTGAAGGAGAATTAGGTAAATCCAATTTAAGGATGCACGTCTGCACAAGGCTTTCATTGGTCAAGGCATATTGCTTTAGTGCAAATAATCAGCCACTGTGAGGCTAACATGATTATAGGTGAATATTTTACAGAAGCTATGAATTTACCCTCTGATATTCCCATAGAATGACATTTCTCTCAGCTGAAAAAGACACATTTAATGAAAAGCTGCATAGACTCTGGGCTGAAACTGGCATTTTGAGCCACAGTTTCTCCAAATGAAATGTCACCATTTTTGCCACATAATGTGTGAAAAAGCAATTATGTTGTTTTTTTCTCTTCAGTAAAAAAAATAAAAAATAAATTTCATAATAATAAACTTCAGTCAGAAAGGACATTTGAATGATGCAAGAAATCTTAATTGTTGTTTTGTTGTTGTGACAAAACTTCCAAAGGCGTAAATACTTTAATTTGTCCTTCTTTGTCTTGCTTATTTGTGGTAAAAGTATTTCTGTCTCGCTGGAGAATACTTTTTTTAAAGCATCAAAAATAGCAGATTGTAACTGGGATAAAAACTTAAGAGTAAAAAGCAAAATAATTTTGCCTCCTTTTAAAAAAAAAAACAAAAAACAAAAAACAAGCAGTCACTTTGATCATTTTAGTGTTGGTCCCTGCAGAGTGCTCTGCTGGAATCAATTCCCTTCCAGTGTAATTGGTGTCATGCCTGGTTTGGCTAAATAAGCTGTTGCACCAGAAGATACTCTGGTGAACTAAAAGGGCAGTGCTGACACATTGCTTTAGACAACACTGGGAAATTACATTGACTCAAAAGGGTTTAAAGGCAGTATGCTGTACAAAGCTATTAGAACGATTTATGGTGGAATTCATGGGAATCAATCCTACAAATATCACCGTTTTCATTAACAGTAGTTTGATGTCTAATGCCTCTATGCCAGCACCAGCAAAGACAAGAGGCTACAAGTCTTTTCAAGGTCAGAGATCAAGGTTGTCAGATTCTCCCTTTGCTTGAGAAAAAATATCTTTGAAGCCCTTTGACATATTTTGAAACTTTGCACTTTCAAAAGTTGAGGTCATAGGGCCTCATGTTCACCCCTGACTTCTAGATATGATTTTTAAAAGAGCATAAATGCCTTTTAGTTAAAATCAGCAAGAATATCCATCAAAAATGAATTTGATTGAGAGGTTATTGGTCAATATTTGACATCATAAGGCCCCATGTTCATCACTTACATGCTAATGTTATATCTCAAGCATACTTAGGGGGATATATGGCTAAAGTATAAGCTGAAAAGATTTTGATACTAAGGCCAAATGACCAAAGGTCATTTAGGACTCATTATCATCCTTTACTTGTGAGAGTGACATCTTGCAAATGCTTTGGAGAATTGCAATATACATCACTTGTGATGTAATGTCTCAGGAACCCTTGGGCAAATGTAGAAATGGTCGCCATTGGTCTTAGAGCCTTATGTTCGTCCTTTGCTTGTCAATGAAATATCTGAAGAAAAATTCCAGGAACTCTTGTTTAACGCTGCAAATAGTCAATGCTAACTCATGATGATTAGACTACATTTTAAAGGTCAAAGGTCTTTTGGCCTGATATTCATCCCTTGCAAATTGATGTGACAACCAAATATTTCCCAAATTGTCATCTAACTTTGCACAAATGCAAACTCTAAGTTAAGGATACTTTAACTTCATTTAGAAGGTCACAGGCCAAAATTTAAGGTCCCAGGGCCTCATAACTTACTTTTGTAAATATCATTGCATTAAAAAATGAAGGAGGCATTATTTTACTTGACACCAATGCTCATTTAATGCTGTTCTAATTAGGTCATGGGTCAGAGGCCAAGATTAAGGAGTCTGGAGTCAGTTTTCTACAAACTTTTCAAAGTTGCCTTCTCCAAACAGAGTGACCTGATGATCAAGAGCATGTGTCAAAGCAGAGGATTTTGTCCCTCTTTATTTGCTCACATGATATGTCAGGACCCCTTTTTTTTTCAAGCTTTCCACCAATGTCCACTCCTGATTGAGGATTAATAATCAGATTTTTTACTTTTTTTGGCTTCTGGACCCTAACCCTCCCTCTCCCTAGTCCTTCTTCTTGACTCATCATGTCTGGCACCTGTATGCAGTGTGAAGGCATAAAACCATCTGGGCTTTGGGTCTTGTTATGTTGTTGTATAATACATTCCTTTCTGTAGCCAGTCAGTCATGAAACATTCACATCATGATTGCTCATAACGTGTTTTAACTTAATTCAACATGTCATCTCGCTTTGACTCGTGCATTTTTAGCAGACTTTTACTGTAATTGAAGCACATTGCAGCAAAATGGATTCACCTCTGATCACTCAGTCAAGCTCACTGAAAGACAGTAAAGCCCCAATTCACTGCCAGCTATCCAGTGGAGCTAAATGTGGTTTTTCCTAACAGAAAAGTACAAGGTTAAAAGGTTAATATCTGGTAGTGGCTACAATTCTCTATGCTATTGTAACGCGGCATTCTCTCGTCTTCCCTCCCTCATTCCACAATTGTGTTATTGTGTGAACACACACAGTCGCGTCTCTCTCTCGCTCTCCTCCCCTCAGTGTACAAGTTGCAGCAGAGCCATCCATTTAAACCCGCAGACCATGAAATTAGGTTAAGACGTAAGGCTGTGAATGACACAGGTGTGGATACAAATGAGAACATCCGAATGAAGGAGTACGGATCCAAGACGCCCGATACTGTAGTCGTTATATCCATTCAGAATTATATTTCACAGCATCCCCCTTCATTTTACTTAGCCCACTTTCCCTGTTGTGTATTAGCAGTCAGGACAGGGCATTAGCATACATGCTGGGTAGCTGCGTGTGAGGATATTAGAAGCTCTGTCATATTCCAAAATCTCATTTCCCATAGAAAACTTTAAAGTCGCTCAAGCTTGTCTGCACTCCTCATGCTCCCTAGTATAAATCGGAGCGTGTCTCCTCCTTCTTGAATTCATTCACATATTCAAATTCTTAAGTCTTGGTCTTTTTAATAATTTCCCTCCATGTGTGACAAAGATGTACCAAGTGACAAGCACAATGGCTATAATTGCAGCTCTTTTACAAAATTAATGGAACAACCATATCCCCACACAGACTGCCAACAACTCACCTCAGTTTTTTTCAGCCTTTTGCACTGTATTTTTTTTTCTTCAGATAATTATTCCCAGGATAAGTATGGCTACAGGCAGCTTAACAAAAGATTGCCATTATGGCTACTAAGGCTAATTTTAATAGTTGGTCCTGCGAAGAAAAAAGAATAACCATTTCTGACTGCTTCCCTTCATAAAATTTAAGCTTCACTCCCAATTTTCTCCTAAAACAGAATTCAGTGTTTTGTAATCTGAAGATATTGACACCTTAAATATTTGTGAAAAAGGCTTAACTACCTTTACTTATTTCAGTGCAATTTCATATGATACATTTTAGTAAATAAAAATTCCACTTTTTGCACAAATTTAACAATTCTGGGAACATTATCAACCACTTTGAAATTATTCAATGGAAAGTGAATTTGTAACAACAGAAGACAATCAGTTAAACTATGATCTTTATGATCTGTATAAATATTCCAATAATCAATAAATACATATCCATTTATGGAGCAATAAATTACAGCTCTTTGTAGTGTGAACAAGTCAGGGCACTTCTCTTTCTTTAAAATTTGGTAGTATAGCTTTTCATTTTATTGTAAAATTGGACATTTATAGCAAATTTAGGGCCACAGTTGTAGCTAATAGAGCTCCTTTACTTTGATATTTGGTTTTTGCTAGACTGAATAGGAGGTCAGGGTTATTTACAGCTGATTCATGAACCTATACCATCCACCAAAGATGGAGCAGTGCAAATGCCCTTATCTTTAGATTAGGACTATGAACAAGGAGATACTAATCTAAGCTCCTTTCACAATGACATATTTTTCCCCATGAAATGTTAACAATACTATTCTTTCATTGTAGGATTTTACATGTTTAATAAATGGAGTATCACCAGGATCAATATCAGAGCCTCTATGATAAAAGAAAGTCAGGCTACTTTCAGCTGATCAAAAAATCTAAACTATCTTACCAATGGTCTTGGCAGTGTTATCACTCTTTGTATCCTTAATCAAGAGCAACAAAAAGTCTTGTCCTCAACACTTTGAAGCTTTCAAGAATTCATTATAATGAACCCACTGTGTGCTCTTAAATTTGAAAACTGTACACCCTTGACTTTTTGCCCATTTTTTTCCACACATTGGTGACCTTGAAAACAGCTCTGTGACCCACTTTTTGGTCCCCTTCAGCCAGTTAAGAATCACTGGCATGGAAGACCTAGCTACAACATGTCTTCTAGGCACTAAGTAATTTAAATGAATTAAGGAATTGGGGTGTCATCCAGTTTGTCAATGTTAAATGAATGTAAAGTTACCCCATCAAAACAATAAATCACATTTTTTTGAGGGCACTTCAAAACCATGTCATAGTAAAACACAAGTTAGTCAATAGCTGAATGATATTAGTGAATGAAGTGCCACAAGGATCTACAGTAGAGTTACTTTAATTGATATTTGGTTTATGGTAGACAGAAAATAACGTCTGTTTAAATGATTAAAAACCTGTCAGACCTTGACAGAGAAGTGGCCCAAGCCACCAATGACAAAGAGCAGCATGTAGTCTTCTATACTCTGAGATAAATTCAAACACTAACTACAAAGATTTTTTTTTTTTTTTATTGACAAAGTATCTTAATAATATGGAGTCTTTCCAATTCTCAAACAAAACACTATTGTTATTTCTTCATGGCAACTGATGCAGTATTTAAACTGCTCAACAGAGAAATGTATTGATCTAAAGAAAACTGATGCTACCCATTGGTTAAAACCATATATCAATAATGCCAAAGAACTGTCTGTAAAGTTCCATTCAGCATTGTTCAATGATATCCAGTTTACTAGTTGTACATTTTCTATTTTATAAATAAGTTGTACATAATTAGGGGAAAACTTCTTGTTTCAAACAACAAGCTCATAGTGTGAACCAGAAAGTCATTTTAAATTACTTAACTCTCATTATGTAAAATTCATCCACAAAGCTAAATGCTAGGTTGGCCCTCAGTAAAGCCAACTTATGGAGCACAGTTTGTATTGAATAAAATCATAATTTAAGAGGAGAAGGCTCCTAAGTGATAGCTGATTTTATGTGTGTGTAACAGGGTATTTGAAATTCCCAATCAGAATGAATTTGGTAAGAATGAAGAAAAATTTCAGAAGTAGTGCCCTCACAGATATGCAAGTTACCCATGCCATGGGCACCAACATACATGTATTATCACAGCTGCCAAAATTTAAACTTTGCATTAATAGCAATCTTTGGCCTATGAACTTCACAGCTATTATTTCCAAAGACAGTTTGAAATGTGGACCCTTCGGACCACAGCACACTCTTGAACTCTCAGTCAGTATATCTCTGATGAGCTTGGAGACAGAAAAGTTGGTAGCACTTTTGAACGTTGTGGATATGTGGCTTTTGCTTTGCACAGTGGTCTTATTTTATGTTTGTAAGATAAGTCGAAAAGAAAAGAATAGAATAGAACAGAATAAACCTTTTTTTGTCCCACATGGGGAAATTAGCATTGTTACAGCAGCAAAGGGGACAGAGTTGATAAAAAAAGTCTAAAAAATAAGTATATAAATAGAAGTATGTACATTATTCTACCAATATAAAAAGGGCTAGAATAGAGAAACTAAAAAGCCAATCCAATAAGGATTATTTACACATTCACAAAGTAATTGCACATGGATGTAAGTGACTGCACATGGATGTTATTGCACATAGTAATTGCACATTGTCAGAGAATTTGCACAGTAATAAAACACAGGAAAAAAAAGAAAAGGATTTGCAAATCACAGTATTTTTTTTTCAAGTTCCTTTTGGCCTTTTTACCTTTATAATAATGGAGAGACAGTGGATAGAAAAAGATAAGGAGGTGGCGAGAAGGCAGGGGAAAACACACAGGAAATAGGCCTCATGCTGAAATCAAACCCGAGCTTCCCACATGAGGCACAAGCTTTAAAATGTAGAAAGTGCGCACATCCCACTTGGCTTTTGGCATCCCCTAGTTTCCTGTATTTATTCATATTTTAACCATGCTGAAACTATTGTGGAGCTGGGGTTTGTACATGTGGTGAAGACGAGAATTCTGTCCCTCAGCTCCATCTTTTTTTATGGTTCCCTCATTTTACACAGAGAAAGTACCTAACAAGAATCACAGTGTGGTTCAACCCTCTGATATGTCAACAAAGCGCTGGAAAAAAAAAAGGTCAAACCATTTCAAAGCAACCACATCTGGAGCTGGTAACGCTGGAGCACCACATCGACTGCTGCTTTTACTATAATAGGTATTGACCTGTGCATCGGCGAGGTTCTGCTGAGGTCTGCAGTCCTTCAAACCCCACTGAGTTCAAACATGAAAAGTTTCTGCTCCTATCACTGTGGGTTTCCATTGATACAAAAGACTGCTGAGCACTTAAAAGGGAATAAAATATGTGTAATGGTGAATGTGATATCAGCTGAATCAGGATTTGATTGATAGGCCCTTTGGGGGCATGTGGGGCGCATGAAAAGGGGAGTCGAGAATGAATTTGCCGACTAATGATCCTTTCCGTTTTTGAATTATGTTTAACCTGGGCATTGGAGATAGCGTGACAGGGAGAATGTAGGAGTGGAGGTGTGAGTGGAATTGGAATGCCAATCAAGATAAACAAACCCTATATGCTCTGGAAAGGTTTAACTAATTACATTGGAAGGCTGAGAAATAATTAACTCAGCACACTGTGAGTTGAACATACAATGTGAGCTCACTTCTATTCATAGCCTCAGATGCATATTTAGCATGAAATGAATAGACTCAAGTGGTAAATCAGCTCATTTAATGTGTCAACGGTGCTCGCTTGTGCACATATAATACATAAGCACTTGTGGGATGCCAAAGGGTCAAGTGGTTTTCAATGTGTGCTCCGAAAAGTCCTGACGCTAGCTAATATTTCCTGATGTGCTCTTTTTTTATTTGCATAGCGGGTGCTGCCTCAGCCTGCCTCTATTGTCAGAGCTTTCTATTTGAATGTCAACACTATTATTACAGCAGGTGATGCAACAGCAGGTGTCTCTCTGCCTGCCCCCCCCACCCCCACCTCCCATCCTCTCTCTTCCTTTCCTGTCTGTTTGCCTCTTAGCCTCCCCTCGCTTTCCTTCCCTCAGTTTGGTTTAACAGCTATCATTACGGCTCCGCCAAATGGAATCCACTTGGAATCCACTTTTTCAAGACTTTGCGAGCATCTCTGTTTTTCTCGGCTTTGACATTCTCCTGCTCTGACTGTAATGGGTGAAATGGAGAAAGCTCCTCATAGCCGTCTTGCCTTTTTTCCCCCCACCATTGTTTACAGCACCAGCTTTGACAGTGTTGCTTCTGACTTGCTTCGTAGAGAAAATGGACACTTTGACATTTCACATACTGAAATGTGGCAGCACATGGTATTACTTGAAAACACTGTTCATTACCGCCTTGACAACTGATGACCAATATTCAGCCTCCCCTGCATTTTTCATTGAAAAGATGGCACAGACACTGACTTTCTAACTTGGAGGTGTTCAGCGTGATCAAAGAAGAGTCCATCCTTTCTTCTACTTTCTCTCTTGTACTTTTTGCCTCCTTGTTCTTACTCTCTACCATGAAATCAAGTGCTCTTTATTGCTGGCATGTCTCCATGGGTCAGAGTGTATTTTTTAATTTGGGCTTTATTGATGCTGAGAGTTCTGACACTGTTGAAAGAAAGCACCTGGGGTATAGAACAGGGGAAGAAAATCAAGATGCTCTATTTTTAGAGCCATGGATTTATGAATCTGAGGAGCCCATATTTTACCTTAACTCTTGTTCACACATTTGATTTCATAGACTGCAACAGTTTGATCACAGCCACTAATGTTCAAAAGCCTTCTGTCTACAGGCCAGGCTTTGCATTGGGCTTGCCAGCCTAAGCCAGTAGGCTTAAGCTACTTACACAAAAATGGTTGGATGTCACACTGGTAGGCCCATTTGTTGGAGCAGTTTCAGGCTACTGTTGCTGTTAAAAAGGGTGGTTCAAATTGTTGCCACGAATGACCTTTGTAAGGGCAATTTTTGACCACATGGAAAATCCGCAGGAATTAATAAGGAAAGGGAAATGTTAAAGAATCTATATGATAAGCAGAATCGATTCTGGCATTAGTATCAATAAAAATCTTGTCAATTCCCATCTCAAATCACTTGAAGAAGACATGTAAATCACTCTTGAGAAAGTATAAAAGAGTATAACAAAGGCTCTTAAACCTATAGCCATATGTTAAACTCATAACCAGGATATCAGGGTTTAAGGCCTATGCTGAAAAAAATCAATATCACAGTGTATCGTTGTAGCTCCTTGCTGATGCATGTATTAACACAGACTTTGCAGAACCAATTTGTTCCCAAATGCTCTGACAGCAGGTGTAAAGAAAAGATTTGGTAATATCACCTATAGTGTAGTTAAAATGGTGGCATTATAAGCCAGACTACATGATACAGTGCTCATTCAAAATTTTACATTACTTCGAAGATAACTGAGACCTAAAATGTTAATGTTTTAAGTCATAGAATTCGCAAAATCTGCATTTTTTTTTTTTTAACCAGAAAAGAACAAAACTTTTCTGGATGTGGCAAAAGTTCACCTTTTATGGGTATTGCAACACATATATGCCTCTTTATTGGGATATGTATCCCATCATGTGGTTGCTGGAAACACCAAGCTCTAGTTTAAAAGAAGCCACCTTATTGCCAAAAGGGCTGTATTATGCTGGGTCCTCCAGTGCTCAGTGGGCATTTTTTATTCATCACACATTTATCACTTTAAGAGAGGAATGTGGATAGTTCACACTATTAGCACTGCCAGCCTTTGGTTCTTCTTCTGGTTTGATATCCATTTTTCTGAGCAAAATGTAGTCAGTTATGTCTTTGGTCATAGTATAACCTAAAAAAGCTG
Source organism: Cetoscarus ocellatus (assembly GCA_037902135.1). Lineage (NCBI taxonomy): Eukaryota > Metazoa > Chordata > Actinopteri > Labriformes > Labridae > Cetoscarus > Cetoscarus ocellatus. The sequence goes on along the minus strand of JBAMNC010000845.1, from coordinate 1,189,899 downwards.
ATATATAATCTTATCTCAATGTTTTGGGATCACAGTACCTCCAGACCATGCCCGTCCTACAGTTCAGCCCCTATGTTCTTTTCATTGTGTTCATGCAATGTCCTTCTTTTACTCTAGGGTTTGAGGGCATCTCAGCAGCCATCAAGCAGAGCTGCAATGGTTCAAACTGGCAGGAGGCTGCGCTACACTAAAGACAGTGTTTGAACAGATTGTCAAGTCTGTATGTAGTTAACAGGATTCCCGGTTTGCACAGTTAAGACAGAGCATTTGAACAGAATATAGGGCTTGAATTGCAAATGTATTATTATAAAACTGGTGCTGGCTTTTTAGCTCTCCATCCATCCAACTTTGACCATGGTACATCCCTTGTACAAGCCTTTTGATGCTATTTGTTCATTCATTATGGCAAGTCCTAGGTGTCTGGACCAACCATGCTGCTTTGAAAATAATTTAACTGCCTGCTTTTGTCAGCAAAGCTACAAAAGCTGCAAAAGTCCACATCTTGGTAAAAAAGAACCTACAATCCTGCAAATCTGACTTAAGAACTGTGCGTGACAACTCAAACTTGTTGCAGTAGAGATAAAATCAATTTGTTTCCTGTTTTTATCCCTGAAATATGTCCTTAAATACATCTTAAGTAGTCTCAATTTCAAGTCAAAAGCAGTGGAAGTTTCAGAGTGATCCATTATTTTTGGACTAATCCATAAGTCACTTAGCTTTCCATTTGAGTTCACTCTGAAATGTTTCATGAGCTTGTAAAACTGAGCTGTAAGACTGTAAAATTAATTTCATTTAACCACATTGGAGTACATGCACTCCCAGATGATTAAGACTCCAGCTGCAATTATGAAACGTCTGTAAAAGGCACTTTCTTTTATTATACATGGAGTAAAACTGAGCTTCAGGTCAAGTTCCTCTCTGCTTCCTTCTTCAAAATGGATCCCTTATTAATTGTCGTACATTTTGCCTGTGATTTCTACATTCAACTTGTTCAGTGTGCAAGATGAAGTCGTCTTGGGTTTGGCAATCTCACTTTAATGAATCTGAAGTTGTCTGGATTGCTTTAAGGCTATCACTCTTATATGATTTACGAGAGGGAAAGAGTGTGATTTCATTTTCTAATAAAAATTTAATTTGCCCCTCATTTGTGGTGCACATCTGTTTTCTTTGCTAATGGGAGCTCTTTAGATGACAGAACACAACCAACTAATCCAAAGTAAATGACATCTCAGACATATTTTGGTGCAATAGGTCCTCTCTGGTATGAGTTTTGGTTAAGATCTTTCAGAGAACAGCAGCATATTAAAAAAAGGTCTGGGATAGAACAGAACATTTGTGGAAATAAGCTCAGGAAAAAAAAAATCAAGTTCAGTGTTACAAAATGAGCCAAGGGAAATTTTAGAGGAAGAGGCATAGTGGTGCAGCAGGTAGTGTGTGTGCCTCACAGCAAGAAGGTTACTGGCTCAAACTCCGTCGACCAGGGTCACTCTGTGTAGAGTTTGATGTTCTCCCTGTGCTTGTGTGGGTTCTCTGGTACTCTGGCTTTGTCCCACAGACCAAAAAACATGCTTGTTAGGTTAGTATAGGACTCTAAATTACTCCTAGGTGTGGGTGAGTGTGTAAAAGATTGCCTGCCTCTCTATGTGGGCCTACGATTTGCTGGTAACCAGTCCAGGTTGTACTCTTGCCCAATTACAGCTGGGATAGACTCAAGCCCCCTGTGACCCCAAAATGTACTGAAGATGTATGGAAAATTTTAGAGATTGAAAAGCAACTTCATCAGCATAAGTCAGATACAATGAGAAAACAGATGTATGTTTTAGATATGTTTAAATAAAACATGAAAAGAAATGTTTTTATTGAAATGCATTTTCTAAGGAAAATAAGCATATGTACTCCTCAAAAAATTTGGAAATGTTATTTGGGTTGATCATTTCTCCTCTTTAATAGTACTAATTGGTATTGTCTTTTATATCATTGATTTCATCAACTTGTAAGAATCATGAATTCATTGAATGGGCAACACAGCTAAACGTGTGGCTAGCACACACAATTTTCGCAAATCCTCTCTTCCCCTGAAATAAAGCCTTCTGTTTGTGAGTGAAGCAAGGGTGAAGAACCAGTTTTCTATGGATGTGGTCACCCTGGTACTTACAGTCTGTCGTCTGTCTTTGTCCTAAGTTTTTAAATGGTACCAGGGGGTGACAACAAATAATGCTGCCACTCTACATACCAGAACAACAGCTTCCAGTTGCAAGGGGTTTTTGCACTTTCTTCGGGGCACTACCCACATGTTCAGCTGTGTTGCTCATTTCCCGAATGCATGATACTTACAAGTTTCCAACAGTTTAAAATATAATACTACTCAGTATTATTAAAGGGGAGGAATAATCAAAATACATAAAAATTGGTGATTGAAATATACAATATGAATTTGAATTAAAAATTATTGGTTAAAGTTTAAGACTTAACCATTTTGTACATTGAAAAAGCACTGTCATTTGCATTTGTCAGAAACAGAAATAAAAATGAAACAGTGTAAAAAACATTTTTTCAAATGGATGGAGGACCTAGCATATTGCTGTGTTGTTTCCCTTCACGGACACAGAGATGCTTTGTTTTGGTTGAGCCTTAGAATTGCAGATAGGCCATCTGTGAGGGATTTCCTTACCTGTTTTCTATTGATATGCACATTTTATCACAAATTTGGCACACATTTTTACTTTACCATCAAATGTACGGCCATCTAATATATTGCTCACATATTTTTATTAAATTCTGAGACATGGAAAACAGTTTTAAAAGGAGGGATGGAATCAGGATTATACCACATTATGATGCTTTAGCACAATTGTATTTAGGTTAAAAAAAAAAAGAAAAAAGAAAACAATCATTAATATCTATGGAAACAGAAACATGTCGGTCAACTCAATAGCCAAACACTGGGTGGAGCACTGCTGCTTTCATTATAGTATTTACAGTTCCAATGTCTTCATCCACATGACCTAAATACTGACAGTTAGGCATGCAAAGGGCAGATTTATGGGCGAGTTTTGACATTTAAATTATAGATTTCACTATAAATCACTTAACACTCATACTAGCTTGAGCGAATGATGTAACCAATAACCAATCAACAAAGTGCATTGTTGAAGTCATCTGTCGCCAAACTGGATACAGGGTCCCTGCCAGTACAGGATGTGGTCAGAGCGAGGAAAGTATACTCCTGTTAGATATTTTATATTTTCTGTGTCAGGGAAATTAATGATTGAGTCATGTGGGAAAGCTTTCACCACTCTACTGTTCACATTAAACAGTTCACAGCAGGATGAAAAACGGGTCAATTACAGGCAATCTGCAAAACGAATTAAATACAAATCTACTGTAATTAACACAAGGGATCATAAACAAGATGATAACATGGATTCGTGTGGCTTTGCCTTCACACACTCATAAGGACACCTGCAGGGCACTTAACATGTTTATTCACTGTCAGAACACCCTCTGCTATATCATGTTAGGTTCACTGTTAAACATTTTTACAGGTTAAAGTGCTATTTATACGTTTAGGCAACTTAACAGACACCTTCACGAGCACTTGATATTGTTCTTTCAGTCATTAGGACACCGTTCAGGACACTGGTTGCCAAACTGGATACAGGGTCCCTGCCAGTGTTTTTCACTGTCCAAACATCCCTCTAGGCACTTTTATGGTGATCTGGCAACTATATGGACACACTAGTGAATACAACAACAACAACTAACCTTCACTTGTTTGTGTGGGTTTGCTGGACTGATTGTGTCCTTACTGCAAATTAACTGCTTGCACACTTGTCTTAAAACAACTCTCCTTTATGATCTAGGTGTGAAAGCGCATTATATGGGTGGCCTGTGCCAATGATGGAAGAGTCAGAGTTTCATCACCACAGAGATAAAGAACTCACTTAGGCACAGCTCAGTATACTAATATGGTGTCCCTAACGTCAGCCATATTGGAAAAAATTTCCAGTTCAGTGGCTGAATATTCTCATATCCGGTAGGCCTTGGAAACGCCACTTTTTTTTTTACTTCCCGTAGAGGCGACCACAATATTGCATGTCTTTTGAGTTTATGCAAAACGTTTCCCATTTTCCTCTGACAGCACTCACTCAGAGCAGCCATGGCAAATATCATTAAATGGCCCTGCTTACACACTCTACGCACACTCTCCACACACATACACAAACAAACACGCGTACAAAACAGCCTCATCCTTCTCTCTGGCCGTAGTCATTTTTCCCCGTCTTTTTCTTCCTGGCTATCGCTCAGTAGCAGCGTATGAGGAAAAGAGAGTGCATTGATCTGCCAAAGTGAGCAGCCATTTCACAGGGCCAGTCTGCGCGCCGCTGCTGTCCCTGAATGGGAATTGCTCATTTCACCTGGCCGCCTTGCCTAAAGCAGACTAGTGGGAAGCCCCCGCTAGAGATGGAGGGGAGAAAGGGGGGGGGGGGGGGGGGGGAGTCAGGGCCCTGGTCAGGGCTTGGCAGACGGCAGATAAGAGCTCCTCTTGCTGCTCCTGCACGCACTTCCCACCCTCCCTCTCTCTCTCTGTCTCTGTCTCTCACACACTCAGACGCACATACGCACAGAGCCCTTTCTCCACACATGTGAGACGCTAATAATAACTTTGGCGTTCTGGTGAGTCAGCCTTCTTTCCTCAGGCAAGGATAAAAGTAAAACATGGTGCCTTTATTGAGTCTGAAATCACTAACTGTGGAATTCCCAGAACAGGGCTTTAGTTCAGCCTGGATTCCATTCACTGCCAGGATGCCATGTGTCCACAAGATCTAATACTGTGTCCAAAGCTGGGGCTGATCGTCTGATAAACAAGCTTGTATAATATTTATGAGATTCACATGTGATACATACAGTAAATCTGAAGCTTTGCATGCATGTTTTGGACAAATTAATCTGGGAACAGATATTATGTTTAACCTCTTCTTTGCCTATTTTGCTTCATATTCAACTGAGGATATTCAATACCAGCCTTGTTTAGCTGATAAAAACTGTTTGTTAAATATGCCCTGTAGTAATCACAGTATCTTCTATTTAAAAGCCTGGAGGGCTGTATCTTTGTATTACATACTAGAAATAGTGATGGTTTTATTAAGTCATTAATAAGGCGAAGGTCTTTTAGTGAGGAGGGTAAAATCTTTATCCTTGGTACTTAATTTTTGTTAGGTTACATCAACAAAGTACTTTAGATTAAGTAAGCCAACAATGATGAAGTGTTTTTTGAAAGCGAGGTTTGGCTTGGTTAACCCTGATCAAAACAATGCTTTCCCCCAAACATAAATAGGCAGCGTAAGTGACTCATTAGCCCAATTAACGCTGCTGTTTCAAGTCGTTATATTTATGCCCCTGTGACTCTTCAACTCCACTGTGAACATCACTGAGATCGAAAGGGGGGGATGAGTTAATCGTGTGTTATTATGTGTGTCTTTCTACAGTGAAGCCCTGCCTGTGCACATCCCACAGGTACCCACCCACTCTGGCTCCACAATGCCATACTCAATGTGATTTGAGTGGTTCAGGTTGCCAATTTTATGCATGCTGGGACTAATATGAATCTATTATGATGGTTGAAAATCACCTCAGTACATTTGTGCAAATATAAAGTTGGTGCTAGTGTATTTATTGCAAGAACAATGATTGTAAGAAATAAAATTGCATGTTTTAGGATTGAATATTTGCAACAGTCATGAGGACTTTTACCACCACATTTAGCAGGTGATTTGGCTGCATTGGCCATATATACAGCTGGACAACATGCTGCATGTCCTGTTGTACAAAAGTGAAGTCAAAATAGCCCTCACAAGAGGCGCTTTAAAAGTGCCTTATGGAGTCAAAATTTTAACAGTTAATATCCACTAGAAGAGCCCGTGGTGTTAATACTTAGACACTAAAAGAAACCTAAATTAAACTTATTTATAACCACAAGTATCCCCCGGGCTAGTTAAGTCCAGAGCAGTACAGATTCGTGTTCTGATTTGGAGCAGGTGCTCATACTTGCATGAAGGCGAATTACTTGTAACTCTGCTGATCCAATCCACACAGCACTGTAAGAGCATTAAATTGACCTGTCAAAACTTAATTACTCAAAAATACATGTTAGCATATTTCATGTTAAAACATAAAATATGCAGACTTATAATGACAGCAACCATGCTTATGTTTTAACCTGTTTTTTTCCCTTTTTCCCTCTCATTGCATGCACCAAACACTGAAAAGACATACCTTAATTTTGCCTTTATTGAACCTCATCTTGGAGGTAAAAAGAGAGAGAGGTGCAAAAAAAGTTGATAAAAGTTGTTCAATGTGCCACTGTGTCTGTAAATTGCACAGACAGCAGGACTGAAAAGACTTCTTCTAATCCTGACAGATTTTTTGTTTTATAATTTTTTGACAAAATTATCACCCTAAAACACTAACTAAATGTGACAGCTGATAGTCATCTTGCTACTATTAAAAATACCATTTAAGCTAACAAGCTATTGTTAGCTTCTCACTTCTCAGTGTTTTGGTGAAGACCGATTTTTTATTCCTCACTTACAAAACAGCAGTACTATTCATCCAAACCAATAAAAAAATACACAAAAACTCACATATCTGTAGATTTTTACTCTGGCAGTGGTGTGTAAGGAAGGATTCTCAGTATTGCCTTGCGTAAACCTACCTGAACTGATATGCTGGCTAAGCTTGAGCTGTTTTAGGTGCTTTCAATTATAACATTTTCAGCAAATTTTTTGTATGAAAAGTGCTATACAAATAAAGTTTGATTGATTGATTGACTGAATGTACACCAACCAAAAATGCCCTGAAATTAAGGTTCACATTGGTATCTTAGTTTCTCTACTGTTTTAATGAGGTGCAAAAATGTGTCATTTGTTAAGGATTATAATTAAAAAGCCTGTGCAGCAGCTCCACTCTGGTCAATGATGGTTGACACTCCTTTTGCCCTCAAGCACTTAACACTGGTCAAACAACAAATAGCTACCAGCTGGTTGCACAAGCACCAAATGTTTATTTTATTTATTTAATGTTTATTTGTATAGGGACAGTATGAAGCAAGAGAGTGTTGCCGCATACTACAGCATTTATAGCCTGAGCTAATTTGCAATGCCTGTCCCTAGCCTTTAAAAACATGAAAAAAACAACAATAAATACCATTCAAACAAACAGACAAAAAAACCTAACAAGCTCAACCAATTTGGACAAAACAGTACAAAACAAGTATATACAACAACACAAAAAACGGATAAAACAGGGAGCACATGATCATTTATGACTACAAGTTTTGGAGTCACTTTTCAGTGGATGGCATGTTGTCCAGCTTTATATTCTACATAGCAGTTAGGATAAGAGAAGGGTTTTGGTTAGAGTCTGCTTCAGGTCTGAATATTGTTTTATCTTTGAAAATGAACCACCCTAGGAGAGATTGACAAAGCACTCCCCCACAGTTCCCACTAGAGTTTCTATATGATAAGAACAGAGATAGTAGGGGATCAAATTTGATTTTTCAGTTTGAAAGAATTTGCCTTCATGTTGTAAATATCCTTTTCCAACTTGGTAGTGTTTTTTATTATTAGAAAGAACTGCATATAGTTCCCTTCAACAGCTTATCGTAGGACTATATAGAGAGACAGACAACCTTTCATGATCACACTCATCGGGGTAATTTGAAATCAAGAAAATGAGCATGTTTCAGGTCTGTGTGAAGAAGCCAGAGTGCACATTGAGAATCCATGCATGCACGGGGAAACCATGCAAACTCAACAACCTTCTTGCTGTAAAGCAGATGCACTACATGCTGCCCAACGATGCCGCCCACCACCATCACCAATATTTTAAATGATGTTTATAAAAACGAGCTCGGGGTGGCAGGCTTTGGTCCCTGTAAGGGCCACAGTTATTTTATATGCACCAAAGGGCAAAACCTTTGACATTTGTAGGACACTCTTAGTTAGACAAAAGTGATTATTTGACAAAGGGAACAAATAAAATTACTTAACTTTAATTTAAATTCAAACACACTGAATAACCCTAAATATTATTTTCAAAGGATTAGAAAAAGTGGAATTTCTTATTTCTTGCAAAGAAACAATTCTAAATTAGGAATCATGTTTGTTATAATGGGAGAACCTCTGTTGTTTATGCTTTAAAAACAGACTTTTCCATTTATCAGACTTCACAACTAAAGTTATTGTACAAGGGGCCATATCTGAACCCTGGACCTCCAGTTGCCCATCCCTGACATATACAGAAAGCCATGAAGTGTCTTTAAACCCCTGAACCAGTATGAAAGGAGAAATTTTTGCATGTTGCATTTTGGATAAAGTGAGTGAAATACAATCACAAAGGCAGTTTTATTTCTGGATGATATGTCTTTCATATATCCCCTGACTCTTTTTGCTTGTATATCACAGCCAGTAAATCAGTCTCTTCCTGATCTAACTTAAGTTGGAGCATTCAGCCCGCCAGTATCCGGCTCACCTCTCCAGCATCTCCCCCTCTGCCCCTCCCACCGCCCCATCCTTCATGTGTCCAAAAACACATTCTGTCCAGCCACTCAATTCCCCCACTTCATCCTTCACATGTTCTCAAATTTATTTCTCTCTATCTCTCTTGGCTGGTCAGCCCACTTCCCCTCCCTCCATCTCTCCTATCTCTGAGCCCGCTCTCCTTGCTCAGTGACAGTCTCATCACACTCTATCAATCAGGCTTGTGAGGCCTGGCTCAGCTATAGCACAGCATCTCACACACTTCTAGTCTGCTCCCATCAGTGCCAGTCTCCCCCACTCTCTCAGTCACTTTAAAAAGGTTTAGGTTGCCAGATATAGTATGTCCCCCCCCTCGCCCTGCCGCAGTTCAGGAGATGGGCAGAATTGGACTGGCTTGGCCCTTAATTCGATGGCACCTCACGTATTCTGTGCCCTTGCAAAGGGACATGATATTTGGACACATTTGTAGATACAACATATTACTAATATATCTGAGAAAATTAACAAACAAAGCACGTCAGCCCAACTAATGTGCCACACAGGGGTCAGATCGTTCCTGTCCTCATCTCATCAGTTATTCTTTTCAGTCTCCTACCTGCCGCAGGCCTCATCCTGTGGTTGACGTCTCAGGAAAGAGAACTGCATAAAATCAGAGAGAAAGAAGAGATTCAATACAAGGTTGAATAAAGACCCAGAAATTACCACAAAAAGATGTTTACTGTGGAAGATTGATATTAAAACACTTAACTATGTTCACTGAATTGGTCCAATGACTCTGTGTGCCTATGAACCCAATAATTGTTTGGGGTAATTATGCATAGTGCTCATTTTGCAACCAAATTTGGTAAAAGCAGCAGGACCAAGATGTTATTTTAACATTTAAAAGATACCTGAATTTGGCAAACAACCCCTCCAAAATAACCCAAACAGTAAAATAAACCCCAGCACAATGAGAACTTACTCATATATCGTAAGAACCCAGCAACATAAAATGAGACCACAAGGACCAAAATAAAAGATGAAACCATAAAAACAATAAGAAAAGAAAAAGCAATAAAAGTAGAGGCATAAGACACAAGATAAAAAGTGATTGAGACAATAAACAGTATAGTACTTGCATAATCATATAAAAAAGTAAATATGTTATTTAATACAAATATCCATCATGCTTATTTGATAACCAAAATTCATCAAACAAGCGTAAAAGTATGAGCTTTTAATGCATTTATATCCAAAAGTAAATTAATGAACGAATGAAGTCATATGCACGGATTTCCTTTTCTTTCTTTTTTGTGTAAGATTCATAAAATCAATTAAAATGTTTAAAAACTGGTTCAGAGTCAAAGCTATCATGTACAAAATATCATGTTTTTTGGTTCATGGTCTATTCATGCAATGGTTGATATGCACCAATTTCTTTCATTCATGGAGAGAGAAAAAAAAAAATCTTCCTGATAATCTATTCAAATGGTGAAATGTAGCTGACAAAAGTTTATCACAAAAAATATTACCTGCAAAGATTGGCCACAAAACTTGTATATTCATAATCATAACAGCCAATGAACTTGGTACAAATGGGGCACAAAAAATGTTTTAAATAAATAAATAACTAAATAACAGCAAGATACTTGTTTTGCAGCTAATTTTCAATGGGAAAGACTTTTTTTGTTTTGTTTTAGTACATTTGTCTTAAACTGTCACATGAAATTTTGTTGCTCTGTACTTGTGACGTGCAATGACAATAAAATCTGATTCTGATTCTGATTTGTCTTGTTGATCTGCACAAGACTGATTGAATATACCTATACATCATGCATTACGTCAGTTTTATTTGTCTTGATCTTGTCACTGAAATGTAGATACTGTCCATCTTTCCACTTTGTTCCTCTTGGTTGATGATTTTAAATATGGAAGATTTTATTTTCATTAGAACTTTAAAATGTGACTTTAAATCTTTTACTTGAGTTTCAAAAAAAAGAGTGAGTTTCACCTTAGTTTTTTTGATATTTAATCTTTAGATAGCATTGGGTAAGAATGAATAGTTTAATTCATGTGTGGAAATGAAAATGGGAACTAAATTCTACATAGTTATCTTTGCCCTTTTAGTATCTTTGCAGGTGGTGGTGCCATCAGATATTTGAGAACCTCTCCCTTAATTAGTAATCATGCATAAGGTTTGTGATAAAACACTCAGTATTGTGTTCAGTGTGATTAATATCATTATAAACCAAATAAAAAATTCTTGTTTTGAACCAAGTTTCAGCAAAATAAACCCTAAAATAAACTAGCTTTTCTTTTTCAAAATTATTCCAAATTCCATGCAATTTCTTTTAAATGAACACAAATCGCTTTATTTTTGCAGGAAAAGCCATTTAAATTTATATTGTGTTCATTTGATTGATGAATTAACTTCAAACCACACTGTAAGAAAAACATCAAGATTTCAATTAATAAGCAAAAAAGCTTCTTTTCTTTCTGCATCGTAGTCGTTAAAGCATAAGATCAGACAGCCCTGTGAATTTGTTACACTTGCCAAAATTGAATCACAAATGGAGTTGAAGGAGAAGATTTTCCATTTAAACCCTCATGTTGTCTATTTAATTGGCCTCTTTACTCAGGCCTAATATGAACTAAACATTGAGTTAAATATAAATACACAGAAACCTTGTCTTGCGACCAAATTCCATTCAGAGGAGCAGCAATTTGCGAGTGCAGTCCAGAACGACTTAACCACAGTTATCGATTGGCTTTGTGAATTATAATGAAAACAAGTGTAATTACATTTTCCTTTAAGTAGCACAACAAATTAGGCCTGTGAGTTATTCTGGAAGCAAAAGAGAGGGGAAAAACAGAAGAAAAAAAAACTGCATTTAATTTGCTGGGGAGATTTTCTGGGGCTGTTTTCTTGCTAAATGCATTAGCAGATGCTGCTGTGCCCATACAGGCCTGTGGACTCATATTCTTGTGAATGATTAGCTACTTATTTAAGCAACAACGAGGAATGTGCTTTGGGTGGTTACAACAAAAATGAGTTTGGAATAAACATTTTTTTTGCACAGTGGCTGAGCTTTAATTTGACTCATTATCTTTTAAAAACGTTATTGTAAGGCTTTATGGCAGCCCAATGAGATGATTAGAAGTGATGATTATGAATGCCGTGATTACAGTAGTTTTCGGCCCAATACTTTCCATTTTGTGGTAATTCAGAGGCAATTTTCTGTGTGAATGTAGCGGCTGGTTTGAGTGCAGAAGCAACACATGCAGACTTGTTTTTTAGTCGAATTAAAAAGTCTTCACGGACATTAGCAGGAGATGGAGTTCCAGGACACCGACATGTTCATGACAGGCAGGCAAAATAACCCAAATGTATGTTTTTGTAAGCTCCCGTGATATCTTGTTCCTCCCTGTGCACCCTGTTCATGCTAATGAATCCACAAATTAAATTGTAGAACAGAGGAATATTAGGGGCGCCTGCCGTTTTGATGTGGCGAGGAATACTCAATTAGGCTGGATTTGGCCCCCTGTAATTATTACATTATAGCTCAGATAAGTGTTCAATGGCAACAGACGCTTTGATGGACTCTGTTCTGTGACAGAGGCGACGGCAGAAAACGCCAGAACAGAAGAGCAAAGTTTAAAAAAAAAAAGTGACAAGAAAGCTATCGTGCAGGAGCCCCTGTCTGCTGCAGCCATATTTCATTACACAGCACCGAAGCTTAGGAGGCAATCAAGCATATTTAGCCATCCTCGTCTCACCCCCGCCCCCTCCCCCAAAGCAATTATTACTCCCCAGTTTTTTACTGTGCTTTGCCATGGGGAAAATGAACCGCAGTACTTATCAGCTCAATGCATACACAAGTGACTGGGGTGGAGGACATGTAGGTGTGTGCATGTGTGTGTGTGTTTGGGTTAGAAAAGGGAAGGGCATGTGCAGGCTATGGGAGCCCCAAGGTGCAAACACAACCACAAATAAGAAAACACAATTACAGATAATAAAACGCAACAATAAGTCAGAAAAATGCGACAATTTATCAAACTCAACTTAAGTAAGAAAGCACTACAACAATTAAATAAAAACACAACAATTGAGAAGAATGTATCACTTAAAGCACCACAAGACATAAAAGACATGATTTCAAGGGCTAGCTGTCAAATAAAATACAGTAAATAAAAAACACAACAGCAACAACCATTTATTGTAGTGTCGCTACTAACTTACAGCAAGAAAACGCATCAATAACTTAGAAAAATATAAAACAATGCAACAAATAAAAGCTGCAACAACAAATAGCTCTCAGACAAATACAAAACATAAACAACCAAAAAGAAAAAAATCAGCAAAAACAAAAAATGAGAAAACATGATGTTGATAGCAAAAAGAAAACAAACACATCATTAAACAGAAAAAAAATGCAAAAGAAGTAATAACAACAATTTAAGAAAACATAATGACAAACAAAACACAATAACAATAAATAAAATAAGCACAAAGTCAAATAAAAAAATGTCCATAATAAAAATAGGCTATAAAAATAAAAACAATCAAATAAGAAATGCAACAACAAAGAACATAACAAATGAAACATGTAATAAGACATTAAATTATTGTAAATAATAAGACAACTCAACAACACCAATAAGAAGAACTTCAATTAAAAAAACTCAATGTAAAATAAAACATATAAACAAATAATTATGAGTTAACACTTACAAATGACACACTTAGAGAGCCCTAGTTAAGTAACTCAACAAACAAATAGAAAGGAGAAACAACAACAAATTTCAGTGAAGAATTAAAACAAAACAACAATGCAACAATAAAAAATGTAGAACAAAATGTAAAGCTTAAACAGGAAAAGTGAAAAAATACAGAAATTGAAAAAGAACAAAAAAATGAAAAAAAAGAGAAAAAAAAATGGAAAAAAAAAGAAAAAAAAAACAATTGGTGCTGTGTTTGTTTACCAGTTTTTCATTTTGCTTTTAATTTTTTTATTTGTTGTTGCATTCCATATTTTAATGGTCTTATTTTGTCTTTGTTAATTAGATTTTTTTACTTTTCTTTTTTTTTTTTTTTTTGTCTTGATCTGCTGTTGTCTGGTTGTGTTTATACCTCAGAGCCTCTGTAGAAAATGCTTGTTTTGGTGTCAGGAGAGGAGGGGACCAGGCGGGCTTGACCACTTGTGAGCAATAGCTTACCTTTTTCAATCCCATTAGCGCCGTCACATCAGCACATTTTAGGGGCAGCGGGCGGAGCGAGCGCGGATACAGAGATAACCGTAAACATGTCACCAAAAATGCATTGTTATTTGCATTCATATTGGAAAGAGCCAAATTGATGTGGGGTCAAACAGGGAAGGTGAGGGTTTATGACCTGTGCATAGCTCCGCTGTCAGCAGCTCTGATCTATCGGAGCGGCCAGCCTTGTCGGGCTTTACGCCTGATTATATTATCATGGCTGACGATCAATGCCAATGAATGATCGTCGGACGGCACAGGGGAGTTGACTGAATACGGAGGAATGCAAACAGTACATTATTTAGTAATAGAGTGGATGGGAAGGGGCTTGCCATGCTGGAGTCATCTAGTTAAGTGATGCATTGCATGTCAGCTGCAATACAAAACACTCTCCAAATACTTCCACTGTCTTCTATTTTTACTCACTCTGTTCAGAACTAATCTAGCAGTAATAGAGTGAAACAAGTGTACAGTGAAATAAATAGAGAAAAAAAACAAACATACTTCACTATCCTGTGTGTTCTGAGCAGCTAATGTGCGCTCATTTGGGTGGCACAGCCGCCAACTGCAGCATTAGTCCCCATCTGGAGACTTGTGTGTTTTCGGTGAAAGTGCTCCTCCATTTGTGAGACGACTCTTCAGTTCTGGGCATCTTTCCCCGAGCCCATAACTCAACGCTCCCTCTATCACTCCCATGCGACTGGCTGTCATAATCATCAGCATTATGCTACCTCAATGGGCCTGATTTACAAGTCTGGACATGGCAGCAGCTCTGCGGATAAACACGAGGGCTGTTTGCCACCGCCAAGCCTATTTCACCCCAACTGCAGCTAATAGTAGGAGAGGCTGCGATTCAGAGTAGCGAAAAAGGAGCTTTTTTAGATCTGTGATTTGTTTACATGACTGCAAATAAAACCCAAGGTCTCAGAACTCTATATTAGCCTGATTTATGCAGTTAAATTTGAGCAAAATGTAAGATTCATGATGCAGTGTAGATCATACATATATCTAGATATTAGACTTTAGCTGTTTTTGATCAGAGACTTAAAAAAAACACTTTTATTTATATGACTCATGTCCTTGCAAGTCTAAATGTAACCAAAAAATGGCAAGGCTGCTCACATAATGGCATTGGGATAGCTGCTATTGCTAATATTACTCAGTGATGCTGTCTGAAAACGACCAAATGGGTACAGTTTGTCATTTAATCTAATTCACCATTACTTTAAACACAAATATTTAGACAACAGATCCTTATTTTGTAATGTATTTAAAATATGATTGTTTTAAAATGAGAAATATTCTTTAAAAATATTTTAAAATGTGTGAGTTTACCTCTTGAACCTCACTAACTAAGTAACAAATCTAAAAGGGTCACATCTGCTATGATATATTTTCAAAGTTTCTTGTTTCATGTGAGGTTCAGTTTAACTACTCAAAGCATTTACAGCTTAGTTGATTTTTCAGTGTACACTTGAATGTCTGGTATAATACAGTAGGGACTTTCTGAGCATTATTGCCAAATACAAACACCAATAATTTCTTACACGGTCCCTTATTTTTGCAATGAATTATCCATGAAATGATGTTTACATATACGCATACATTAACTTGACCCTTTGTCAGCTATCTGATTGCTGATCAGAATCAGAGAAGCCTTCTCCAAAGCAGCCATTGCTGGGCAACTTGCATTAGCTGAGTCTATTTAAGGCATTGTGGTGAAATTGGTATTTTAATTTGCTACTTGAACTTTGAAAATCAAGAAGAAAATGTACCCGCACTCAAAGATAAGAGGAAACATTTCAATCCTAACAACATTTGATGTTCTAGGAACATTTAGTGAAAATAATTTAGCATTTTGTAGACTTGAACAGCCAGTTTGATGACAGAAGTTATTATTTCAACTGTTTATAAAGATTTATTAAGATTATGAGTTATATTTACACACCTAACTGTAGTTTAGCCTTTATACTTTAACCTGGGGCAAATTTTAGAAATAAAGGATGAAACATTTATAAAAGTTTATTAAAATGTGAGTAATTTTTAATTGTTTTAAATATGAGAGGCCAGCAACAAAACATTTTGTCTAACTAGTAACACTTACTAAGGAGGGTGGGACTTAATAGAAGATCACTTCCTAGGAAGGATGGGGTTTGACATATGATCAGTTAAAACAAAAAAAAAATGATTTGAACAAACAGGATTCTCTTCGTCAACACCTTTTTCATTGGTAATGAATGAATAATACAGTACTTTGCAAGTTTGCCACCAAATTTTGTGTCCAACTCATTTATTTCGAGTATTATCTATAATGTTAAGAATCTGTTTTTTTTACTTGACATTTAGCCCCATCTTTTCCCTTAATATCAATAACACATATTATGTTATTTCAAAAAAAAAAAAAAAAAATCTTTATAGTAAAATGGCAACTTTAGGAAAATGCTGTCAATACTATGGGCCTTTTTAGTTTATTGCTATAATAAATTAGCATTTATAGTATCAATATCATTTAATATTTTATCACCATATGTCTTTCTCCAGCTCACTTATCTATATCAGAAATCTTTTGGTTTCATTATAAAGGGAGTTAGAGGAACTATGACCATTACTAACACACCTCTCTAACTAAGCCAGAAATTTAATGCATCAATTACTTTGTTTTTAAAACTTTATTCTTTCAATTCTAATTAAAATGTGTTCTCAGAAACAATAAAAAGAGGAATCCAAGATATGGTTACCATTGCCAACAGACCTCTTGAATGGGGATGCACAATATTATCGGTATGATATTGGTATAGATATCGGCTTAAAAAGTTGAATATTGGTACATGCCATTATTGAAATGTTTGCCAATATTTAATGAATATATAAGTTAGCGTAAGCTTTGAATAATACAACACAAAATTAATAATGGCAGAAGCAATTCCTTTTAAAAAATTTTTTTTTCAATTTTTTGAATGATTTCCATCAGTCGACAGGCACTATATGAAAATGTTCAGTTTACACTTACCAAAACAATTATTTCAAACAGTCTCTTTTTGTTTTGTATTTGATGATCCTTTCTTGGATATTTTGTAAAAGTCCTTATATTTGAGTTAAAAGTTAGGCAGAAAACACCACCGTGAAAACACAGACCTCTTTAACTTAATTTTAGAAGAGCTGATTATGCTGTCAAGAAAAAGTGTTAGCAAATCATAAATAATACAATGTATGGCCACCAGAACAAGTTGAGTCCAGAGGTAACAACCACATAATAACATTTGTTTTGATATGTATCACAGTTGATTTTCCACAACTCACTAGGGGCTATCTGAAAATGTTTATTTCCCACTTTTACTAGAACTAAAAACTTTCACACAATCCCTTAATTTCTATATTGAAAACATTCTTCATATTTTTATTTTATTTCAATGTATTATTATATTTGATTTGAAGGAGCAAAAAACAACACAGAGCAACAAATAAGCCACACATTTAGATTGAATGAGACTTAAGAATCCACACTACACATTTGCAGAAACTAGACTGTCCAGAGCTGCGTTGTATTATAAAATAGTCTCTTTTATGGAGTAATGATTTGTCAGGTTATATCTCTAGATTTGGATCACAGTTTTTTCACCTTGAAGCAGCACCTGGCCCTTCCCATAACCCCCTTATTCATCTCATAATATTATATTAGCCTATATTTGTGCGCATATTGCGCCCGCTAAGTGATAGGGCACATAAATCAATTTTTATACATACACACACACAATAACAGTTATATGTGGCTTCCAACTGCCTGCTGATAGCTGCCATTTCTTATCGCTCGCGTTGAATATAGTGCGGTATGAAGGCACTTCTGCTCGCTGTCTAAATGGAAGAGACTGAGAGAGAGAGAGAAATGGGGGTGCATTTTTGTTCAAATTACTTAAGCTGCGTACAAAGCTCTGTGTAAAGCTGCATGGTTTTGAAAATTCACTGAAATGAGATAGGAGTTTGGTACAGAAAACAGACTTGATGATGAAGGATCAGCTTGATATTACCGTGGGCTTTTCCCCCATGTAGTTGCGCGCAGATTTTGTGATTTAGAGGTTCACATGTCTTTCATTTTGTAGGTAAAATAAACTCAAAATGAGAAACAGAATAAGTACATAAGGAGAGAAATTCATGCAGCGAATATGGGCGAAGCAACATCCGTCACAAGGAGCACAAATAGCATCTTTTACTTTATATTCCTGCCTCTGGTGAGAGTAAATCAGCCATCTGGGGTATTAATTTGAAGCGGCTAATACATAAGCTAATCAAGCATGTTTATTTTTCCCTGTGTTAAGTTGCAGGCTTTAACATTAAAGAGGAAATGTGCACCCTGGAGTTAATGAACTACGCCAAAATGAGCACTCGTAACTCTAAAGTGAAATCACAGGAAAAAAACACGCAGCACGTAACCTCCAATTGCTTTCTGGAGGATTTGATTTGCCTCCAAATGGCATCAAGGATAGGTGTTACGATAGTGGGGAGGGCCCGTCGGCATGATGTCGTGAGACCGTTTTGATAGACAACAACGCAGCAGGAAGGAGAAGAGAGGAAGCAGAATTCAGGACCGCGGCGCCAAGAGACACTTTCTCTTTCACTCTCTTTGCTCCCAACTGCTCCCAGTGCCAGAGACACGGGCCGCTGCACAGACAGATGGCGAGGAGGTGTGTGTATGTGTGGTGGGTGGTGACGCCATTCGGCTTTGTACGGGTGTGAGAGATGGAAGGGGAGAAAAAAGGAAGGAAAAACACCGCAGAGGTGTGTGAGCAGTGACTCTTTGATGAAGACATTCATCCACATGGCTTTTTTTTTTTCCAAGCCCACATCCAAACATCTTGTCTGCTTCATTAGCACAGTGAATGTTCGTTTGTGCCATCACTTTGCACTCACCCGTCATACTGCGCAGGGTCGACAGTACAAGTAAAGAGACCTCTTATGATGACGAGAGGCACACCTACTCGTAGAAAGTGTGTGTGAAGAGGATGTGGTTGGAAAGATTCTGTATTGACAGACTGCCATCTACTGGATTTGACTATAATGTAAAGTATTTTCCAAACCAAGACTCCTATATTCATGCATATACACCAATATAAACATGGCTGAATGTTAGTATTTTGTCAAAAAGCCTTGTTCAGTCTGAATTTATGATATATTTTGTGTCTCACTGTGTTCTTAAGTACCATGATTCTCAACTGGTTTATCTTCAGGACCCATCACAACCTCCTTAATGAGAGATAGTGACCCAACATCATGAAAACCTTCGAACACCAAAGGTGATTTGATGAAACATGTTGCAGTTTGGAATTTAAAAACAGCAAAACATATGCTTAAACAAAGAAATAGGATATGACAAGCATGTTTATAACACCCATCTTTATGAAAGCCCTGGGATACATGCATGTACCCTATATTCAGAGATTATATTTTCACAACACAATTCGAGTAATGGAAAATCTGCTTCAGTATCCTACGATAATCAAGTACCTATGTGCAGCTCAAGAAAATTGACCACTGGATATAAAACTGTTAAAGAAGATTAATCAATGTATGTATAATTAAAAGAATAATATGTAACTTTATCATCAAAACCATTTGAACCCTAACCCCTACTTTGGGTCTCTGCCTCTTAAGCGACATGTCTATCATTAATGAAGTATATCTTTTAAACTTAAAGGTATATTTTAAATAGTAAGAGAATCATAATGGAGGAGACACTTGTGAGATTTGTTCAGATGATACAATATGGGTATTTTCATGGCTGAGCACGGGGAATTAAAGTTGGCACAAAGTAATTAAGAATTTAATTTCCTCAAAAAATAAAAATAAAAAATAAAAACAGTAACAACAAGAGCAACGAATATATGATGAATACCTCCTGGGAATGATAAGAATACAACTTACATTACTTTAGGTGACTAAAGCAAGAAAAAGATCTGTCAATTTTAATGCAATTGAACTCTATCAGGGCA
Source organism: Cetoscarus ocellatus (assembly GCA_037902135.1). Classification (NCBI taxonomy): domain Eukaryota; kingdom Metazoa; phylum Chordata; class Actinopteri; order Labriformes; family Labridae; genus Cetoscarus; species Cetoscarus ocellatus. Next base: position 1,170,140 of record JBAMNC010000845.1, on the reverse strand, counting down.
AAAGTAAAGGGGCTTTATAACAGAGTTGTTTGGTAGAGTTTGGCTTAATTTGACTCTTTTTTCAGGCACCAAATAATTTTCTGCCACCTACTAGTGAAGTAATGGAATTTAGAGCAATTAAATTCACTGAGGTGTCAAAGTAGGTGGTCGCAAAACTTCGAAATACCTTAATGGAAGTTTCAGGTTATGTTGGTCATGGCACAAGGAAGAAGGGATGTTGGTGGTGATCTGAGTAAGGATGCTGATACAGTACTTTTTTTTAGGAGTTTATTTTTGACAATAAGTTTCCTGATAATGTTGGGAATGCCTCGGCAGAGGTTTGTGCTCAGTATGACACAGTATGTTGCTATGATGAGGGCAAGGTTTAATTAGATGGCACATATTTTTTTAGTCATTTTGTGATCATTCATCTGCTTGGTTTTGACTTGTGGTTAAATAGTATAAATGTTTCACATCAGCTTTAGTTGTATTACTTTTGTTCAAGTGGATGTGCATTGTGTGTTTGTATGTTGATTGATTGATTGATTGAATCTTTATTTCGAGCATAAACACAAAATACATACATCAATAAAAGCAAAGGAATAAATAAAAACAAAACAAAAGCAAACACACAAAGCAAAATCCTCAAAGATGCCTAATGAAACAAAAGTCCAGAAAGTTAAGTATGCTCGAAAAGGAGTAGGGAGAAGTTAAGAACTTATTTAATCCTACCCCTTTAGTCTCTTTCATCAATTCATCTATTATCACTTGAAATATATGTACTAACAAATATAATATACAACTATTAAATATTATATTATATAACTTAACCATATTACCACAATATTCTACAGCAGTGTATTACTGCACTTTGCATATTATACAGTCACTATAAATATTTCAGACATACTTATTAAATTATTGCAAATATCTTAGTACTATATATAACCTTGTAGTACAATAGTACAGTATTGTGACTCATTAGTGTGCTCTTTGATAAACTTAATTTCACATCTTGACTCAAGCCTAATTGGCTCTGTTAGGGCTCGGGGTGTTTTAGAGTAGTTGATTCAAAATTGATTAAATAGCACAATAACATTCAACAGGGAGAAGGGCATCTATCCCATTCTGCCTCTAGCACTGTACAACTTTGGCAGAAGGCCGCAGCTCTCATGTAAGAAGTATGTGCTATTCTATGGCACAAGCTCACAAATCAGCCTTCAGCTAAAAATAAGCCAGTAAGCTGATCTTCGTACTGGCTGATATTATGGCTGAGGCTAAGAGACAGAAGAGGACAATGGCACACAAATGAAAAGGAGAGGTGCCATTTTTCTGTTGAAATGTGTTGTACTGATACATAAACCTTTAAACTGTTTTATTTTATGATTGAAAAGACATGATATTGCTTTAAGGCTTCACTACATCATGCTGTAAACCTGCCACAATACAGCCCAATAAACCAACTTTAGGGCCAACACCATGTCTGATACACATTTTCCCCAAATATCAGGTCAAATATATGTATATGTATATAAAAAGTGAAAATTTAACTTGATTAAAAGTGTCTTATCTTGTGACTTTAGGTACTAAATAGCTGCAGTCTGTACTTTTTTTAATCTAAAGACTGTGAAAGTCCACTTTAATTATCAGTAATTGATAAAGACTGTCAAATCCTTTCAGACTGTACACAATAATAAGTAAGGAAATGTGCTTCAAAGTCTTGAATAAATATGTGTCACTGCCTATAGGACTCTGAGTTGAGTGTTGAAGGGTAAATGATGTTGCACAGCACCATCTTGTGGTTGTATCAGACCAGAAAAAGACTGCCAAAACACCATAATTTGACTGGACTTATAGAGATTTTTCAAATTGATAGATAGAGGTTGAATACTTTTGAACAGTGGTCTTCAAAATGGGGGCCTGGACCCCAGAGGGTTGCAAAGGGGATGATAACTTGAAGAGGAGAAATTAAATATCACCACCACCAACAATAACAACAAAAACAATAAAAAATTTATTACATTGTTTGTGACAAAAAAAATTTTAGTGTACAATGAGGGAGGAATAGAAAACAACGGTAATGCTTTGTAATATTAATCATACAAATCAATCATAAAAACCTGAATTTATCTGAGTGTTTTACTTAGACACACTGATGCATAATTAATTTTGCAGGAGTGATGAACAACACAAAAGTTGGCCATCAAGCTTTCATCCATGGTTCTCATTGCTTCGGGGTAAAACTTAGGGTGAACAGTTTGTGTAAATGGTGCATGAACTCGAATTACAGATAAACAGATAAACAACTTCAGCTCCGGAAAAAAATAGTTTGTGGTTCATTAAATAGTTTATACTTGAAAGTTGATATCAATGTATTAAAAAGTGTAAAAAGTAAATATTAAACACATTATTTTTCATGTATCATTGACAACACAGCATTTACAGGTAGGTAAAATAATATAGATATTTGTATTTGCTAATGTTTTTCTTTTTCCAAACTAAATGGTGTGTCATCATACCAAACATATTATCTGTTGTTGTAAAAGGCTTTTGTTAAGTATACAGTGGCTGTTTTGACTGCTCAGTCAATCACAGAGCACCAACTAAACGTTCAGACTGGGTATTAGGATGGGGAACAAGGGCCATTCATGTGACTTTGACTGTGTGGGTTGTCAGTGCTAGATGGGCTGGTCTGTGTAGTTCAGGGACTGCTGATCTGCAAGGCTTTTCATGCACAACCATCTCTAGAGTTTACAGAGAATGGTCCAGAAAAAAAAAAAAAAAGAAAATAGGAAATTAAGTTGGTGGCAGTTCTCTGGATGAAAATGTCTGGTTGATGTCAGAGAAGAGAGGCCAGAGTGGTTCAAGATGATAAAAAGGCAATAAGAACTTAAATGACCTGTCGTAACAACCGAGGTGTGCAGAAGACTATTTCTAAAAGCATGACGTGCTGTCTTGAAGCAGATGGGCTACAGCAACAGAGGACCACACCAAGTGTTACTCCTGTTAGATCAGAACAGGAAACAACATGAAAGTTTCGGTCTGCTGAGGGTGGTGTAATGGCCCCTTTGTACCAACTCGGAATCTTTTAAACGCCACAGCCAGCCTGAGTATTGCTGGTGACCATGTCCATCACTTTATGAACACAGTGTATCCACCTTCCAGTGGTGAAATAACACCAATAATCAATATCATAATCACTGTTGACAGCTGATGACTAGTGGTCACCATCAGCATCATCTGCACTCTGTTTCTACCATATTTTCATCAGTCAACTGTTATGGTCGAGTGAGTGACTGTGTTAAATGATGACATGCAACTGACTGTGCTAACATGTGTCACAGTCAACGCACCAGTGTAAATGGAGGGTGTACTCTCCTGTGCTTCATTGTGAAGTGTTTTTTTTCTTTATGTATACTGTACATATAATTGTATCAAACATAACAATCAGTAGTTTATGTCTGAGAAAATGCATACACATGAACAGTCAACCATGGTGTAAATCAATCTACAGGGTCACCAGTTGAATGAGACTGACATCTTATTTCCATATTTACCGAATTATAAAATATAATTTGTCTGTGTGCAGACGTGTTTGCTCTATTTGATTTACCTGTTCATCTTGAAAACTTTCTAAAAGAGTTGTGTCTGCTGCTGTGATCAATCTGTCATCCCTTCTGTGCTTTTACACTGATCTTACTGGTGATTTGCAGACTGCAGCTTTTGTTGGCGTTGTGTTAATTCTGGACGATGTGCACAACTGAATTGATGCAGGGAATGCATGGCGGCCATCATGTGTCCTCATCTGTGTAGTTAACAGAAAGTGTAGCTCAAGCTTAATAGTATGGTGGATCTAAGCAGCCCTTGAATGTACTTTCATTTGAAGCACATTGAGTCTCTGCTTGTTCTATCTACGTGCTCTCCAAATTATGCTGACTTGTTACTATTGCTGTTATTTTATGCTCGGACAGAAATTATTCAATCATTTTTACTAAAGGTAAAGATTTTGAATTGTTTAAAAGACTATAATTTTGACATTTATTTCAAAAGTTCTGTGTTTAATATGTAATATTTTTTATTGTAAGGTAGAAGAAGTTTAGGAAATTTGGCAAGACCAGACTTCTAAGGAAGCATCAGCATACCTTGGCATGGCTTCTTTAGACGATGTGTGCATCCATTTCACTTTATCTCTCATCAGCTAGGCTAAAATCAGATTTAGTGTGCAGAGACTGAAAATGAATGGATCATAACAATTGTTTTTCCATGCAGATATTAACCAGATGTATTTGCACTATGTTACAGAATGATGAATTGTGCAATTAATCATACCTATGAGTAATAAGAAGCCTCTTTTTGCTCCACTGGTGCTTTCCTTACTTTAAGCCTGTATGCACACGTGCTTTAATTTGCCTCCATGAAAGTGAGATCTTCTAAACGCCTTTTTAAAGAGCACTATTACCTGTCACATAACTAACAAGCAGCCACTACGTATTCATGAAATATGCACTAGGCTGAAATACCTCGTCCATAATGCCTTGAGATAAATCCGTGCATTTTATTAAACACACACCCTTTGGCTTTCTCATCTCTGCTGCAGAAATATTCCTCCTTTGAAAAGGAAATTGAATTAATTTTCTATGCTTGTTTCTTCATAATCACAACAGAAATGCAGTGTTAAATAAAATTAGCTCATTTATTAGGACAAATTAGGGCTTTTAAATCCATACCCCGAACAAATATCCCTTGAATTGCCCTGCAGATTTTAGGAAACAGCGTAGGAGGAAGTACAGTAAGTAAGTAATTAGGAGCTTATGATAAGGCATATGTTATCATTTTTAGAATATTTCATGTTTTCCTGATGTGCTTTGGCCAGAACTTCAATCTCTAATCCTGTCTGTTTGCTGTTTTGTAGATATTCACCCTGGGAAACCTTTTGACGCTATCTGACATGAAACAGATTTGATCCATTTTGCAGTGCCTATCTGCCTTTTTCAGACAGGGTGGGCTTTTCAAAAGAAATATGTCAGCAGACTGGGGATTATATTTTTTTCTCTCTCCTTTTTTTTCTTTACTAATCACCAAAAGACACAACCTGCCCCGACATTTTCTCTGCTTTGACAAAGCAGTGCCAAGCAAAAGTCCTTTTTCCCATTTAGATGCTTATTTTGATCGTCTTTTATTCTCATTCTATTGGATTCTATCAGATGTATTAACCATTAACTTCATGCTCTAGTAGGTAACATTATTATCTTGTAATAATGAAAAGTGATTTTGTGGAAAAAAGGGTTGAAGTTGGACTAATTTCAGAACCTTGTTCATTTGGTGTTGGGTATGTCATTTAATCAGATTAAAATACAAATCTGGTTTGGCTGTAACCATATTATTGTAGTTTATCTGCTTTAATGAACTGACAATTCCCAGGGGGACTTAGCTGAGGAAAGGTATGGAAGGAAAATGCTTAAATATCTGGATTTAGGTGCAGAAAATGAACAGCTAAGATGTAAAGTTACAGTTTGTTCAATGGAAGTGGGATGTAGAGTTCATAGTAAGATCAGCTGTCTAACTACGGGAGGAGCTGGGTGTGCAGGGACAGAGTTTAGGGAGGAAAAATCTCCTTTGCTCTATGTCCTTTCTCCCCTCTTAAACATTGGAAGTTTCTGGAGAAATAGAGCACTAGCCCAATCCAGCAGGGGTAAGTGCGCACCCCAATGAAGGCACCAAACCCCGTCTTTACCTCCCCTATCTTTTTCCTTAGCTCTTTCTTTAGACTTCTGTTTTTTCCAACATTGATACTGCCTGTGTCTTGCCTGTACAGAGCCTGGGTCTGTTAATGGTGGCCATGCTGTCTGGGCTGTGATGGCTATGGGGTAAAATAAGAAAGATGAAATAGATCTTACTAGCATGGTGGACATCAAGAGCTCCTATGAAATATGATGCCCCCCACACATGCTTTCTGGATCTTGCATGTACAGAACCAGGATTCACTGAAGATGATAGTGCTGTTTGGGCTGTGCTGTGATGGCAGAATAGGTGATATAAAGAAAGTCTTTGTTTCAGCATTGTGGCCAATGAGAGCTACTATGGCTATGGCTCCCTGTGCCACCTGGATTTTGAATGTACAGAGCCTGGGTTTGTTGAAGGTGCTGATGCTGTTCAGGCTTTGATCATCATGTTGTAGGATAGGAAAGACAAAGAAGGTCTTTGTATTGACACGGTGAGTGCAAAAGAACTAAAGTGGATTGGGATGACTCCGTGGATACAACTTAGATCTTGTGGGTCTGTTGAAGGTGGCAATGCTGTTTGGGCTGTGACGGCTATGTGGTAGAATAAGCAAGATGGAGGAGGTCTTTGTCCTAGCATTGTGGGCAATGAGGGGTACAATGGATGGGGTTGGCTCCCATGCAACCTGAATCTTGCAGGTACAGTGCCTTGGTCTGTTTAAGATGGCAATGCTGCCGATGTTTTAGAGTCGGTGATACTGGTGTGATCATCACTTGGAGCTTGCATGTACAAATAATAACCGAAGATTTGCTCGCGCCCCGTCTTATCTTGTAGTCTTGTGGCTCTGCCTCTATCATTAAAACCTGAAAATTCTCTCCTGTAACCACACTAATGGGCCACATATCCTTGCATATGAATCTCACAATCTTATCCGTGATGTTTTTTTTCTGCGCCTTCCGTAAAGACCCTGCAGAAAAAAACACAATCGCACATAACCGGCCACCCAATCTTTGATTTTAATTTAGACATCAACAGTGTAGAACCCAAAATACTTCCACACAGCGCTCCTCAGATGATTCTGTGTTGTTATTGTCCACCTGGCGTGGCTTTACGCATCCTCCATTTTATTAAAATGTACCTCACTCTTTGTTTACTGAGGTCAAGAGAGCAGTGTATGTGGCTGAGCGCCCTCTGTTGGATCAAACAGTCCACTGCTCCAGGTGCTCTGATGTGCTGCTACACTTAATATTTTACATTTGAATATTTATTTACGCTTCAAGTACATATTTTTATCCCCATGCTCGAACGGATATTCGAATATCGAGTATAAGGCGATAGCTGTAGTTGATAGTGTTAATGCTGTGGTGGCGAAGGGCCATGTGGTGGATTATGTAACTCATTAGTTAGGTGTGGGGCCAAATTGAGATACAGGGTCTTTCTGACCACTTATCTTTAATTAATTTCATAATTACCTTTTGTTGACTACAAAAACAAAGCTTCATGGGGAGGAATGTTGAAGTGATTTTTTTCACTATGCTGAAAATACCAGAAAATGATCAGCATCTCCTGTGTTCATTCAGAAACTACATTTATCATTCACTGAAAAATGTTTTTTGGACTTAATATGTATCAATCTTTGTGGTTGCTTTTGTCCTGTCTCAAGTCTCACAGGCCATGTTGACACACATGCTGTGTTTTTTTTTCTGCTTTGCAAACCAGCTGATGTCCCGTCCACTCAAGTGTAAACACAAGTAACGTGGGATGAGTGTGATGGATTCCTGGTATCGTTGGTCATTACTCTTGAAGTGCCTTTAACCGCAATTCCCCAGCTACTGCTTCTGGCGGGGCAAAACTGAGCGAGATATACTCTGAGGCTGGCATAAAGCCACCGGACTTTGCAATAATTCATTGACCAAAAAGCCCTCTGCGTGCATGGCATGCAATATTTATACCCAGCTGAATGTATTTTCTCAGCTACATCATCGCACAAGCCTGGGGCAGGGATTTTCTCCCCTGAGGATGGTTTTGAGTACTTCAAAAGTGAGCTAAACAATTCTTCAAATTTGTCCTATGACCGCAGTCTGCCTGCTGGAAATGATGTATGCAGCTGCAGTGATAATGCTTTTTCAGAAAGAAATAACATTTTAAGGACTGATTATAAAAGTGTCGTTATTTTTAACCATCCAGTTTATTCATGTAGTTGTACACTGAAGTGCTGAAAAGATCACAAATATGATGATGGTGGCAATTTAGATCTTACTTGGAAATCTTCTCTATTTGCAGGACCAAATTACCAGTTTAAACACAAGTACAGTCTGTTGTCTTCTTACTGTCTTCTTTTTATGATGCTTTTCTCTATTTTCGCTCTTCTGTTCTTGTGTAATTTTTTTATATCCAGCCACCCAATTCTACAAGAAGCTCAACATTAATTGTATAACATAATTAAACTCTCAGTGAAAGTTTTGTTTTTGAAAATAGAGAAGAGGTGAGACAAGTTTTAGTGTACAGTCCTTTACTCTCTATTAGAGCTGCAAGAACGACCTGATGAAATTGATTTTTATCGATCTACTCAGTATGATTATTACCAAAGTATGCAGAGATCACCAGCCATTTTCCCATGGTGGAGACGAGACATCCACAAGCTAAGAATAGATCTTTGATGGTAAAAACACCAATGGAACCCAAGTTCGATTTTCTTGTCTGAGACATGACAGGATTAAAACGGGCTGGCAGATGTTTAAAATTCTCAAAATTCTCAAATGTCCGCTGATATTCCAGCACAAATATATAGAAGATGATCAAGTGTTCTGTGCTTTAGGCTTAAACAAAGCCAGACAGCTTCTGGTGTGCAGACCTTTTTTTTTTCTTCTATTTTGTGTATTATATATTTAATATTTTTGGGATGTGTGTTTTTTTTCCTTGCTTTACAGATCATATATTAACATAGAAATGGTCTCAGTGACATCTCCCATTGTATTCTCAAGAGGACTTGCTATGCTTTTTTAATGTTCATATGTCCTTTCCGTGACTTATGTGTCTCCTACACATGATGGAGTACCTCTAAGCACAAGACAACACATTCTGCAGCACCTGAACTTGTCCTCCTCCTGTAAACAGTACCAGTAGCTGCCTGAAACAGATTTTTATGCACTTCCACATTGGCTTTATTTTAATCAGAGGGTGTCCCATAATAGTGGCACTGCATAAATGGCAAATGTAAATAGTAAATGGTGCATCCTTTAAAAACACACTGGAGTTGAGTTAAGAGAGGTACCGTTTTTGAGGGAAAAAAACTGCCTTTTCTCTTTCTGTTAAGGCACAGGAGAGAAATCAAATGAGACTTACTTTTCAATTGAAAGGTGAAAAAAAATGGATTATCTATTTCAAATGTTGAGGGTTTTATGGCATACCTTGTCTTACAAAAATAGCTGCCCTGTGCGTGTGTGATTTGTCCAGAATTATCCAACTCACCAAGAATTTGAGGCTCCACTGACGGGTTCATGCAGGTGCCAACATGTTGCCCGATGCTGCTGTTTGACCTCGCCGACACACCACAGAAACTAAATGCCCCCTTTTTGCCCCCACCTGCAAGACAGGAGAAAAAAATAAAATCAGAACGATCAGGATCCAGCTGACCTTTCCCCATGATTATGTCCATCACAGAAGGAGTCACCAACGAGGCCGTGGTCTAGCACTGGGCCATGAATCATTTGGCACCAGGTCTGACACAGAGATAAACATTTTAGTTTCCTTTTTGATTCTTGGAGTCTGCTGGCTGTTTTATTCTGAAAAGGATTCTCTTATGTCCATCCATGAGTCTTGACTGTTAAGTTTTATTTACTTTTTTCCCCCCACAAGCCCTGAAATGCTTTATGAGACCTTTATGATAAAACTGTTATAGCAATTTTCTTTCTTTTTTTTTTTACAAGGACTTAGCAAAACTCAACTATGAATAATTATAGTAGAAATATTTTCAGTTTAAATGTTTCAATGTATTTTATCCGTGTGTAACGGCAAATCAGACTAAAATGCCTCCTGGCAGATTTTTTTATATTTAAGGTTACAATTATTGGAAATTTGATCTTATTTGGTGGGCTGTATTGCATGAATAGGAGAGCAGCATGTGGTACCGGGCTACCAGTTGCCCACCCTTGCTATAGTGTATATATTATCATTTATAACCATCAGAAATTATTGCATTAGGGTCTCCAGACCTGTTATAGCAGTTCGTTAGCAACCATCCTTTAATATTCAAAACTGGGGCATAAGATGCATTTTATGTTGCAAAATGAAACATTCAAATCTTGTTTCAGGCATTTATCCAAAAAGCTTTTCTCAAATCCTGTCCACTATGGGATGTGAGAACCATAATGGCTAAAATGCTAACTCACTTCCACGCTTCTGGACTCCGTCCTGCAACGCTCTATCGTCTCCGAGTTTGTCTTTTGCAGCTTATACACCAGGTAATTGTATACAGCCTGAGCTCTCTCGTGTGCCTTCTACAGGTATCCTTTGTTAACATTTGTCATGTACACTGGTATATAAACAGGAGTGCTCATGAAGCTGGTGGACACATACTTACATGCAAAGATAACAGAAGCATAACTCCAGCCTTACACAACCAGAATCAACAGCTTATATAAGCTGCCATTTGTCAAACAACATAATTTCATCTGCAGATCAGAAGTATTTCAAGAATGACTTTTTCATGAAGTCTTGAATCATCTATTCCCTGATGCAGATAGCAGACAAGATTAGACTTAATGGGAGAGAGCACAATCAAATGTGTCTTGTTTGATTTGCTCTGTTTGTGATTGTCTTCCCTATTCAGTGGGTGCACTGTGTTTCATTTATGGCACAATAGAGCCTCTCTCAATTTTTGCCAAACTGACTGAGTATAGGGAAAACATTTAGCTTTATGACTTCAGTTAATATGTTAGTGCAAATTAGCTCCCCTTTTTATTCACGCTGATTTAAACAAACAAAACGTTATAAAGTCACTAGTTGGTAAAATCCCTGCCAAAAATAGCAGTCCAAGGTCAATTAAAAAGTCTCCTCTGTTGGTGGCTTCCCTTTCAGTCTATTAGAAAAATATCCTCGGTGTCTTGAGCCTCACGAGGCCTCATTTGCATAGACTTCACCTCTCAAAAGACACACTAAAGACGGCCTAAATCTGACGTGCCTTTGGAACAGCTTAAATTTGCATTTGCATACCGTCTGCCTCCTGTGCAGGTGATAAAGCAGTATTAAGCCTGGATTATAGTGTTTGATTTTGTTTTTGTGCCTGTGTGTGCACAAATGTCTGGGTCTGTGTACAGTGAATATATACTTAGCTGTGTACCTGCATATGAGCAAACTGGAGTCTGTTTGAGCTCTGCCGGCATGCCACGTTGTCGCCGGCAGGGCCAAAACAGAGCAGTGTGCTGTGCCTGGCTGCCATGTTACTCATCTGACCTCATGAAAGTACAAGTCCCTTCGAGCGGTATAATAAATCATCACGGCCAGGGTTCACCAGCAGCACATACATGGACGTACACGCACGTACACACATGCACTTTATGCCAGCGATAACACAGTATATCTACTGTAAGAAGAATGAAAACATAATCATGTCAGGCCGGCTGACCCTTGAAAGTAGCAGAATGGACCAGCAGTCGTACACCCAAAGGAGGGCTTTAGAGTAACCCCGTATATGTTCACTATCCTGGTGTCCTTGAAAATCATATTTAACCCTGAATGTCCTAGAAAATGAAGATTAATATCATTAAAAGCTAAAACTACCACTTTGCAGATGAATGTTTCTGCAGATATTCAAGCACCTGTGAGTGTAAGTCCAGTAGTAGGTCAAGAACAAGGACTAGGGTGGTTTTTGTGATTGTGTGATTCATGCAATTCTTCTAAACAAGGGATAAACATGACTCCCAGTGACCTCCACCTGAAGCCAAAAATGTAAACAGCTCATATTTGAGTTTCTGTGGACAAATAAGCAAATTTGACCTCTCCAGGACTTTGACCACTGACCTCTGAAACTGAATTAGTAAACCTTAAAATTGGTATGGGCTTTTGTGCAACATTTGGAGAAAACCCTGCAGAGTTTTTACAAGATGTCACCATCACAACAACCTGATGGGCATATGGATTTTTAGCAGATTCACAGTAAGACCTTGACCTTTGTCCTATGACTTTAATGATAGTTTTTCCTTTAGCTTGAATGGGAAACTTTAACAAGCAAGAGATGAGTGTGAGGCTCCATGGCATGGACCTTTGATCAATGACCTCCAAATCCCAAACAGTTTATCATTGAGTCAAACAACTGTGCAAAGTTTGAAGGAGATCCTTTGGTGTGGTTTTAGGACATTGTGTTGACAAGAATCTGATGAATGACTGTACATGTGTAAGAAATCAAAATGCTGAGGCCATTTCCTTCTGATGTTACACCTACTTCAAAAAGATCTGTAGCTGTCATAATATTGTACTACAGTCTCTCATGCCTGATAAAAGTGAATTATCATTTTACCATGGTATTGGCCAGGATATGATTCAGATTAGCTGCTGTTTAAAAGCTTGACAGCTAACCTTCAAATGAACCTGGCAACACCCCGGACCAGAAATATCTCAGATTGCTGCATATTTCACGTGCATTGGATAACGAGATCGATATTTTTCAGTTATCCTGAAAAACCTTGATGCTTTATTTTGGTACCAGGTTAAATAAAATGCCTAAGATATTTGTAGTTTGATTGCAAATGCATAAAATCATTCTGGTATGTTGGTAGAAAGTAGCCCTGCTTTTCTATGCTACCCACCTCTGCAATGAATCACGTGGATCAAACTGTCCAGAACAAAGCTTGTTAGGCCATTTCTCCAACTTTTACTAGTTCATTTATAAGGCTTTGGGACACAAAGTTAAACAAAGTTAGACAATTATTCCAACATGTATGCATCTAATTTTGTAGTTTTTCTAAGCTAAGCATGAACAAACATCATTTAACCCTGAAGAGTTCATTTTATAAACTTATAAAAGATCGTATTTGTCCTAAATTACAAAAAAAATTCCAGCACCTCGAAATCAGCTGTAAAAATACTACGTATTGATTTTTCTTTCCTCTTGAACAAGACATTTAAAAAATACTTCAGCCTGAAATAAACATATCAAATATGAATTATATGTTGAGTTTTTTTAACCCGTTAAAGAGCAGTATGTTCAAACAAGTCCAAACATTTTTTTTTTTTTTTTGGTAATTTATTTTATATTTAAAATAGAACCCAAAAATCTAAAAGAATTTCTCTAAAATGCATTTAAAGGAGTATTTGATTTTTTTCTTTTCAATGTCAGATTAAAAATAAAAGCTCACACTTACAAAAAACGTACAAAAAAGCCAGCTTCCTAAAATCAGCTGTACCGGTAAATATTTTATAGCTTATTTATTATTTTTTCACTTGAAATAAGCAAACCTTTTAAAACTGCTTCAGCCTGAAATATACATATCAAGTCCTGATTATATTTTATATATATATATATATATATATATATATATATATAGATATATATATATGTATATATATATATGTGTGTGTGTGTGTGTGTGTGTATATATATATATATGTATACAACATATAAACACATACATATACATACATACAACATATAAAAATTACATTAGTTGGACAGTGAAGCTGTATAACTTGTTACAGCCTTCCTCCAAAGGTAGTCTTAGTTTAATTTTGGAACATGACTATTTTTAGTCTAATTTTAGCCATTAATATGAATCATTTCAGTTGTGCATCTCAGTATATTATGCCTTTCCTACCCTCTGCATCTTTGGAGAGAAAAATAGGTTGCTGCAAGGATATGATGAACAAGAGCCATCTCTTATAGAAGTAGTAATTCACTTTGTTTAGCTGTGTAATGGCAGCATTATTCTCACTTACCAGGTCTCTTTTCATTTCTTGTAAGGAGTTTTGAGAAGTAGACTTTTCAAAGTTTCTTTTTCATCAGTTTAACTCATTGCTATTCTAATCCAGGTCACCTGCTATCCCTGAAAATTCAGTTTTATAAAACACAACTCCGTCTGACAGGCGCTCCAGCACCTACGTACCAACTGTTGTCAGCTAACTGCCCTACAACATCATTAAGTGAGTGTCTCCGAGTTTCTCTGAGGAAAAACAGCAGCTTCAATTCAAATTTAATGCTTTAATGGCTCTCGAACAGGACATTCAGATGGGCTCCAACAGGCGATGCCACTGTGACAATTTTGCATCTGTCATTGACTTTACTCCAGGCACAAACTTAGTCTAACTCACTTGTCTGTGTTTAACTTTTTTCTTGCCTCTCCACTGATGCTACATTTGTCGCTGTCACCTTTAATTTAAATCACTTTGCCACCTGAGCCTCCCACAGATTTTCACAGTTTTTTCACAGTAATTGCCACGAGGGACAGAGGGCATCATATGTGTGAAATGCTCTGAGTGGAGAGCCTCATCACCTCGTAGCGCTTTCACTCACCTATTTAACACACTGAGGAACAGATTGAAACCTGGAGGGGAGGATAAGACGTGAAAGCAAGGGCTGTGTCCACATTACAAGACGCCAGGGTTTTGAGTACCGTAAGCTGACTTCAAAACAGCGCAGAACTTTACTTTGCGTTTGATATTTTCATTGGCAGTCCTATAGACCTGTATAGGAACATCCTGATGCATGCTGGTCTCTGCCTGGAGAACAGAGACTTACAGCAGCATAAATGCACCAATTACGGCTGAACCAGCAAGTCCTTTGGGGAAAAGCCACAGCACTGCTCAGTGATCTGAGAAACAGCAGAGGGAAAGGAAAACTTCCTGTCTCTGAAAGACATAACCCTTTCAAACTATACAGACTGGAAGAAAGGTAAAATCATAACATCATCTTTAAATTACTTTGAGAAGTCATGTTTAATTGAAGAAAGTGTTTGGTTCTTGTTTGAAGTTGATTTCATTGTTGAGGCAGCTGCATGTATGCTATAGAGGTCACAAGATGACACAGAGCACACTCATGCATGACATTATTTGAGTCATTTATACAGACCTCAGTTGCAATAAAGTTTGGACGCTGAGTAAAGCATAAATAAAAACAGAATACAATAATTTGCTCATCCTTTTGAACCTATATTCAACTGAACATGTTACAAAGACATTATAATTAATGTTCAACCTAATAAACTTTAATATTTTATGCAAATATCCTCTCATTTTGAGTCTGATGCTTGCAACACATGCAAACAAACTGGTACGGGGGCAACAAAAAACTTGGGAAAGTTGAGAAATGCTAAAAAAAACCCTGTCTTTTTGGAAGATTTCACAGGTGAGCAGGTTCATTGGAAACAGGTGAGTCATGAGTATTAAAGGAACATCCCCCAAAAGCGCACTTGTTTACAAGCAAGGATAAAATGGTAAAAATGGTCAGCTGACTTGAGCTTGTAAAACACTTTTCTAGTCTCTTTGACTCCTCAAAGCAGCTCTACCCCACAGGTCACATTCCTCTCACATTCACTCACTGATGGTGCAGAGTTGCTGTAAATTGCCCATGAGTATCAGCTAACCAATCCTTTCATACCTGTTTATACGCCACTGACGCAGTGGCAGGAGTAACTTGGAATGCACTATTAGACTGAGATAACGACAGCCCCAGGATGGGGCGAGGCTCACCACTTTGTGAACCACTGTGTGAGCAAATAGTCAAACAATTTAAGAATGTTTCTTGACGTACAATTGCAAGGAATTCATCATCTACAGTCTATAATTTAAACAATATTATAACACTGATGCTATCAGTTTGAGTATCTTACCATTGTGGTGTATTCAGTTGAATATAGGTCACAAAGGATTCGCAGGTCAGTGGATTCTGTTTTTATTTACAATTTACACAACAACCCAACTTCATTGGAATTGGGGTTCCATATTTTACTTAATGGTAGGGTTTACTTTTCACTTGGCTGCTTTACATCTTTTGCTATTGCACCACATCATGTCGAGCCTCATTGTATCATATCATATCTCACTTCATTGCATTGTATATCTGATTTTACCGTATCATCTAAAAGTTTTCAAAGTGCAAGGAGCACCACCCCTGGGGATTTTACGGCAGGCCCACTTCAAAAAGTGATTTGTCCTCTATCAAAACTCAGAACAACAGAAGAATGAAGAGTCATTTGGCCTCTTTTGGTAAATAAAAAGAGGTGTGCATAATAATGAGGCAATAGCAGTCACTAGTTTATGTTATAGTGTGTGTTGTTTAATTGTTTGGTATTGTGCTTAAGTGCATCATGACATATAAAGCCCCATTTCCACCAAGTGGTCCAGCATGGATCAGCACGGTTTGGCTCAGGCCAGATAGATAAAGCCTGATCCTGGTTGCGTTTCCACAGCCAGCCCTACCCTACTTGGTAGGCAGCGTCTAAGCCGGATGCCGATAGTATGACGTCATAGCAGCGCAACACAGTATACCCGGCTATTAAATACAACGAAGAAGAAAACGCTACACAGTAAACAAAGAGCAAGGATTCTCTTCACCCAGAATACTGAGGATGGTCTGGACCTCCACAGTAGACCATGGGACGCTTGATCTTGATGCCATTTTCCAAACAAAAAAGCCTTGAGAGTTATCTTCAGGAAGACGAGTGGAGATTTAAACATGGCGGGGCTGTGTTGTTCTTTATTACCGCTGTCGCACGGGAAGTGACGTCTCCTTCGACCAATCAACGGGCTGCAGTGTTTCTAGCTCCACCTTCTGGGGTCAGATCGGTATGCTTGGCACCCCAACAGAAGGGTCCCAAAAGGTAGGACGGTACGGTTCGCTTATAAGGGGTCCTGTCCTGGTTTTAGGCTATGGAAACGCCACAAAAAAGCGAGCCGTACCGAGACGAACCGAACTGAACCCTCTGGTGGAAACGGGGCTTAAATGTATCATATTGTAAAGAGCCTATATTTATCACCAGCTTTTGGTGAGGAACCCCATCTTACAAAAATGTCTGTGCTTAGATGATGACAAATGTATATATAAATATTTAAAAAAGCAATTTATTGATATGTTAAGCAGTGAATAATGCCCTAATCAACTCATGTAACTTAATGTCTTTTTGTTAAAAGTCTGTTATTATCAATTAATTTCTAAATTTCAGTCGGAATACCAACCAAGCAACTTTGATAGTACATAGATTTTAACCTTTTTTTTTTTTAATTAAGAATGTCTTGCATCTGTTTGAAACATTATTTGCTATTCTGACTCACTATTATTTGAAAATGAGTTGAAATTAAATTAAATTCAGTGTAACAGGAATCAGTAGAGTTCCTATGCATTTCTCATACCCACATGGGGATCAGGACCCCCTACTTTAAAAAAAAAAAACAAAACATGTTTGCATCTCACTGTATTGTATAGCATCACCTTCAATCATATAATAATAATTTAAAAAAATAATCTTGAACTCCCCCCACCTCCCCAAAAAAATATCAATGAATATAATGTTAAATATTGTTAAGTTTTCACATCCCATTTTTTCATGTTGTTTAATTTTGAACTATTTCGTATTGTAAAGTGCAGTTGGGCACTTGTCATTACAGAAAGATGTGCAATCTGAGGTATCACTTTATATTTTAAACAAGCAAAAGTCAATCAGTACGCATATACCTTTTGACTACATTAATTTGATAGGTGATTCTGCAGATTTGACTTGTTTTCATCTGGGTCATCCCCTGCCACCAGCTTGTTTTTGTTGTACTCTCTCTCTCTCTCGCCCTCTCTGACTGTGTTTGCATGTCAGCCTCTTAAATGTGCTAAAAGCTCCTGTCAGTCCTCCATCTCTCTAACTGCCCTGAGAAGTGTGAACGACCGCACAGTCTTAATGTAAAAACACAGATCTGTTGTATAAACAGTGGAGCAGCAGCAGTGGAGAAATTTGTACTCCAGAGGGCACCATTAGCATGCTTTATGTTTGACTTTACGTTGAGCAGAGGAACACCAGATGTTATTTTAACAAGCAAGCTCTGCTCTCCAAGAGCCACTACACAGGGTTACTAGTGCTGATCTTTGAGGTATTTGTAACCATTTTCCTGCTTCACATTCAGAAACAAACATTTTTAAAAGGTATTTTGTTCTGAAACTTGCAAGTGACACTCATCATGTTTACATGGTTGCATCATTATTATCAGATATTGATTAACAGGATGTGGTAGAAACCAGTGTACTGAGACTGAATCAGGGTTGGAAATAAGCACCTGCCACCAGCCAATTATGGCTGTTGTTGTTTAACTTTTCTTTTTGCTCTTTTCTGTGGTGTTAATGATGCCTGTTCCTCAAGTTATTAAAGTTTATTTTGGGTTGAAAAAAATGGGCTAGGATTTCATATTTTTTTCTGCTTAATCTTACTCCTTTGTTTGGGGGTAAAGCAATTGTTAGTTTTCATTATTGCAGTGTGTAAGTACCTAATATATACTGTATATAAAATACATAGAGATGTAAAAAAAAACACAATACACCAATTTATTTGAATATTTTGTGGCACAATATTGTATCTATATTTTTATGTGCATTTTATATGGCACTTAAATATATATTGTGATTTTTGATCATGAAATATTTAATAGAAACTCAAGACATTTGTTTTGTATTTTAGTTCAGTGTCCTGCCAGTTGGCAGCAGACATTCAGCCACTTCAGTCTCTTCTTTGTTTCATTAATTGCTTTAATTTCTGGATCACTAGGATCCACAACAAAGTTTATAAATGTTGCAGGGCCAAAACTTAAAAAAGACACAGTAGAAGTTGATTTTCTTCCACATATAATGTTGTGGGTTCTAAATACTATGAAGAAAATATTAAAATTGACTTTTTTTACCTTTAATTGTAAAAAAAAAAAAAAAAATCACAATGCATTTCATCCCCAGATTCTTGCAAATTCACACCCCTTACAACATTTTTGACATTTCAGTTTCCATATTTGCTGAAAATTCTGAATATCGCATCCGTAACATAACTTAGACATTTGATAATTGTGACTGGTATGCCTTTGACTCCACCCGCCACTGTGGCAGGTACAGAGAAGTGAATGTGTGCAGACTGTTATCTTTCCATACATTCATCATACTAACAGTGTCAAGATGTTAGATCTGTGATTTGATTTTCATGGACTGACATTGTTATATTGTAGGTTTTGTGCCTGAATTTGACATTCGTGCTTTAAAAAAATTGATTTCTGCCATTGTCATAGATGGAGTGTTTCATGAAGTGATTCAATTTCTAGGAAGGTTTTTATCCTCGATAACAAAATATGGAGCTTACCAGTTTGGAATAATTGATTGCGATTGCTGCTTCAAACCAGAGTGATGAAAGAAGAGGACTCCTCAGAATCTCCCTAAAGAGACAAACAGAGAGAAAGAGGTCAAGATGTTAACACTTTGTTCACGTTGCTGTGGATAAAAGCCATGTTTGCGTACATAAGCACACACAGAGTAAGAAGAGGAGCATGAAACAACATACACAGCAGCCGCTCTGCCTTGCTGCGTTATCAGCACGCCCCCATTAGGTTTGGTAAACATGCTTCATGTACTTTGAGGAGGTGATTTTCAGTTGTGCCTAATGAGAGCGGCTAAAAATAGACTCCTGCTGGAGCGCTGACAGCATCTCCAGCGCAAAGTGAAGACAGGATAGCAGGATGTTTGGTTGTGTGTGCTTGTAAGTAATAATATCTGACAGTGACTCACTCTCGCACACCCCTAGTTATGTGCAGGACAGCATGAATATGTGCCGGGCAAACGTGAGCACACTTACTGATGTGTGAACATGCCAAGTGAGCAGCATACAGCACACATACTGTACGTTGAACACTAATTGATTTTGTCACCGCAGGGATCAGAGTAATGATTTGGAAATGGTGGATCAGTAATGGGGTGGCAAGTGATCTAAAGCATCTATTTCATCCTAATGATACCTCATAGACAAATATTTGTGTTTTTGTGGGCAGCTGGAGATCAGAGGTAGTGTTGGTTGTCACTTGAATAAAGGGTTGGGGGTTTGTCTCCAACTCATGCTGTCAAATGTTGTGTCCTTAAGGGTAAAAACCAAGCATTTGTGTGAAAAGTGACTCTAATGCTATTACTGATTCAGAAATTATGATCTCTTAGACTACGAATTTCTCAAAAAGTAATATATTTGACATGCCTAAATTTAACCCCCAGTGTTCACATTGACGACCTGTGCAGCATTCCTTACATGCTGCACACTCTGCAGCAAATCATTCTCAAAGTTGTCAATAAGTTGGTTTCCACATCCTGCACCACGAGCCGTCTCCGGCACCTACCACCGGTACAGCTCCACACTGGATAACTTTGAATGTGCAGGGAGTCTATTTTCAGCTGGTGCCACTTCAACCCCACATCAGTTTCCGTCAAGCAGATTGATGCAAAGCAGAAAAACAAGCTCAGAGTCAGCACTGTGTGGAAATAATATCAATCAGACAGCAAAGCAGCATCAACTTGGCAAAACATCCTGCTGTTTACAAGATGCTCTTCCTGATATTCGTAATCTCACAATTCCCTCATGAAGTCGTTCTGTTGTGATCTTGTGATCACATGGTTCAAGCTGCAGAGGGTTTTGCTCCACTGCACAGTGCTTTAAATCTATCGATGAACCAAACTTTATTTGTATAGCACCTTTTAAATATGCTGGTGCAGGTGGACTATAAAGAAATTACAGTTGAGGTAGTTATACAAATGCAGCCACTTCAGTTTTCCCTTTCCAGTCAAATGCCAGCCTAGTTCCAGCCCCAGGGAGTCCCTCTCTCCCCTTTAGGGATGTGCCTAAATTCCACCAGTCTACATTTTGACATGGAGTGTATATGTGACATCCGGTGCTTCCACAGCCAGTCTCAAGTTGACACTTGAGGAACTGCAGTTTAATTTGCACGTCATTTGCTTTATTTTAAACCCAGAGGTTAATGTAAGAAAAAAAAACAACAAAACCCAAATTGACAATAAATAAATTAAAAAAAAAAAAAAAAAAAAAAAAAACAGAGCTTCTGTCAACTATTATTATTCACTCTTACGTGCTAATGCTTAGCATTTAGTGTATCAGCATGTCACTGACTCCAGGTTAATGCTGTTTATTTTCAGGGTCTAAATCAAATGGTCCAGCTGAGAGACTGTAAGGCAGAGTAAATAGATTTCTATGAATATGTTATGTTTGTCTTAACTTTAGAAATCTGATGAAGAGCAATTGCATTTGCTCCACCACAGGGATGTTGAGCCTTTATTCACAGAGGGCCAGTGACAGAACAATACAAAGATGACTGGGCTGGGTTGATACATCACAAGATTTTTAAAGTAAATGATTTGGGGGGTCGCAAATCACATTCAGCCTGGCTATCACTGACTCCACTTCATCAGGATGAGAATAAAGCTCTGTGCAGCTGAGAGGGTAGACACTGATGGCTCATCTGGACATTCAGACAGAATCTGTGCAAAGAGCATTAAGCTGCTGAACTTTGACAGGGTTCTTGAAAGATGATTAGAGCAATCCATCCATTACCTATATTGCTTATCCCTTTCAGGGTCACAGGGGGCTCGAGCCTATCTCAGGTGCAGGAGGTGGGGACACCCTGGAGCAGTCACCAACCGATCAAAGGGCCACATTGAGAGACAACCATTCGTGCATACACAAAAACCTACGAGCAATTTAGAGTCACAGAGCATGTTTTGTCCTGTGGGATGAAACTGGAGTGCCCAGAGGAAACCCACACTAGCACAGGGAGAACATGCAAACTCCACACAGAGAGGCTCTGACTGGCACAGGAAGTCAAACCAGCAACCTTCTTGCTGTGAGACGTGCAAACTAACCTGCTGTACCACCGTGCCACCATGATTAGAGCAAAGAGCTTTGTAAATTCAACCCAGATATAGGTCAGAAAGTTCTGAAAATTTGCTGCTGTTATCCATTTTTCTTGTTCATGAGTCACAAAGGAAAAGCTTCATATTCTAATTTGGATGATTTAGACTTTTGAAAGTTACTGTGAGCTAATAGTAAATGGACCATTGGCTGCATTTGACACCCAGGCCATAGTTTGGACAACCCTGAGCTATTTGTTAGCAAGCCAAGTTTTATCCGACTAACATTAAAAGTTGGTCACTGTTTGAAAGCCTAACATCTATGTGAATGTGTTGTAAATCTAGTGTGAATGAGTAGATGTTACATGTGACACAAAAGCACTTTAAGTGTACAGGTGACCGGCAAGGCCCTCTACATGCTCAAGTCCAATTACCATTTATAAATTACAAAAAACCTGCTCATCTCAGAAATCAAGGGTATTTTTTTTCCCCTTATTTAAGGACTTCAGATGGTATCTGTGATTGACAGCCCCCTGCTAGTGTTTGACTTTAGTGACACTGATAATGAAATGTTGGACCCCGTAGCAAACACTACCTTTTTTATCTGCCGTCCACATGCAGTATCCTGCATCTTCAAAGCGCCGCAAATGTGAATCCATCTTGACTTTTTGCATCTCTAATTCGCCTCCCCCCCCCACTTTGCCAAAGCACTTGATATGCAAAAATCATATGTTTACTTTCCACATCAAAGTTTCCCTCCCCCTCCTCCTCTACTTTCCCATCTAAAAATGGACTCTTTGCATTATGCAAGGCAACAAAGAGCAGTGTCTGCTCGCACAGCCCATTCGTGGCATACTGATTAATTAGCTTGTATAATTAGCTTAATGATTTAGAGAAACATGACCATGGCCACCTAAGAAGCTATGCTAATGGACCCCTGTCCGTATCAATTAAAATGCCCATAACTTAACAACAGCCACCTATAAGTCCAGGTTACTGCTGTGAAAGAAAGTAGGTGGTGTGAGGATCGATGACACACACAAGCAAGTGTTGTGAGATTGTGGTGCAAGCCATTTGTTTGTATTGAATGTTGTTTCCAGGAGAACAGACCCCACTTTCAGACTGAGAGCTAATGAAGTGTTTTTATTTTTCACTATGACCATTAACTTGAGCGCTGGCAGCACATTGGATGCACTTAGACCCTTAAATTAGACTTGAAATGTGATGTAACCTGCTGAAAGTGCAGAACCTGCTTTTAGTGTCACAAGGACCTAATTTATCTTCCATCTGTCCTATTATGCAATTCTGTATATCCTCTATATGCCAGTTACTCTCACTTCTTCTTCCTCTGAGCACACACTGTAAAGTGCATGAGTGAAGACATGCAGTTGTGAACTTTACAGTTTCCATTAAATGCAGAGTCAAAGCAGACTGTATCTCTGCTCGCTGACGGTAGCATCAGCATTCCTGGCTGCACTCGACACATAAATCGCCCGTTTATGACCTTCCCCTGAACGGTAACCAACAGAGACACCAGCCTCCACTCATAAAACCTCCAGAATGTTGAGGTGGAGGTGCAGATATTACTTATCCATACACTACTTCTAAAATGTAAGTCAAGTGGGAGTAGCTTAGAAAAATTTCATCTGTGTTTTTTTTTTTTTTTTTTTTTTTTTTATTTTGAGCGCAGGAAGGATCAAGCTGAGTCATACATCACTGTTTATGTGCAACATGCTTTGCAGCCAGAAATGCAGAGGCAACCATGGTCTTGAACAACATCAGTGAGACAGCGTTATTGTGTTGCGGTGTGGTTTAGTGTAAGGCTGGGTGATACATTGAGTTTTTAAGGTACAGTATATTAGTTTAGCATCAAATGATAAAAAGGTGAGACTATGTAAATTTTATTAATGTATTTTATGTTAATGTTGATTTAGAAAGTAGATGAAAGGCCTAATGCTCAGTCACACCATTTTTATCTTGCATGGATGTTAGATCTTAATATCTTGATATCAGGCTATAAACCTTAATAAAAACCAAAATGCTCGGTCTGAAAGATAGGCAGCAGTTTGCCAGCAACTTTTCATCATTAATATCACAATTTATCCGGTACTGATAACTTTCAAGTGGCATCACACTTTAATGCTGTGGTCACCAACCTTGTTCAAGCAAAGATCTGGTACAATGCTGAAAAAGCAAAACTGGATCTAGCCTCCCATATCCAATGAGAGACCATAACTAACACTAACTTTTCCATGGGTATTGTTTAATTTATTCCATGTTTAAGCTAGTCCACACAATATTTAATCCATCAGAGTGATAAAAGGAAAACAATTCAATGGTTTGAAGTCATATTTGGATTTAACAACCCCACAATCTTTGACTTATGGTTGAATGAAACAGCCTATCCAGTTTGTCTGGTTAAGACTTTTAAATCTGTTGGTTTCCACATCCTGTGCCCCAATCTGTCTCTAGTGCTGGTTGACTAGAAATATGAAGGAAGTCTTTATTTTGGCAGGGAGGCAGCATCACGTCCAGGTTAACCTCTGTTGAGCAAATCCACCCAAAACATGAAATCGACTGCTCAGAGTTTACAGATTTAAAAGATGTCACTTTGGCGAAATATTATTGATACAGACAGCAAATCAACATCAGGCAGGCAGTATAAGCTGTTGTTGACATGTTGCTCTTTCTGTTTTTCTTCTGATCTCACAATTACTTAAAGAATTTTTAGTTTGCTAATAGTCTTGTGATATGCTCAGGAAAATGTTCTGCTGCACGGCACTTTGGGGTCTCAAGAATTATTATTATATATATATATATATTTTTTTTGCCATGGCGTCATAGATGTGTCAGTATCATTAGATTTGTAATAGAATCATAATACAATTTATTATGTTGGAGTTCTGACAACAGTTTGTCTGTGGAACGAAAAGTTGTATATAATGTATAGCTATACATCCAAAAGCTATCAAGATATGATTTTTTGTTATTTTTGCCCAGCCCTAGTTAGTTGCAAACTCCAGTTCAAGTCCAAGATTAAGGGAATGTCAACTGAGTAATTCACAATTTCACGGACACAAAAATTCTTTGGGTATCCTTGCACATACCTGTGGAATTATCCTGAGACTCATGAGTACACACGTTAAATGCTAATTGTCTCCATAATCATGACATTATCCTGAATGTCATATCCTTTACCACAACCCATAAAAAACATTAAAATTCTTCATAAAGGCAAGCTGAAACTAAGCCAGCTTGAACTGTTTCTACTTGCCTCTGGAGGAAAGCAGGAGGATGTAAATATGATCACCTTATAAAGCTTTAAAAGTGCAGTCTATAAAGTTTATATGGTGAACAGGCGATCAAACATCGCAGTCCTTGCAGATATAACTTGCATGAGGCTGGATTAGCATTTACTATGAGCCATATAGCTGAACAGCTGCTGATAACAAGCTGAATACTTTCATTTCTACCTCACTCAGTGTTCTGCAGTTCACAAACAATACATTTTTGTTAACCTAAAAATGCAGCGGCCCACCCAAAAATATAAATCCTGAGCAGAAACTAAGGTGTGCAGGGTCTGGTCTCCTATGAGGTCTCCTCAGCATTTGCTTCTGCTGCTGTTTATGATCAGACATGGTGCACTCTGAGCTCAGGTGTGTCTCATTGTGCTGATTACATGCTCACCTTTCTGCATGCCTGGAAACAGGGCAAGAACCTCTTTAAAAGCACCATACAACAGAGCAACAGACAGTAAACCAACCTGCTGCACAGCTGGTATGCATATTAGCATGACTCTCTGATGGTGAAGTTTCTTGTGTGTTTCATGTCTGTCTGTTGCTTTTTTTCTTATATCTATGGGGCTCATATTCAAAACTCTGCAGTATGTGATCATACTTCATTTTCTGTTGCATCAATCTCTCTAATCTTTCAAATGTTCTGAACTTTGGATTGCTGCATGTGTTTTTGATGCTTTAAAAATAAACTCTTGCAAGTAACTCCTTTGGCGAGAGAGATACTTGCTCTTAACTAAAAGGTGCACGTCCACAAGAATTAAGAAGTAGCAGACACAAGGTGCCGTTCACACATTACTTGTGGGGTGGAGTGTAGCAGCAAATGAGTTGTGACAGTTGCCACAGCATTAGAGACAACAATGACTTAAGACAAGCGGATAAACTGAGTTCAGTTATAAGTCTGAGATGCCTCATCATCACTTCACCAAAACAAAGATGTCTAAATGAATATCTGGGACAATTAAATCCTGTTTTAAAGCTGTGAATGAAACCTTTAAAACTAACAGAAAAAGGTTGGAATCAGAATCAGATTTATTGCCAAGGAATTTGTTCTGGTGTTCTTGGTGCAAAGTACTAACTGACAAATAAGTAAAAAGATAATAATAATGATAATAATAATGATAATAATAACCATAGTCGAGGTGCATGCATTATTAATTAGAGTAAAATAAAATATAAAATATAGAGCACAATATATACACAGTTATTTACAGTTATTTACCTACAAACCTAAATACAAACCTAAATACAAACAGCATGCAATGATACTCAAAACAAATTCTTTTCCACTTATATTCAATTGAATACACTATAGAGACAAGATATGTAATGTTCTTGTCCCTATAGTCACATTCTTGCTTGATGTACAACTTCAGTTGCTCAACAGTCCAGGGTCTCCATTGTCATTTTTTGTGCTTCATAATGCATCACACTCAATGGGAGTAAAATCTGGACTGCAGCCAGACCAGTCTAATACCCGCACTCTTATACTACAAAGCTGAGCTGATGAAGCATAAACTGACTGATTTTCAGAAGTGTTACTGAGCCCACTTGGAGATATCTTTTACAGAAAGATGTCCATTTCAATGCAGCGAGGATGCAATGCTCCTAAGGGATCAAAGGTCACAGCCATTCAGTGTTGGTTTTTGGCTTTTTCACATATGTGCAAAGATTTTTCCAGATTCTCTGAATATCTGAGTTGATGAAGTCCTTACATTCATTGCAATTGTTTACTTTAACTGTTTAAATCAATGTATTTATGCAGCCAGACGTCAAACATTAGAACAAGCAGCATGCACATCCCTGACCTCCACTTTTCACATTGCAGGCCTAAGTTCTTTAAACCCCTTCTATTGACAAAAATATTCACCAATCCTCTTTAAACAACACTTGAATCAAGCTTGTATCTCTGTTGGCTTACTGCACTTTTCAGTGAAAGAGTTAAACATTAAAAAGTAGTCGTCATCTTAACACTGACACAGCATGGCATCTGAAACAGTGACGCTCCCATCTGATGAATAATTTCAAAGAACAGGAACTAAGAGGAGAAATAAAACCCACAAGACAACCACTCTGACATTACGCAGGAGCTAAGTTTAGATCTGAAGCTAGTCTGGCCTCACTCTCCCTTCTGTTCCCATGTATTACAGCCACTTAGCCCCCGTTCAAGTTTGCAGTAATATAGTGTGTCAGAATTATGCCATTCCCAAATTGATCTCCAGGTCTAATAGATTCCATATGCCAGCTCCCTGACATCCTTTTTAATTTGTAAGGCAAATGTGTTATTAGCATCTGCAGCCCTCCCAAAAACGCACTAATTGCGACACAGGCCTGATAGCAGTCTGTTGGTGTCTCAGCCTGCATGTTGCCAGCAGGTGCGATGCTTTTCACTTGTACGAGCTGAAAATCACAGCCTCTAGTTTGACACCATTGTGTCAAAAACTCTGTGCTCAGCTCGTCAGCTCTGGTGCGCTGTGCCCAAACAAGACGGCTAAAAATGAGCATTTGGGAAGTGATCTGCAATTCGCTTCCCCCTCTCTTTCTTCCCTCTGCCTCTGTACCAAGAACTGCCTCAGTGGCGCAGGGTAGCGTCACTGTCAGACGTAGTTATAGTACATCATATTTTTTTATTCACAATTGACGTCATGCAAAACCAGAAAAAGATACAGAGGTTGGGTGTTTTTTTTTTTTTTTGAACATATATATCTTAGACACATTTGCATACATTTGCAAAAATCAGAATGATGTTGATGGGACATCATATTTTCCACACGAGCTGTCTCAGTGAGATGTTCTCATCTAACCTCAAAGAAAGAAGTCTCCAACAATATTTTATGTGGCAGCAACTTTTACTTAGGAGTTATTTGGAGAGCTGGCAGGAAAAATGGCCATGTGTTTGAGGTTTATTTATAAAGTTGGCAGCTGCTAATTGCTAATCTACGGAGGAAAGTTAGGGCCTGGCAGGAGAAAGAAGTAATGGGAAGAGGAGAACATTTTTTCATTATGCACTTGGAGAAAAAAAAAGTGAAAGAAAAAGTTAAAATGACAAAAAAAGAAGGAAAGAATTGCAGAAGCAAACAGTTTTGTGAATTATGTGAAAGTGTGAAAAATAAAGTTTAAAAATTTTAACTTTCTCCTCAAAAGTTAAGTTTGAGGTTTGATTTTTGACATTGTGTCATACATACGCTTATATGCCCACAAGAAGCTATAAGCTAAGAAGCTATAGGAGGGTCATTCACAGTTTACATGCATGTTGGATCAAACGTTGGAAATTAAATTAGTCGGTGTACCTACATCAGTGATGCCCAACTGATGTTGTCATTTGACTGGCTGATTAGCTTTTTGTATTAACAAGCAGTTGATCATGTGCACCTAATAAAGTGTCCAATGAGTTAATATCATCATATATTCGTTTATTTATTTATCAGTCTTTACCTCAAAAAATAGGCTTCCTTTTTTTTTAATTAAATTTATTAAACAGTAAATTATACTGACATACCCTAGTTCTATGTGGTCTGACTTAGCTTGATGTGGCATGTTTCCCTCTACTTTCAATCAATCAATCAATCAATATTTATTTGGATAGTGCCAATTCATAACAAGTGTAATCTCAAGACACATTACAATAGAGCAGGCTGAAGACAAACTATTCATTTTATAGATTTATACATATATACATGTATAAGATACACATAATGTATATAAATAAGTCCAAACCAAACATGACTCCTCCATGAGCATTGGGCCAACCTAAAAGAGGCTTAGAGTAACAGTCTAAGTGCTTAATGAAGGAAAAAAAAAAAACTCTTATTCCTCATTCCGACCCTTGTACTCCTCAGTTTCTAATCCTTTCTTAAAAAAGGCTGATTTTATATTCCGAGTCAAGTTTGGTCCTCCTTGCACATGTACTGAAGACAAATGTGCAGCAATCTGAATTTCCCTCTCCATCTTTTTTGTGGAATGAAGACACCGGAGGGCCTCTGCTGTGTCGTTTGAAGAATTGGTGAGTACAGAGTTTTGAACGTAACCTTTCCCATGTTGGCGATCAAAGCCCTCTATCTACGCAGAGTTTTCAATCACGCTGAAAACTTTCCATCATACCCAAACTGCTGCTCCCTAGGGCTACGATAATCTGCTCAGCATGCGTAATGTTAATCGTTCAAATATCTCATCAACACAACAGGATGAGCATGCTGTCAGGGAGAGAGAAACGAAAGGAAGTACGGTTCAGCACAAGAGAGTGACAATAAGAGACAGAGTCAGAGATGAGAGCTTATATTCAGGCTGGGCAATATATTCGGGCTGGGCCTCTTCCACTCACTGACAGTCTAACAGAGGTTTTCCTCCTCTATTTAGAAATATAATCATTCAAAGTTTTGCTTTTCAATCTGAGACATATCTGTTTAGCGAGTGCATATGTACCGCTGACAAAAGATAACTGGGGACATTCATGAGCAGCCTTGCTGGTTCTATCATGTGTTGTAGCAATGACATCCATTGACACAGACATCCATTGACACATGGTAGCCACTTAACACAACACAACTTTGAACAATAACACCAGATCTGGTCCAAAATATAGGGAATTATTATTATTATTATTCTTATTATTATTATTGTTGTTATTATGTGTGGACAAGCATGTAAGTAGTTCAGTCCACCACACTGAAAGAACCAAAAGTGAGCAGCATCTGCTACTCATTTAAACCAAAAATAACAATACACCATAATGGCAAACTGTGCAACGGAGTAGTTTACGATGCACAACCAACATGCGCAATTTATTTGCTGTAACTGTACAATCAGATGGTCATAAACGACCAGAGTGCTCACATTGTGTGAGTAAAATTGGGACAAAACACTGAAAAAAGTCAACAAAGTTTAATTTGTCATTGCAGTAATCACTTTTCCATGGCTCAAATACTCACACAGCTAAAACAAATAGACAAACAAAAGCACATGGCATCACCAGCCAACACAGTAAGCAATTAAATCCTAAAAATAATACTGCGTCATCAGCACATATATATATATATATATCTATCTATCTATATATATATCTATATCTATCTATCTATCTATCTATCTATATATATATATGTATATATATATATATATATATATTTTTTTTTTTTTTTTTTTTTTCCAAGTGTTTGGATCATTAGTGCCATTGCTTGTGAGATGTGGAACGAGACATATTTATCATCAAAATATCAATGAGCTAACACTAACTCATTATTGCTATTTATTGATAGTATCACTTCCACCTGTCTCATTCAATCAGTATTTAAGGAACTAGTTTTTAAAAGTATTCTTACCAAGTTAACACATGATTGGAAGAAGTCTGTATTGTGCTACTGTCTTGTAACTTACAGAAACAGAGGACCATCAGACAGCATTAATCCACTCTTTGGATATTTCTGGCTTTTCTTTTTGAAACAGGGCTCGGTAGCAGATTATTTGGGGCTTGCCTCCTCATCATTGTTCAGTATATTCAATTTAAACATATCTGTATTTTGTTCAAAGTGGCAATCAAAAACTCTACTTTTGCATTATGTTGTGCAGAGTGTAACATTCCTAGCCCTCCAGTGAAGCACTCAACGAGTATTAAAATTACAAGAAAACTATCAAGTGGATGTTTATGACTTCTGTTTTTGTTGCTGTGGAATCAGGTATTTAGTTATCTATATGAAATACATGTTCATATATATAAATATATATATATATATGTTTGTGGATAAAGGGCGGCACTGTGATGCAGCAGGTTGGTGCACGTGCCTACAGCAGGAAGGTTGGACTTCCTGTGTTGATCGGGGTCTTTCTGTATGGAGTTTGCATGGTCTCCTCTTGCCTGTGTGGGTTTTCTGCAGGCACTCTAATTCCTCCCACAATCCAAAAACCTGCTCATTAGGTTTACTGGTGACTCTGAATTGCCCTAAGGTATAAGTGTGGGTGTGAATGGTTGTCTGTCTGTCTATGTGGCCCTGTGTTCAGCTGGCAACCCGTTCAAGGTGTACGCTGCCTCCTGCCAAACGTCAGCTGGGATGGGCTCCAGCCCCTCAGGACCCCGAAAGAAATAAGCAGTATAAATGATGGATGGATATATAAGTTCCCTATGCTAAGATATTTAAAGTTGATTTTTAAGTGGTCAGAAACCATATTACTGGCAGTGATTTTTTTTGTTATAAACCATCATTTTATGTATTATTAGACTTAGCATCTATATATTTCTTCACAATTTGAATTATAACAATGAAATCAATATTGTTTTTTTTCTATGCCCAGTCATATATTAGATGTGACAGTGAAATTGAGTAAAGAAAACACGATAAAGTGTTACAGAGAGACAGGAAGAGGGAAAACACATTAAGGGAGAAGTAGACTCAGAAAAATGGGAAAAGAAAAGGAGGGCAAATCCAGTGTGAGGAAACTCTACGCTACTGTATGTTGTCACCATTTCCAGTCAGCTTTGGCGAAGATGATAGCATTGATCATGTTCTTTAAAAGACCTCTTTTTCCTGTCACTGTATCACCTCGTGTCATTAAGATGACTGGCTGTGCTGCCTTAAAAGCTTTTCTCTTATGCCGCACAAAGATTATCTTCCAAAATCTTTCGTGAGACTGCTGACAAACCTCAGAAAGCGTCCGTCATATCGATTTGTGCAACCAGCCTTGTTATTAGATCAGATTTAATGAATGGGGGGGCAAAGTCTGGGAGGCAAAATCTACTCTGGAGTGAATTGTGACCCAGCCAGAGGCACACGGATTGAGATCTTATGTAATTGGAAACACATGTACATCAATCAAAAGAGGGTAATTCCATCACATCCATTGCCTCAATGACAGATACTCCATTTCTATTGTCTTGATACTCCCTCCTCTGTTTTCCCTAAAGACTTCCTCAAATCTCACGGGCACTGGTAGAAACGAGCAAAGTAAATAGATTTTCTTCTCTGCATCGCTCTTCTATAAATCCACTTGTCCCAGCATAAATCTTTGGGAAGTTCTGGCCGCCCCCATGCCTCTGCTTATTAGCAAACCCGAGATCAATTTATCACCTTTGAGGACAAAGAACGGGGGTGTCAGGGGGATTCTCTCCCTCTTTTTGATTTATGGAGTCTGAACAAAAACAGGGTTTTTTTTTGGGTCATGCATATTCTTCCCGGCACAAGAACCTTCCTCCTCTTTGTGTGGAATTAGTTCCTCTGGCAGGAGGGGAAGAATCATGTGGCTTGAGTATAAATGAGGAGGTTAGGCTTGTTAATGTGATTGGTCATGATTGCGCCCTTTAAACACACTTGCTATGAATCAAAGGGAATTATTTACTGAAATACCCCTTGCTGGATTCAATTGTACACTCCCAAATTCATAGCACTGATCTCTAATTTAACACCCGCAGTTCTACACATTCACCACTAGTCTGTGCTGTTGCTCTGGCAAATTCTTCTTCTCTTTTGACCCATTTTTTTTTTCTCCAGTGCAAGCAGCCGCAGGAGTGTAGCTGCTCCACCTCACCTGTGCTAAGTGGCTGCAGCCGTCTTGGCAAATGAACTACACCGCCATGCTCCTGCTCTCTACAACTCCCTCATTT
This sequence comes from Cetoscarus ocellatus, assembly GCA_037902135.1. Taxonomy (NCBI): domain Eukaryota; kingdom Metazoa; phylum Chordata; class Actinopteri; order Labriformes; family Labridae; genus Cetoscarus; species Cetoscarus ocellatus. The sequence continues at coordinate 1,137,706 of JBAMNC010000845.1, read as the reverse complement.
GTAATTGTCCTTATGTAAATGATGGGCCGTGGGATGGCGGAGAGGGGCTTGTGGGAAATGTATTCCTAGTGAGGCAGCTTCAATAAGGGTTGATGGATTGTGACTGGGTGTTTTGGTGTGTGGTTACAAGGTAGGTTTGAAACATTGCGTCACGTTTTATTCGGTGTGAATCCAGCGTGATTCAAGTGTTTCTCATCAAACACTTGGGATAAAATAGCATGACTCTGTTTGAGGTTACAGTGTGAGAAAAATATCTATGTGTGTTGTCTTTGTGCATGTGTGTACTAGGACAGATGACAGGATAGTGACTAAATGCCACTGTGTGCCTGCTTTGACAGATATTTGACTGGTCAGGGTATGTCAGTATAATTTACTGTTTAATAAATTTAATTAAAAAAAAAGGAAGCCTATTTTTTGAGGTAAAGACTGATAAATAAATAAACGAATATATGATGATATTAACTCATTGGACACTTTATTAGGTGCACATGATCAACTGCTTGTTAATACAAAAAGCTAATCAACCAGTCAAATGACAGCAACTCAGTACATTTAGGCATGTAGACACTGTCAAGATAATGTGATGAAGTTCAAACTGAGCATAGTAATGGTGAAAGAAGCTGATGTTTTTGCCATCGTTTGCTGACAAATAAGGAAATGTTGAGTCCTGTCGAGCTAAGTGAGGCTATGCAGAATTAAGTTCATGTCAGTTTAACAAAAGTGTTTGTCAGGTACGTTTAAAATTTTAATCATGTCTAAAAATATCTGATGTTTGATCCATCCAGCCTCCCTTTGCTACCCTCAGTTACAGTTATGGCTGTCTCTGCTGGTGAATCTTGGAGTATGGCCGCTATTCGTTCATTATACATCAGTAGACCTCCAACAAAGAAGTAGCATCCCGTCAACAGCCAAATTGGAACTTATCTCCTGGAACACTTGACAACGTTTGACAACTTCACACATTGTACCCGTTAGCTGACGTTCACTGGGGGTAGTGGACACTACTGGCATTTGTAAACTTGCCACAAATGTTTAATGGCGCCTACGTTACATGCTCTGAAAAAGGATGTGTTGACCTGGGACTAACAAGTCTGAGTCTGAGCCCGATAGAATGAACTGGAAGTCCTGTCTCATGAACTGCAACATTACATCTACATCGGCGAAAGTTTACAATCCATCTAAAATAAGTCAGTGTGATGTTTGGGGAATGTCATATTCCACTTTTGAAACATCAAGCTGAATGCTGAACACTGAAAATTCCCTGTGAACAGAAATTTTTATGAATTCTCAACCTCAGTCAATGTCAACTTCTACACGTTGATGTGTGAATGTGGCATAAAAGGGAGCTGTCTAAAAACAACAAAATATCCAGTGAGTGTCAGTTCTCAGAGAAATGGCCAGAGTGGTTTAAGGAGATAGAAAAGGCAACTCATGATCAATCTTACAATCAAAGTATGCAGAATGCCATTTCTGAACACATCACACAATCATTCTTGAGGCAGATGAGCTACAGCCGCAGACACCAGCTCCCATTTCTGTCAGCTAACAAAGGAAACTGAGACTACAATTCACACAGGTTTACCAAAATCAGACTTCAGGAGACTGTATAAATGTTCCTGGTATTAACTGTCTTGATTTCTGCAATTAAATTCGGATGTTAGGGTCTGAATTTGGTGCCAACAAGATGAAGGCATGGATCCATCTGCATTATCAGGCTGGTGGTAGTAGTGTAACTGCGTGAGGGATATTTTATTGGCACACTTTTGGCCCCTTAGTGCATATGAGCATCACAAAAACACCACATCCTGTCTTAGTGTTGTTGCTGACCGCATCCTCCCTTTCTGACCAAGTGTACCCATTTTCTGATGGCTACACCCAACAGTATAATGGGACATGTCTCAAATCTCAAATCATCTCTTTTTCCAGTAGCCTCCACAGCCACCAGATCTTAATCCAACAGAGCACCTTTGAGATAAGATGGAACAAAGATTCTCAATATAGATGTGCAGCAGACAAATCTGCAGCTACTGCCTGAAGCTACCATATCAAAATGGAGCTTAATCTCTGATGAAGCACTTTGTTAAATCTATGCCATGAGGAATTAAAGCAGTTCTGAAGGCAAAGGGGGTCCAACTGTGAGTAATGTGTACCTATGAAGTGGTCATTTAGGGAATATCTGTGAGCTGTATGAGTCTGGTCGTAGGTAAATGACACACAAGTGGCAAATTTAATGGTCAGGAAACCAGTAAATTTCATTATCTGAATGTTAATTATACTTTGATAACCTGACCTAAACTCCCATCTTTATCCTGTTTTCTTTTTTTTTCCTGTTGTTTTTTTCTTCCCTGTGTGCCATCTCCACCTCACAACTCACTCGCTGCCGTCTTGGCTCTTGTCCACACTCCATCCCTCCACATAACAAATGAGCCCGTGCCGGCCAGCAGATTTCTCCAACACCTACCCAGTTTACCACCACATCTCTGTCATCTTCCCTTCCCAGCTTCCTCTGCCTCTTTCGTGTCTTTTATGTCCCTGTTCCTACCTTGCTTAGGCACACTCCAGCCTTGTATATTTTTCTGTGGCAGAGAGCACAAGACTCGCCGTTTGCTGAGTGGGCAGCGGGGGAGCGGAGGAGGGAAAGGAGAGAAATATAGAAAGAAAAAGGCGCAGAAGGAGGAGGGAGGAAAGGGAGAGTTATCTAACAGGATTAAAGGAGAACAACGGAATGGAGAGCACTTAAAATACTCATGACATGAGCCCTCTTGCAAAAAGGAGGGGATGAGTAACAATAGCTGAATCACTCATGAGGCTCTCTACACAATATGCTCTCTCACTCTCCTTCCTCTCTTTCACCACTTTGCCACCTATGTCTCTCTTTCTCTCACTCTCGCCTTCCATCTTCTCCCCCCTTTTTGCCTTCATTTTCACTTACAGGCCTGGGGATTTGATGGATCTCAGAGGAGTTGTGTTAATAATGTGAGAGAGAGAAAGGGCTGCTTTAATTAACCAATCCAAGAAAAGGTATTCAATTCAGATGGAATGACAAGACCGCCATGGGAAGATAGTGCTAGATAGAGGAGTGGGGAATATAGATGGGAGGAGGGAAAGCTGAAGATAGAATGAGAAGAGAGGTTAAAAAAGAAAAAAAAAGATACAAGGTTTCAGAAGAAGAAGGCTGAAGCAAAAATGAATGACTATGTCTGGGTCAAATAAAAGAAAATTAGAGATCATAGGTCCAGAACGGCCATTTACTGTAGTGTAATTGCAATGCAATGGACCTTTTGCATCTGACTTTACACAAGGAGCATGTTACCTGGTGCTAATGCTGAATCCACAGTTATCCCATGGCATAGGTTATTATGTTCAGCCATTGGTTTGCTCCTGTTGTGCAGTATGGTGTACTTAAAAGCTATAAATGTATTAGATACTTGCTCATCATTAAATACAGAATATTTAATGATTAGCCATGCATGGGCGAATGCCAGCAAGCAGTAGTGTTACAGTAAAAAAATGTGACTTTGTTTACCAGTGATCTTCAACTAAGTTATATGATAAGAACAAAATGAAAGCTCAATGTGTAGTTTGCTACTAAATAGCATTAAAAATAAAAGAGTCGTCCTTAAAGACAGATATATGCATCAAAGCAATAGACCCTATTCACAGCTGTTAGCAATGCAGAGCCAAACAGGAGATAATCAAACTCCTGAAATTTTCGCCAGTGCCAGCTTGGTCTGGTCTTGAAAGTATTGGAATGTAAATGAAGGTCTTTCTGGATACAGGAGGTCACTAAATATCCCAGACAGGGAATGTTTTTTTGGGAAAAAAGTTATGAACCTAAGCAGACCAAAACTCCAACCTCTCTTTTAGACTCTGTTTACATGCCTTAACATGGATTAACATCAGTTATGGCCACTCATAAACCAAGTTGACAGCACCCTAGCATGTGCAGTCTCTCCATGCATTACAGTACATATTCACTGGGAGCCTTTGGTTAATTTAAGTTTATATAGCCCCCACTTGTTGATTTTAGTTGAGTTGTAAGCTATGAGCAATGAAGTTAAGTTAAAGTTTGACAAATTAAGAGGCTAGCAATGCTCTCTAGCAGCTTTTTACCTGCATTTTGTCAAAAAAGCACTCTACAGTGTTAAACAATTAAGCAAGTAAACATTCTGGAGTACTGGTTAGCTTGAAATGAATGTGTCAAGTCAGTGAAAATTAAGGGTGTGTATTGGTAGGAATCTGGTGAAATGAAACATATCGTGATACATGGGTGATGATACAGTATATCACAATATATTCATTACTATAAACACGGTGATACTTCAAAAATTTTAAGAAAAGAAGTCTTTTAGAATTTATTTTTGAGTTTTTTTTAACATTGGGGTTTGTGGACATAATCTGGCAGGTATTGAAATTGAATATGTGAACTGGAGATAAGGCAAATGTCGGCTGAATGCTTGTTAATATATGTCAAATGTACACTGTTAGACTCCCCACTGTTAAATTCTATCTTTAATGTTAGTCATTGGCATGTCACAAAATCGGTTTAGGGGCATTTTTACCTCCTCCAATGACGTCAGGTTTTTGTTGGTGTTTGTTTGTTAGATTGTGAACATTATAGTTAGTTAATCATTTATCATTGCAGTCATTTCAATTTACCACAAATGTTTTTAAGCCTTTAAAACATGATCACAGTATCATTCTAGCATTTTGGGTAGGGAAGTTTTCGCCAACAATAGGAAACTGACAAAGAACCCATTCAAAGGGTCAATTAGCCAGTAATAAATGAATGATTTTCTAAAACAAGCTAAATAGTATGTAGACCATCTTTGATGATCAGGTGGCTTGTCATAAGTCAACCTTGGATGTTTATGATGTTATGATATTATATATTATTTATAAAGAATCCAATAAGAGAATACCAGTGAGATGTTTAATTACAAAATCATGCTGTTAGGCTCCATTAATGATGAAGTATTTCCAGTCAACAACTGTCCAGAGGAGCAGCTTAGCCCACTTCAAACAGTGTTAAGCAAATAGGGGAAACGGATTCCACAGCAAGGCCAAACAAATTTGTATGTTACCTTTACCGGTCTGTTATGCAGAAGTGTGTGTACAGAAATGTTGACAGCAAATAGGAATAAATACCCTTCCCTTCAAACCCACTGTGCAGGAATCAGAAAGGTGGAACAACATGACAAATTCTCCTCGGGGCGGATCGAACTTTTTGGGGAGAGAATAGCACTTCAAACGATCGGCGTGCTTCGCCAGTTTCCCTCTGCCCGTCTGACTCACCAAGATAGCAGCCTGGCAGTCTGGCAGCTTGTCCGTAAAACACACACACACACACACACACACACACGCACACACAGATGCGTTTCTTTGCACACAGGTGTTAGAACACTCAGGCTTTTGCATAAACACACACAAAAACCTCTTCTACTGTACTTCCAAAAGCACAACAGCAGAAGCATCCTCCAGCTTTTGGAAGGAAAGGCTCAGCAAATCCCTGATTCAGAGTTTGCCTAAATTTCAAGTGGGTTTTTAAAGCTAATGTGTTTACTCTTGCTATAAAAAGATTCCTCTTGGCGCAGAATATCTGTGGAAGAGGTCTCAGGAGTTGCCGCTGCCTCCCTTTTTATATCACATAACAAACATGTGACGGCAGTGGGAGAGAAACTCTCTAGCCTTTGTAAATAGGGCATGGTTTGAATATTTTACTTGTAGCTTGGGCTTATTTAGCATGATTCCTTTTGCATCCGCCAAAATAGGGAGTAGGAAGTAAATAAGTATATAAAAAATATAAATAACAAGCCGATGAGTATCTTTTTGCCGCATATCTTCTCAGCAAGACATGTCTCAGTCTTTGATGGTTATGTAAGGGACGAATTTTAATGATGGTAAGATCATGGCGGTATGCATAAAATAATAACAGCTGCCTGGAAAATTGACTGAGAGCTTTGGCTTTTGGTGCCAACTCCGAAGAGAGGACTAAAGGAGCTGCTGGGATTTGAAAGTTGAAAGATAAAGGCTCAGTTACACTTGGGGATCTGTGAGTGCTTCAATTTTGAGCGCCGCGCCATGACAAGAATCATTACAGCCAGGGAAAAGATGTAAGGTGTAATCGGTTGTTTACAATGGCAGGGGAGGATGGAAGCGAAGAAAGGAGACTGATGAAGGAAGGGAGGAAAGAAAACCCTCAGAGTGGCCAGACGGCACTATGACATATTCTGAATCCTCGCTGACACACTCCTGATGTGTGACAGCGAGGGACAGATGGGAAACGCAATGGGAGAAGTCGATGTGGAAAGAGGGAGGAAAAGAAGAAGCTGAGGGATGGTTTGAAGGGGGAAAAAAAGGTTAAAGTAGAAGCAGAAAAATGGACAAAAATCTCTAGATGACCTAAGAACTTGTTCAAGTTTACTCAAGTGCCCCTTAGCAAGGCACTCCAACCGCTCCCAAAGCAGAGAAAGCACACCGCTGGGCAGCTCCCAGGAGTGAAGGTGTAAATGAGTGTGACCCCTAACTCTGTCTGCAGCTACTCCCCAAGGCTGTTTCTGTAAATAAGAATGTGTTCCTAGTCAACATGTCGAGTCTGATAAAGGTGCAGGGCAGTAAAGAGAGCAACACAGAGTGAAAGCAAAATAGACCTAAGTAAAGACAACTGAGTAGAGAAAGCAACAATTTACAAGACAAAGTTTTTTTTTTGAGGAGATACAGTGAAGAAGACGGTAAGGTCAAAGACATCCTTTCTCCATGATAGCTGCGAAGGAGAGAGCTGTGACAGAGTGAAGCACGTAGATTTACACTTGGCAATGACTTACAGAATACTAAAGAGAAGGCACATCATTGAGAGGAGAGAAGACAGAGGCGGAGGAAGAAGGGGGATCAGACAGTCTGAGAGGAAATGACAGCGAGGGAGGGGTACATAAGGGTCATCATGTGCTCCTCCAACGAAAGGCTTACCCGCCAGCTGCAGTTATTTTGTGCTTTATTAATGGTACAACAAAAAACTTTGCCATCCATAAGACATTGAATCAGCATGTAATGATATATTGTTGAGCAGAACCATTCAGAATTTTCTAACAAAATGTTACTGTATCGTTAAACAGTATTGCCTATATACTAGCTATATAAAGCAACTACACATTGGCTCTGGTGAACGTTAGCCAGTCGACAGTTGGATGTAGCTGGTAGTTAGCTGTGGTCCAGACTGAGTTGTGTTTTGGGATTTACAACAAAACATTTGTTTAACCATAACATCAAAATTTCAGTCAGTATTTATGAATCCACAGATATTTTGAGGTTATAGTTGTTCTTTATCAGTCACATAATTGTCATGTTGAAATACAGTATTCCAGGTTCAGGTAGAATTAAGTTTCTTTTGTTATGCCTTGTTGTAAAAAACATGTCAACTACACTAGATAGTTAGCTGCTGGCCTTTTAAAAATGCATTTATCTTTTTGCTTATATTTGTAAGTCCACAGATGTTGAGTGACTGTGGCTCAGCACAACAATGCATCAAAGATGATGTGGAAATACTATGAGCTCTTTTAGTCAAAAGGACCATATTTTTCCAGTTTTTGATAAGATCCAAGGGACACATGGTGTTTTGGGGGGAGAAGGTTAATCATTGGTTTTCAGTAATGACAATGCTACATGTGAATGCCTTTGAGTCATTGCTATGGCAACTATGGAGATAATAAAGAGGACAATGATGAAGCAGACTGTCTAAACAAGCCACATAAATACATGATTTAGTCTTGAGCCAATGTCTTTTCACATCTTTCTGAGCCCCAGGTGGCAGTTAACTGGACATGTGTGATGGAAGCCTTGATTAATCTTTCATGCCAACAAAGTATTCAATTTTAGCTAGCATTTATAAACCTTTAGAGATATTTAAGTGGCTTTAAGTGATCAAGCTACTTTTGTTATGTGCTGGGCCTTCAACAAAGATTAGCTGCAGCTGGAGCTATCATTATTTGTGTGTTTCTGATGCCATAAGAACATTATCTCCCCTCTCAACAAGCGTTTTAAACTCATAGATCCATATGCTGTGTGAATAAACTAAGGCCAGCTGCAGCTAGCAGTGCAGTCAGTCAGGTTGGGAGCACATGCCGGGTTGGCACTTCATTATTCATCATTCCTGACGACTTGTCTGCACCACCAGCAACGGTAACTGTACCTCATTCAAAGGTGTTTACATTTGATAAAGTTTACGGGTGCAAGGGTGCAAACCCTACACCTCACGGTTGTGGAGGAAATAGGCAAGGGATCCAACCCCTTCAGCTGTGTTACCAACTGACTTAAACAGCAGCAGTGCCCCAGGAAGTCAGCTTATATCTCCCCAGCAACCAAACCAACTTTTGAGTAAGTTTCAAACAGGACTTGAACCAGCCACCCTCTGGTCCCCAGTCCAGTCCTACATTGTAGCATAAGTCATGTGTTGCTTTATCCATAGAGACATTTGATGGATCTCATGTAAACTTGGAGATATGTTGTGGTAGCTTTGATTGCATCATGCTTCTATTAGCTGTGTTAGACCTTTGGCATTTGCTGCAGCTTGCAGTTTGTTGTTTGTAGTTGGCATGAGCTGTGGATTGTTGTTCCACATAAACATTTGTCCATTGTTCCAAATCAATATATTAGTTATTACGGCAAAAAATGTACAGACATTTTGTGGTTACTTTAATTCGATCAAGCTACTTTTGGTTGCATCTGACAGTTTGCTTAGCTTTTGTTGTTGCCAATAAAAAATGTTTGATGAACCCGCCTCTTCAAAAGTATTCATTTTGGATTTATTTATAAATCACTGACATTGTATGGCAAATTCAATGAACCATAACCAAACATACCAGATTGACCATTCAGTATATAACATACAGAATATATTTCACAAGTCCATCTGGGAACCAGCTCATGGAAATTATTTGGGGAGGACAGAACATTTCAAGAGCATATCTGACAGGTGATTGGGTAATCATTCTGTCATTTACATTGTAGGAAGGTGCAGCTACCTTAATAAAGTTGAAAACAGGAACCACTTCGCAGAACAAACTCTGACCAAAACATGTTGCAGTGAAGCGAAAATATCTTTGCCATTGAAGATGCTTTTGGTGCTATATGTTTTTCATTAAATAAAGAAATGTGGTCTAGATTTGACAAAGCTGCTACTGAAACTGTTAGCATCTATGCTAATCTCTGTGCGAGCAGCCACTTCCTACTGTTGTCACGCAAGTACCTCCTACCTCTTCTTGTTGTAAAGGAAGCTGATTGGGCAGTGTGTCAATAAATCAGGTGTCACTGCAAGGTTAATAGAACCAGGGTTTTTTTCATTAACTTTGTGATTAAACTAATATCAGTTGCTGCTGGCAGTTTGCTGCTGGCAAGCACAAATTGTGTGTAATTTACTTGGAAATATTTGACCAAAAAAAAAGGTCTTCTTTTTGTCACCAATTGTAAACCAAAAAGTACTTTTGGTGATTCCAATTTGGTCATGATTGGTTCAAGTTTTGTTCTACCATTTTATTCTTTTTCTTTATAAATATATCAATTTCATCTTTAACCAGATAAATTTGGATTATTACAGCTTAAATTAAATCTTAAATGTGACTGAAGTTTAATTATTTGCTTTTAATTTTTGTTTTTATAATATTTGGCAACCATGATAATTTGTCCCCTCCGCTGCTCCCCCACTCACTATTCCCTGGTGCATTTACAGTCAAATGATAGGATATCAAAGTGTAGAGTGTGTACTGAAATCAAGACAGAAAATCAACTAGGAGGAAAGAGGAAATGGAGAAGCAGCAGACGGTAAACTGTGTGAATGCATATGAGGGAGAGTGCTATTCACCTGGTGGTGGTAATATGGATGAAGGCGGGAAGGCAGGGGACTTGGGGACGATGGAGACTGTCTAAAAGTGAGGAGTGTGTGCATTAGAGAGATAGGGGTCCTGACTCTCCGCTGGGAGCCTTTGGGGGGAAAAAAACGTGGAAGACAGGTGAGATAGAGGAAGAGTGAATGGGTGAGCATGGCGAAGGGACTTTTTGGATGAAATAAAAGGGGGTAAAGCAGAAGAAGACAAATTTGTGAAGGAGGGCTGAGATAAAAATAGAAGAAGGAGACAGAAGGAGAGACAATCAGAACATGCCCAAACTACCACGCTTATCTCCCAAAGTGCAGACACTACATTATCGCCAGTGGTGCTAAAAACAGTCTGAATCATCAATAAATGAAATCCAGCGCAGGTAAACACAACACATTGTTTCATGCACAGAGGTATCTGCACTGAGTAAGGGAGGGCGATGCTGAGAGGATGCAGTGATGCCGACGATTTCTCATTATCCGCCAGTGTGTCAGTTATTAACGCCGTGACCATTCCAACACCTAATTAATGCAGATAGCCAAATGCCAAACCTGATGAAATACCGTGATGAGGGATTAGCTGGAATAATAAACTCTTTGACCGGCATAACTTTGTCACCCTGATTAGGTGGGAGATAGGAGAGACTTGGATCACTTAAGTCTCTCTCTCACTTTTATTTCCCTTCCTTCCTACCTCTACTCTCTGTGTCCTTAATGAAGAATTTTCCTTCTGCCCCCATTCTCCCGGCTTCACTCCCCTCAGCTGCTGAGTGCTGTCCTAATTCCATTCTGATAGATGGAGAGGGAAAGAGGCTCATTAAAAATGGCTTTGCTGATTGTGCTGCTCCTGTTTTCTTCAGTCAAGTGTGTATTTTAGTGTGTGTGTGTTTGTGTGTATTGTCTGGTCAGGTTTTTTTCCAGGTGCTGGAGAAGGCTTAACTCAGCATGTGGTGCAGGGGGAGAATTGTTATCTAGAACATTTACTGCAATGTTTTGCACCAGAAATCTGCCTTTATATAAATTTCAATTTTCATTAATAAGGTAACTGTGCTGCAGGAATCTATGACAGCTGCTACTGAAAACAGACAGAATCGAGGCCTGATTGGCAAGGATATAGTATGTTGGATATGCAGTATGCTGTATGATATTTTCAAGGCAAAAAGGCCATCAGCTTTAAATTTTAATGTGAACACAGGTGTCCTCAGGTTCATACATTATCACAGTGCACATCTTATAGAGAAGATGTCTTTCGAAAATCTCTATAAAAGATGCATTTGAAGTTGAGCAAACAGTGTTCTGGCAAGAGAAAGATGAAATAGTTACATAGGAGACTTTAGGGGCTTTAAGTCAAGGCTGTAGAAGTAACAGGTTTTATAGCCTTGGATCAACATTCAGTGTTGAAATACACAATCTCCTTTTTTGTTCTAAGAGTTCAGTGTAGATGTTATAGACTGCAAAATAATTGGACAAAGCCATGTCATAGGAGCCTTTGGAACACTGTTGATGCCCTCTAATTGATGCTGTCATACTGCAGGTGCTTTCTCAACCAAACTTTAGCTCCATCTACTCACAGACAGGGAGGCTGTGGGTATAGGCGGGACTTAAGGTAGTCTGACCAATAGCAATTCTGCATTTCCAAAGCCAGAAATCCTCAATATATCCTTCATAAAAGAAAAGCAGATGCAATATAAAAAAAATCACCCCCCTCACAGTAAGAGCACATAGATGCATTGTACTTTTAGACTAAAGTTGTTTCTTGAACCAGGTCATAAAGATGTGTTTTAAGACCATAAAAAACACATTTTCCCTGCAAACAATCATTAAAATGTCAGGTTACTGAAGCCAGCCCCTAGTGGACACTCTGTGTACTACAGCTTTTGGCACTTCTGTGTGGGCCTCCATTTACACTCCTGGTTGCCAACTGATTTACATGGACTTACAATTCCCAAACTCAGGATAGGGCTTATCCTGATTTCTAGAATTGGAGTATGTGGTTTAATGCCCAAACAAAGAACGAGATGATTGAAAATTTGATCAAAGCTGGGACACTTATGTCTATGTAAATGCACTCATAGAAACTATCCATCTCTCTCTCATGTTGGTGCATCAACTATACGCAAGGCACTGAAATATTACAGAGAGCAGGGTGAGACATGATTGGGGACATCAGCAGGCCTGGCAAATGTTTATCTAGAAAGATGGGTATATGTGGTGAATTTTGCAGCGATGCAAATAAAACTGAGAGTATTTACTATAATCATCAGATGGAGCAAGACAAGCTTCATGAGCAATAAACTTCAACATCTTAATGCTAAGCTTTGCTGAGATGACCCTCAACTCTGGCTTTATGGTCTGTACACATGCCACTGAGTTGTGTATAAGATAAGTCATTATCCCTAAATTGTGATGTATTCCTTCAAAATGTAAAACCCTTTCACTGTAAACAAGTTGTTTTTGCAGCATTATATGCCCCACACAAGACTTGGGTATTTAAAGTGCTTTATCATTCTCCAATCATGGACTAAGTGGTCTAAAATGGATATGAAATACCACAACAGCTGGGAAACATCAATAAGTAAAGGCTCCAAACAGTCTTTCTGGATGAATCATTCCCTCCAAAGTGCAAAAAATTGATTGTGAATTCAGTCATTCACAACTTTGAGGTTAGCTATGAGTGTCAGGACTCAGAAGACACTGAATAAAAGATGCAAAGAGGGTGAACTGGAAAAATAAATACATGGAAAATTAACAAAAGGGAAAATGTGTTTTTAAACTATTCTTTGGACTAAGTTCTCTTGTAAATTTTTAGGGAAACATCTAATAATGTACAGACTCAGCTCTGACAGGCTTATGCTTTTCAAAGGCCATATTTGACCATCTTTGGAAGTCCTGTATCTCTCTAAAACCATCTGTATTTAGAAGCCTGTGACAGATTGTTGCACTGATTACTGACATTTTGTAATTGCCAATTTGCAGTGTCACTGTCAATAAGCCAAATGACAGGTATAGCTGTAACTAACACTGGCAGAGTGACCGATTTTGAGTAAATATGAAAAGGATGGGTTTAATTATTTCTATCAAACATTAATTACTGTGTTGTTTGTCATTAAAATCCCTGATAAGTTCATGCCTTTGTTTACAGAAAATCGTGTGAAAGCACCACACAGTTTTGCACTGATTGCGAATGAAATTATGAAAAAAAAACATGATAAAGCTTGCCTCTGTGTTTAATACCACATTGATGGGACAGCTCAGCTCCCAGTTCAGTTAAGACATTCAGTGAAACATCCTGAATCCTAAAACCTTATCATGAGAGGTACACAGTAAAAATTAAAGGCCACCAAACAGAAACTGTTGTTAAATGTACTGTAAGAATTTAAACCCTGATGCACAAGTCCCTTCTTGAAGAAAATTTTTTCTACACTTGGGAATCGCACAAAAGCATGTCAACAGAAATAATTAGAGTCTTTGCACACCACAGTAGATTTGGATTGTTGAAAGCAACTGAGATGTTTTTTCAAGCCAATGGTAACTCTGCATAGTTGAAAATTAGATTAAGGAAATATGATGTCTTTATTTGCTCTAATTTAATTTAATGTGACAAAAAATATACTAAGCTAATTAAGGGCTTAAATGCACAGAAATTTGTTGTTTTTTACGTGTTCTGGCTTAATAATCTGCAGTTACTATAACATCCAAATTATAAGATCCACTTTTCATAGAAAGTTTTCATTAAAAAAGATCAACAAGAAAAGCCATCACATGCTAGCGGGCAGAAAATGGGTCCAACTATTATCATACCACACACTGAGATGCATTAACACGCATTAAAGTAGAGTCTAATGGTAATTTCATACAAAGGAAAAAGACACCAAAAGTGGGGTTGTTTTTGTTTCTTTGTTTTGCTATTTTCATGTTTTTCCAGCCTTGTTTACGATGATTGGAATTTCACCTGTCTTCAGAGATCTGAGTAATTTGAATTAGCTGAATAATAGGGGGCTGTCAAACTGCTCTTCAGTCAAACTATGTTTTTTTTTGTTTCTAGTACTCCACAACAAAAAGGAAAACAGCAACAGTCTCGTAAACAGAAGGCAGCTCTTGCCATTCACATAAAATATTTGTCTCTTAAAAGCAGCGTGTTCACAAACAACGCATTGCTACTGGCTTGCTACTTTCTTTAAAAACCACTTGCTACTATCTAAGTAGCACCCCACAAAATGTTAGGCTTAATAGTATAATAGAGCTGACTTTTAAAGCATTGCTTAGGAAAAAGTAAATTTGAAAAGCTGTGGGAGAGCGCTGCTAGCCTCTTAGCTTGTGGTCAGTTTTTACCGATTCATTTCACTTCACCGGAGATGATATACAGGGGAACTCAACATACATTTTTTTTTTTCCAAATAAGGCTCTTCGTCGTCATCTAACATATTCAGAGGCTAAAGCATACATGCTAGCCTTCACTTACTAATGTGTTTCGGGAATTATTTTACCTCCAGCCAAGACCCTCCCACTTTGTCTCTGGTTGCGAACATGAATGTTTGGTTGAAAAGACCATGCAACTTAAGGCAATAGTGCTGTGCATCCCATGGTTTGTGGGTCTGTACTTCACAACTATCACTGTAGACCTGCCCTCCTCTGTAAATATTACTAGGTAAGACAAAATACGTTGTTGCCTGCTTCTTTCTCATCTGAAACAGCTGAAAACAGGTCATGATTTAACTAAATTTTGTTTTGATTTGATTGATTTAACTCTTTCTTAAACTTGACCTTAGTGAAAGAGTGAAAACAGAGCTATAACAATAAACATTAGCTGTCTAGAACAACAAAAGTCTGGTTATTTCAACTGCATGTTAATAGAACACCAGATATTATTATTATCAAGATTTTGTGTTACCCCTACGTGTAAAGAAGTTTTCTCTGTGATGTTTTGTATTGAAATAACACATTTAAGGTAACAATTTTACCACAGTTTAACAATTTCACCACAATGCTAAGTCTGACAGAAATAACCTGGCAATAGTTGCTATGAGAGGGGCTCTCTGATTGTAATTTGTTGGTTAGTAAACCAATCACTGAGCCAGCAAAGGGTCAATTATGGTGCAAACTTCAAATTGAAAAAACAGACTGCAATAGAGGAGCTTCATAACTGGGGAGACCCTTTCCATCAAAAAAGATAATTTGTCTTTTCACCCACATGGTATTTATTATATCACTCCGTCCAGCGCACAGTATCTCCCCTCTACACCTTATTCATGGTCATAATCTGTATAAATAGCTTCCCTCCCACATGAGATCTGACATGCATAATGCTCTTACACACTTAAAGAGCCCTGAGGCACAGATGTAATCTCACACATATCACTGCTGGGGACAAGTGTGCCTTTATAAAATCAACAGGCCATGAGATCTGCTTTGCTTCTGTTTGAATTTATGAAGACTTCCATCAGATACATCCATCTGATAAGATTCATGCATGTACGGTCTTTAAGACATTTTATTGATGGACTGACTTGTTAACAAAGAGCAGCTTTACCACAAATGCTGACAGGCTATTTCAAACACTCATATGCCAATTTTAGATGTTTGCGTCATTTTGTTGCTAAATTTACTGCCCCTGTCTTACTTAGATGTGATTCAGTTTAACATTTAAAGCTTCACAATGCTAAATCAAAGTGGAAATGTAACAGGAGACACATGGGAATAGTCTCTCTTTTGTCTGCTTGTCTTACTCCAAGTCTTTTAAGATGATGGTTTTTCTTCTGTATTTTCTGTGGTCCTCTCTGTGTACACAATGCTGCTGAGATTCCAGCCTATTGGCTACAGAGTTAATTCTTCCTATTTTTAATTTGAGACTGTAAACGGAGAAATAAAACATTGCTGAACAAGCTCAGCACACGTGATTATGTCCCAGCATGTGACTGCAACACAGTAGAGAAGACTCTTTCCGCGTTATCAATCACTGTTTTACCTCCAAGCAGAGAGAGGCAGTTGCTAGGGGCCTCAAAATGAAGCCATCGCAGGTGGGCATGAAATATTTGGTATATGTGTAAATTTACTACCAGTGATTTTAACTTGTATTTCAAATGAACAGCATTGTGTTGTATTAGCATAAACTAGAAATGCTCTGAGAAGAGGAACCTCTGCCAAGACCTTTCCAACATTATGGCAAGTTCTTGTCAAAAATGTGGAAAACTGCAGCATCTAAGTATGTGCCGCAAAAAGACCTTCAAGTGTGATGTCCTAACTTTTTTTCATCAGTTTTAGTTCATTGACTGGGTGAGACGTTAGAATGAATGCAGAGTTGTTGACAATATGGCACAGAGCAGTGCTGTACTGACCGGTCACCACAGAGTAAATCTGTTGTTCATTTTTCTTTTTAATTGAGTCCCTGAAATTTTCTCTGTACGCTGTTTTGTAAGCAGAGCTCCCAAAAATTTGTTGTACTCCAGTGCAATGACAATAAAGTATGTTTTAGTCTATTTAGAGGATTTTTTTTAAAAACATTATTAATTGTAAAAATACTCCAACAGTCATCAAAACTGAATATTTGAACCAGAGTTAAGGTAAAATATGGGCTTCATGAGTCAAAAACCTTTAAAACATTGTGCTCATTGATTGCTAATGGCTACTTCATGGAGACTTGTTTGAGTCTTTGTCCTGGTCCTCCAAGATATTCAAACTATCCCCACATATAACTTGTATGAGTGCAAACTCCTGCTGAAACTGATTCACCTCCTCCTGACAGTAAAAGCAGCACAGTTTGAGTGTAAATATGAGCACAGCGCAACAGCAGGCAGCCTATGGTGGGATATATTTTAATTCATGGCTGCTTTAAGGCTTTTGTGGAAATCACAGGGCTAGACCATTGCAGCAAAACATTTCTTTTTCTCACACCTTTTTTTTGTGAACACCCTCACTTAAATCCAGGTACACTATATGATTCACAAGCACATGCAAACAGCTGTCAGAATCTGCTTTAGCATTGTGATAACTGTGAGAGACACGTGTTTTAAGTGCTTTATATGTAAATGGAGGTTTCATATAGGGGCCTGCATGCATGGTGTGGAGGTGTTGAAGGTGAGGAAGTTCTCAGAATTCATGAAGCATAACACACAGAAGCTTTTAATATTATAGCTGCTGTCATGCACACTCCACAGATTTATCAGTGACCCTTCATAAAAGTGTAGCGTTTGATTTGCTGAGCAGAAAAGATCAGGGCGATAAATAAAGCTACTATTAGACTACAGCTGTGCTGAACGGTGTAATTGTAACAGCACTAGTGCAGCTCAGCGTGGACAGGGGGCAAATGGAGCCTGCAGGAGTGAGCTGCATGCTTATAGGCTGGACGTGAGCCCTAGTTAATGTGGATAATGTATTCTCGGGCATCAAAGGCTCAAAGTCGGGAGTTTTAAAGGAGCTCGTCATTATTGATTTTGCATGAAGAGTACCTTCCCAGGTTTTTTATACAGGAGCTTTCGTCATCACTATTACACAGGGCCAACGCACAAACATTCAATCAAGTTCATTACATTGAATAGAGACAACACAGTTTGACACAGTTTCAGTGCATGATCAGCATGATGCTGATGTGCTGCACAATTATTCATTAGTGATACTGAAGTGATGACTACGAATAAGATAATGTTTACACTGATATTTGGGAAGCTTCCTGAGAGATCTTGTATAGCCCCTGGGCATGACAAACCCCCTTAGGGTCCTATTAATGGAGGGATAAACAGAAGTGGCAAAAAGAGTAGCAGGGTGAGGTTCCCTTATATGAATGAATGGATGGGGAGCAACTAGGCAGGTTTGAATTTATGGAGAAACGAGAAGAGAAATAGATGAGGTGTGGTCCTGTTCCTGAAACTCAACTTTCAGCATCCCTTTGTATGCAGTTAATGAAATGTACAGTATTAAATAACTTCAACCAGCACAGCATTTTAAAGATACAGTCAAAGCTTATACGACCAAATAACACTTAAAAAACTGTGTGAAGCAATTTCAGTTCGATATTTAAAACACAATAATCAAAGCTGTATTAATGGTAGGGATGGGAATTGAAAATATTTCATAGATGGCTAGGCCATTATTGGTTATCCTAATCCTTTCAGTACTTGATGCATTTTTAATCAATCCTTTTGGATTTTTTTTGTGGAAAAAAGTCAGTCCACTCCAGTTTTCTGTGGCAACAATGTCAAACACATGGCAATCATGAAATTCAATGCCAAATCTTTAAGCTAATGGTGTTTTTATCCTTGCTTAGGCATACGGCAGTATAGTGTAATTAACTGGCTGATCAATGGGATGATAATGAAAACTGAAAATACCACAAGCTTTCCAACCTTAACACAGTGTGAGGCTACGACTGCAGTGCATATAATCTCAAAGGAGATGACAGACAAAGTGACCTCTGTCACTCCATGGCAAAGCAAAACAAAACAAACTTGTTTTTGTTTTTGTAAGTTTAGCTATTTTTTGGATTTCAGTAGGTTTGCTTTCTTATATGTAGTCTGACTTCTCAATTGCATGTGCAAATACATATCAAATTGTCAAAGGCAATGATAAATCAGAAAACAATGCACATCAAACTGATAAAACAGATATTATTTCACATACAACTGTGTGTTGTGGGAGCACAAACCGCCTCCAAGGCATATCTGACAATGTTAGCTTAGTAATCGAAAATCTGGAAAACTGCCTTATTTTGCAGTTTTGAAAAGGATATTTTAACACTGTGTGACAGGGCAGATTCCCAGATTTTAGATAATTCAGTGTTCATATTCAGATCATCCCCAAAGTGATGATCAACAAAATCTAATCACTGATACCTTGTGCCATCCAATCCAATGCACTTTATTTATGTAGCACATTTTAAAAAACAACTAAGTTTACCAAAGTGACTGCTCAGTGGCTTTAACCAGAAAAAAAGGAATAAAATACAATAAAGAAGAAAAAATAAAATAAAGAACATTCCCGGAAAATGTCAAAAAATATCCATTGAGAATCTTTTGACTTGCTCAAAGACAGGGCAGACAAACAAACAAATGGACAAATGCCAGTAAAAACATAACCTCCTTGGTGGAGATAAATGACAATGGTAATAATGGATAATAATGTAGCAGAACATGACTCAGATGCACAACATAGTAAAATTCGATCAAACATTTCATCCTTCATGTGAGGTCATTCCAAAATCAACATTTGCAGCTCAATTTAATCAAATAACAGAGTGGGTGGTTAGCGCACTGTTATACAGAATCTCTGCAATCCAATGTAAAAGTTAATTTGATTTTTAAAGTCTTCACATTCATTCTGTCTGACAATATGGACGAGGGAATGAGTTTTGCAAGTACATCACAGAGATTACAAAAGGAACAAAGGGACTTCTGGTTAACTGGTCTTCATGAATGTATAGTGAAAGTGAGGTATTATGGGCAACCTTGACATTACTACAGTTAAGGACCCTACATAAGATTGTAACTGTAGGCAAACAGTAAAATATATCACTTATTTCTAAATTTATAAATACGGTTAATCAAAATTGATGTCATGTTTGGGAAAGAATGCTTTGTGAGTACTCCCTTTATTTAGGTATGTGAATAAGAGTCCTATTTCTTATAACTGATTTGTGAATTGTTTAAAGGCAGAAGTGTCAGAAATTGTCAGAATTGATTATGATAAAGGTTTATATCATTTACAAAGAAAGTAAATGATTTGAATTTATGGAGTACAGATGGGATTAAATACATTTGTACTTCCTCCCCGTCCTTTTTGGATGTGAACAGAACTTGAGTTCTTCTTGTTCTGTACTGAGTTTTTTTGTATATGTATTTATTGTTATATCTGGTTGTGCTTGTATAATCATGTACATTTTTGTACTTTTTTTTGCTTTAAAAATTAACATTTTAATTTAATTAAGAATTAATAAAGCTCTAGTTTACTTGCAGTCAGCATTAAAGATTCAAAGGTTGTGATAAATTGCATTTTAGTTGGTAATGTGTACCATAGTTTACAGATTTTACAAGAGAAAGCTGAGTGTCAAAAAAAGATTTAAAATGCTGAATGTTACAAAATCTGTCTCAGTGATTCTCACCTTATCTTTAAACCTGGAAAGAGGTTTATGGGTGTGATTTTTCTCACTCTTATGTTGTTTGGAACATGAAATTGTCTCAATGATTTGCCGTTTTACTATTGAGAATAAACCATGTCCAACTCCAAACTTCAATCTGACTTATATCCCTCTGGCACTTGTTTATCTGCAATTAATACGTATTTTAATTGAGCTTTAAAGATACAGGACCATTTCATGCGTAACAGCAAAACAAGAGTGGCAGCTCATACATAATTGCAGCAGTTCTCTCAGTCTTGACTCTCAAGGAGAAACTGTCTCTCTGTTCGTAGCCTTTAAGTCTTCAAAATTGTCAAAACGGCTCAAGATCATGCATTTTCATGTGCTTTGTTTGGGTGCAGCCTGTGTTCTGTACTAGAAGTGTCAAACTCTATTGTGTGTGAATGCTTTGGCAGAGTCGGTGCTCAAAACTGATGCATATTCATTCAGTTATTTTGGGTTGTTTTGGTCCACATTGTGCTGTGGGAGTATATGAAAGTGAAGAAAGTATATAAAACTGTATGAATTATGCGGCGGTTATAGCTAACAGTTAATTCATCCAAACATCAGACGTGTCTAAATAGCACAGCAGCGCTCTGAATGTGCTTGAACAGATGGTCGATTGTTTATGGTGGACTTGGAGAGTATTAGACAGGCAAAAGTGTAAACATCAGAGTGGGCAATCAATATCTCATTAGGGTGTCTGCTTTAGTTCATGTTTTGTCGCTTTGCATTCTCCGCACACACTTTATCCGATAGGTAACTACAGGCATTTTGAGGGAAGGGCACTGCAGTACACGGCGCAGGATTTAAAAACATATTGGCCCAGGTGTTTGGAAAACATTCAAGAAGCACAACAGGCTCACACTCCAGAATTTTTAGCATCCCTTTTAGCATATTTTTAGACGGAGGGAATCAGGGACACAAGATAGCTGCTGGTGCTGGTACGCTGGGAGATAATGCAGGATGAGCCGGAGGCAAAGGAGGGCTAGAAAACTCCTCTTGTCACTTTAGATAAGAGGGAGGAAATGGGACTGGTTGCAGAGGGACTGGCTAAGTGCTTGTCGCTGTCCCTTTAGCTTTCCAACAACAGGCCCGCTATAGTGCCCCTGAATGGACAGATGCCCATCGCGGCGCAATCAAAGTGTGTATGGGGCTCAGTCCCAAATGTGCTGTCTGAGAGCAAGGGTGGTGAAAGCTGGTCGAAAGTTTGCAACTGAATTGAACTTTAGCTGTCACGCTTTGGAAAAGTATCTTATGGAAGTGGCAGGGTGGAAGAGTTGTTAGAGAAACTGTCCATCAAGCCGAATAGCCAGATTTGATCCCAGACGTCTTTGTTCAAATGTACAAGTGTCAAGCCTCTCAGTATTTTGAAATTTTTCTTCTATGACAAAGTAGATTTTAAAACCTGTTAGAGTGCTGGAGCACTACTTGATTTAATCTCAGAAACCCTCTTAGAAGTATACCAGGGGCACGTTATGTATTCATTTCATATTTAATATGTGAAATCTCAAATTCCAAAGTCTAGATCAAAATGTAGAAAAACATCCTTTCCTTACTGCAGTGAGTAGTAGTCATAATACACAGTAAAGCAGTTTTAGTTCTATATCATAAACTGTGTTGGCATAATAGTATAATTATATTGGCTTTAAAATCTGACTCAGCAATGAACAGTACTTAAGTCTGGTAGTAGTTGTAAGAAAGTTTTTTGTTCTTCATGAAAGAGTCGTTTAGCATGAGGACTAACAAGTGGCTACAGGAGCTGAACCCTGAACTTTTGATCCTGATATTGACCCATGACACTTCAAGAACGGAGCAAATAAATAACTAAAAACTGTGAAACTGAGATACAAGGACTCCATCCCAGAGAAAGCCTCTGATCTTGACAGTGAGATTGATTATAACGTCACAGAGTATCAGGCTCAACCAAATTACGGCTTCCAGATTCACACCCAGGAAAGAATGCAAACTCTGTTGGCCATGACAGCAGGAATCTGCAGAAACTGGATCCTTGCGGTGATGAAGAACATCAGACCTTTGTATGTCTACAATGTCTTTTTAACACATTCCAGTCTTGTTTTGCCCCACCACTTATTAAAGTCTTCAATGACATTCACCTGAACAATGGTGCATCAAAAGTTACATTTCTGGTTTTACTTAATCAGTCTGCGGCTTTTGATATAGTTTATCACTGCATACAGCTGGACAGACTGGAACGGTGGGTGGGACTTTATGGTAATGTATTAAACTTGTTAAAAAAACACACTTGTTTCTTGACAAATATGAATCCTTGGGCCAATTAAATTATTAATAAAAATGTAGGAAACTTCCATATCTCCCAGTGTTAACAAGTCTTGAAAAGATTTCTGGATCTGCATCTGGATTCACATCACCACCAAAATCTAATCACTTGTGCCTTGACCAACATTCCCTGAAAACTTCATCAAAATTCTTTGATAACTTTTTGAGTTATCCTGTTCACAAACTAACATCCAAACAAAAACAAACAAACAAGCAAACAGCAGCAAAAATGTGGCCTCCTTGGTGGAGGTAATAACCATAAAGCTGACAGATCTGAGTTTATAATAAAGCTACACTTGAGCATTTGTACACTGTTGGATCTGTTTTCAGTTTACCAAAGTCAGAAGGTTGTTGTTGTTGTTGTTGTTGTTGTTGTTGTCAGGCTTGATGCTTCTAATTTTTGACAGGAGGTCCTTGTTAAAGCCAGAGGTATGATCTTGAAACACACCCACTCTCTCTTGTTGCATCACACAACATGTGGACTCTCAGGTTTGTGGAGCTTAATGAGTGCTTGTGCCTGCCTCTGCTGCAGTTTGTGCTTGATTCTGAGGGTCTATTGCCTAAAAAATTCAAAGTTCAATACTACAATATTGGAGTAACACTTAAATAATTGAATGTAAGCACTAACTAGGGAGAGGTTTGTTCTGACTGGTCCTTAATACAAACTGACACCAAAAAAACACTTGGCCTACTTTCAAGCCCTCCAGAACTTCTGATAGCTCCTTAAAAATGCATTTCTACTCATCATGACTATTGATATTGCTCACTGACTTTATGTTGTTGTTTTTTGGGATGTGTATAAGAAAGTATCGCTCGGAGGGATGTCTTTGTAAGAGGCCTGTTGTGGAATACTTAAAAGGGAAGTGATGCTCACATCTGGCCGAGTTCGACTGATTCTGTCTTCAAAGTCAGAGCGTTTTCAGGCCGCTGTTCTTCGGCCCCTGTGGCAAAGACATGGCCGAGGTCAAACAGGGCTGTTGTTAACTCTTAGCATGGAGTTTAGGAGTCATGTGTCATTTAATAACATGCTGAATATAGAACTATAACAAGAAAATTCATTAACTAAATTAGCAAAAGTTATCTCATTTTATCCTTTAATTTGAATAAATCCATCTGCCTAGGTGTGGTTTAATTACCTTTTGTAAGTGCAACATTTTAAATGGAACAACTGATTTTTAGAGCAAACCTATAAATATATTTTACCATACAGGACTGTAAAGGTTAGGTTTTGTCATAAACAAACCTGCTCTACATTCATATTCAGGCTGCTGCTCTGGCAACCGTCGGGGCTAGAGGTATATTGTTGTCAGGTTGTATGCTCATCTGTATGTCCACTTTCTACTGAGCACAGAATTTTAAGCTCATTCTCAAACTTGGGGGATAAGTTAGGAGCTTTGTCAGGGACTTTTTTTTTCAAATGTTTAAGTTTCCATTCTGACTGAAAGATAAAGTGTTTGGATTTTTTAACAATATGTTAGTGCAGTTTGGGCCTTTTATTGATAATGGAGGGGAAGTAGATAGACTTGGAAAAAGGGAGCGAGAGTAGGGTAGACACATCTCTGGGCCTCTGGTGGGAATCGAAGCCAGGCAAGAGCCTCCATACTGAACAAGGTATATGCATTTCTGCTATGCCAAAAAAACACCCTAGTAATTAGATTTTTAAGGAAGCCAAGGTGAATGTTATGGACTGTCATGTTAATCTCTTGCTTTTGAGAGAAACTTGTTCTTTGAAAGCAACACCTCATGGAGTCTTAATGGGGTTTTCTTGAAAATTTCCCCAAGGTTTGACTCTGACTCAAAAATAAATTGATCAGATTTTTTACCTTTACTGTAAAAGCAATATCTACCAATTTCTTCAAGGAACTTTCATCCAACTTTGCTCAAGTTTCCAATCTGTCTTTGTGACAAATGTATGAGATTGTGGACCTCGTGAGTCAAGGCTTCATATTCAACCCTCACTTGGAAGCCTTTTATAGATCACATTATCCAAAAACCACCCCATTGGTCCATGACTGTTCTTTCAATTAGTATATGAAACATTAACAGGAGGCCACATTGCATACCTAAACAAGGTATGAAACCACTTGATGGTTGTTGTCATGTTTTGTTTATAATGCTGCTTGATTGATGGAAAACTGCTGTCACAAACATCCGGCCCACCCACCCTCTCATTTGAAGGTCAGCCACTATCCAAAACGTGTTTATTTTGAAGATAATTGCATCAGATTGAACGCTGAAATACCGTCACCTCCTGTCGCTCCTTTGGAAGATTAGCACCAAGGCCATCAGCAGGATCGATCAACTCACACGCCGCTGCCCGCTTGAAGGATGGGAAGGTCAATGGCTGTGATATTACCCACGTCTGGGCGAGATCTGGTGTCAGGGGTGTTAATTTTGAAGAGGCTGAATAATGGGGATAGTTTATGGACAAGGAGGGGACAGATCGACACCACTGATAAGAGGATGCAAGCACGGCAGATTAAGAGCCCTTAGAGTCGACGTATGCCTTCCTGAGTCATCCACTGTGATGTCTGTGCCCTGATATTTTCATTAGCAGGTAGATGTGATTCCCTATCTTCCACATCCCAAAGAATGAACCCTCCCGCCTGTGATTTCAATGGATTCTGCACACATTTTTGTTTCCTTCACTGTGTTTTTTTTAATGCTGAGCACATCCTCTAGCTCAGATCATCAGAGGGAAGGAGCTGACTAATCTCAATCCCTAAATTTATTCATGTTCAATAAAAGCTATTCATCAGCTTAAACCCGCCTGTATTTCAAACTAAATTTGAACCACCTGGGAGAAATTGAAATGACTTCCGAGGCGGCATGTTTAAGCAGCCCATGTGGAATGAGTGTGAAATGTTTGGGGGAGAGGAACAGCAGGAGAGTGGAAAGTGTCCCATGAGTGTGAAGCCTCCAACAACCAGCAGGCGAGAGGGTGCATCTGTGAGTGCCTGTGTGTTTGTGTGTGTTGATCAAAGCTTGGCCATTGTCCAGTCTCTGTAAACAGTGTTACAGGTGAGTTGTCTTTGGCAGGCCATGCACATTGATTATTGATTGCTTGGAATGGTGTGGGCAGGAGTTTGGAGAGAGCAAAAAGAGGACAGAAGAGGATGAAAACTTCAGAGGAGTCTGTGAAATGGCATTTAAGGAGAAAGGAGAAGATCTGGATCCGAGCAATAGGAAGATTAATATCAGAAAAACAAACTTCTAAACTTATCCTAAACTTATCTTCATGGTGCGTATTCTTAAATTTGAAAACAAGCAAAGAGAAACTTATGAAGGTATTTTCAACGTCCACCGAAGTGGACAGAAGTATGATTGGGACAACTCACTGACAAACAATATTAGATAATTAACATTGTTTAAACTCTGATGTAGGCCTGGGTGATAGATCTATTTCATCACTTAATTTGCATTTTTTTTAAACCCCAGATAATTTAGTAAATAAAAATCCAGATTGTTCTAGACTTAATCCATCGCTCATTCTGCTCCCCTTTGGCTTCATCTTTTTTCCATTTTTCCTTCGAACAGAAACAACACAAAACATGAAAACACTGTTTGAGGATGTACTCAGAAAAAATAAAAAATATATATATATTTTTGTTTTGCCGTGCACATTTTAAGGCTTGTGTTTTTTTAAATTGAGATTCATTTAGAAGGTCTCCAAGACCAGAAACCCTAATGAAGGCACTTCTGACATTCTTTGCAAGGTTGTTATCGGAAAATGTGGAAATCTGCTATGTCTTGCAATGTTGACAAATTTTAAAAAAATCTAAATATCGCATCTGGATTCAGAAAACTGAAGATATCAAATCCCTTTTTCTTGTGTCCAAGTGTCCAATCCCGCAATGCAAACAAATCCATAAAACCCTTTTTTTTTCTTTTTTTTATAATTTCTTCCCTGTTCTATGACTAACATTAACTTAAATTTTACTGATAACTTTTTGAATTGTCTTGCTCAAAAACACAAATAAAGAAACACTGGTAAAAGCATGACCTACTTGGCAGAACAATCACTAATAAGAGAGTTTTAAGTTAACATTTTTGGAAATATTTCAGTTTCTGTGTCAATGTAGACAAGCCCCTTCAATCAAGTGATATATTGAACTTTTCATAACAGAATTACAGGGAAATTCAGTTCACTTTTGTGACAAATTTTGATCAAATTTATGACAAAATAAAGTTGTGTATTTTCTTTGTCATCTAAAGTTTGTGGTCCTCTATAGGGAGAAAAATCCATCTGAATTGGATTTCAGGTATTTTGTAAGAACAATTAAAAGTTTTATTTTTAGGCCATACTGCCAAGCCCTAATCTGATCTCTTAGCTTTGTAAAAAAGATTAAGATTAAGCTGTACAGTTTGTTTAGTCTGTAGCTTCTAGTCTTGAATGTACGAGCTGTAGTAAAAGTGCATCAACCAAACTGGGAAAGTATTCCAGGATTTTAAGAGCTTGATTTTCCCGTAACTCAAAGGGGCAGTTTCCCCCAGATTCCAGGTTCCCAACCTGGGGTGTGGTCTCCCCTCATGTATTTTATTGGATCCATGAAGACAGATAAAATCAAGCATAGCATCATTTCTTGTTTGTTTTGCGTAGGCCCCATGAACCACTGCTTGAGATAACTGCAGTACTCATAAAATCTGAACAGACTCTCAGACTTAGAATTTTGATTTGAAGACATTTTTGGAGTAGTCTCTGAAGCTAACAGTAAAATTAGCAACTGTGTCAAGTTGTCTGAAGTAAATTTATTTCCTTCCTAAATTCATGTTTTTCATTCATAAAAGTCGTTGAGCTCATTCAATCGATTATTCTAGTCATAAGACTTTCACTAATAGAAATCAAAATATGTTAAACACAATTGAATGCCATATTTTACTCCTTAGTATTTTAGCTAGCTGCTATCTCCCACACTGGCCTCTAGCTTGCAAACAGGTCTTTGAGTAGTTAACCTTGTAAAGCAGATGAATTAGCCAGATTCCATGCCTGTCATCAGGCAGATTCATCTTGAAAAGCTTTCAGCTGAATCGATTGTCCTCGATCAGTAAATGATCAAGCTTTTCAGCGTCTTTTTTAAAGACAAAGAGTCGTTAGAATGAGCCTGGTTTAGTTGTGCAAAAAGTGAGAAGCAACTTCGAACCTCTAACTAGTTTAGAATTCATGCAATTGCCCACCAGTTTTTCTTAAAAAAAAAAAAAAAAGGTCCTGCCCTTACCATTCATTTTCTATGGGATGTTTCCCAGTTGGATATGAAATATATCCCATAGATATGTGACACAACTGATTTGATGTGTCAGCTTATTAAGTTGTCAGATAAAGAATAAATTAAATTGAGGAGAATATTCATGAAAGGTAGCGCATCACTATGGAAAAAAAAATATATTTATGAGAGGTTAGCTGTGAGACAATGGATTAGGTGCATTTTTTAAGACTAGTCTGTCAAGTTAACACTTTTGTTAGCTCAAGCAGCTACAATGCTAAGCTGTCAAAAGTTGCAGTTTTTTTCTATCTTTACACAATGCAGCTTTGTTACAATAACGCAACACTCCTTGAAGGTATAAAAGTGAGGGGAAAGAAAAATCACATATTGGACCACAAAGACAACAAGGGTCAAGAATAATAACAATTAAGTACTTTCCACATATCAGTCAGCCCTTTAGAGTATACAGTGAGGACAGAAAAACAAAGATTGAGAGCGTGGAGGCTCACTGTGGAGATGCAGCTGTGTGAATAATGTGCAGTGGAGCGTGAGACTTCACTCTACACCTCAGTCACACCCTGCTGTTCTCTTCAGGTAAACACGCAAACCAAACCCAACAGGAGGAATGATAAAACACACACACACACACACCATCAAACAAACAAAAATCTGAACCTAGCAGCTCTCGGACTTTTGGTTCAGAGCTGGCAACGAGACCCTGCAAGTGGAGGGAAGGAAACATATCAGGAGTCTCTGTTTGTTTGTTTGGATTTGTTTTAGGAGATTGGAGGTTATAGCACACATTTGTTCAGGGGATTGGGGTTAAAATAATGGAGTTCACAGCATTTACTGCTTAAAAAGTAATCCCTGTGTCAGCTGTTGTAATTTATTTTCACCCTAAAAAAGCTATGGAACTCTCTATTTGCTTTCTGTCTTTCTTTGGCTGGCTGTCTGGGTCCTTTCTTATATTGTATTAGTGTTGTGTGTTACAGCTCTATGCTGTCTTCTTACATGTGGTTGGAGAATCAATTGACAACCCCAGATCCATCAAAACCCAGGTTTATATAGAAATGCCAAAATATATCTTCATGGATTTGATTTACAAATAATTTATCTAAAGTCATGGAAAGGCTGAACTGTTTTCCTGATAACTTTGCACCCTTTTCTCAGCAATCATATCAAGATCAGTTTATTTTCTTCTTTATTTGAGAGGATTGTAGGCTAAAGCAGTATTCTATTCAAAAATCAGAGGCTAAAATATTACAATATTCCAAGTTGTAGGGCTGAAAAGGAGATTCATATATCAAAAGTTAGAATTTTAGACACAAATACACACACCATGCTTTGATTAGCTGGATAGTATGTGGATGTTGACAACATATTGGTAGTGGCAGGACTGCACTGTAAGCTTATACAAGAAGATGGGGAACTTTTACAGTACAATTGATTAATCAAAATAAATTAAAAATCAATATCATGCATCATTTTATACAAAACTAGAAGTGCCCAGAGGGCACAAACTTCTGCAAAGGCATTCCCAACAGTGTTTGGCAATTTATTTTCAAAAATGTGTAAGACTGCCCGATCTTGCATTTTGAGAAATTATTTGAAAATTTCTTGGATCTGCTTACAAATTCAGATTACCACTAAAATCTTATCATGTGTTCCTTGTGCCATGACAACCATTCCTCAAAAATGTAATGAAAATCAATGGAAAAAAGTTTGAACCTATATTGGCTTATATGCCTAAACATTTTATTTCAATGAGTGAAATACAAAAAAACACACATTTTGGGTGGTCTCTGATAAATTGATACAAGTAGAATCAGGTATCTGTCTATAATTTCATAGTATTTTATGTTATTGCTTTCAAGTTTTGTAAAATGTTTTTGACACTGACTCATTTGAATCAAACAAACATGTATGATTGTGTTTAATTCAGTTTTTAAGGTCATTTGTCCAGTCATTCAAATTCACCGGAATTATAGAGGACTGACAAATGACCTTAAAATGGCCCGGCATAAGAAAGTGGGAAAAATCTTTTTCTTTGCAGTCTCCATCTTCTCCTTCAGCTGTCTGCTTCCCATCTAATAATGCACACAAATGGGAAATCAGAGGCATCAATTATCCTAGTAAACAAGTTTGGCCATGTAGAACATTCAATTATACATTAAACATTAAAAGCGGGGGCTTATTTCATACATCCATTAGATTGTGTAAAACATGGATACTCAATCTTATTAATAGAGCTTGAGTGACTTGAGTCTTTTTCTTTCTCACACATGAATTTAATCAAGGATTAATAATAGTGTGATGTGTCAGTACCATCCACGAGCATGTCTTGGAAAAAAACAGTACAAAGAGGCAAAGCAAGTAAAGGATAAAAGAAAAGAGAGAATATGAGGGTTACCAGTGGGAACAGGAGAGAACACTGCACACCTTTTAAAGTGATTGTTGGATGAAGGCTGTGGTACTGAGCTCCATTTCTCTGTGTATAATACACCTCCGAGACTCTCCAGTTAGATCCTCACAAGCCTCAGAAATACAGTACAGGGACCCAACACCCAGTGGTGGTTAAGCAAAAGCGAGATATTAATGCTTGAAAGCCGACCAGTTGTTTGGTAAGGCCCTTTGTGTTAGTTCTGTTAATAAGGGAATAATGGGCTTTATCCAGACTCGTATCAATGCCCTTTTAACATCGACCACTGTTTAAAAAGAGAACCATATAAGAAATTAAAGAAGCATTTATGATCCCAAGAATAGTAAAGAGTTTTCAGTTTGTTTGAAGACAGACTAAGTGTGTTTTAAAGTCAAATAAGGAGAGATTAAAAACAATTTGGTGAATGCATGCTGCTGAGCTTCTGACTGATGTTAAATAAGTAATAGTAATTAACATTTATGAAACATACATAACTAATTAAAGAAAAGCAGGTAAAACTATTTGTATGAGAACTCCAATGTAACATACACCATTATCATGAGCACCATTTGAGACTTTATAAGCATACTTTTTAATTTTCTAGCATGCAAATAAAGACCCTCCAGCACACTGTGGTAAAATATTGAACCAACTGTGGTGAGGGAAAGAGAATACCTAAATGCACCCTGTAGCATATTTTTCACAGACGCAGCCAAATACATTTACCCCACTTTCCCTGATAGGGTCTTGGCTGGTCCCTGACAGGTCCATGACAGGGCCTGCCCACCCTGACAGTCATAGATTGTAAACTCTAGGCCATATATAGGTACATTTGTGGTGTCAAGTTTGCTCCTGGTTGGTTTGGCCAATTTAGGTAAAGTTTGAAGCTTTGTCATCTTGTGAGAGAAGCACCAATATTATGGAGAAACCCTGCAAATGCATGAATGAGTATGTTTTCAGTGGATTTTAGGCACAACCTCAGAGAGTTGGGGGACTTCCAGTGGCCGGAAGTTGGCAGGTAGCTGGCAGTGAAGGGAAATTTGAAGTGGCTGGATCTGTATATTGCTCTAGAGGAGGCCTTTGTACTTTCCTTTTAAGCAGAATAAGTATTTTACTGACTGCATATGGATGACTTTTGATTGCATTTCAGTGCAACCAGTATGAGGCCATAGTGCACTAAATGCTCAGCTGATTGACCAGTCACTTAAAAGCTGCTGTAGGAAGCCAGAGCATTTTACCCATATTGGCATGGGACCAGCCAGTCTCAGTCACTGATGATCAGTACCAGAAGCACAAAAATGTAATTGGAGCATCCCTTTTATGGCATTAAAGCTCAATACATGTTCAGCCTAGTTTTTTGGAAACCTGTGAAATCAGGACCTTTGTTAGCTTGTCAATCGGTGCACTATAACTGTTTGCTGGCACATTTATAGCCTGCCTCAGCTCTACTTTTTTGTCGGTTCAAAAACCACTATTCACTTTGCATTAAATAAAAGGCATAGCAACAAAGCTACATCACTACATCTTGAGATCTTCACATCAGTGTGCACCTGACAGAGAGAGTGATATGGTGCATGCTTTACATACACACAAAGGCTGACACAAGTCCTTTTCACACATGCAACCTTGACATCGTCAGGATAGTAATGCCAGGGTAGGCTTTCCAGGTCCAACCCTGACATGGTTGTTCTTGTTCCACCTTGCTCAGTTGTGGAGAAGTGATGAAGGGGAGCAGGGGGTCGCCGGTAGGCAAAACACAACTTTAGAAATACTTGGCAGAAGTCGATGTTCATAATAAGATAGCCGACAAAGCAAGAGATCTTTATACAATGATCACAATTTATATCCAAACTTTATGGATACATGTAAAAAGCATATCAAGAGCACTAATGAAAGAGTTGAGAGGAGCGTTTTAGCTCACAGATGTGGATATCAAGCAGCGTCACTGGGTGGACAACAATTACAGCAGAGAAAGACGGCTGTAGTGTTTTAACTCTGTATACAACAGCAGTGTAAGACAGCTCTTTGGATGCTCCAGAGACCAGGCTGTGATCGTTTTTGAGCAGATAATCTACAGAATTTTGATGATGTGCAGTAGAAACATCACTTTCAAATGTCCAGATGCACATTTAGATATGTGTTACACTCCTTGCAATCAGATAAACTTCTCCTAGGTAAAGTCTGGGTGAAAAACTCAGCTGTTTGCGTTCACACATGTGGCTCACCCAGGTGAAGTAAGGATAATGTCAGGAGGTTTTTGGAAGTGTGAAAGGGGTATCACTCATTCAATGTTTCTATCCCCCGCTGAGTCATGCTCCCCTCAAACCAATATTATACTTCTGACTCTGCCTCTGGAGATGGAGCACATGGGGGAGTGAACTGACTCTCAATCCAGTGTCTGTGATATTCTCAGAGCAGGGGAAGAGTCATAGGGGCATAAATATTAGGACTTAAATTGACAGCTTGAATGGGATTTAAGTTGATCACAGCCAAGTAGAGATGGCATTTACAATATGGCAGCTGCCTTAATCTGGCTTCCAAGCAAGAGGACTGAGACTATGCCTATTCTCTGAACTCCTCTTCTTATTAGCATAATTGAGTCTCATCTTTGTCCTTGTTCTGTTGTGACACCTTAAGCCTCTTGAGCATGAAGTCCAAATAAATGTCAATAACTGCCTCAACAGGCTGTTTGCAAAGACCAAATTTCTCCCTTATCCTGTGTACATTGTTGAACACGAAATAATAATAGCAAGCCTCAGTATGGGGTTAAAGTGAGGAGATAATGGTCATTATCAGACAATTTTCAGTAACAGTGCTTGATTTGTAGACTGGAACTAGTGCTTGAAGTGAGTGATCTTTTCACCTGTGATAAAAGTAACAATATTCAACTTTTCATGGTCAATCTAATGGTACAATAACTAGCAGAGTGCCCCAGTTTTAGCACTATGTAACTTTGCAATTGGGTTTACAGTACACAATGGTTTACAGCTCAAAAACCCATTTATTCCATTTCAGTGACTGAGGAGAAGAGGCAGAAGTGTACCAGAGACAGATATAGGTAAAAATGTAACATGAGTGAAATCAAGTAAGACGTGGGACAAAAAGCAACAATCTGACAGTATATGGTACTCGGTATTCATACAAAATCTGACTTGATGTGGCAAAGATACTTCAAAGCCAAATTCCTACTTATTGTTGCTACTTTGTTGGTTAAACCATTGAGAAGAAACACAGCAATTAAAGTTTGCTGTCTGTTTTGTTTCCTTGTAGCAGTTTATCGCCACACTCTTTGTCTTTTTCAGCCGGCAATAGCCTTGTTTAACCACTAAGTTTAATTCCTGTCATCTGTAATGCCAAAACATCATATTCCCACTCTGAGAGAACATAAAAGTGTGCAGACTGTTCATGTTCAGTCATAAAAAAACAACACACTGTTGAGGGTCTCTCCTGCTGGGCTGCTGACAGAGCTGTCAGCTGAAGAGTCACTCATGGCGGATGGCAGCAGAGCAGGTCGTGATGTAATGCATAATTACCAGCGACTCATCCAAGACTGTTGTAGCCAGTTTACTGACAGCCATCACTGGATCAGGGACCGTTTCAGCGGCAGTCCCTTTTTAGGGTAAGTCAGTTTAGCTTGAGGACATTTCAGGATAAGCTTATTTTTACAGCTTGTCGTGATGTTGTCCCTGCGTTGCTCTGATGCGGGGAAAACTGTTTGATGATGCAGCTTGAAATCAACATGCAATGACCGACCCAGCTGAAGTATTGATGCATTTTTAAGCACTTGTAATCAGCCCTTTTTAATGATACCACACACAGCTGTAGAAAAATATTAAGGGTGGCATTCAAGCAATTTCCCGGATATTACACGATTCACTCCCCTTGTTTTCTAGGTGGCAAGAATGAACGTTGTAATTTTTGACCCTCTGTTTTATCTGAAGCCAAAACTGTCAGCTGATTCTCACACATTACCTGTCAGATCACTGCACTTGTCCTGTCTCTACATGTCCCCGTGACACTTTATTTGCAAGAACAGCCACAGCAGCATGGTGCGAAATACAACAGATAATGGTATTGACTGGCTTGAAGGGCTTGCTTTGAGGTAGCAAGTGCAGATCTATTACACAGAGTGGGCAGGTCTGGGCACGGTGCCCAGTATTAAAAAAATAAAGGTTTATTTCCTTTCCTTCTAACTTGGCTGGCACTGACAGTGACACGGCTGGCTATTTATTGAACACAGCTTCTGTTACAAGAGTCAAATACCCAGTAAGTCAAAGCAGGTCAAAACAGATTAAAATCAGCTTTCATTTATTTATCTTTTTTCTTTGCAAAAGTGCAGACAGTTTTTACAGATAATTTAAAGGTCATAAAAGGTCTCAAATTCGTTTTTTTAAAAGAAAATGCCATAAAATTTCTTAAATAGTCCTACTTGTACTTGTGAGAGATCTTTAAAGGCAGGGTTGGTGATGTTATATCAAAATACAGTTTCTGTTACATGGGCTGGAGTGGTTTGAATGTCCCAGCAGGAATTAACTTTTAATCTGTTCAAAAGGAACAAAAAATTCTGTCATCTGAGGTCGCTGTAATCATACAAATATTTCAACTTGTCACTGCTTTGAGACCCTGTTGAGAACAGCTAGCTGATTCCCTCCTTACCTGTCTACACACGTACACCTCATGGAAAACATTGGTTTGAATTCTAATTTTGTGTTTTTACCTGAAGTACTCCAAAGTTTACAAAAAATGGCTTAAAAACTATCACTAACACTAATCACTGCAATCAGCAGTTACAAAGCAGTAGTGCTCCTGCTAGTTTTCTGGAAAAACCAACCCTGCCTTTAATTTCAGATGATTCTTCAACTAAGACCTTTTTTAACCAGTGTGTTTAGGGCTGCTTTAAGCAGGGCACACAATACACAACATTGGCATGACTTTCAGCTCTTTTTTGGATTCCTGCTTCTGACCAGAGTCAGCTTAGGCCTGATTATCTGTTGGTCCTTAAGATTATCTTACCTGATCAACCTGTGGTGTACTAAGAGTCATTTTACCCTCTTGGAAGTGAATCAGGGCCATCTTGACTTGAAATTGCAAATATTAATGACTCTGGACCTGTCGCCAAATCATTGTTTAAATGTGTTTAATATTTATGACCTGAAATCCTCATGTGTGTGGAGCCGAACACGCTCTTTATGTTTTGTCACATGAACCAGAACAAAGCCAATCAGGTAGCAAGCTGGCTAAAGCAGGAAGCAAATGTTAATAAAGGCGAAGAAAAAAGTTTGATGGATGTCAAAAGTGGAGGACTGACTCATTGATTTGTGGCAGAATACAAGCCTCTATACAGCATGTGCGGAGAGGAGCTGAATGGAAATCACGTTAATGATTACATAGGAAGTCAACCACCAGCCGTATTTCGCTTCAGTTCTTCCAGATGTTGTCCCCGTGCCTTACAAGATTTGAGAGTAAAGACTCTGGTTGTTGAAATCAACAGTCAAACCCCTCATCTAGGACGCCTCAGAATTTCCTGTAAAAAGTCCAGCATGTTTTATTTTTGCCCAGCCTTCAGTAATTTGCTACAAATTATCAACGGCATTGACCAACTGGAGCACAGAGCACTCTGTACTCAGCAGTCATAGATGTGGACATAATAAACAGCAAAGCAGGAGGACCCTCAAATTGTTGCCTTTAGGTTCAATTTAGAGACAAAGCAAGTGTTTAAGCTATGAGAACAACATCTTTGCCTTTGTTTTGTGTTGCAGAGGAACTACAACAAAGGACTGAAAAAGAAAAATGTTTAAGAGAAAAAGCAGAGGTTCCTTTGAGTTTTATGTTTCAGCAAAATCACAGTATTATTTTCACAAATCAGCCTTTGAACACAAATGACAAGAAATGTTTGATATGCCACATCTACTTCATGTTAACTGCTATTTGTTTAGCAGTGTAAAAATGTTATTAATCTTCCCCGGTTTGGGTCTGAAACTGTAAAAACTGGTAAGAAAAGTTCTTGAGGAGGCAAAAACAACACTTAAGATTAGAGATTATGGCTTGTCTGAAAACTCAAGTTGAAGCCAGAGGGGATAAAAGGGAAGTTGGCACTTGAGAATCAGTGCAGAAATCAGCCTCTTACAGCAGGTATTAAAACATGACTTATTTTAAAGTCTCAAACTCAACCTGCCATTACAGCAGCAACAAGGGATTTCAATGTGCAAAGAGGCTGGAAAACTAACATTTTCTCAAGCTGAAACTTGTTAATTAGTGCTCCTCACACGTTCAGGGGCGTTATCCTTCTTTCTAATTTTAAAGATGCTGCTGTCTCTGTTCTTGTGGATGTGTTAGAGAAGTATTTCTCATACAACAAAAGTGGGAGCAGAGATGGTGTTTCAGTATGTTGCCTCTATATGTTCTTAGCTCCCTTGTGTAATGCATTATTCAGGATATCACCGTCACGCCGAGTCTCTGCTTTCCCAATGGCAAACTTTACACCTCTTTCTTCGTGTTGACAGCTGTTATTTCTGATTTTTCTCTCGCCCTGTATTTCCAATACATTGGTACACATCATACAGTTTTAGAAAGTGCAAATGTTTGAGTGGAATGCAAAGCCCTCTGATCGAAATGTCAATGCTTCAGTTATCTAGTATGTAATGGTATTGGTGTCAGAATCTGTATGGAATTCATTATCCGTATGGTATGGGTGCCAAAATCATTATTGTCATAATATCACTATTGCTATAGGTCATCCCTAAACATGGCCTGCTAGTCCATTCAAAATAAAAAAGGTGTAATCAAAAACACAGAAAATCTGTTTTACAAAGATGAAAAATAGTAATATTTACCAAAAAAAGGCTTATGACCTGTTGTTAAGGTTTCTGTCAAACCTTTTTTGCATTACTAGAGACATTACCAAACTTAACAATAGAAATTTATTTGAAATAAAACTTAATAACTGATATATAGTGACTTCTAAGCAATTTTTAAAATATGTATGTTGTATTGTAAATCGACATAATTTGAAAGTATCTTGCATTGCAAAATTAAGGCTCTTTGGCTTTGAGGACAGTGTAATGTGGCCTTCTTGGTCAGAGATGTTGCACATTCCTTTTGTATGGTTATATTATTTTATTTATTTTCATTACTCTTTTTTATTTTGAACAGAACAAATTATTAAACGTAGAACAAAATAAAAACAACAACCCAAGAGCAAACAGAATCTGCATGCTCAAGAAGGAGTAGGAGGAAATTGAAACTCATCTGGTTCCACCCCTTCCCTTACACTAGAAGTCAATAATTAACCCACTTCCAAATAATAATGATAATAATAATACAAATAATCACACATAAACAAAATAAATGAAATATTAATAATACAATTACACAAATAGTAATCAGAGAAAAGAAAGAAAAGGAGAATCTACATCAACCCTCTGTGATCTTGATTCTTGTTTTTATGCTTTTTCTTAAACTGCTCTATGTTTGGACATTGTTTCAATTCATCATTCTGACAGTCCTGAAGTTTTACACCGTACACAGATACACAAAAGCTTTTCCCCCTTAAATGATATTTTCCCTCTGTCTGATTTAACATACCATGAATATTTCCTGGTAGTTGGTTATTTTTTGCTTTGAACATGATTTGTGATGTTTGATATTCTATTTGATCAGTGAATTTTAACAGTTTTGCAAATAAATGTGTGTGATCCCAATAAGCCGCTCTGTTAATGACCCTTACTGGTCTTTTTTGTAGAATGAATAGAGATTGTACGGGCTCTTGAAGGAGTTACCCCAAACCTCAGCACAGCAGGTTAAATGTGGTGAAACTAGAGAACTGTACAGAATGTGAAGTGATTTATTATTCAGAACCTGTTTTGCTTTATTTAATTCTGCAATCATTTTTGAGACTTTGGACTGCAAGTGTTTATGTGAGGTTTCCAATTAAGATTTTCATCAATTATTGCTCCAAGGAATTTGGTTTCTTTTAATGTCCACCCCATCAATTTGAACTTTTGTTTGTGTAATTTTTCTGCAATTACCAAATAACATTATTTCTTTTTTGCTCAAATTAAATGATAGCTTATTTTTATTAAACCATAGTTTTAATTTACTCATTTCTATGTAATGACAGATTACCTGGATACACAGGTTGCTGTCAGCTGATGCCTGTCAGCTGTTAGCCGCGTGACTACGTTGTTAGTCCACAGCTCTGTCACTGAATTTTATTAGTCTGTTGATCTAGATCCGGGTGGTAACGGTCAGAGGTCTTCACCGGGATCTCTGGGGGCCAGTTCAACGTCCGTATTCAATAATCAATAATTGAAAAAACTAAAAAATGTCAAAAGTCTGGTACCAAACTCAGAAGGTAACGCCAAACGCGCCAACAGGCGCGTTTGGCTAATAATATTCATATTAGTCATATTGACTAATAATATTCATATTAGTCATATCTATTAGTCGTATCTGAATCTAAGTGACAGCCATTATCAGTATGGTTCTGTCACTGGTTTTGGGATCTGCATCAATTAATAATGGTAATGTTTTTAATATTGGTACTACCATTTATTTTGATACTGGATTTTTATTGGTATCAGTATAATTATTGTTATTAGAACATTTGATTGGAATCTATACTTTTGTATGTTATGGTATTGGTATAGGTATTTTTAAAATGATGTTTGTATAGGGTTAGGGTTAGGGTCTAACCCTAGGTTAGGTTTCTTAATATTAGTATTTGTAACTTTAACTGTATTACTACCATTGTCTAGGGATTCATTTCTGATTTTGTATACACCAAAATGGTTCTGGATAATTACCATGATTGCAATCTTTATGTGATTTCAAATAAGTAATGGTATTTATGTAAGTGTCATTGTTGGTTTGAATAGTCTATTGATAGTCTATTGGTTTTAGAATAGTCTATAATTACTGGTGTATATACTTTCATTTGTAACGATAAAGCAATTTTTATTGATAACATTGTTAGTGTGGTATTATCATTGGTATATGTATTGGTATTGAAACCATTGTTATTATTAGTTTCAAAAGTGTTATAGGTATCTGTATTTGCATCAGGATGTCTATCAGAATCATTATCAATACAAGTATTGGTATTCATATTGACAGTAGTTAAAAACCAATCACCTGTATTCATAATAGAACCATTAACAAGGTATCTGTATTAATGCTGGTATTGAAAATTGTCAGTGGGACTGGTAGCTCTATATTCATCTGAATCATATGTACTGAATAGTTGCAGCTGTCAAAGTCATCTCTATTGTTAGTATTGGGATGAGAATTATTATTTTTCAGTCTGCACCATGGCAGTAGTTATCCAAATCATTATTGGCAGTGAAATATGTACTCGTATCTGCACAGGTATTGATATTGGACCATAAATCATGTTGGTGTCAGTAACTATTGGTATAATGATAATCTATTGGAACAATTATTAGTACCTTTTTATTTGTAACATTCCTGGTATATTAACCTCTGTTTATATGAGTATTGGTACGGCATTAGTATTGGTATCTGCATTCGTTTAACAATCATTAAAGGTATTTGTATCAGTATCTTAAATGGTGTCTGTTTGTCTTAATATCAGAACCATGACCAACATTTGTATCATAATCAGTATTGGTATCTGGTATATTGCTCGTTGTGCATCATAGGTGGTGCAAGTATGGTATCTTTATCCAATATTTTCTGTAGCTTATTGATAGGGAAGGCATTATTGGTGTGTTATATCAAAGCCATTACTGGGTTGGTTTTGGCATTTGTATTTTTTCTTCCTTGGTATTATTATCTCCCCGTCTTTATCAAAGTTAGTACTGATGCATGTCTCACTGCTGGTATTTGTATTTAAGACTGTATTAAGTGTAATAATGTTTACACTGAATAAATGAGAACATTTCACAGCACCTTAAGAACGAATGTCAATTTTGAGCACTTCAGATCCTGCCTCTGACTAATCACTGATGCAGTGATTCAGTAGTTGATTGCATCACCTGATGGCAGTGTACGCCAGTTTTGGTGGGACTCCTAGACATCTAATTTTCCGCCCTCTGTCTGGATCAATGAATGCAAAAATCTGGCTCCAAACCAAAGATGTGGGGCTCGAGATTTGGCCTCCTACAGTAACAGCTGGCCCGTGTCTGAGACATCACATCTGATGATGTCACTTATGTGACACTTATCATATGTGTGGCTATCTGCTGGCAGTCCAATCGTCAGATCCAGCAGCCTCCAGCAGCATGTCACTTCTGTGCCTAATGTGGTTTTCTAGTACATAACACAGTAAATGTAGAAAGAGTGCTTGTAATGCAAACTTCACAGCAAGAAATTTTGTATTTAGAAGTCAAATATTTAATGCACTAAGAACTTTAAGAAGATGAGACTACTAGTTAGCTACCACTCCAGCAACTCTGACAGATTATACGAGATCTTTCGCTCGCCTTCTAGCACCAAAACATCCAGACTATGAGTTGCACTTGCATGGAGTTAAACAACAGCTGCAGTTCGCTTTTAGGAATCTCCCAGAGAGGAAAAGGAGCTTCAACTTTCTCTTTGCGGGATGAATTTGTGAAGTTTTCAGTGTGCAATTTCTAGTTACTGATGTCTCTTCTGGTACCGTGGGCTTTGTCATTCGGGATTCCTTGGGGTTTCATGCCAGGTTTCATGTTGGGTCTTCTCACCTGCTATCACAGGTTTATTTGTGATGTGTGTTTCTGATCTTTTTACCTTATTTTTCAGCCGTACATTCTATTACAACATTCAAATTATATTACGGGCATCTTAAAATGCTCAACTGATTGTTCTGTAATCACAGCAGGTGAGCTGCATGTATGAAGGCTCATTGTTAACATAATGTGTCTGCACCATCACCCTACTGCAGGAGTGCAAGAAAATATTGAAAAATAAGAGGAATGTTGAAATAGTAGCAAAGGAAGCGTCAGTTTTAATATTAGACATTGTCAGTCTATGCATTTACAGGGACTTTGTGAAGAGGAAAGGGGAAAATTTGACCCTGTACCTTCCTCGTTATCTTGCAGTACCACTCTTTGGCTTGATTAGTCTTCCCAACAGTTAAAATGGAAGAAAATATGTCACAGTGAAGGGTTAATAAGTAATTTTTCACAGCTCACAGTTTAGAGGTTAAAGCTTAGTGAAAATATAAAACATACTCGATAAATCACCGCACAGCACAAAACTAATCAGATGACCCTTAGGCTCACTCTCCAGCAAATTTAATTAAGTCTTCTAAGTTGATATTGAGATACAAAGAAAAAAAAATCGACAAGCTGGACTGCAAACATAATCTCAGTGGCTGATGCAATAAAAGAAGCATAGTATAATCTCTGCCCCCCTCTTAATCACAACAGTAGATGCTTCCTTAACTTGAACTTAATAAACCATTTATTTTTTTATTTTAATGTAAAGCTTGAATGTAAAAAAGAGAAGCCTTAAGGATGGAGGCGGGATATTGTAGCTTGGGAATGTTAAAAAGTCAAATGCAAATGCTTCAGATGATAAGAAGAAGCAATACTGTCCAGAATTCATTGACTGATGACGCACTGTGTCCGAGCAGTGCTGCAATTTCACCGTGCATGGCCAGTTGTAACAGATGGGAAAATGGAAAGCTGCGTGTCTTGAATGCAAAATCAATCCCCTAGTTCATGTTGAAACATCAAGAGAGCACTTTGGATGTGAATGAAACCACTTTTCATTCGGTCTTAAGAAGAATCTCTACTCAAAGACTTGTGAGCACAACCATCCCTGATGTGACAGGACTTTACTTCGACCTGTGCCTGACAGAAAGAACCATTTCAGCCCCTTATGTAAGACAGAGAGGTGGGTTGTTCACATAAACTGCTTATAAAAGTATCATATGCCACCATTTTTAATTAAATGAAAAGAAAATTAAGTTTAAATCTCCAAATCTAGAGTGCACAGGTAATCTAGTATCTCAAGGGTAACCTAAGTCTCACATTTTTATCCTTCAGGGCAGATTTGGGGCTTTAATATGGGTTTAAAAGAGGGCTTTTGGTTAAAATGAACACCATTTCACTGAAATGTTAAGTTTTTCTATATATTTAACATGAGCAGAATCTAAACCTTGGCCACAAAAGGTCTCTCAATGAAAATGACAAAAAATGGGTGATGTAGAGACATGCTGGCAGCACTGCCCACCTCTGCTGCTTGTTTGTGATTTGAAATAAAGACTCATGAATAATTTATGAAATTAATTTGAACTCTGTAAAATGCGTTCACTAAAAAGTCAAATAAAATTTTCATTTCATGGATAGATTGAGCATAATGATTGAAAGAGGCAATTAGAATCGTACTACCTCATTTGCATTCTGGTATTGCTTGTAGGCTGAACCAGGAAGGCCACTTTTTACAGCTTTTCTCCCTCATTCTGTGAAATTCTTCCATCTAAAAATTACATGTACAGATTCACTTTTAATTTATATGGTTTAAAAACTTAAATTAGTTTAAGATAATGTAAGACCTCGTGTTGCTGGCTGTTCGAGCCAGGAGGTCCACTTTTAACAGCTTCTCTTGCTTTTAATGCTAAATATATACATCAGGAAAAAAATGGGGTATTGGTTGAGTTCAATGCCTGGTTTATTGTATTAAACAGGCACTGTATTTCTGTGGCTGGAAATATTCAAGGTACTGTATGTACTAAAGGACACCCTACGACATTTTAAGACATTTGACCTTATTACATTATCAATAGTGTTTTTACTATCTATTATATCTTTTACTATCTTATTTTGTATAACAAAACAAACTTTATTTATTAGAGATGCAAAATATTATTGGAACAGATATGTAATATCAGATATTTGCCTAAAAAGCGGATTTTCCAAATATTTACAGCCAATGTTTTAGCCGTACAAATTTGCCATTTATAAAATGACTTTAATATTAGCAGAATGTATAAATGCACTATAATAATGTTAGTTGTCATCACTGTATTTCCACTTTTATAAATCGAAAGTTTAATTTTTAAATAATAAATCTGTTTTTCTTGCTTCTCATCTCTTTCTAACACAAATGGACTGTAACTGTGAAAGGAAAGAGTCAGTCTTAGTAAAGTGAAGTCTTTGGGCTTTTGACAATAAATATTGGTATCAATATCAGTAATGGATATTTGCAAAATCCAATATTTTGCATCCCTAACATTTATTATGAA
The DNA here is from genome assembly GCA_037902135.1 of Cetoscarus ocellatus. Taxonomy (NCBI): domain Eukaryota; kingdom Metazoa; phylum Chordata; class Actinopteri; order Labriformes; family Labridae; genus Cetoscarus; species Cetoscarus ocellatus. The sequence continues at coordinate 1,094,626 of JBAMNC010000845.1, read as the reverse complement.
CATATTTATGCATTGCTTTTTCCCTATCTTTCCAAGTATACTCATTGCACATTGATTTACATAACAGTGACTTCTTCCTTAGCATTTCCCTAAAACTACTCAAGTTCAGTTAAGAAGAAGACCCTCTTCTTAAGCTTTATACAGACACAAATCCTGATAAAATATTCAACATTGCTTGAAAAAAAAAATGTTTTGCAAAGGACATTTCAGTGCACACATTTTACATGCTATGCCTTTAGTGCCTGGTAGACCTTAAACTTTAAAACATGTCCTTCCAATAAAAAGCCTTCTACTCTAACCTCCGCACAGCCAGTTATGTCCAATAAAGTCGAGCAGCTGCTCCCACTGGCAGCCCGAATGGACCCTGCACTACATTGTGTTGCAGGATCATCTTGGTCCTTTCCATTTCCCTGCCCCTGTTTTCTTCTGGCACTGTTGCACTTGGTAGTAACACAGACCTTCACTGGCAGTCACAGTCGGGTGTGCAGCCTGGTCTTGTGTGAGCTCAACCCTGATTGTCCCTCACACACCCCGGGGCTTTGTGAAAAATGAGACCGTGGAGAATGAGATAATAACATTATGGAAGGGAGAGTGTGTGCGGGGATTCTCGCTGGTTTTGTGTGCTCTAGAATGTGTGTCTATTCACGCAGGCTGCGGAGGATAATTGTGTCCTCCCATGTGTAAAAACTATCAATCAGGTTCACTTAATGTTCTGTCATTATGGGTAAATTAAAATTCCTCAGTGATCGATAGGGTATTGACTGTCATATTATGTGTGAGCATCCTGATTAATTCTTTTAAACTCATTTCAGTCCCAATTTACTCTGGATATCAGGTTTTTGTTTGTGTGTCCAATGGAGAGCAGCGAGGTGGGCAGACTTTCAATATTGCTGAAAGCACGGCCAGGTAACAGGATGGAAATGAGTTTACTGTTCACACCTGAATTAACATCATGTTTGACAGGTAGCTTGATATGACAGTGAATGTTTCCCCTTGGACATTTGTTGTCTATGATTTAGCATGTTCCCTTATTCATACATGTCATAACTGCTGACAGGTCTCTCTGTGACCAGGGCCAAACTTGCCATGAATGAGGGCAAATTATATGTGTTGTGACAACATCCTGGCATGAGGACAGAGCAGACAAAATGAGGCAACTGGAGGGAAAATTTCATATTAATAATTGTGTACTTGACCCGAATACATTTACTATGACTGTTTACTTGACAGGTATTAATAAACAATTTAATACGCTCATTTATCGTGGAGATGCTTTTAAACTGGTTTTGCTATTGGTATTGTTATTTACATCTGTATAGTATGCAGGCTCAGTACTGATATCAGCATTGTTACCATCAGCATTATTGGCACTGGTATTAGTTGTGGTCTCTGATTGATATTGGGACCTATAATGTATCAGAATCATCAGTGGTACTAATATCAGTATTGATATATATTGGAATTAGAATGGTTTATTGGAATTGCTTGTGGTATTGGTGTTGGAATTGATGATAGACTCATTGTTAGTAATGGTATTGGTATCCATATCAGTATCAGAATCAGTTTGTATAGTATCGGTGCTGTGATCAGTTCTAATGTCTGAATTGATATTTCCACATTTTATTATTGTTTTAATCAGTATTAGTTTTATTTTCAATATTTGTATCTGAACTATTATCGGTCTTTGTAACAGTATTGAATCTATATAAATATTGGAATTTATAATCCAAAGTGTCTGTACTGGTATTTAGGTTTATATCAATGTCAGAATTATTGTTGTTACTGTTATGGTATTTAAGTTTATTTTAAAGTAAGAATCATTGTTGTTATTGGTATGGTATTGGTTTCAGTATTTGCATTGTATCAGAATTTTTGTTGACCAAGATTGGTGCTATGATAAGTTTTAGTATCAGCATAGTAATGCCATACTTTATCAGTCATGATTTTTTTTTTTTTTAATCAATATCGGTATTATATCTGAATCTGTACCAGTATCAAAAGCACAACTGTATCCATATTAGTATTATGACCAGTTCTGGTATCTCTACTTGTGTTATCATATTTAGTCAAACTTATTATCTATATCTACTGAAATCATAAAAGGTGTTGGTATCAGTATAAGTGCTGGTATCTATATTTCCATTGGAATATAAATCATTTTAGCATTATAACTGTTATTATTAGTGTCTTTTCCTGTGGTAGGTATAGGAAATTATCATTTTTCGTGTATGCATTGCGATCGTAAAAGTTATCTGTATTGGAAATGGTATCATAATCTTTTTGGAATCATTTTTGGTATATGTATCTGTAATGCTATCTATGTTTCATCAGAATTGTTCTTTGTAGCTGTATCTGTATTGGCATATATGCCAGTACAATTAATAGGATCTGTATTTGTATTCAACTTATTTAACATAACCATTATCTTTACTGGTTCAGTAGCTGTATGAAACTGTCGGTAATCTTATTTCATTCAGAATCAGCTGAAACTCTTCATATCTGAATGGTTTTCAGGGTAAAAATACTGTTGCCCTTTTCTATTTTAAGACCTCTACAAATCAATTACCAGCAGGTGTTATACCAATTTACATGCCAGTAAAAATTTCCTAATCTAATAGGCAGTTTTGCCTTCTAAACTTTATGTGCAGCAATCAGTTTTAAAATCCTATCACATTTTTGGCCTTATTCATCATTTTGAGTATGACAGCATGCAATATTGTGATCTTTAAGCACTGCATTTGACAGCTATATCATTTGGTTTTTTAAACCACCATTTAGTGTCAGCTCATGAGTATCAGCAGGACTTTGGTCCTTGAATTGTCTAAAGTAGCCCTTCATTGATATGTCAGAAATTCCTCCTGGTTTCATAGCAAGGTGTACTTTATTTTGTCAGGGGTATTTGCAGATTCAGACTATAAGTGATAGTGTGATCTCTAGAATGTGAGTGTTTTTCTCTGTTTCTGTCTGTGTGATTGTGCACAGGATTCAGTGAGTGTGTGACATGCAGTTAATCTCTGCCTGCCTCTCAGTCTATACTCTCGGTTGTAAGCGCTTCCTTCTTCCTCATTAAGACTTAAGCAGAGGAGGAATTAACCACACTGAGTGAAAGCTATGCTGGCTTTAATAATATGACTGATCCAATTTGGCAAGACTGGATTATGTTAATATAATCATAATGCACCCATTTTAACTCAGCCTGACTACAGGCCTGTGCAGTAAATTACCTGATCTAACTCATTAATTTACATGGTTCAGAGAGTGATGACATGATTTTGCCTTAAAAGACGAAAATGAAGATCATCATTTACTGTAAGATGGACCTAATCTGTCTACATAATCTTGTTATATGTCTGCACGTCTTACGCCTATGCAGAACTAAGGAAGAAGGGGTTTCCAACTGTCTGTCCATCTGTCTTTCAGTCTTGTAAACAGTTGATTGGATTTGGGAGGACATAGGTCAAAGGTCAGGGGCCGGGGCTACAAGTCCATTCCTTGATTGTGAATGTTATGAACAGTGGTGCTTTCAGGGATTTTTTTTTGTTTGCCCGTATGCCCACTCTAACTAAGAATGCAGTATTTACATTTTGAAGATTAAAGGCCAAAGGTCGGAGTTACGTAGCCTCATATCCATCTCTTGTTTGTGTAGGAGATAACTCTACAATGTCTTAATTACTTTTTACAAACGTAATCTTTGACTAAAGGATAAACTGATTAAGTTTTGGAGGAGGTCAAAGATCAAGAACATGGCAGTGCCTCATGTTCATCCACTGGCTTGTGAATGCAAAACACTTCAAGAGGTCTCATTTGATATTGCACACAAGTACACAATTGCTTAAGTACAAACTGTTTAGAGTGTGGAAGCCATAGTTCAAAGGTCAAGGTCATTGGTCCCAAAAAGTCTGCAAACTTTTGCCCCAGTGACTTGGATGAAAAGATACATGTAACTGAACCGCATGCACATCCCTTGCTTGTCAATGTAACAACTCAAAAACACTTTGAAGAATTTTCTTAAACTTTGCACAAACTTACTTTGACTTAGGATTGTGGTAATGAGATTTTGCCTCTTAATCATCCCTTGTTTTTGAATATGATATCTGAAGAATGCTTTAAAGAAATATGTCACAAAGCAAAGCTCACATGACCTGGACTTGAATCAGACTCAAATCACAATTTTGACGACTTTTGACTCAAAAGGACAACATCATGAATTTGACTTGACTTTACTTAGACTTGAACAGCTATGGCTTATGACATCACTTGGACTTGCACCTATCGACTCAAAAATACTCAGTGATTAAATATATACGTTCTAAATCCATGTATAATACAGTTTTCCTGATCCTACTCTGGCTGTTTGTCTGACCTTTAATTTCTGCCTCTAATAATTAAAAAACATAATAATAAAACATAATATTGTTGTATTGACATGACATTTTGTTTGGTGAACAGTGCAAATGACTTGGTCTGACTTAAAATTCAAAAGCTTAAGACTCTGGACTTGACTCAACTTGATTGATTTATTTGAAGACTTGGCTTGATTGTTCTGTCTTTTGTCTCAACCTGACTCTGGACTTCAGACCAAAAGCTTGTGACTTATCTGAGACTTGCAAAACAGAGACTTCCACTTCTGCTTTAAAGACATGTCTACTTTGACTTGAGGATAAACAGATGGGATTTTATATGGCAAAGATCAATTGCCCAGGTCATTAAAATCATTTTTGTTACAATATCTTAAGGACACTAAGAGGGGTTTTCATCAAACTTTGCATAAATGTTTTTAACTTGAGGATGAATTAATCAGATTTTAGAAGTCATGGATCAGGGTCAAATTCATTGAGCCTCATGTTAATCCTTTGCTTGTTAACACAAAACCTTTGGAGCACCTTTAATGATTTTCTGTCATTTTAAGCAAATATCCACTCTTTATAAAAGATAAATTGATTAGACTTTGTGGGTTAAAGGTAAACGTCATTAGGCCTCATGATTAACTCTAATTTGTGAATGTTATATCCCAAGAATTATTTGATGGATTTCTCAAACTTTGCACAAATGTAGAGGCCTAAAATGCCTTGTGGTTGTTCTCATATTGGATGCATGTGGGCAAATTCATGTTCCATCATGGCTGAGTCTGTGTGGTTTCCCCCATGCATCTGAATGATGATGCCTGTCATGAATGTGAAACACTATTTGCCACTCAATAGAATGTTTCCAGCCATAAGCCTGTATGTTGATTCCACTTTAAAACTGGAAACAATAGGAAACTGAGGAGTAAACACAATTTTAGTGATACAGGGAGAAAAAAAGGAGCAGGATAAAAATAGATAACTGGCAATGTTTACAGTGCAAAGCTAGGGGGAGGAATAAAAATGTGAGGAAGATTATTCACTGCCGTTGACTGTGCAGTGTCAGCTTGTTATTCTGGCATACCGTACCCTGATTCCTTTTCTTTGCTCGCCATCTTTCAAGCGTGGTGATTATCACAAGGCAAAGTGGAAAAGTTTGAGAGCGAGGAAATAAAGGAAGTGAGAGGTGGTTGTACGGTAACAAGATGGCAAATTAATGATGGGGTGTGATGCCGCGGCTGCAAATATAGCAGCCTCTTCACTTCTCAAGACACACCATGTTTGTATAACATGATGGTGCTATTAAAAACTTCTGTGACAAGACAGTCACAAAAAGCTATTAAAACAGCACTGCGTGTAGGAAAATATGCTTTCAATTAGGCACATGAAGATGAAGGATATCCATCCATCACCATTACCTATACCCAGTGGTGGACAAAGTACTCAGCTCCTTTACTTGAGTGAAAGTATACTCCTGGTCAAATATTACTCCAATACATGTGAAAATTGTTCAGTCAAATTTTTACTTAACTTAAAGTCCTTGAGTACCTGCTTTTGAAAATACTTAAGTATTAAAAGTACATTTTTGTTTTAATGTCAACGTGTTATTGTATTGTTGCCACAATGAATTTACAGAACCTAATGACTGAAACAACATACTGAATGCATTGACCTGCTTATAGAACCTGTAGAATAAAAAGCTTGTAAAATATGCTACGAAGCTTAGAGAAATGCCTATTGAAACAGAATTTACTTGACAAAAAGACAACCATTGCCGTTTTCATTTTTTTTAATTTCATTGTCTGTATCTGCCGTAGCCATCGTTACCTACAAGGCGAACCCTTATCTGAGCAACTTTAGCACAAGGTTTACCTGTCTGATCTGAGAAGCGCATGCGCGAGGTACAGGTATGGCATCACCACTTGAATAATCACACACAGATGGCATTTTGGAAGAGAAAAGAAATTCATCCACTGACTTCAGAGCTATACTTAAAAGTAAAGTTTCCAAAAAAATAATAATACTCAAGTATAGTACAGATACTGAAGTACAGTACTTAAGTAAATCTACTTAGCTGGAGCCTATCCCAGCGTTGGGCGAGAGGCAGGGTTCACCCTGAACTGGTTGCCAGCCGATTGCAGGGCCACAAGGAGAGACACAAATATTCACACTCACACTCATGTCTAAGGGCAATTTGGAGTCATCAGTCAACCTAATGAGCATGTTTTTTGCTCTGTGGGAGGAAGTCTGAGTGCTTGGAAAGAACCCCTGCATGCACGGGGAGAACATGCAAACTCCACATGGAAAGGTCCCAACCGACATGGGGTGTAAATGAGCAACCTTCTTGTTGTGAGGCACACGTGTGCCGACTGCGCTGCAAGATGAAGGATATAGCTTTGCCATTTTATGAGTTATTGAGAAAACAGTAACAGTTTGGGTTTGGCTTACAGACTTTATGGCTTAAAAGGCTACATCGAATGCACCTAGTTGCAAATCTAGAACGTCTACCTTGAATTTTATACTTCTAGGAGTGCCAGACAATAGAAGTGCAGTGGTGGTTCAAAAAGAAGCAAGAGATAAACACAAGGTCAAAGGACTTGACCTCTGAAGTACAAAATCTTATCAGGTCAACCTTTAGTTAGAGGGTTAAATTCGTGCAAAGTTTGATTACAATCCCTCAAAGAGTTCTGTAGATATGTTCACAACACAGAGCAAAAATAAGGCAAAATTACCTTCATCTATGACCTCGAAAATTCCAGTGACCTCAATCTTGAGTCAGAGCTGACATTTGGGCAAAGTTTGGAGAAAATCCCTGAAAAAACTCTTGTGATTTAGGGTTAAAAGAATTCCTGGATGGACAGACAGTCTGAAAATACAATATATTTAAAATAGTAGACGTGATTTTAGAAGTATTGTGCTAAGATAGAAACATAAGTCAGCCTGCCATTCAACATATTAGCTTAACAAAGACTATCTGCAGAAAAACAAAGATTATCATGCAAATTTTAAGTTTTAGGCCATCTGCTCCCTTTTACAAAACCTGGGACATTATTAAAATTAGGGATGCATTATATAATGGGATCAATATCAGTAAATTTGTTTGATTATTTATTAGTTTTCATTTACTGGCATACTAATGTAGCGAAGTAGGGCACCAAAATGGCTGTGAGCAACTCTTTCAGTGAAATCATCATCTGTTTTTATTGTCTCTGATTACTTCTTGCTTCTGTTTGTTGTAGATGTATGTACACTCGGATTAGACTGCCAAAACCATGTTACCCTTTGCTATCTGCACCTGAATTGGTCTCTTACAACTGATATCTAAATGCAAATACAGTTAACAGTTTAATCTTGATATAATCCCTCTTCATTTATACTATTCTTGTCACTGAAAGGCCAGACTGATAAAACACAATAAACTGTCTTACCAGAAAGTTCTGTAAAACTATAGTAGCACGTAGATTTCTACACAGGACATCCTCCATTATTGTCCGCTAATTTCTTGCTTCTTTTTTCGGAGTCATATATGTCACCAAAGACCTTCAAATATCTTTTATCCACTTTCTACACAAGTATTTTGATTTTCTTAACTTGCTAGCAGCATCATCTGTTTAGCAAAGTGCATGTTTACAAATAATTTAGTATTTTACCCTCAAATGGGCCATCTGTCATTTGGGAGTAGCCCCATGTGGTTCAAACATCCAGAGGAACGCTCAGGGACATGTTTACATGTTTTCTTAGATAATTTGGTGAGTTAAAATGGATCCAGTGCATCAGGTATTTAAATCATATTTACTTGTAATGAAGTGTAATAGAGTGCCTCTGTTTATTGCTGTTTGTACATTTTTTTGGATGAAATAGATGAAAAAAAAAATCCAAACAAGAGTATGAACTTAAACTGTAAACTGTATTGGATTTGATGACAAGGTATTTATTTTATTTACGTCCAAACAATTCTTACATAGTTGCTTTCTAGCAATAGGGCAGCCAAAACATTTGGCCAAGGTCAAGGAAAACTAATGCAAAATTCAATGGTCAATGTAATTGCAAATCTGTGTCTGGGCCCTAAACCCATTTGATTCAATAAAAGTCCTGCCTGCCCACCACTGGGACACACACATCTTCTCTCTAATTGTATATTGTATCATCGGAGTTGCTATTTCAGGGCCAGACTTAAGCACCTGATGACACCAATTCATCCTATTAGCCCATAATGTGTAGAAACAGGAAATGTATCACCCATTTACACAAAAGGTAGATATCTATGAAGCTTTATGAAAACCTGAGACATGACATTTACAGAAATCTCACCTCAGCACATAGCTAGCTCCACAGTCTGGTAAATAAAGAAATGGATGATTATAAACACACATTGTAGTCATTTTTCAGACGTTCCTTCTGGACAATTAGTAACTGCTGAGATCATAACCCTGTTTTCAACACAACAATTCATTAACCCACCCATATGCCACAAGCATGAATCAGTTTTCTCTGCAGGGGGACCCTTCAGCAGGGCCTGTGGTCACCAGAGGCCCTTGGCAAACACAGAGCCTACCAATATTTCCTATTTGACCTGCAGGAATGTCAGCACACATGTCAGAGTGGAGGGAAAAAAGCAGCTTGCCTCAAGTTTCCCATCTGGCTGGAGGCCTTAATCTGTAACAAGGGACAGCTGAGGACACATCCTCTCTTGTATTTACAAACCTTGATTGTCTATACGGGGGACCACAGAGGACTAATTAACACAAGTTTCTATTTTGGGATTGGTCAAGAAAAGCAAAAGTAGTATTGCACTGGGACATGGAGGAGTGGCTTTTTGTGTACATAGAGCTCTGCAGGGTAAACAAGCTGCAGCCCTTAAGCACAGTGCACTGATGCTTGCTGCAGTGTTAAAAATAATTAGCAAGAGGAAATAATTAAACAAAACAGGCCACTGTGGAGGCCTTAAGCTTATAAATTGTTTAATTTGAATACTAATCACTTAATTTGTGATAAATGTTTGACTATATAGTTTTTGCTAAGAGTTTATAGCAAAATTTAGTAACTGTTATGATTTCTCAGTGCCTCCAAAGTACAACAATATGCTGGATGACAGGTACAAAAACTACAGCTAGAGCCCCAACTAGGGGCAGTTGGCTAAGTTCACAATATTTGACAAGCCTGACTAGAGCGACCTTCAGTTGCTAACAGCATATGGTTTAGTTGTGCGTAGTTATAGCACCAGTAGAGAATGGAGGGTGTTCTCTTACCTACCTCTTTTTAGGTTTTCAGTGTGATGTAACATGTTTTTTTTCCAGATATGTTCTTCCTGCATTCAAACAGCCATGGCATGTCATGCTTACGTGATCAGTGGTCCAACCATTACACCAAATGGGTCTTTGTTTCTGTTTTTGTAACTGAATCATCTGTTGCCATCTTATTTGTTATATATGTTTATGCCTGTTGTTGCTGATCTTTCTACTGTGTGGATTTAACTCCTTTTCTTCTCCACTGATCCTCACTGATGTGTGGACTGCAGTTTGTGTCCATGTTATGTTAAATCTGGAGAAAGTGCACCACTATTGAACTAAAGCTGCAGGGGGCTTGGGTAACAATTATGTGTCAATGTCTGCATAGTTAACAGCAAGTATATCTACAACTTTTCAATGCTAAATTCTTAAATTTATCATGTACAACTGAATTATTTATTGTCTTTGGCCTTAAAATGCAACTTATATATGTTGTCTACTCTTTGCACTGCTGCAGATAAAGGCATAGGCCTGACAGGATGTGTACAAAATGTACTAAAGTACAAAATTTCCTGGCAAAATGTACACATCTTGTCTTGTAATATTAATTCTTCCATTTCCATAACCCATCACTTGCAGCAGAGTCCTTCTTATAAGGATGTATTGAAATAAACCTGTCATCTGATGCAAATTCCTGTTTTCTAGCTTTGACATTTGGCATCATTTTTGATGCAGACTTGTTGTGATATTTCTTTAGTTATCCAGAATATACCTTTTCATTAGATACCACTGCAAACCTTGACATCTCACAAAGAACAAATTAATTACCGCTACTTTCTGGCTGTCAAAATATTCCTAACCAAACGTCTCACAATGACATAATCTTTCTGAATTCCAAGCTTTCATGTACATGAACACAGCCTGTCCCCACTCAGACACCCACAAAAACATGCCTCTCGATTACTAACATCCAGCCTCTACTGTATGTAGTTTGTGCCAGAGCGGCAGATGGGTTCGGCCATCCAAAAGACCTCTGACATTCACCCTTTAGAGAGGCGAGGCCATGGAGTCTGTCCAGTGGTCTTCATCACTCTAAAATGTTCTGCCAATTTGGTTGTGGGAAGCTTGAGTCAACTTAGGCCAGATGCTGTCTCTGAGGGGACCGTATGACTTCATCTGATACCCTGAATGATTTAATCAGGAAAACAAACTATTGAGGCCTGATCCTGCAACTAGAAGCACAGTCCTATCTGTAGATGTAGAAAATAAAGTATGCACCTACTGAGAGGGATCTGAGCTCAAAGTTGGAAGTATTACTGTGAAGTTTTTGCTAGCTGAATGGACAAAAACACCTTCCAGCACAGCACTTTTTTCTGTTCTGGAGAAGTATCTTCAAGCATTTATTGTCTAGTTAACAGGATGATGTAAAATCCAGTAAATTTCCAACAATCAAACGTTGTTGTGGCTTCACCCGTATGCAGCTGAGCATATTGTGTAACTTGTTTGACTGCCTTTGTTCGTTTAATGGCCAAACCCCGATACACAATGCAAAATTACATTTTTGAAGAGCAGGCTAATTACTGCCGCTTATTAGAGAGATGTCAAAACAGGAATAACAAAAGAAATAGGAAAGCTCCAGGGGGATTGTGGGATGCATGCTGTGACATATCAGAGAATTCATTCATGAGTTGGAAGTGAGCACAAAGGGGGTGTCAAAACTGAGAACAAGAAAGAGGCAAGTGAATTTAAAAAGCACTGGAGGCCATTTTCTAAGTGTATTAACTTCCTGTTAAAGATAATGACTCCAAAAGGAAAAAGTAAGTGCTAAGAAGATGGCTGTCACCAATGGGTTTGGTTCTGCTTGAAGTTTACGGCTGAGAGAGTGAGTGCTCCCTCAGGATGGATTATTGTAAGGTCTCACAGAATAAAATAAAATAAAATAAAAACATTACTTTTGCTAGCATCTGGCGTTTTATAATCTTGGAAGTCAGAAATTATATTCTCATCAGAATATGTGTAGTAAGCTACCCGTAAGGGTTAATGACTGGCTACCTAACTTGACCTGGGGCCTCATCAATCCAGAGAACCTTCTGCCATTTTTCTGAACCCCAATTCCAATATTTCTGTGCATAGTTTAGTTGCTTTTCCTTATTTGCTTTGGCATTTTGGCAATAATTCTTGCATGAACACCACTTCTGGCCAGACTTCGCTGATGGATGTGTTTGGGTCTCAATGGTTTATGCTAACTCTGAGCTGAAAGTGCTGCTGGACATCTCCTGATTTCAAATGAAAGTAACACACTAAAGTTCTTAACACGGCTTTGTTGAGAAAAAGTGAAATGTTGTAAAGAATCTCACGGTGGCGTCTAGTCGAGCCAATGTTATTTGTTGAGTAGCTTTAAGCTACAAGTGGGTTAGTTATGAGTGATGATGTTCTGCTACCATCCACCCCCTGAATATCTCCCGTTAGGGACAAAGCTTCCAAGTTGCTTTATTGGCAATCATATTTACTGGTGCCATGGGCCTTTAGCCCTGGGAAAACCCAGTTAAAAAAAAAAACTATCCCTTTAAAGTCAGACAAATTTCCAAAGTCATAGTAAAATATTGGGGAGTCTTAATGGAGTTGGGGCACACTCTTGTGATCACGGTCATTAGATGTAAGGTAGGCTAGACTGGTGGGCACAACTTTGACAATTTTAAGGCAGTCACCAGCTGATTGGCTGAACAGTAACTACAGCCCCATCCAGGATAGTCGTGAGCTTCTTGGCTAACAAGCTATAGCATCCTTAGCAGGGATTATGGAGAGCTGTGGCGGTACCTGTCCTCATATTTTGCTTTTTCATTCTACTGTGCTCTAACTAGCCCATTGATCCAAAACTGAAATTACAGTTCATTACATGAGACTTGATATATATTCATTAAAAAGAAAGATAAAACCCCCAATGCTTTTAGCACCCATACAATTGACCTACAAGCCCACTGCACCCATATAAAGTAAGTTTAAACTTGATCTGTTATAATAAAACATTTCAATATTAATTACAATAGACTTGTATGTATAAAATCTAGTTTTAGTCTTGTATTTAGTGACCCTCTAAGATTTCAATTAGGGCTGCTTGATTATGACAAAAATCCCAATTACAATTATACTGGTGAATAATAATAACTATAAAACATCATTTATAACTAGTTTCTTAACACACATTGAGTGAAATCATTGAACTTACATGCTCAATACTATCATTCTGAACCTAAAGCACAAGCAATAAATGAAAATTTAGGTGAAAAAAACAAATACTTAAAAAATAATTGCAGTTAAAGGGAGTAAAAAAGCAAGTGCAACTTGTCCTTTGGCTTATTTATATTTTAGTCTTGATTATTCATAATTGTAGGAGGCATGATACCACCTCTAATTTCCATCCATCCATGGATATCCATTATCGATACTGCTTATCCCATTCAGGGTCACAGGGGCAGGGGTCTATCCCAGCTGGCATTGGGTGAGAGGCTGAATTGTGCACAGATAATTCACGCATGCACAGTGAGCACATGCAAACTCCACACAGAAAGGCCCTGTCTGACACAGGATTCAAACTCGTACTACCTACTGCGCCACCATGCCTTCCTCTAAGGCATGGTGGCGCAGTAGGTAGTACGAGTTTGAATCCTGTGTTCCTCTTTTGCAAAATCCTGTGTTCCTCTTTTGCAAAATCCTATGGCATAAGCTAGCTCTCAGTTGTCACCCATTTAGATAAAACAAGAGTTGTCTATCAGGTACAGAGTCACTGTTTTTGCACACTAATTCACAATAATAATTATAATGATTATTCCCAAAATGTGTTAATGGCATAAACATACTGATAAGAAGAATCTGCTTGTGTGTGAGCTGCAAAGCTTTCATGACATGCTCTTCACTACCTACTGTGCTTTTCCGACATCACAGAAGTTCAAACATTTTTTTAAGTGTCTGATTTACGTCCAACACCATACTGTCATGTTGGTACATGGAAGACTGAGCCACTTGCTCAAGCAAACAAGGTTTTGATTGACACTCAGCTTAATGTAGGAATGCAACACATGGAGGATGTGGTAAACACGCTCTTCTTCCAATGCTGGAATGAAGGGACTTAGTGGGGTGGTTAGGTTGGGATGGCAATGGAGGCTGAAAACAACACTTTCTTGACACAGCTGAAATTGCCTTGTAATTTCTCTCCAAGATGAAGAATACTATTTCCCCATGCTCAGTTACAGCAAGAAAAAAAACTTAAAAAGATGCAAACAAAAAGAGGAGCAAAAGCAGGAATACAGCAGGCATAAATAGATAGAAAGGCACAGAGCTGATCAAATGGGCACCACAAGATCTTAAATTGGGTGCCCACAAACTCCTCCACACACACTTTGTCCTATGAAGTGAGCATCAGATGCTTGGCTGAACAAACACACAAAACGGGAAGGCAAGGAAAAAGAGAGAGAGGACACCTTAATGTGCCTCCGCCATATGCTGTTAGCGACTGAAGGATGCTGCTCTCCCTAGGCAGTAGAACAACTTATCGTGTTTGTGTGTGACACTGGCGCCGCTGATAAAGTTAAAGATAAGCCATCTGTTCCTCACAGCAGCCTGGGATAATGTGCGTGAGTCTGCCGGTGCTGCTGTTGCTGCATGACACCATAAATGCATCTGCATGTGCGTAGTACGTGTGATCATACAGCGCAATGAGTGATTATTATGTAAATATCAAACATATCCTATCAAAAGCAAGAGGGTGGGATTGACAGGTTCTGCTAACGTAACACAACGTTGGCGGATTTCTCCAAAGTGAACACGCAGTGAATGTGTCACTCACATCTAATTACAGTAGAATGTATGCAAAGTCACGCTAACAAGCTATCAGTCATATTTCTTATTAACAACATGCCCAGCAGTGGTTGTGTTAAAAAAAGGGGAGAGAGAGAAAGAGGGGGAAACGATCACTTTAAGCTCCCTCAAGAGCTTTTGATATGCCAGGAGGCTTTTGACACATGCTTGAGAACCTCACCATTAGCGAAATGGCCCGTTACCCAGAGGGCACTGCTAAAAGAAAGAAAGCGCTAATATTAAGACCCGCCACAGGAACAAGCCCCGGTCGCTCTCTAATGGTTTGGGGGTAATGGCTCCTCGCTTGCTCTCCATATAAGCACTCCTGTGAGGGTTGTGAATTTGGGATCATTGCCATAAAACATGTTCCGTTACCTTGGTTCTCTACACAAAACATAACTACAGATAATGCAAAAACATTCTCCAAATTAAGCATTTATTACACCCAGAAAAGATTATTTTTCCATGGCATGAGAAGCCCAGATGGAGACTTGAAAGCGTTGTATCATCTGCGTAGAGCATTGTTCTCCCCTCTGAGGGATGAATAAACCAAAAAACCATTTCAGAGGAACCCACTCCTGAGTATTACAAAGCTGCCAGTGCTTTGGATACTGTCCGGGGCCGGCCTTTTATCATCCCCACCAAGCGCAGATCTACTTTTAGACTTCAGCGGCACAATGGTATTTGCTTAACTAAGCAGCCAGCAATCTCTCCTCTCTTCTGCCAGTGTCATATCGTCGATCAAGTGTGGCTCAGTTCCTGTCTGAGAGGAGTGCTGCCAGACGTAATGCAATAATAACTGGTGCACCGCTTTTCTTAGGGAACCAAGGTCCTATTTCACCGCTTTCCACGATACCCGGATGAACTTCTTGTGCCCTTTTTTTTCCCTCCTTCTCTCGCTTCTATACCGTCTCTGGAGCCCTTCAGCTACCGAGAGCATAATGAGCCAATTGTAATTCCTTGCCTATAGCTTTGTGTTGGAGAGTGTGTGGAAAAAAACGGAGAGGAGAACTGGACTTTTCCACTGTTAGTCAAAGGAGTGAGCTTCAATGATAATCTTAAAGAAGGAACATGCTTTTAGTCTTTCCTCAACAAAGATGCCTCTGACAAATCTTGAGGGTGAGATAAGAGAAACTTTGCTGACTATCTGACTATCACCATGCAAGTATTAAATGTAAATTCAGTACTTTATCTCTTATTTTATATCAGCAACACAGCAGAAAATTTCTTAAGTGTTAATTAAAAGTGACTCAATGCTTGGAAATGGCTATCAAATTCAATTAAACATTTAATGTAGCTTAAATTTGCTGCCCTTGAAGGTCTTTAGAGGACACTTCCAAAAACAATTGTAAGTAGAGATTATTATTTTCCTCAATCTTTGAGGTTGGATCTTTCAATCAACCCCGACCCAAATCAAAACTATACTATTATTTTCAGGATTTTAACTCTTTAAATACCAGACTAGTGTTCTCACAGCTGGTGGAGTCACAAGAGGATGTTAAGAGCTTTATAGAGGCAAGATTTAGTCAAAATGGAATAAATAAAATCAACCAATGACAACATTTTTGGTTATTACGTCTTAAAGGGTTGGTTCTGTGTTTTTTTTTTAAGTAGGGTTTTATGAAGCTGGTGCAAATAGCCAATGCATTAGCCACAGCTGCACTGTGTCATAATTGAACATGAGCATTGGATGTTGGGTTGCGTCGCACAGCGTCCACACTGCATACATTAAAAATGTAACTGTATGTCCTAAGTCTCCCCTTGTAAACAGAACATCAAGTGCTTTTACTGTCCAGTTGGAGAAATGGATGTGAAGTGCTAGGCATTGATGAGGGGTGGTCTCAAAGGCTCATTAGTACACAGCTGTTTGTGAGCCAAACAAGGTTTCTCCCTTTTAACAGGAACTAAAAACGGGAACATATCACCCCATCCTGACCTCTCTCCATTGGCTCCCCGTTCATTTTGGATTTATTTTTTAAGATACTATTTTTTTTTTTAAATCTTTACAATGACTTGCACCTCAGTACATCTCTGGTCTTTTAAAAGTGACACCCTGTTGAGATCTTTGAGGTCTGCTTCGCAACTTTGTCTTATAGCACTAAAACTCCAGGCTAGGAGCTTGTTGTGATAGAGCCTATTCTGTAGTGGCCCCTAAATTCTGGAAAAACCCACTTCCTGAAATCAGAATGTCCCCCACCTTACCTTTTTTTTTTAAAATCTTAAATCAGTATGAGAGCGATGTGATCACTGTCGACTTGTTTTTTATTTTATTTTCCCCATCTTCAATTTTAATGCATTTGTATGAATTTGGTAGTTGTTTTTACCACTTTAAATTTTTAAGTTGTCTTCTACTGTTAGGTTTTATATCTGATTGGCTATATTTTATTCAATTTTGTTTCTGATTGTAGATACAGTGCAGCACACTTTGTGGTTTTTAAAATGGTGCAATACAAATAAAGTGGATTGGATGGGAACTGAAAAAAATAAATACTGTAATTCCAAATTTTATCAAGAAAAAAAAAACCTCTTACAAAAATCCTTGAAGCAAAGGATTTGAAAATGAGGACAACAGAGAGTTAAACAAAGAACATTATTTCCAAGCACTTAGTGACTGCAGTAGCCACTACAATCCCACAATCAACATCTTTAAAGCATCCATTATGGACATATTATTTAAGCTTTCACTATAACAGGTGGGTTTAATGTAATGTGAAATGTTGACCTTGAAAGCAGATAAATGCATCAACTAGATATGATGTGCTAAAAATGTAACAGCTTTTAGTCTCGACATAGAGCACTCCTCTTATCTGACACAGTGGACGTGAACCTGCACCGCTCCCCCACAGATGCCTGGTGTGATGTTTGACAGATTTCTCCCTCTCCAGCAAGGCTCCACAGTAAATGTCCATCTGGCAGCTTCCCATGGGTACTTATTATTCTCAGCTAGCCAGGGGTTTTCTCTTTCCGTGCAGTCAGCCAGCCAGCGCCTGCCTCAAAGAGCCCAGAGCCCAGACCAGAACTGCTTGCAGATGCTCTACCGGGTAGCCAAACTGTGCAAGTGTAGTGGCATGGCGCTGGGTTTTCAATTACACAATGAAGTGGCTGTCTCCCAAAACTGTCTGAGTATGAAAGTCAAGTGCGTCAGGAACAACTTTGTATCTGGGAAAAATCACCAGCCAGGGAAGAGAAACGCAGAGGTATGCCAACTTGCTAATTTGTCCAATACACTCCACTTTGGAGATGAGATGATTGATTTTCCACGTACGAACAGATGCTCAGAGCCATGGGCAGCGTTGAAAGGTCCTGCTGTCCCGGTCCGAGGCCCTGCTACGGTGGATTCAATCATGCGGTTGACCTCTATCACACCCCTGCAGCCTGCTGAGCGTCTCAAGAAAGAGTCTGACAAAAACACAGGATGCTGCACTTGCCTTGGCATTCAGCAGCTCGGGTCGTTCTCACACTGGGTTCCGTTTGCTTCGACCAGAGTTCAATCGTTACTCATTTCACTAAGCCTGCTGGTCTGCTGTCAGCCGTGTTTACAGCTGATAAAATCTGTTGTTTTGTTGTGCTGTACTCGGAACAAAGTGCTGCGCTTTACTACAATTGGCAGGGAAATAGATTTGAACCATTTTGGCACATGCAGAACACAGAGTGCGATCGCATGGATCAATTTTGCAGACTCCTGTATCTATTCTGGACTGAACACTTGACCTGCAGTGAGAGACCTTCTCACACATTCATTAGAAACAACTGAACAATGCTGTTTAAGATTACTGATGCATTAAATTAATCTTATGTAAGTTATAATGAGTTTACTGATAATAAGAAAGTATATTCAACTTTTTTCCTCATTTTTTATTTATTATGATCAATTGGGAGTCCATAGATATTACATGATGTTTTGAAGCACTTTCCACTTTCAGAGCCCTTCTCAATGTTCTTAATGTTGCTTGGTAGCAAAAGTTGACTTATGCCTCCCACTCATAAGGTCACTATAAATTGCTTTGTGCTCTTTAATGGAAACATCACCCTGAATACAAGTAAAGGAACCATGGACTGGCATTAGCTCCTGCTGTAAACCTCTTTTTTTAAATGTGTTGTTTTGCTTTCTCCTCAACTGTTCTAGTTGACAAAGCAGACATCAGTCCCACCCTTAATTGGTTTTAAATAGTCAGTGAGAGGGGGAAAGGTGCGGCACTGTTCCAAAAGTTGAACTCTTTTCAACTGAGAGTGATATGAGGGCTGTGAGTACAAGCACTGAAAACACTCGACAAGATTGCTTTCAGAAATAGGCACTGCCGGTGCAAAAACAAAAGACAAAAGAAAAACAACAACAACCTCCCCCACCCCACCCCCACAGCTGTAAACAACAGAGCTTAGAGAAAATAGATTCCTCCACAAAGAGAAAAATAGTATATTGATATGCGTGGTAAACAAATGTTTCAGAAATTCCAGCTTTTTTGTTATCCAATGATTGGAAAAAAATAACTGGTAGACCGAGGCTGTGTCTACAAGTAGACGGACAGGTGTTTTTAAAAACTGAGGTTTTTATGTGCATTTTGGTCCTCTGTCCACATGTAAACTGTGTTTTAAGAAACCGGAATTTCATATTTTGGACAATTCCTGCCTAGGTGAAGATTTTTAAAAATGCTATTTGGGATATATCTGTTTTGGACAAGGCCTAAAATGTCATACTCTGCATCAACCTCTTCTTAGGGTGGGGTCACACTATGCAACATTCTCACTGTTGTTTATGTAACAAAATAATCATTGCTAAACTGATAACTGGACTATTTACATGCTCACACAGACTTTCTGACCCATGGCTGTTTGCGTCTGTGGTTACCATGGTTATAACAGATGTTGAGACCAACAGGAGTACCTGCAAAACTTTTTATTTTAGCAGGATTTGATCAAAATGATCAGATAAGAAATTAAATTAACAGAAATATTTACTCATCATGAGATCTATCACCATGTGTGTAACCCCAGACATTGTGGCAGGAATATGAAAATAAAACAGCTTTTGCATAGAAATTCCCAAAAAGTTGCATATCATAGATATGTTTCTCCATTCATGTTTTTTTAATTGCTTTGTGCAGCACTTTGACTGAAAGCACTTTTTAAACAAAGTTTTTTATTATTATTTATATCAACTTTTGAGTATCATCCACAACATTACTATTGTATTCCAAGGCAAATAGTTTAAATTTCTGATTTTACATTTTATGTTGCACATTATGCCTTGAATGAAAAACCAACTATAAGTCATTTTTCTTTCACATCTGTTGATTTATTTGTGGTTTAAGGTTATATGGGGACAGGGTAGCAGGGGGCAGGCAGATTTCCAACAAATCTCTGCTCTTTTCACATCTAAATGTTGGCAGGTTTGGTTTAAAGTGAAGAAAGATTTAAAGTCCTGAGAGATGTGTCTAAAGTTGACTCTGAGGATGGTGGAATCCAACGTGATGTCACCATATGGACGCTGTCAGAGTCCACATCACCGGGGGTTTATGTCGACAGGTGGAGTTGGAAGCAGCAAAGAGTTCACAGCTTCCCATATGAGAAATGTCCACACAGTCTCCACAGTGAGGAAACAGATACCATCCGTGCTGTGCTTGTTTAAGTCAACACTGCCGGCGTCTTCTTTGAACAATCTGGGCCATTTGATTCTCATTTGAATAAAATTCAAATTGAAGGCACACAGCACACAATCCTTTTTCTTCTGAAGAAATTTACCTCTGCGTTTTCTCATACGCTCATGTGGGAGACAGCAGAGCCTTACATACCTTCTTGAGACAACAGCACAGTTTGGTACCTCCTCGACTCCACCCCCTCTATATCCATATTCATGCATTTCCATCACTCCCAAAGACACAACAACTCAAACATGACTCCCACTCCAGAGAAACAAGCGCTGTGAAAAATGAAACCAGTCTTACCTAGTGTGGAATTGTTGGTCACATCTGTAAGTGGGCCCATGGGGAGAAGAGATAGAGAGAGAGAGAGGAAAGAAAACGTCAGCAAATTACAATGTACAGCAAGCTAAACTTCAATGCAGGCTGTCAAAAGCTGCCCTGAAAAATGATGGTGTCCCGGAGTTGTGCAGGCGGGTGGTTAAGAATAGTCCCTGTCAGAGAGGGGGCATCATTTATTAATCGGGGCGCATAAGACATCTGAGATAGTTTCCCCCTGAGAATCCAAACTTTGCTCTGCTTGCATTAATATTTGTCAGGGTACAAGATATTGTGGGTGTAGGCAGTGAAAATAAGCAGAAACCTTATCTATTAGTCCTACTTTCTCACAAAACTCCAACAAATGTACATCATGGTGCTCCCTTTTTCACTTGATGTCTCTGAGGTAATTTAGTTTCTCCAACATATCTTATATCCAACCTTTGCTGCATTCCCCCAGGCTTGTAAGTTGAACAGCCATTGACCGTGGTGCGAGCAGTGTTCAATAACCACAGCTCTCATTTACTCATGAAGACATCAAGGTGAAGACATTAACTTTAAACTTGGACATAATAGTAGAGGGACAGTGAGACTAACAACCCAAGGTGCCAGTGATGGAGGCATTCCTGGTGATTGGAGATGTTTACATGTACGCACATTTTGACAAAGATCAGGGTACGGTACAAGGGGCGATGCTCAGGATCCTAGAAATTCAAATTTCAGTAGTAAAAAAGTGCTTTTTTTTTAGTTAAGGCCCAGAGAAGCCGGTGGCATTTCAGGGTGTTGTTATGGCTTTGGTTTGCTTCGTAGAATTTTAACTTGTAGATGTAGCGACGTAGTGTGTTAACTGGTAATGTTTTTTTGAAGTGTTGCTTGCCTGGTGATATCCTTTACAGAGTGATGTCAGAGATTTCTGTGGATTCTAAGAATATTTTGATGGTATTATTGACTGTTGATAAGGAAATCCCTAAATTCCTCACAATTGTACACTGAGAAAAGTTCCTAAACTGTTGTACTACTTGCTCACTTATTTGTTTACCAAGTCGTAAACCTCACCACATCCTTGCTTGTGAATGACGTTTTTGGGATACTCCTTTTATACCCAATCATGACACCCACCTTTTTCCAATTAACACTTTAAATTGACTTTAAAATATATGTTTTACTCATTAGTAACAAAAGAATACACACTGGAATATATTGTAAAATAATCCTGTGTCTTTTAGGCTTTTCTGTTCCCTTTCTTCTATTTTTGGGACAAAGGCCCAGTAATAAGCTTGCATGGCTGAGTTAACCATCTCCAGGGACAGAGGGGGTTCCCTGTTTCTGGCTTTGTTATTTTGCAGGTACCAGGCTGAAATGTTTAGAAACCCTTGCTCAACGTAAATGTGAAATATAGATGTGATTCTTATGTAAGTCAAATGATTTTAGCACATTTTTAAATACCACAGCAATAAAATGATTTCAGAGCTCAATATTTTATTTATTTATTAATTTATTAATTTATTTTGTTTTATTGTCTTTAAGGAGAATGAGCTCAGACTACTGATAAGGTACACTGTTGTTAATGAGTAGAGTTATTTTGCTTAATTGTGT
Source organism: Cetoscarus ocellatus (assembly GCA_037902135.1). Lineage (NCBI taxonomy): Eukaryota > Metazoa > Chordata > Actinopteri > Labriformes > Labridae > Cetoscarus > Cetoscarus ocellatus. The sequence goes on along the minus strand of JBAMNC010000845.1, from coordinate 1,072,651 downwards.
GACTTTTACGTACAAACGAGCCACAGAACTGTCTGGGTTGAATGTACAATTTGTACAATGTACCAATGTATAGAGGGATTCAATAGATGTAAATTCCTGGGGCTGAGAACACATGCCATGATGCACATGCTCCCTCAAAAGCCTGTTAAGGACAATATGAAGGACAAAAGCTGTCAAAAAAGATGCAGCTAGCTTAGTTTGCGGCTACTTAGCTTCCCATTCATTTGGGTTGTACAGCCTCTCTTTTTGGGGGTCGATGAACTACTCCAAGCTTAATGTTCCCGAGAGTTCCTAGTTCCTGCTTTCAAATGGCGCGGGATTCATCAAAAGGTATCCAGTTCCTGGGACAAGGAACAGTTCCTGCTTATGAGAGGCACCTTTTGCATGAACATAAACTGAAATTATAATGTCACATTTTGGTTATGTCACTTGAGCTTTACATAAAGGGATATAAAGGGCCCCCGGCCTCCTCTACTTGCCTGTATAAACTCTCTTACAGCCAAGACATTAAATTTCCCTTACAGCATGCCTTTTCTTTTTACAATTAAACTGGTCCCTCTACGAATGTACTCTTCTAAAGTACATTTTTGCTTGCTTGTAAATGTGCAATAAAACAAGGAAATGGAGTGAGCTGACAATAACTAGACTTTAGGAAATACTCGACTCAGGTCTAATTCTCAGTGGCCGCTGCTTACAGTGCATTCTAGTTGTGTTGCTAAGCAGAATTTGCTGGTAATATGATTTATCGCTGATGATGTCTATCCCCTGCCCTGCATTCATTTACATTTTTGGTGCGCATGCAACAAATCCCAAAGGGATCAGCGATGGAGGAATGTGATTACAGTATCTGTTTTGCACGTGAGAACAAATCTATTTTCAGGGAGAGGGAGAGAGAAAAGAAAGAGAGAGGAGCAGGAAGACTTAGGGGGGGTTCAATCTCTGGGACGCTCATTACCATTCAGTCTGACACACACTCACACTCGCAAGCTACTGTTGTTGCTAAACAGAGAGCTCAGCTGAGGACCTTGAAGCTTCATGCCGGGAAAATTGGACCCAAGGGAAGGGGGTGGCTGGGACTGATGTCAGACTTCAAGAGGCACTAGAAGCACCTGGGGTTTCAATGACATTAGCATCAGTGTTGTTTGGTAGAGGGAGAGCCAGAGACTTGAAGGGATGGCATTGAGAGATGACAATATAAATGGAAAAGAGACAAGTGGGATGTGGAAATATTCAAATTGTGACGCATCCTGGCATGAAGTGTAAATACCAGTGAATCATGGGGGGATTTAGAATTAAAATAACACCAAAAATAATGCATATCAGAATACTATTCCAACAAATAGACTTCTTGAACAATCTCCAGCAAAGCAAAAATATTCAAAAATCAAATATGGACGCTGCTTCACACTGTTAGCTCAAGATTTCCTCATACCCCTTCTCCTTAATGTTAATCATTTCCATACTTTCTTACTCAGTTTTCTTGATGCCTGTCGGATTTTTGAATGAGTTTTGCATTTGATGCCCAAGTAAGTCCCACAAAAATAGAAGCTTTAGAGATTTTGACATGTTTTCTACAACAAAAATACTTTTGAAAATGCGCTACTTGTAAGTTCCAAAAAGGCTTCACGTTGTCAAAACAGCAGACCCTAAAAGCTGCAGACTGATGCCTGCCTTAGGACTGTACTAAAACTGTAAAGACTCTAGAGACTAAAGTCTGACGCCCTCTCATCTAAAGACATAATGGCAACAGCTCTTATAGTTTTTAGTCTAAGACAAAAGGTGCCTTCACACAAAACACATTTGGTCCTCAAACAACATGTTTGGGCCTGACCAACAAACTCTGGTTCACTTTTTTTTAAAATTCGGTTCATTCAGGGTGGTCTAAAAGCTCACACAAACTCCAGTGTGGACTAAATAACTGGACTCTGGTCTGCCAAAAATGGGGTCTCAGTACGCCTACATTTGGATCAGAGGTCAGTTCACAGTGGGTATTATAGAAATCCATGCCAAACAAAGAACAAACACAGCAAGTTAACCAATAGGGGTTCAAAACTGTGGCTTGGCTTTCCAAATACATCAACTGTAAGCAGGCTCATGTAGCATTCTTTGATATATCAAGCAGAGTGTTGCTAATGTTAGCATTGCTTGCACCACCAGCCATTGGTCCTCTTAACAGGTTGACGTCTACAAATTCATACAAGTGCCACTTGATGCAGCCTTATCTTTAATTCATGGCTAAGATAACTTCCAAACTGCTTTGGGCTGAACAACATTACTCAAGTCCGTTGTGTATTTCTGGGTCATAGAGCAGGAAAGTAAAAACATAGCTACAGCCCCAACTGGTGGCGGGTGGCTAGATTACACAACATTTGACAGACTTTGGCCCACTAGACAAGAAGCAGTGTGAAAGCAAACCAAACCAAAAATGAAACGATGTTAATTTTGCTCACAAACCAAACCAAATTAGCCGAATCTAAGCTGTGAAGGGGACCTCAGATTTTACAATTCTGGAAATCTTAGAGGGTCACTAACTTTAGGACTATGATTAGATTATATGCATCCAAGCCAGTGTTTTTTCCCCCTATTGTTATCTTTAATACTGTTATTATTACAAGAACTATAACTGTAATCACTGACATAAATAATCGTATATTTGTCATATCTAGTTTAGATTTACTTTGTATGGATAGTTTGCTAATGGAACAATTTGCATGAGAAATTTTCATCCAAAAAAAAAAAATATTGGTGGCTGTTATTTTTCTTAAGATTCAATTACCACTTCAAAAGGCTAAACAAACATAGTCGTGATGATTTTCATGTATATATACGAGGCATTCCAAAATATAACATGAGGTCATTATTTCAACATATCAGTTCCTCAGACTGAATGGCATTAATGGAATATGGCCACCATGGGAAAAGGGTCTATTGACTGACATACTTGATACCAGATATCTGATAACCCATTTCAGGCTGTATTTGCAGTTAATATCAATACCAGGAATATATCTGACATTTAAGAGCGACGGAATCCTTCATTTTTTCTTAATTAAATCACATTAAGTATGTGCAATGAAAGAACTTTGGGAATTTCAGATGAGATTGATTTTCCTGAGTTTAAAGTTGGGAGGCCCAGCCAATAAAAGCCAGCAGAGAAAGCATGGGGCCTAAGTGGATTAGACTAGCAGGAATAGCAGAAGGGGGATCTAGAGGGAGAAACCAAAGCTCTGGTGGCTTCAATAAACCCACTCTGTGAACCAGGAAAAAGATGGAAGACGGAGACTGTGTTTTTTCACCCTCTCTCGCCCTCCTGTTTTAAGCAGATAAGCTGCTTGCAGGGTCTTAGTTATGCTGTGTAGAACCCACAACACGATATGGAAACTTTTGACAAGGCAAAGAAAAGCTGAGAAGTGCGTTCCCTCATGTTGTCTTTTCTTTATTGACAAGAGGGATTTGGGGATGTTTGGAGTGGTCAGTGCTGGGAGGAATTACAAAAAGCCTCTGTGATGCGACACAGTGAGCATGGCACTGCTCAGACGCGGGTTTAGTGAAGGCATGGACTCAATTTTGCAATGTTTTTGCTTTGGATACTGCAGTAAGGCAGTAAATGGCAAATGCCAAAAATGAGTTACAGGCAGCCACAGTATGACCCCTGCCTCCAGATTAAAGTGCTTTCTTTTTGTGTACGATTTGACGTTTTTATGAGGTACTTTCCCTTGGTATGACCATCAGTCACTATGGCATCTCTCACGCCAAAATAGGTTTGAGAAGCAGTACACTGGAGTATTTCTGAGCTTTGTTTGGAGCTCTGCTTAAAATATGCAGTCACAATACAGTACTCATTGATGTCCACTAAGGTAGTCACACCTTGTATTGATAAGTTGCACATGGGCACCAAGTGGGGTACTATAAATTAAACACCTGGGCCTTCAATGCTGAACTAATCCCTGATAACCTCACTGTGATGCTACAGGTACAGGTAATTAATTTATATGATAACCTTATGTTCATAGTGACACTGGGAGTTTGAAGGAAAACACCTGAACTGAAGAGATATAAATATATTTTTAAACCATCAAGTACGAAGGCTGATTACTGCAGTGCATTATGAAAGGATACTGGGTTTCTGAGTCCGCTATTTAATCTGTCTTTGTACATCATAGCCCAACTGCTGCATTAAAACACACAGAAAGCTCCACCCTAAACAAAGATAGCAGACACATTAAACAGAAGCAACATTAATTTGGGTCCACGATATTGGAGTTTTGCCGATATCTGTTATGTTGATATTCCCAACTCCATCATCTCCGATATAGATGTTGATATTGATATTTTGTGTCAAGAGCACAAATTCTTTACTTTGCTATAATTGAGCATATGAATTCCTGCCCCAAGACATGTCCAAAAGGGAGCAAAAATATATTTTCCATTGAGAAATGGTATCATTGTTGTTATTTATATTTCATTTTATGAAGAGTTGTTGTTCAGTGCTGATAAAACTGCTACTGAAGTAGGTAGCATCCATACTAATCTCTGTGCACTATTGTTTACAGACTTGCTGTCCCTTTTCACCTGTCATCACACTTGAAGCTCCCAGTTCTTCCTCTGGCTTGGGCAGTGCCTCTGCAGACCGACTTCAATCGTTCCAGCCTGAAGATTTGCAAGATGGATCTGTCTGATAAGAGACATTGACTCAAGCAGATCCAGCTGCACTGCAAGGTAAGTGTGCCAGTAGCTAGCCTGAGAAATGTAACGCAGCCGACTGACCAGTCCCATCACTCTGAATCTTGATGTACAGCAGTAACACTCACATTGTTTGCTAATATCTCTGGAACCATACAAAAGACATTTATAGGGACAACTGTGTTTGGAAGCTATGTCTGTCAATCTGTAGAGGTCTTCGGGTCAAATGTGTTCCTTCCAGAGAGATTTTAATCCAGCCATGAAGTGCTGTTTGTTTTTTGGAAACATTGTAATTGTGGATCCAAAGCGATAAATCCATAAATAGTGGGTTTTTTTCAATCACATTTTGACCTTTAGGGAAAATGACAACTTCCTTTCAGTCTATTGAACAATTAGATGCTCCCAACCTCTAAATACTTTGTTTGCTTGACAGTTGCCTCATGTCAGGAGGAACCAAAGGTCAATATGAGAAAAGTTAGTTACCTGTCAGTTTTTTAGGGAGTAAAAAAAATAATGCAAGGAATGTGATGTGGTCCTTTTTAACATTTGTGACACAAACTACTACTTCAGTGGTACAAATAACTTTCTGAAGCATAAAATATCTGCAAGATTAAGTGTATTTTTTTAAAATGGCTTTTGTTGTGAGTATTTTTACATATTTAAGTTTTTCTCTGAATAGCCAAGGCTTGAGGAATCCATATTCAGATGTGAAAAGGCTTGTTCATCATTGATCTGTGGCTGATTTGTACAATGCTCTGCTTAATTCTGATTTATTTATTTATTTTTTTGTCATTATGGTCACAAAACTTTTAATACATCGGAGAACATGACGGCATAAATATTCTGAGAGCCCAGGGTCTTGACAGGGTTGAGGTTTTTATGTGCATTGTTGCTTGATATTTCAGTCAGGCAAAACATAACAGAAAATGGCTACAAGGGTTGCAAGGGTTAATATGCCAAATTAAACTGTACACTCATTTTTGTCAAATTTAAAATGTGATTTGTCGAAGAAATTCTATACAATGTCCTCATGCACTTCCTATGCAGAGAGGATTCACTTGAGATCCTGAAGTCCAAGGAGTAAACTTTTTGACCTGGAGGCAACACATGGGAAAATTCTGAGTGGATTCAAGTTGTAGTTAAAACATGTTGGTAGAGAACATCTACCAAAATTAGATGATAAGCCAATAGCATCACTGCTGAACAGTGCACATATACTGCAAGAGAAAACATGTATGAATACAAATGAAAACATGTATGAAAAAATACACATTTTATGAATCTGAGGAAAGCAGAGAAGGCCTTGTTAGCCCTGACATGACACTGTGTGCACACAATGGTGGAATAAACTGAAATTTGAACTCGCCTGACTATGTTCTGGATATATGCAGTATATAATTAGATGCAAGCTGCCAGAATTTTAAATCAAACAGCCCATCACTAATTTATTTTTAGTCTCTAAAACGTCATTTCATCAAAAAAATCATTCATGTGGATGGTAAACTAGGCGATGCAGATTACACTTTCTTTTGAATTTTTTTATTAAACTTTTACAGAGACATCATCTGCCCTTGGTCGGATTTTTGTGGCGCTGTGTACTCGGTCCTCTGAGACTTTGCGGCTTTCGGACAAGGACATCAGATTCCTCGAGGGAGATTCTTTTTGACACAGCGGGTCTTGACTTTTCTCATTCATCACACAACAGTCACTGCACCATGGTGGGGACAAAAATGCACTCTTAGGGAGTCAGAGGAGCTGCTTTGTTTGGTCGCTGACAGTGAACGCCTGCTTCACCCACTGATAAATTCAAATTAGACTCTCTTTGCTCTGCTGCCATATTCCTTTCATTATAAATATATGTTCTGTATGCAGTGACTGTGATTTCTTCCAATGTGATTAAAGCTACAACTGATTCACAAATTTTTAAATGGTATAGTGTTCACGTCTGTATCTGATAATGAAGTCTGCCCTCGTAATTTGCAAGTGTGATCACAAATTATGCATTGTCACTCCAATAATTCCCTGAGAAATAATTCGCAGACTCTTTATCCGGTCTGAAATATCCACAAGGATTAACACTTTTATCTTCCATAACACAAATGACCGCCATTTATCTTTGAGAGTTTGATGGCATTGTTAATCATGAGCGGTGGTGCCATTTTTCTTCACCAGCCACTGGAAACTCTGTCAAAACATTTCTTGAAAAAGTCAGTTTTAGACTACCCGCCTCCACCTCTCAAATTTTCAGTGCCTCAGAGATGGAGAGCTGACAGTGGGGTCATTTAAGGGAAAGGAGAAAGCTTTATTATTCTGCGTTTGATAAGAATCTCAAGTAGCTCTTATCTTTTCTTCCTTTTAACATATCTAATTCACTCATTAAGAGCAAGTATCTTCTCCAGGCACTTCTAGTCTGTTTTACTGGGAAAATGGATCAAATATAACGTTAGTGGTTGAGTGTGTTCATTTGAGTATGCAGATTTTTTTTTTGCTATTAAACACTTAATATATATAAGTACACTTGCAGGCCCAATATAGCACAGTTGAACCTTCTCTAAATGTTTAAATTAAAGTAAACAAAGTGTTCTTCTATCGAAAGGCATGAAAGAAAGTACAACTCTAGGTTAACACTTCTTTAACACATTGTTTTTTACACCCTTTAAACCTGTAATCAGATACATATGAACACTTATTTGTAGATTTAAACTCCCTTCTCCAATCTTGTAGTGAGTAAGTACAACACAAAGGAAGCTATATATTACAGTATGGTACAAAATGTTGCCTTTTCACCTGGTCTGATGCGCCTTGATTTCTCTTCTTGAACATTCAGATGGTTGGGTCAGAATTAAGAGTAAACAAAGTGTGAATCTCTCCTGCCTTGTATAAACAGCTCAGGCTGGTTGAAGTGTTCTAACAGCGCATATTTTCTTGGCCCATTTTGGTCACTGAAGTACTAACTGAGTAAAGCAAAAGCACTGATGTATATAAATAACAACAAATGCACTGATGTTTTGGCCAACTTTTGCTGATGTATAGGGAAACGTCAAGCTAAGTCAGGCCACAATGTCAAAGCCAGTTGGGCAAAGCTGATGTTTGACAGGCACACCGACAAATTTTAACAATGCTTCAAAATTTCCAAATCTGTAATTGCCAGCAAGTGATGACCTTGGACTCCCTTCGCTATCCTCAGTGACAGCTGCGTTCATTTTTGTCGGCTCCAGCTGCTTCCTCCTCAGGTCTGGACCCCTGTTGTATGACTTGTGGCGCCCTGTTGGGGACAGCCATCTTTCATCCTCTAGGCTGGTGTCGGAGCACTGAGACCAGCTGCAGCTGCACCTGGTGCAGTGCCGTATTCATTCACTTTATATGGTGTTTGTTAAGTGATATCGGAATATGTTTGTACAACATTCAGACGCAAAAGCTAGATTAGGCCACAATTTGCCTGAGTGTAGCACATTACCCATGTGTTACACCTACGTTGGCGAGTGTTTAGAATCTGTCTACATTTAGTCAGGGAACCTTCAGGAACTCCACCAGCACAATGTTTCTCTCCGCTCTACATACTTCAACCTGTATCAAACACAACAATACTGACCCTGAAAATGTCCTTTCACTGAAATTTTGATGATTTCTCAATGCTGGTCAATGTGAGCCTCTAAAGGTTGATGTGTGAATGAGCCTATAAAGGTCACAGCCTACCTGAGTATTGTTGTTGACTCAAAGTTCACTCTTTTAAAACCACAATGCAGGATAACATGCCACATCACAAAGCTTAAATCACCTCTAACTGGTTCCCAAATATGAGGATGCATTCACTGCACTCCAGAGACCTCCACAGTCAGCAGAACTCAGTCTAGCAGAGCACCTTTGGGATGTGGTGGAACAGGAGATTTGGATTTGCAGCGGCCAATGCTGCAGTAACAGGGTGATACGAATGTCAACATTGACCAAAATGCTTGATTTGAGGAACTTTGTTGCTCGGAATGTTGACTGTATTGAAGACGTAATGATACAGTATGAAGCAAAGTGCTTTTTCAAAAATGTTTGCAAATAGTGTAAAATGAGCTGCCATAGTTTGTAATTTCCTTGTGTTTATTTTATTTGGCTGCAAAAGTAAACATGGCAGTGAATGCACACACACACTCATAGTAAAACGGAGAGGGAGAGAGAGAAAGTGGGCTTTGACTGTAAAATGGCTGCAGGACTGAGTGCTCACTAATTGGAAATCAGAAGCAACAGAGCTGGAAGGCAGCCGGGGAGAAACCGTGGAACCCCTGCGCCTGTTGTCGGTCAATTTAGACCGTGACAAAAAAAGCCCCATTCCGTGTGTCACCATTTAACCTATTCACCAGCGTGGAATGGGAGCAGCTGTTTTTTTTACACTTCCACATAATGGGACAAAATGGCTCGGCTTGGCTCAACTCCAGCTCACCGAAAAAAGGCCCCAGTGCAGAAAAAACAAAGCGGGTGTGAAAGTAACACTGCAGAAACAGCTCTGCCATGTTATCAATGATGCTGAGAGAGCTCGCACCCTTCCATCTGAGGCGACATCAACATTCCTTCCTCTTTTTTTTTTCTCTGTGGCAACAAAGGCCCCGAGAAGTACTGACACAGGCCACAGATGGCCCAAGCTCACACAGACTGCTGAAGTATCAAGAAGTTTACACAAGTCATACAGGGAGCCAGATTGGCGCCCAATCTGAGGCTGTTCTTTGAGGAGGAAGGAAAGAAAATATATTGCTCACTTGTTTTTAATCTCTTGTGGAGTGGAGGTGTGAATAAGTACTTTGTGAGTGACAGCCTGATCAGCTCACTTACAGAAACTCCAAACTTCATCAGGCGCCTGTCAGAGTCAGCGCTGTCCGGTCTAAAAGGGCCACTCAGGCATGACAATACAGGAACGAGGCGCGTATGTTAGCGCGGCAAGCAGATGTTCAGTTTCTGATGCAGCTGTCTGCTGTTTGAAAATTGAAATGATGCACAATTCCTCTGTACGTCTCAATCCACACGTCTGAAATACTCTTTCTCCCTTCAGGTCAGACTGGAGGCAACTCACATTACAGCAGACAAGTTTATAATGCATTGAGTTGCGATCAAACTTTTTAAAATTCTGCTTTTCTATTAACAATGGCGTTAACAGACAATTACATTGTCTCTGTGGCCTGTCACACATTATGAACATATCTGCAAGAATTTACAGAGCTATGATATATTTCTAAACACTCATTGTTATTACTTTCACCTATGAGGTTATGTTTTTGCTGACATTTGTTAAATCATTTGTTTGTATGTTGGTTTGTTAGATTGTGACAGGAAGGTAATGAACAGATTTTGATGAAATTTTCAGCGTGTGTTGGGAGAAGTGATTCAGTGCCGGGGATGATCAAGAGTGTTTTAAAGGATTCACTGACATTGCAAGATAAGGCAGTTTTCCACATTTTCACTAATAACTCAAGTTCTCAACAGATTTTGATGACATTATGGGTAATGTTGGTCATGGCACATGGAATAATTGACTACATTTTGGTGGTGATCTGAATCTGGATGTGGATAAAGGAACTTTTTCAATGATTTGTTTCCAGTGTGAGACAGGGCAGTTTCTCGACAGTGTTCTTAATGCCTTTGTGCCCTTGGAGCACTTCTAGTTTAAACTAACTACCAACAGTAATCACTCACTATGGTGCAAGTGTCTACATTAATTGCACAAACTCAGATTTTTTCTGACCTACCTCACTGTGACATCCTGGCATAGCTGGAGGCCAAACAGAAGGCCAACATGAATCGCCACCACTAGCCAGCAGGCTGCACAGGAGTATAACTCTACTCATAATAAACATAAGAATGGATTATCACAGTTCCCAACACTGTTCTGTCAGTTGATAAAATCTGCGGTAGTTCTACAATTAAAGAGTTAGTTCAGGTTTTTTGAAGTGGGGTTGCTTGAGGCCTGGTTAAAATGGATTGCCAATAAAACACCTTGCCATCTTTGACCCTGATAGGAGATAGACGGCTGTGGATGCTAGCTGATATATGAAGCAGTCAATGGTGCCAATGAAAGCCAAATAATGAACCCACTTTTAGGTGAAAACTACTCATTTAGCATTTCACTTCAACTGGATAAAGCCCCTGTATTGTGATGCAAAGTAATGGCAATGTATCCTTTTACTAAACACTTGCTACTCTCCTCTCAGCAGCTGCTCAGGTCAGAGTGCTGCAGCAGGGTCAGGAAGTGGTCACTGGAGCACAAACTGATATAAATCTAACTCCCCTTAAACTGTTTTTTAACCTTTGGACAGCCTCATTGATTGTTATTACTTTTTTTATAGTATCTGATTCATTTGGATCAATTGAATTGCACATGCCAAAATGGCAAACCATACCATATTGATACTTTGTTCTACTCCTAATTACCATCCAAAACACAAAGTTGAGAAAAAGCCTTTGAAACATTTGATTAAAATAATATTTAAAAAATCTCTAGAAAATTAGACACTATCATTTTTCAAACTTAAAAAGTCAAAATACAGTTGACTCTGTTTTAAGACATCACAATCTGCAGAACACAAACACCCTTTATTGTTTATTGAACAAAGTTTAAAAGGACAAAAGACTATTTATCTGTTATGTGGGGAACCAAAAAGTACAATATTCAGCCTTTAAATGTGGTGGAGTCAGTGTAACAAGATTCCTCCAACATTCCACTGGAGTGGGGGGCTCTTGTGGCCCCCAGGCCTTTATCTGCTCAACTTTGAGCCATCCCATAGGGTAAGAATAGATCAAATAAGTGAAAGGACTGATGCTGCCCTGGTGTGATGTATCATCCCCAGAGTCTTGCCCACCCTCTTGTGTAAAAAAAGTACCACACTGCAAGGATCCCAGGGACATTTTTTCTAATAAAGCTTTTTAAAAAATTCAGTCTGGCAGCCCTTGATGAGTGATCAGAAGTTGGGAAGATCAGAGACCCATGGGCTCCACACTCAGTTTTGACCCCGAGTGCAGCTACACAGAGGTAGGATAAAGACCCTCTTGCCTTGGGAGAAAAAAAGAACGGAGGGATGGATGGAACAGAAGGGAAGAAATGAAAAGAGGGAAAAGGCAATAGCCTTGATGCCTCCAGCAGCACAGCACTGACTTGGCCCGTTCATATCAGCCACTTATGAGATCGAGGGGGGGTAAACCCTACAGGCAGTCGTATGTCGGCCAGCTTGATCAAGGCTGGGCTGAAAGCAGCTCGGATTGGAGTGGTTCCTCTAGGGCCTGGTGTGAGTCGGAGAAGAGGAAAAGAGAGAGGCTGTAATGATGTTTGACACCTCACTCTCAACACACAAATCAGGTTCCTAAACATTGGCCCCTCACAACGGGAAAACCATTAGCAAAGGTCATGAGGACACTCCTGACAATTGACTGTGTTTCCACTGAAATGCAGGAGGTCTGAGATCACAGTCATTTACAGCCTCATTTCACCGTGAAAGCTCACGCCGCTTGTCTAAAACAACCCTTGCAATAGGAGTCCTTTAAATCTGCGACTCAAATAGATAATTAGACATAATGAGTAAACAATGTGGCTGCAAGATGCAAGCATGCTTATTGCTTTTTAATTGTGTTCTCTCCCCCCGTGTGTTGAGCGTGTTCTGGGGCCCCCTGTACCTGTGTGTGCGCGCTGGCCCGTGCGAGGCCAGGTGCAGTCATTACCACGGGGACAGATGGATCAGCAGAAGTAGTGCTTGTTTTTCCCCTCGCAAGGCAACACGGCGGCTGCCATATGTGGGCTCATCATTAAAATTGACCGCTGACCTTCCAGTGGGTGCCCGTCATTTTAATGGAGTTAATTAAGAGTGTCCATTGGTGTGCTGGATGTGCTTTTCCTCAGTTTTTCTCATGAGGACGTCAGTGTAAGTTTTTGCATGTGCGTACCCTTTAAAGGCTATTTTTGTAGCAGAGATTATGTATTTACCTACTGATGCCCTTTACTATAGTGGCGCTGAAGTGCAAAACACAACAACAAATAAAGTAATAAAATGACCAAAAAAGAAAGAAACCTCAATAGAAAAGAAAACTGAAGACAACAAAATTAAAAGAAAACAATTCAAAAAGATAAGATGCAACAAAAAACAAACACAAATTGAAGAAACAACAAATAAATAAAACAATAAAAGAAATAAAAAATGAAAATAGAAACATGACTGATAACAAAAAAGAGATCATGTAAAAAGGTGAATGAAAGACAACAACAAAAGAAGGCACAAAAAAAATCAAAAACAACAATTCAGAAAACACAACAAATTCAAAAAACAATACAAATACAAACACAACAGATAAATCAATAACTCGGAAAACAAACTATAGACAAATAATAAACGAAAAAGGGAACAAAAAAGACAGACAAAAATGAAACCTTAAAAAGACAAAAAGTAATCAAAAGCCAACAACAAAAAAAAAACTATCGAAAAATTAGAAATGACGGCAAATAAAAGTGCACAAAAATCTGCCAAACATTGACTAAAATGAAAAGACAACAATAAATAAAAAAGCCACAAGTTTTTTTTTTTTTTTTTTTTTTTTAAACAACAATAATCAAGAAAACACAGCTACAAACTGCAAAAACACAAAACCAATACAAACAGGACAGAAAAAAAGTGACTCAAGAACACACCAACAACCACAAATAAGAGAGCAAAATGCGTATGAAAAAACACATCGACAAAAAAAAATGAAAAAACATTTACAATTAAGATAACACAGCAAATTTAAAAATAAGAGATAATGAAACAAAACAATAACTATAAATGTACAACGACAAATAAGAGACCAAATTGACAATTAACAAAACCAAAAACAACCGAAAAGCAAAACACAATTGAAAATACATCACCAATAAAAAGTGTTCACAAAAACAGATCAGGAAACACAAATGAAATAGAAAAAACTATAAGACCTTCTAAGTTGATGCTGCATTTTTTTTTATTTCTATATTCCTTTTCTTGCCTATTGTTTTTTTATTACTCCTTGTTCCTTGTTTTTATTTTTTGAATCAGTTTATTTGTTTTTCATGTTGTGTTTCTCGCGTTTCACTTTGCTATTGAAGACATTTTTCAACGGATTTGAATGAAATTTTCAGGGAATGTTGATCATGGCACATGGAAGAAGTGATTCCATTTTAGTGCTGATACAAATACAGATCCAGGATTTTATTTTAATGTTTGTTAATGTTGTAGGATAGGGCAGTCAGTTGCTGCCTTTGGCATGTAGGTGATTTATGTCTGAATTTCTGTTGAATTTACTTATATGTTGTTGGTTTTTGCACTTCTGGGCAACCATACTTCACACATGCATTTGTGTTCAAGTTTGGGAGCTCCTTTTAATATTACCAGCAAAGAAGCAGCTTATTTGAAAATTCATTACAGAGCTCTGACCCTCTGCCATCTGTGTGAGCGAGAGGGAGAGAGCCAGCAAGAGGGATAGAGAGAGAGAGAGAGCAGCTCTGGAGAAGGGGAAGATGAAAATTCTGACACTGGCTAAAAGCACCCAGGCAGGCCCCTCGGACACAGAATGAAGATGTGCCAGCTTTGGGCTGCTATTTATTTATCGCCAAACCCTTCAAAAAAGCCAGATTTAAATTTAGATTCAGAGATAGAGCGCCAGATGAAACTTGAAAGACAAGCGCTCAGTGTTACATAATGCCTGTAGGACAATAATAATAAAACAACAACCCCTAGAGATCTCATTAAAAATGCTGCACACATTGCTTGGTGTCGAGCAAAAATGTAATTAACTCCACAATTACATACAGAGAAGAGTGTCGCCTGATTACACTAATAAATCTCCATTGCTGACGTGAATTGCATATAGAAGTACACATAGCCAAGCCAGATCATCATCATACACTGGAGCTTAATGACTCAACACACATTTGGAGCCTTGATGCCTCTGTGTCTGACACTTAGCCTGATTTGAGCTTAAATTTAATTTACCAGTGCAACTCGTTATCCTTAGTTCTCCTCTAGAATGCATTAAAAAATTATCTTTTGCCAGGGATGGGAAATATGTTTTTTTTTTTTTTTTTTTTAAAGATTGTAGGAGTTTTTGGGGTTTTTTGAGGTGGGGTTGTGTGAGCCTGAACGTGTGCCGGAGCGTCAAAGATCAGTTCTCTCCCCATTCAGAAATCTCAGGACAGATGCTAGTGCTATATATTTCTGTACCTGGTGCCAAATTTTTCACCTAATTAAAAGAATTATGGGAAAAAACAAGCCACAAAAACAGTGTGGGGTCATCACATGCTACAGTTTGGTGGCAGCGGTTTCTCTTATGACAGAAACCAGTTGGTTTCAATCACATGATTGATTCAGAATTTGGTGGAAATATAAAAACATGGATCTGTCCTTGTATTAACAATCCAGGCTGCTGGTGGAGCGTGATATTTTTTGGCACACTTTTGGCTCCTTCAGATTCAGTTGAGCATTGGCCACAGTTACATGTTTTTTAATTCTGAATTAAGTATTCAGAATTAAATAATTGGAATTAAAGTGTTCTCTTTCACATTTACATGAAAATAGTAATTCCGAAATGAGGTTTACATGGAAAACACGTTTATTCACTGTTATTCAAATCTGCTTGAGGTCTGGGGGTTGGGAATGGTTCTGACTGGACAGGGGGTGACGGATTTACGTCTACCGGGGGAAAACAAACTCCAGTTCAGCGTCTCCAGCGTCTCTGTCGGGAAACCTCGTCGTCCGACTTGGACGCTACAACTTTATAAAGGTCCACATTTTTATGCTTACGTCTATCCACTTGTTTCATTATTTCCAAATCTTCTAAGGCTCTAATTAAATAAATGTCTCAGCTCGAGTCCAATGCTTGCTTCGGGCGGCCATCCTGTTCCCGTCAGCGTCCCCTGCATCATCGCGACCGGACAAGGGAACGACCATGCGCAGGATGACTGGAATTAATTTAAAGTGGAATGAACAAACCCATGATTGAGGAATTATTTAATTTGGATTTAAAATCAGAATAAACCAGCCACCTACTTCAGAAATAAGTTTTATTTGGAATTATCATTTTCATTCGGAATTAGGTGTTTACATGGTCATTTTTTATCTTTTCAAAGAGGATTTAAGTTTTATTCAGAATTAAAGGGGAATTAAAGCTCTCATGTAAACGTGGTAATTTTTTAAATGGACTTGAGCTTATACATGTAGGGCTTTTCTTTTCTTTCTGACCACACAAATTGCTTTTACGTGGCAGGTCAGACCTACCCATTTACACCTATTTACTCTCGCATACACTCACTGATGGTTGACATTTCTATGCATGTTGTACATCAGAATTTGCCAATGCATCACTTCCCTTTCTCACCCATTTACATTCCACTGATACAGAACTGGGATCAACATGGGATAAAGCCTCTTGCTCAGGGACACATCAACATGTGACAGATAGATGGGATCAAACACTGAATCTTGCAATTGTTGGTAGCGTATCAGACAAAGACACAGACGCCCACAACTGAGCCCCCTGATTATTGTTAACTGACCAGTTTGCCAATCTGATGGCTACTTCTAGCATGAAACAAGCTCAAACCATCTCAGAGTTCTCTGTACTCCAGTTTGCCTCCACAGTTGCCAGATTTCAATCAAATAGAGCACCTTTAGGTGGAACAGGAGATTTGCCAATGGTCAATATAGACCAAAATCTCTGAGGAATGTTTCCAGCACCTTGTTGAATCTTATAAAGGCATCTGAAGGCAAAATGCGGTCCAACCTGATTCTGGTAAGGCATACCTCAGATGGTGAGTGTGTTAAGGTAGACTGTGCATAATCATCATTTTTGGTCCAAATTGTCCATCCCTATCTTCATCTCCTGTCATATTCATGCCAGCTTCTTCTCAAAACAAAGCAATATCAGTTGCAGTGTTTATGCCCTGTAATCACTTTCTCTTACACCCGATCTCCGTTTTATGAACTCAGCACGCCGACATTATTGCTGTTATCGTCGGAAATATGGAGCTATGTATTATGCATTAACGATGATCTCCTGCAGGGACACACTTTGATGGCACACACGTTTGTGCTTTGCTAGACAAATGTCTGCAGGTATACACACACACATTCCTTCACCTTGTCTCCCCCTCACACCCATACACACACTAACACATCAACATATGCCCCAAAGCTTTGGGGTGCAATGGAGGCTGTTTGCACTTTGGCTCGTCTCTCCTTTGCTGACACTAATCAACACCTCTTCTACTCATAAAAAAACAGCGCCTCATGCCTTTTGATCTGCTGACTATCTCATTTGCATGACTGGCGCATGGAGAACAGGCCTTGGTGTTGGTTTGAGGTGTGACAGAGGAGAAAGGTGGGGCAGGGAGGAGGCAAGGATGTGGGTGAGTGACTGCTCCTGAAGCAAACAATTATTTAAAATAAAAAATAGTGTTTTGCTCAAAATAAAAGGTGGATTTTAAGTTTAGAAGAAAAAATGACGGCTCTTCCCTCCTAATGCTTATCCCTTCCTCCTCTTGGCTGACTTTGCGTAGCGTGGTGGGGGTTCCAGTGAGCCTGAGCCTCTCTGGCAAAGACCTGGGAGCCTGGATGGCATTGAAGAGAGCTGTGATGAGGCATCCAGACGATAGGTGGGGTTGGATAGGGACGCAGGAACAGGGAGTAGAGGGTGAGTTTAAGAGGGAGAGAGCTAGTCTGCACACGAGGGTGGATGGTGTGGAAACCATTGTAAGTTGTTTCAGTCATCCTGATGCCATCTGTTCCACTCCATTTTTTGCACTGACAGAGTATTTTCTCCCTTGGTGATATGAGCATGTGTTTGAGTGTGTGTGATGATGGGAGATAGTGAAGGACAGGACAGTATGGGCACAAAGCACAATACATTTATCTGGAACACTCGGATAGCAAGGGTCAGAGGCCATACGAGTATGTGCTAAGTGTTCTTCAGGGCCGTTATTTTCAATGCATCACCTCAGGAATGCTTTCAGGGATTTTCTTTAAACTTTGCACATAAACCTTTTCTGACTCAAGAATGAAGTAATTCCATTTTGGAGGTCATAGGTCAAAGGTGAGACCTGTGTGTGTCATGTTCAACCCTTGCTCATGATTGTAGTGTTTTAAGATTTTCTTCAAACTTTGGAGAAAAATCCTTTAACCCCAAGACATGCTTTTTAGATTTTGGAGGTTAAGGTCATAGTGCCTCATGCTCATCTCTTCTTGCTTGAAATGCCTTCTAAAGAATTCATTTTTTTAAACATTGCACGAATGACCACTCTGATCAAGGGCAAATTGTATCACATTTATGGTAATTTTTTTTCTATTTAACCTTTTTTTAACCAGGAAGTCCCATTGAGATTAAAAATCTTTTTTACAAGAAAGACCTGGCCAAGGTAGCAGCCAATACAGTGTTACAGACTTAAAAAAACAAGACAAAACATTAACAGCACAACAACTCGCATTTTAAAACAGGCTTACAAAATGTACAGTGACCTTTCATGAAAAGCAGCTACAATTCTCTGTCACCACACTCTTTATGATCCTTTTAAATTTTCTCAGGGAGATCAATGACACTATCTTTAGCGGTTTTTGGAGGTTGTTCCATGCCCAAGGTGCTCTGCAAGAAAAAGCAGTCTTTCCAAAATCTAGCAGTAAAGGTCAAAGGTCAGTTTACAGGTATTCATGTTCGTTCCTTGCTTGTAAATACAATATTTCAAAATACTTTAAGGGATTTTCTTGAACCTTTTCGCAAATGTCAGCTCTAGGGATGTAACGGAAGGAAAATTTCATATCCCAGTTATTGTGACCAAAATGATCATGGTTATTATAATCGCGGTATTGTTGCAATGTGGTAAAAATGTTTAAAAAGTGCTTATACACACACTTGAAATCATTTGACCCTTTTAATACTATAAATTATAACAGGCTGTCTGGTCTTTTTCGGTCAATATACTGTGTCAGGAAACCTCATTTGAGTACATTTCATGAGAAATAAAAGTAAACAGTTCTGACAAGTAGTTGTCATTACTATCTTATAAGTTCTTAAACAGTGTGTAATTACAGGAAAAGAAAAAAAAACGGATTTGAACCTTCAACAGGTTTCTTTTTACGAAACAATTGTAAATGAACATGTTCAAAGTTTTTGAGATGAAAAAAAATAAACTTAACCTATTTTACATAAACTCAAACATTTTTGTTTGCCTACAGCACTTAGTGTCCATGTTACAGCTTGTTGTATTAGACCATGTCAGTTCCTGTCCAGCCAAAGACAGTCTTTTCTGCAGACAGCGTGACCGTCTTTAATTAGTTTCCCCTTGGCATTCTTGTAAAATCCAAAATATGACCAGACTTCAGACTTTGTCCGTTTTGAGGGGGGATCTCTGGTGCGGTGTCTGTGCAGGCACCAACCGCCATACTTCACTTTCGGGGGCCAAACAATGCAAACTGTGCATGCGTGCCTGTGTCTGAGGGACCGCTGCAGCTTTGCCAAGGAGCAGACACATAGTTCTAGCTTTTCCAGACAATGAGCTGTATCACTGTGAGTTTTTGACAAAATGTGGTAATCAAACATGGTTTTAACTGTATTTAAAATAGAAAATGAAAATACTAACCATTGGAAATCTTACCACGGTTTATCATTTTACCGGTAACCGTTACATTCCTAGTTAGCTCTCAACCAAAAAAAAAAAGGTTACACTTTGGTGGTAAAGGGTTAAAAATAGATAATTGAGCCTCATGTTCATCCCTTTACCTGTGATATATAGTTAAGAATGACTCGAGGGGTTTTCTTTAAATTTTGCAAAAATACCCAATCCAAATCCAATATGAAATGATCATATTTTGGTGGTCCTGGGTCACAGTTCCAATCCCTGGGTCTCATGATCTGGGACACCAGTCTAAGTCCAGTGGGTCTCATGTTTATCCCTTGCTTATGAAGCACCACCTCATGAATATTTTCAGCATTTTTTTTTTTCAAATTTTGACTGTTTTTTTGAATGAAGAAATAAACATTTGCCCTTTTCAAGTTTCATTTGACCTTTCTAAGGACTCTACCAGTGGCAACTTGTGCTTTATTCTCTTGGGTGGCAGCAAAATCTAATAGACAGACTTAAATGTACATCTTTGATTGTTAGCTTGACGCTACCAAACAGTGGAA
Source organism: Cetoscarus ocellatus (assembly GCA_037902135.1). NCBI lineage: Eukaryota > Metazoa > Chordata > Actinopteri > Labriformes > Labridae > Cetoscarus > Cetoscarus ocellatus. The sequence goes on along the minus strand of JBAMNC010000845.1, from coordinate 1,052,821 downwards.
ATTACCTTGTCAATAGTCTGGGGCCTGTTGGTTGACTTAAGTTGGTTCAAATGATCAGTGACAAGACACTATGCCATGGTAGTCACTCATTTATACAACTTAAATATAAAATTATGTTACAGTGTTTGAGGTAAAAACAACTGTTTTGAGATTCTGTGTGTGAATCACAATCCTGTCTGTCACAATCTGTCTTTACTGCATACCTCAAAAGTACAATCCAGGCAAGGTATGAAAATTTTTTTAAACGGCTAGTCTGTGTAAAACTAAGGATCATTAAAAAAGCTGGGTATATTTTTTCTATCAGGATCAAAGCAGTGACCCACAGCTTGTATCATCTTTTTATCCAAACTTCAAGTGTCATTAAAATGTATGAACCCTGAAGAAAAATTGCATTTTTAAATGTGGTATCCCGAGAAAGCTAAATTGCTTAATGGTTAATTTATGATCATAATGTATATGTCTTCTTTCATTCAGACTGGTCTCCTGGGTCTCCTCCTCTCATGAGATATATTGCACCTGGTGTAATTTCATTGGCTGGGCACTGGTACCCACATCCTCAGGGCATTTAACTCATGTTATCTCTGTGCTTAAACATGCATGAAGTTATAACGGCACTCCCCTTCTCCTCCCAGCTCTGTCTCTCCCTCATTTGCTCTCTCAACTGGATCTTTTCTGTCGCTTTCTGTCTTTTTATGAGCTTGGCCTGACTTCCCCCTCCTTCTTTCCCTCCTTTTTTTGCCCCTTCATTACCCATCTTGCATCACAAGTGTCTTTGTCTTTCTATATATATATATATATATATATATATATATACATATATATTTCTGTCTCTCTCTCCTGGATAAAAGCTATCACAGAGAGCCCCTCTTTATAGTTACTTCTAAAAAAATCCAGCTCTTCAAGATAAAAGGCTAAAGAAAGTAATACCAGCATTAGAGTTTCCTATTTCACAGTGTTATGCTTCTGAGGGGTCAGTGAATCAGCCTTATGTGGAGTGCTGAATATGAAGATTGGGACAGAGCCATAGTGTTTATCAGTGTGTTTGCTCTGTAAACGCAGTGTTATTGGATCTACAAAACCTTTCTCACACATGCAATCCTAATATTATCAGGATAATGTCCAGGCAGCCTGCCCAGGTTAACTCACTGACATGGTCATTCACACTTGCTCCTTCAGCAGTAGTCCTCAGTAGTCCCTGCTGGACAGCGGGGAAGCGGTGGAGGGGGAAAGGGGGTGTCACCGACATGCAGCACATGACTTCAGATATATGTGGCAGAAGTGTTGGTGTGTTCTAGTTGAGTTAGATTCTCCAAATTGAACATTAGATACGTCACTGGGAATGTCCCTTTCAGGCCCCATTTACACAACAACATTGTCACCAGAAACGGAAAGGTTTTTCCTTTGCGTTTTCAAAAGTGTTCCGCATTCACACGGACAAACGAAAACGACTGAAAACACTGTAGCTTGCATGCCTGTAGATGGCAATGTAGTTTTGTTGAGAAACAGCGGTGTTACAACATGCGTATGCTTTCCGGTGAAGACAAACTTTTCACAAACAGCAATGGTGAGTGGACGCACAAAGACGCGGGAGTTTCTTGTCTGGACAACAAATCTGTCTGGATAACAGACCGAGCACAGTAAACAGCACACATGTTGCTCGGTGAATAGCCGAAGCTGTTGTTGTTGTTGCTGTGATGTGCGTGCAACCTTTATCTGAAAGAGTACCGCGCATGCGCCACACATCAGCGTTTCCCGTGAAACCACTGATTCCCGTTTACACAGGGACGGATACGAAAACATTTTCAAAACTTTTCACTCTGGACCCTGGTTTCAAAAGTTTGCTGATTCAGCCCACTCCATGCACAGTTCTCGTATAAACAGGAGGCGAAAACGCAACGTTTTCATTCGTCAGAATTTTCTACTGGGGAATCAGACAATCTTCAGATGTCCTGACTTTGCCAGCTCATTCCTGGAACTCCCGAGGTTTGAGGTTAATGGAACGCACCATATGAAGACAAGAAGTCCGCAGCATCAGGACTTCTCCTTCTCCCCATGTTTATGCCACCAGTAGCTGCCTGAAGCCTTTCATTCCCTTGCCCCCCAAATAGACCTACCAGTGTGATATCTTACTATTGTTTCATTGTGAGAGCAGAGGCTGTGGAATGAATGTAGTTGACGACACAATGCCAACAAGATGTAGACCCTGAACTGCATTTGGCAAATTTGCTGTTTTTCAACTGGTTTGATGTTTATCATTAAATGTAGCCCTGTTAGCAAAGACACTGTCTCTCAAACTGTGTTAAAAATAGCTTCTGTGGGTGTGTAAGAAGCCAAAACAGTCAAACGTTGGCATCACTAGTTTCAATACTCCTACATCCCAATATGCTGCACTTTAAGCAATTAACAAGGTAAACAATAAGACTGCTTAAGGGTTGGAGGTAGTCTACTGGGACCCAATCCCACCTAATTGTCTAATTAAAGCCATTGATTGCTTATTTAAGCACACATAAGCAGTGGACAAGCCCACTAACAACTATCCACAAGACCAGTAATTAGCAGAAATTGCAAGGTGCGGTTAACTCAGTCCCCGTTTCTCCCACATCATTTGTTGGGCACTGTTTTTTTTTTTTGGTTTTTTTTAATCAACACCCTTTGCATGCGTGGCTTTTCTGTGTTGTTTCTATTGTCCTGGTGCTCTCCTGTGACCCTCTCTATCACTTCTGAGCATCTGTGTTCAATCGTCATTCAAATCTCTGTCCTATTTTTCAAAACCCAGCAGTAGTTCTGATGATTTTGGATGTCTAAATGGGACACTGAATACCTTTGTGAGAGCTGTCTGGATTTGATGGCCCCCGGCGAGATCCATTGTCAAGATCACAAAAAGTCAGACACCTCACCTCTTCGAGCTCTCTGAGGCATGATTTTTTATATCCCGCTGTTTGTGAGTTGTGACTCTTGGACTTACTGAAGGGGAACCATATTTAATGAATACTAGTGCACCCAAGGAGGCGAATGGGTTTTTTGAAGTGAATTATGTGATATAAATAAAGTATGCTCTGATAAAGGACAACACCTGCCTTTGAGAGTAGATGCCTGAGGTTCCTTGTCCTATGATTTGTATTATTTTTTGAAATGGATGGTGGGGACACATACGATAACAACAGAGAGAAAAAAAGATCTCGTTTAAGAAGACTGCCCTAGAGAATAACAGTATTATCCACCCATAATCCAGTGTGGATTCCCATGGACCAAAACAGTCGCCTATCAGAGAAGGGCAGATTTATTGGAACGATGCAGCAAATGGATCCTCGCAGTCAGAGTGAAGCGCCAACTATAAGGAAACACAGGTTAAGCCTCCACAGCAATAATAATAAAAAAAGAAGGCAATATAAATTCTGAATTTGATCACAGACAATGAAATTTAGTGACAGAGGTCAAGAGGATCATTTTGGCAGAGTGCAGGATGACAGTGCTGTCATGAAAATTCATGGCGAGGACACAACCGGTTTTCTCACTGCTTTGAGAGCAGAATGCACTGAATGATTTATAGTACAAGAAGAAGAAAAGTGAATAAAGAGGAAAGAAGAGGAGGCTCTTTCTCCCAGGAAGGTTGCAGAATATACATCAGAAGAGAGACATACCTCTAATAATGAACTGAGGGTATTGCAGGGCTAGGCAGAGATGCAACACAGAAATATGTCATGCTGACATCAGTGTAGCCGCAGCTGATGTTTGAAGTTGGTCACTCATTCATTGCAGTATGAATTTAAGGCATGATGTCTCTTTAATCTTAATAGTTGCATGGTGTTTTACAGTTTATGCTTAATGTAGTTAAGCTACAGGAGCTACCTGCTTCCATAGAGACGGAAATAAGGACATGGCCACTCCTCTGAATGCCTTATTTCACTTCATGAACTCTAATACAGCCCAGTGGGAGGTAAAAATTAATATTCAACCTGAGACATCAATCAAATCAATTTTGTCCTGTTTCATTAGAAATTTTCACAAACTTTTTAATCCAGTGCAAGATCTTTATCAACTGTTAAGCTAATGAAGAGTTTTCTAGTTTGTCCCTAATAGATAGGTGCAGGAGTGAGTCCAAAAACATGGATGTGAGTTTGCATTTTAGTCCATGATGAACGCATACACACATGATTTGACTGTTTCATTTTGCAACATAAAATGTATCTGGTACAGCCCCAAAATTGATTTTTTTTTAGCGGTATTGTTTGTCAGTCATTATTTAATGTGTTTAATTGACAGTAATACAGACAGCATAGCTACAGCCATGGGCAACAACTTAATCTTTTTAATACATTAAGGGGAAATTCCCAAACAAGAGGTCACAACATGGCAATATACATTGGAATTGTGGTAGCTGCTGCTAAGTCGAACTGCCATGTTTTATTACCTCCGCCAAGGAGGTTATGTTTTTGCCAGGGCCTGTCTGCTTGTTTGTTTGTCAGCAAGATAACGCAAAACATTACATGAAAATTTTACCAGAGGTGTGGTTTGGTCCAAGGAAGAAGCCACTACAATTTGGTGCTGATCCGATCCAGATTGATGTCACAAAAAAACCATTGAAGCTTATAATGGAAAATCCCATTCATTTAATGGGAATTGTAGTTTATTTGCAAACTGATGTCAACGTTTTTCAAACCCATGTCACTACATTTCCCAGCTTCCCTTGCAATGCCAGCAGAGGAGTTCTGCTAATACAATGGCTAACATTAGCCTGGATCAGCACATTTTTTCCAACTTTGTAACTGGAACGCTGATAACTCGAACATCATGCCATTCACACTCCAAACTTCTCAGTTCTGATGTAACTGGAACGCAGCATTCTCCACATGGACAGACATGAGCCGCAACTCGGCTGTCCATGTGGGGCGGAAAAACCACTGCTGTAACTGAGCTGCTTGGTGGAGGTCTGTGCTTTCTGAGTGCTTTTCTAGTTTCTAATAGCTCAGTTGTAGCTTTTTATTTTACTGATTACTTTAAAGCCTTAAAATTTTTGAAGAATATGTCCATTCATGAAGATTTTCATGATGAATTAGTTTAATTATTTTTTCACCACAGACCTCATTATCAGGAATCATCCAAAGCCTGAGTGAAAAGTCCTATAGACTTTTAGTCTATGTTACAAGCGTGATACTACCTCCTTGGTTACCAACAAAAAGACATCATCCCCATACCACTCTAAAAAAGCAGGTTTTATTCAAACAGGAAGTGACATACTTACAGGTTATGACTACATGCTTAAGCCTTGATTGTTTTCCAAATAGCCCCTAATTTCTCAGGCTAGTAATAAAATGAAACCTGGGTACCTTCTTAAAATCAATAGAAAAGTCATGATGAACAAAAATGTCATCATACAGCCAAATCATAATATCCTCGAAGCATATTTCACAGCAGAGTCTCATTTACAACCTACAATAGCAGTGAATTTCCCAAAAAATACAAAATATTGCCGTTTTACTTTACAATAAATGAACAAATTGTGTTTAACTTTTGATACTTAACTGCATTTGATGCAGAAGTATAATCAGACTTAAAATTGGAAATCCAAAAGATAAAAATGCAATCCAGCAACTCTCCATCATAACTGTTCATGAGTTGCTCTACAATTTGGTATGAATAAAAAGGCAACAGCCCATCTCTACCTCTGTCACACCAAAAGTCTCTCTATAAAGCTGTACATGGCAGTGTGGATCATTAAAGCTAAATAAATATGACATCTGCAGTATTATTTGAACGCTGCTGCTGAATTTAGCTTGCCTCTTAACACTGAATGAGGGTTGATTTTGCAAGATGTTACCTACAGCAGACCAACAGAAGGCCCACTCAATGCATAATCACTTGTGTGCATGATATTACAGAGTGGGAGAGATAGGCGGGGAAGGGTCTGTGTTTACTGGCAGAGAAATGTCCTGTATTATTGCGGGGCCGGGCGTTAAGCTGCGTCCAGGTGTTCGGCTCTTTCCAGGTGGCCATGTAATACTCTCGACGACCCAGATCATGGCAATCATTGAGCTGGCAGAGATGGCTTTTTGCCGACACCGGCGTAGCGCACACGTAATGTGCCAAGTTGGCAGCGAGGTGCTTGAGAGGCAGGCGGGAGAACAGGCAGAGAGGATGTAATGCTCCCGGAGTGGAAAGATGGTGGAGAATCTTTCATTTTCTTTCCTGAATACATGAAAATAGCTCAATCTGGCATGCCACCTTAACATTTTTTTACTTTTTGGTGTTGTCGGTGGGTCGTAGCCTTGAAGATCAAATGAGAATCATCAGTGCCAGGTCTCCTACCTATAAAGGTGCAAGATGTAGAGTTTTTGCACTGAGATATCAAAGACTGCTATATGAGTTGGGGACTTCTTCTGAGGGCTGCAGTCCTTTTTCTGTATCTCTTTTTGCCTTTTTGCAATTGTAGTTTAACTCTGCCTTCTGCCACCCAAATCCTCCCAATAAGCAGCAACTTCATCCCTTTGACCCCTCTGCCCTATGACCTCTGTCATGGAGCGACAAAATCAACATTTTCAAGTAAAAAGGGACAAGATGCTCAGCTCCACTATCAAGGGCTCTTATTAGTGGACTCTTTAAAAAATTAACTATAAGATGTTTTTACAGAACTGTGAGCCATTGTATGTGTTCTTGGGATCAACTTCACATAATGAGGGAGAAAAGCTGTTAAAAGTAGCCATCCTAGTTCATGTTGTTAGTAGCACACAGGAGAGCAAAGTTGAGTAGTGTGTCTCTCCATGACAGATATTGTCCATATTTCTGTCTGTAAGACAGATAACACAAAAATTTGATCATGAATTTTGATGTAATTTTAAGGGAATGTTGGTCATGGGACAAAAAAGAAGTGATTTGATTTTGATGGGGGACTGAATACTGATGCAGATCTAGAAATTCCTTTTATAAGGTTTATTAACAATGCAAAATAGGGCAGTTTTCCATATATTTGACAATAACTTGGCCAAGGTCTGTGCTGTTGTCTGTGCACACTTCTAGTTTGATATTGTTTTGATTGGGAGCCCCATAGCAGCTAAATCTACATCCTGTAGGTTTATGGGTAAATATTTTCCCATTTCAGCAGGGTTTCTTGTGCTTCACTGACCCTCACCTTGGCCCCCCACAAGCTGAACTTCTGTCACAGATTGTCGACATGCTACATCATGTTCAATCAAGATCCCCCCACCACGAAGATGATCCCCATTAGCTCCTGAAGCCAGACTTGTCACTAGCTTGACTCTGGCCTGTACTGTCTGGGCTCTGTGTGTGCTCCACAGTGTAAGTAGCTCGGCTGGCAGGCAGCCACAGACAAGCGCTGTGTTTTCTGCCTGCCATCCTCTCATTTGACTGCATGGTAATTACCATCTCAATGCGGTAAGAAAAAGCGGCTTTTGGTGGAGGGATTGAGAGTAAGAGAGGGAGAGAAAAGAGGAAAATGTGAGGGTGTGTGGCTTAGCAGCTTAATGAACATGTCAGATGTATTTAAACAAATGGATTACCACATCTGTACACAGTCGGCTGGATCAGGCTCACTCCAAAACACTTACCAGTCTGGCGAATGATAAGGATTCAGACTGGAGAGAAATTGGAAATAGAACCCACTTGCATTTCTGCATATAAGGGAAATCAGACCTGTGCCAGCCAAATCAATTCTGGCTGTCACTCAACTCTATTGCTCTGACATCTACATCTATATGTCATCCTATATACAAGTCCCTGCTCTTAAAAGGGTATAGAATATAAAATGTCATACATTTGCATTAAAACAGAAGGTCAGGTATTAAAGACATAAAAAACTAAGCCTTTGTTTTGTTCCCATGGCCCTCTGGAGCACACTTTTTCTTGCATTCCTGTGAGAGTTTTTTTCTCTAGAAACCTCAGCATTTCCATCTCTAGTCATGTTTTTCCACCACTCTCTTTCTTGGAGCTGTTTGTCCTGACCTTACCTCTCCTCTCACCAGAGCTGTCCATGTCGATACATTGACAAAATGAATAATAGATGCCCCTTTGTGGTATCCCTCTGCCAATCTTTCTTCAGATTTTGGACAGTGCACCTCAGCTGAGAGGCAGACAAAAATGTGCCATATTTGCCTGTTTTTATATCCCCATAAAAACGCAAAGAGAAAAATTCCTCAAAACGCAAATCTTTTGACCTTTTCTACCTGTCAAACTAAACACAGGGAGTAAAAACCCACCTTGTGTGCTCGAGCATGTACGCTGTGCACTCCTGCATCCACATGTATTTCCATTTCTAGCAGTGTGCAAGATGATGATAACTTTAAGAGTAATATCAACCCACCTGACTCTTCCTACTGAGCCTAGCTTAGGCCTTAAGCATGTATCTCAACCTTTGTTTATGGCCTCAGGGCATGTTTGTAAAGAGTCGGTATTGTCAGCCGGCTGTCATAAAGTAATCCTCTCATATCGAGTCAGGAAATGGTGTGAACCCTGAGCAACCTAGCATTAGCAGAGGGCTAAAAGGCCATTCGGAAAAAGATGCTTTTTTGGCAGGCGCTTCATGTTGACTTTTTATCTTTGTGGAAGTGTGAGAGCTGCTGCTTGGCTTCAAACTGATCTTTTTCACTGATGTTTGAGCAACAGAAAAATCCAGTGCTGAATAAAATATGTGGACTGAATTGAACTTTGGAATTACATCTGGCATATTGTTAGTTCAGACTATAGTAGAGTGAGCTTTTGTCCTCAAAAACAAATTTTTAACATCCCTGAAATCATATCTTACACCAGTGGTGTTGAAATGAAAGCAAATGATAGCAGACTTGCACATTTTCATGGTTAACATCATAACTGCAACTGTGCAATTGACTTTTGCTAGCATAAGTGCAGTCAGACATAGATTGTGTCCCAAACCACATAGTAGCATAGTGCCGATTACATATTCAGTCACTATACACTCACTCACTCACTATATTCACCCACCTTATCAAGTGTACCCATTCAACTGCTCATTAATCCATATGGCTGATCACCTAATCACATGGCAGGAACTCAATGCATTATGGCATATAGACATAGTCAAGGCGGCCTGCTGAAGCTCAAACAGAGCATCAGAATAGGGAAGGGAAAGTGATTTAAGATGTTTGGGTAAGTTCTCAATCATTTAGGTCACGGTTATTCGAGGTATTGTTTAAAGTTTCTTAAAGACCTTCCCCTCTTCTCCAAAGGCTTCTTCAGTTTTATAAGATGACGAGGCCTAGAGCTGAAGTAAAAGCAGAGGTTGACCATTGGTATGCAAGTGATCCAGGAGTCACCTGAGGGTCATCAGTGAAGGGGGTAGTCTTGGTCTGAAGGCATGATTGAAGCCACCCCAACAGACTTGGTCCTTTTTGGGTCCTTCTTGTCACATGATAAGAGTCGTTACATTTGAATTTCTGATATAAAGAGTCCAGAACTGTATTGTGTATGGGTGGTAAATGGTGCCTTAAACCGCCCCTGTCTAGAGATAGTTTTTCTACCTTGATATAGATGGCTTGTTTGACCCAAGATCCAACCAGCCCCTCCCTGGCCAGTATGGGGACTTCGCTGACGCAAATGGATGGCTAAATCCTGACTGAAGAGTTAGATCCCCTGTGTTGTGCCAGCATAAATCAGCCTAGACTTTATATCCAAGCTCCGGGCTCTTTTAGAACTGAAGAAACCTTTTGGAAAAGAGAGGAAAATTACACAAGTCCATTTGCAAATTTAGAAGAAACCTTAGACAGGTGATTTAAGCAACTTAGAATATGGCTTGGTTGTTAGTGCGGGGTTGGCTGATATATGGAATTTTGCTTGTGGACTGGGATTTTCATGCACAGCCGTCTCATGCGTTAAAGTATAATTGGCCACAAGAAGCATTGTCCAAATGAAGCAGATAGGTTACAGCTGCAGATAGTCACACTGTTAGCTAGGGACAGGAAATGGTGGCTGCAGTTCACACAAGCTTGCCAAAATTGGACAATAGATGATTGGGAAAATGTTGCCTGGGCTGATGAATCTCTATTTCCCCAATGGTAGGGTCACAATCTGGCATAAACTACATGAAAGCATGGATCCATCCTGCCTTGTACCAATGGTTGAAATAGGTTGGGGATATTTTCACACTTTGGGCCCCTTAACATCATTTGAGCATTCTCTAAACACTACAGCCTACCTTATTATTATTGCTGACCATGTCCATCTCGTTATGATCACACTGTACCCATCTTCTGATGGCTTCTACCAGCAGGATAATGGGCCATGTCAAAAAGCTCAAATCAGCCCAAACTGGTGTCTTGAACATGACTCCAGTGGCCTCCACAGTCACCAGATCTCAATCCAATAGAGCACTTTTGGGATGTGGTGGAATGGGAGATTTGAATTATGGATCTGTAGCCAACAAAGCTGCACAGCTGTGTGATGCAGTAACGTCAATATGGGCCAAAAGTCTTGAGGAAAGTTTCTAGCATCTTGTTGAACCTATGCCACAAATAATTAAAGCAATTCTGAAGGTAAAAGTTGTCCAACCTGGAACTAACAAGGTGTACCTAATAAAGTGGCTGGTTAGTGTATATGATATTTTCATGTTTGTATTAAAAGTAAATATGGGAAATGAAGAAAGGTAGAGTAAAACTGATTTTAATGTGCTTGTGTATCAACTTCGCCTCGATACACCCCTGGCCCTTACTAATGACTCCACAGTAGAGCAGTTATTTGGTGTATTGCCAACTCAGTGCCCAGGGAAGGGCACCCTTTGCCCAGCAGATATTGGCCAATTTAACCAACCAATTGAAATTGAGTGAGCTGGGTTGTCTACCTGCTGCGGAGGTTAGAAAATGCCACTTCTACTTATTGCTCATTCTGAATGGTACAAGACCCATTATTCTTGCAGTCATTACTAAGCAACATGTCGATAGCTTATTAGAGAGAGGAAAAAAAGATGGATGGATGGAAGAAGAAATGGGAAAGAGGGAAGGTTGAGGAGAAGAGAAAAGAAAGAAGAATGAGCAGAAAACCACACTGGAGAATGTCATATTCATGCAGGTTTCAGCTCACATGTGCCAAAAATGAGTGCTTAATTCCATGTTTGCAATTTCTAATGGGTTGCTAATGTGCCAACTCCCACATATTTCTGAGCTAATTCTACCTTGATCTCTCCCTAACTAACTCAGGCATTCAACAGAAAAGCTGTCAAATTCTCCTGAAAAATCTCTCTCGAGTCCAGTTACATGAACAGTCAGAAGCATCACGTACAGCAAGAGTGCAGGGGCTCAACTCCTTCTTCTCTCCCTTTCATTTTCCTCCCGTCGCTTTCCTTCAATCGTGCACTTTTGCTCCTCTGTCTGTTTCTAACTCGGCATTGTGCAAATGTTTCTCTTGTCTAAGGAACCGTTCCATATGTTTGCAATCGCTTCGGCTCCCTTGCCTGCACAGATCATTTAGCAGGCTCCTTCATACATTTCAATTAGGCCCACCTAGCGAAGCCTCAGACATGGGAAAGCAATATTGATTTCTTGATATCCTGTGCGTGGGTCGGACCAAATTAACGCTTGTACTGGGGGATATGATAGATCCATAACTACTCACTTGTGTTTGTTACCATATGTGTGATTTACTCAGTTTGTTAGTGTACAAAGGAGTGGCAGGCACTTAACTGAGCCACATTTATATTAGATGTCCCCAGTGCATTCTCATTTTGGGTGGCTTAAGTACTGTTATGCACATTTAATGGCATAATAAAACTTCCAAATACTGCTCCAAAAGGGTTGCCTCCAAAAATTAGCTACAAAAAGAGCTTTATATGGCAAAAAATAGAGTGAAAAAAGACATACCAGGGAGCCTTTGTGCTTCAAAGTGATGGAGGCATTTACCAAACGCTGCCTGCATCCTTAAAATGTACTTATTATTCAATTACAAGCTGCTTTTATAAGATAGGCTGAAAGCTGAGGGCTGGTTGCTTGGGGGAGAAGCCGCCGCCTGCTAGCTGTCAGTCACTCTCTGCCACCTCATCCATTCTCCTGACACTCTGCTGGGGCCCAGAAAGAGCCATCAGTCAAAGTTCGGGAGACAGGGATGCTGCAACACAGAGCTGAGGGGACTTTGAATTGTGGGCGCTGCATAAAGCCAGATTGAAATTAATTGTGTTTAAGAACAGTTTAAATGGCTAAAATATGTACAGAAAAAAGGCAAATGCATAATATCAAGGATAGTTGACACGGAGGACACATCTTCTGACTGAAGTGACTTATTAGACCTGGAGATCTAGTCCAGTGTTACTGACATAGACTTTTAAAAGCTGACTTAATTTGCTTAAAGAATTTAAATTTAAGTTATTCACTGAACCAAAATACATGAACTAACCTCATTGTTTTTTCAAGGCTGATCTATCTGTATGGAATAGACAACATGCATCTATACAAAACAATTCAAAACAACTCATACATTACAATACCTTGTGATGCTATAAGATATGATCAATATATCCTATTGCACAATAAGTTTTGATATATTAAAAAAAGTATATGTCAGAATTCCACAGCATACCAGAGCATGCTGTACAATTTGACATGATACAATGTGATTTCACACCAAACATGACCAAACTATACAAATTGATTTTAAACTGTGTGGTGTGATACTATACCATGCCTCACCATGCAAAATGATATAATAAAAATATGATATGATACAATAGGGCTTGATGCAATAGATGATACTCTACATCATGACATGATACAATGCCAGTTAATGGCATTAGATTCCATATGGCTCATTCCAGTACAATTAAATGAGGTACAAAGATAATACAATACCAGATATGGTACAATATGATTTCATAAAATAGGATGTCATGTAGCTTCGTCTCTCTCTACTGCCCTCCTGTCTCTGGCCGTGGAGAGAGGGGGGCGACGGGGTGACTGCTCCCCAAGGTCGTGGCTTGAGCCCCACTTCGCACCCCAGCCCGACCAAACCAACCCTTAGAGCCAATCCTTATCCCTGTTCAATAAATATGGATTTACTATACTATACTACACTAAACAATACGATAAAGCACCATACAGTCCGACACAATAAAGTGCCATACAACACAATCTGATAAGACACAATACAACATTACCCCTTGCGTACCCTACAATGATTAATGTACAACAAAATACTAATGAGAAGATGTGATGCAATACACAATGATGAGGTAAGATACCATACGATTAAATGTGTTCAGTTTGATGTGATTTAATTCGATACCTTAGGACCCGATACAATACAATAGATATGGTATAATATCATTTGATGTGATGCTATGTGAGGCAATTCAATACAATACACTTTGTTTTCTCCTGGGGGAAATCTGTCCTTGATTTTAACTTCTGTTTACAATTGACTGTCTCTATAATGTCATTATTACTAAATCAATTAACGCAGACAATAAGCTGGATGTAAACAGATCTCAATCCAATGAAAACCTTGAATGTTTAGATCACATTGCACATTACTTTCACTGAACAATATTTGCATATAGAAAAACACAATGACAGAGGAGAAAATGGTTTGCATAATTTTGCACAATACTGCATGTTAGAACTGTACATTTCATTAAGCCGACTGACATGGCCTTGTGAACATAAAGTAATATCACTTATGTGAGGTTTTGTCTTTCAATACTGATGTTACAGATATGTCATCTCTATGTATCACAGGAATGAGGCAGGATTAGCAAAGCCCTGCAAGGGATTGCAGTACTGTGTGTCTGAGCAAGATTGACTGTTTGTGTATGTGGAGCTTCTCCTGTGCCATGCTCTCCTTTGCTTCTGCGACACTGTAACATAATATGAACTTGCAGAAAGGGACCCCTATATCACACCATATCAGTAATATAACTTAACTTTTTACTTTAAAATCAACTTTCCCCTATTTGTGAGTGTCAGATATAAAAAATAGGCAGGTTTGTGAGCTAGCTTAAGTGCCATGCAAAGTACACATTGATTTAAGTCATCATGTCTTGATACACATAATAAACCATAATAATTCTGATGGGTTTAGGACAGTTGATATAGGACTATGATAGTGAAATGATATACGAAAATAGTCAACTTTAAAGTTCCTCCTTTTTTAAAATCCATATACACTCATCACTCTCAGTAACCCTCTTTATTGATCATACACTTGTCTTTAACCTGTCTTTAGCCTGTCTTTAACCCTGTTCACCAGGGACTGCTGAAACAGGTTAACAAGTACTTCTGCTATAGTCAGTGTTCATACTATCCATTAAATATCATTTTAAGTAAGTCTCCACCTTCTTTAAAAATGCCTATTACCCAAAACAAGTCCTTATGTGATTCAAATATGGATATCTGACCACTATTACAACCATCTTAAAACATATTCTTATTCAGACATACGACCCAGACTACCCTCCAGGTTTTCATCACATAAAAGCCTGGCTGGGCTTCATAAACTCTCTTTGCATGCAGATGATGCTTTGTAAAATCATCAGAGAATATATTAAACCAAATATTAGCCAAAATTTAAATATATATGTCTCTTTTTAAGAAAACGACGCAATAAAGAGAGTAAGTCCTTTCATTATTTCCTCTAATGCGAGGTCTTTACTCTTTAACTTAAATAAATGAAAAGTCTATAAAGATTGAATGGGGATAAAACAGAGTGACTCACCAGGATTTAATTTAGTTATAAGGCCATCTAAGGCTAATATTGACTAATTGTTTCAGTCATGTAGATGGCTGTGGCTTTACCCCCTGATAAAGATGCATGCTAAGACTTGTGGTTTATCACTATTCAGGGGTTGGGTTTATGGGGGAGGGATGGTGGGTGGCACACGTAGAGTCTGACATTTCTAGTAATTATCTTTATGAAGATGGGAGGCCTCTCAATTACATCGGCGCTTTATTAAGACGAATGGCTCTCCCCTCTCAAGCCTGTGAGCTGGCTGACAGGGGTGGCATCAACTTCTGCTTCAGTCTGAGCAGGAGCCACGACCAGAGGCATTATGTTTCCATGTTGTCTGTTCTTCAGTAAAGACCAGGCTTGTGAACACAGTATCTCAAGAACATTTTAATGGATTTTCCTCAAACATTGCCCAAGTATCATGTCTTTCTATATGTCTTACATGTCACCTCCAAGTGATAGAGCACCTCTCTCGATGCACAAGACAGAAAAGTCAGTAGCATCAGGACATCTCCCTCTCCTTCTGTGAATTATAAAACTGCCAATTGGTAGCTCTGTTTCTGAAATGCAAACCACACATTTAATAAAAAAATAAGAACAAGGCAGAATTAATTGAACCACCAACAACTTGGCAACACTGTCATTTTAAAGAAATTAAGTTGTACACAAAAACAGCGTCATTTTTTCCACATTCCATTTCATTTCCATCTCCCCTTCCTCCTTTCTCTCTCATATACACACACAAGACACACTCACTTGGCCTCCCCATGTAATGACAGCCTTAATGGAAAACAAAACTGGCTCTCCGGGGAGTGTGATGGTCAGGCCGGCCATTACGGAGTCACTCAATAGCAGCTGATTGACTCGCTCCCCCGCTCCGTTATAAGCCAGTTAAGCTGCTGCTCAGCGTCAAAGCACTGCTCAGGGCACTCTCTGTATTGCCAGTTCTCGCCTTTTATAGGCCACTGGATAAAGTACTTACTCTGATTCAGGCTAACTAAATAGTTGGATAACTCATTTGTGATTGGTGGGGATAAATTTTCAATCAGGGAAGGAGCAGGCTAATCAACTCTGAGGAGTGGAGGAAAAAATTTAAGTTCAGTTATTTGAGCCATTGCTCATCGCACCCTCTCAGTATCAATTCAGAACACATTCAGTATTTTTATGCTTCAAGAAAATACACAGTTTTACCGCTGTTTTCAATTAATTGCCTCTGAGCAGTGAAATATTTTTTACTCAACAGTATTAAGGTCCTATTTTACATCTGTTTTAGTTATTGCTTTTTTTTTCTTCACAAGGATTCATTCAAACAACTTTTTACACCATTTTTTTTTTATATGTTAAAATGTAAGCCTTTGGAACAACGCCACACAATTTGACATATATAATAAATAAATTTGTGATAATATACCATACAATGCAATCTGACATGACAAAATATCTCATGAAACTTAGCTAGATGATAAATCTAAACAAAAATACTCAGGATACTAACAATAATATGTGATTTGAGATGACGTGAAAGTAAACAAGTTGTCATATCATTGTGTTATATATAAAGACTTTACTTTTAGTTATGTAGCTATACTTTTAGTTAAAAAAGCTTTTTGTGACTTTCTGTGGAGATGTTAAAGTGCTTCCATAAGTTGAAATAAAATAAATGATTTTTTCCTCCTTTTTGAAAGAGTCTTCAATTTTTTAATTGATTATTTGAAATAATGTCCTGAATATGGACACCGACACCCGTTACCCCCACTTTTTTATTAGGTGCACATGGCTAGAACTGGATAGGACTAGATTGATGGCATTTTGTGGGTGCAGACTGCTTTCAAAAGGAATTTACAATACCATCTTCACACAGTTATGCTGCAGCAAAGGCTATTTTTCAAGATTCTAGCTGTGTTCCTTGGGTGAACATTTGCAGACCATGCTGGCTTGCAGAAGTCATTGCCAGGTCCCTAAAAGCATCTTGATAGGATGAGTGCTTTATCACGCCGTACATTATCATGCTGAAGGAGCCGCGTGTGACCATGAAAGGAAGTATCTTATCTACAACAATGCTTAGGTACAATGTGGCTTTAAAATGATCCTCCATTTGCACTGAGGGGGGCCTAATGTGTGTCAAGGAGACACTCTTTGCACCATTACACCAGCGTGTACTTGCTTTGACTAAATGCGCTCTGACTCTATTTATTGATGCTAAATTCAGACCAGTGTAGCTTGAGCACTAGCCCCTGCAGGTCACCCTCACAAAAGTCCAATAAGTCGAGGGCTGCACTGAAGCTGTTATTTGCATACTTTTGGCAGTTCTGTTGGTTTAAATGATTCTTTCCACTCTGCACTGACACATCTCTGTGACAAGTTGTTATTCCCTTTAGACAAAGAACTGCTGACTGTGTGGTTTTCTGCTTCAAACAAAGTCCTCCTCTAACTCTGGACAACATAGTGTTTGAAAATCCCCTGGACAACAGCTGTTTCTGCAATTCTGCGACCAACTTGTCACATTGAAAGTCAAGCACGTATATAATGTTTGCTTAAGAAGTCACTGAATTTCTGTTTGCTTGCTGTTATGTAAGAATTCAACAAAACCCAACAAAATCTAAGTGTACTTAATGTATGAGAGCTGGAAGGTAATCTAGAATTTTAACATATCTGAATATTATTAATCAAAATATAGCAACGGATAAGTGCATTTGTCTTAACTTGTTGATGTTGATCAAAACAAAGAATGGTGAGCTAAGTGATCAAAAAAAAAAAAAACAGCATGAAGTAAACTCCACTCCCAACACTATGCTGGTTGACCTGGAGATAATTTTACTTTTTAGAAAATATGCATTCAAAAAGTCTGTTTCTATATTTCCCCCCTGGTGATGCCAGGTGATATGTCACCTATTGATACTGATCAGTGGCTGATCTATTGGGGCATCCTTGCATTCAACTTATTGTAATTTATTTATATGGATAAAGTGTGACCCCACTGAGCTATAAAATAAATGTTGACGTGGTCCATGTTGCTCGGCTCTTGCCCTTGCTCCCTCAAATGAACAACAAATGTGCTTAATGCATTATTTTGAGGACTTTAAAAGGGCTAGTTAGTAACACAGATTATTACCTCTGCCATGGAGGACATGTTTTCACCAGGGTCCGTCTATTTGTTTGTGTGTTTGTTTGTTTGTCTGTTAGCAAGATGACAGAAAAACTACTGGCTGGGTTTACATGAAAATTTTACCAGAGGTGTGTTTTGGTCTAGGGAAGAAGCCATTAAATTTTGGTGGTGATACAGATATTGGTCTGGATTCAAAAATTCTAAAAATTTTTAAAAATCCCATCGGTTATCATTGGGTGTAATTTTAAAAATATCTCTGCCACTTCTTAACAGATTTGCTTCCAGTTTTACAGGATAATATGGGGTCCATGTCTTTATCATCAGGGCAAATTTCATCTGGATCCAACCCAGATTGATGTCACAAAAAAAGATTAAACTTTATAATGGGAAATCCCATTGATGACTTTCAATAATTTATATAAAATCCAAATATTAAGTGATGTTCTCAAAACGTGTTATGTTCATACAGGATAATAACCTCCATGAATGTGCTGAGTTTGGTCCGGATCCTGGGACTATTCTGGATCTGGTGATCCAGAATTGTATCTTTTACAGGGGTTATGGAAAAGCCAATGCTGGAACTGAGCTGATTGGCGAAGGTCTTGAGCTGTCTGAGTGCTTTTCTTGTTAATTGATACTTTTGTGCACATTAAAAATGACTCAATATTAAGTTTCTGGGCCTTCCATTTTTGTAGCTCTGGTATCGAATAGGTATAGTTAAAATCTTAAGTTTACTAAAATCATAACAAAGTTTTTGTTCCTAGTGTTGAGACAATCATCTGTTATTTCTTTACAGACAAAAATATCATGACAAATATTGTGCTTTCGCCATTGTGTATTTCCACTGAGCTCAAAAATATGTAGTCATGATTTTTGGTCTAGCACATACACAGCACAGTCTTAAAGTACATATTGTATTTACTCCATAAAATGATTCTCTACCTAATATAGATAAATCCACAAACAGGAGTTTGTTCAAATGTGATTTAGTAAAAAGTAACAGCCGTAATGTACACCCCACAAAGCCATAAACACATATATAGTCTCGCCACACACAAATACACTGAGAGACAAAGTGTCGCACACATTCTTTCATCCCGTCCTCCATTTCCCCTGCTCCTTCTACCTCAGGGAATCTGATCACCTCCTGATGCGAGACTTAGAAACAGTAATGCAATAGACAGTCAACTTATATTTCCCCAGCGAGGGAGCTGCAGCTAAAACTTCATATTCTTCAGCGACCACACAGCTCAGGGAGGAAGATGGCTGCAGGACATGAAGGGGGAAAGAGTCAGGGAGACAGATGGGTGGAGAGATGGATAAACGGATATATACATGAAGATTTATACACATGCCATTCTCCAGTATTTCAGGTTGGAGTGGAACAAGGCCAAAGAACGCAGCGATCAATACCAAAGACCTCTCCCACTTGCAGACCGCTGGGCCGAATGAGCCTAATGACACCTAATCATATCAGTGGGAGGAAACTCTAACCGCAGAGCTCGCCCTTAAAATGATGCATCCCATCAGCCGTGCGAGGAGGAAAAGTGAGGATGGGGAAAAAGCAGAGAGAGATAAGGAGGGAGGTTTTGAGGCAAGAAACTCCAGCTGAAGCGTTTGTGAGGAGATGAAACGGGCGGGCAAACAGAGCGGTTGTGTTTACACGCTCAGAGTGAAGCAAACAAGGACACACAGTCACAGATGTGATGCAGCACACACCAAGCAGCAGAAGATAAGGACGGGAATGAAAGATTAGATCAGGGAGGGCCTGAAGTGCAGTGACTTATGCTGACCATTAGGAGGCCACTGATCTAACTATAAGAAAATTGGTGAATTAATAAACTGACGATTTAAAGTTCCTGTGAAAAACTTAACATCTATACTGATTTTGGCGACAATTGCAGGACATCATCTAAATTAACTTTTAGTTTATAGCAGTCCAATCCACCGCTTCAACTCAGAAGAGCTTTACGGGCATAAGTGTTGTAGAACAGTATCAACAAAGCAGTTCATGAAAAACAAATAATGAATTAATAAATGTTTATAAATACGGCTACGGCTCACACAAAATTTTCTCTGACAGAATACAAAGGGGGCATGAGGAAATCATCCCTGTAAAGTTTGGGTGAAAAACCGTGAGTGGGGTTTTACTGTACTTATCACTGAAGCCCTAAAAAAAACCACACATCCCTAAATTGTACTTACATTTTTTCCTCAGTAAGTGGAAAATTTTGACATAGTTTCATCATTATCTTAAGATAAAGATGCTTATTTTCTTAGGATAGCAAGTTCATTTCAGTCATGTTTTAGACTTCAATAAATAACCTTATCACACAAAAAAATACATGTTATTGAGATAAGTCATTAAAAAGATTAAGAGAAACAAGTATCATTATTAGGGGGTCCATGATATTGGATTTTTGGCGATATCCAATATGCCGATATTTCGATCGTCATGGATCATCGCCAAAACCAATATCAGTACCAATATTTTGTGTCAAGGAAAACAAGGTTTTATTCTTGAATAAATGATACTTTGATTCACAACAGTGGACATTGTGTGACAATGAGGTAAAACATCATGGCACACTGTATATTTTGCAGATATTACAGACAATTTAAGGTAAATGTGTGGCCAAATTGTACGGTCAAAATATCAGCTGTAAATATTGATTTTCATTTCTGCCGATACAGATATTCAGCTTTTTAGGCAAATACCTGCCGATACCGATAGTAGTCCAATAATATTGTGCATCCCTAATTATTATCAAAAGAGTTACATAAAATGAAATGCTATATGTCTGCTAAGGGCTTCTGTATTTTTTCAACAATAAATTGCGATAAAAAGGGTAATATTAATCTTCATTTTGATGTTTTTTTTAAACAGTATTATAAGTTTCTCATAAGTTATAATCTATCAATCAATCAGTATAATAAAAGAAATCCACCCCTTTTCTGTGATGTATGATTTATTTAGTTATTCAAATAAATATTAATCGCAGCTTTTTGTTTTGCAAATCAGAAAACTTGCAGTTTTCATGTTCCATCCAAAATAACTTCAATACAATGAACAACAGAAGCAATTCAAAGCTTTTACCTTGAATAAAGGAGCTATTTGAAAGTCTCTCATAGAGGTGGAATAAATCATATTCTATCCCTCACAATAACAGACTTGATTGGCTTATTTGTCCAGCACACTGCAAGGCTGAGCTAAAAGGAGCAGAGTCTACTGTACGTCTCTTGGTCAAAACCTCTCCTGAGTTATTTTCACTCAATACCTCGAGACCACTTGAATAATTTTAAGCTGCCTCAATCTCCACAAAGAAAAACAGGAAGGAAGGATGCGTGCACACACTGGTGACTCCATATGTATTCACACACAGTGAGAGGAGGATACACACACAAACAGCGTCTTGTTTGTGCAGCCCCGTATACGTCCACGTTTCCCGCTCTCCTCTTTAGAACGGCCGCTGTGACAAACACATAATGAAACTGACTCATAGCAAAAGGAGCAGCAAAATCTCCATAAAAGAGCAAGATTACCCAATGAGCAATGCAAGTGTGTGAGTGTGTGTGCGTGTACATGAAAGCATGGGTGTGTGTGGCAACACAAAGCCCCATAGTGAGAAGGAGAAGAGAGAGCCAGGGGCGTAGGAGGAAAGGCGTCACATAATACTTGAGGAAATGCATCGGCAACAAAGAGGAACCAGGTGTAATACACTCATGAATAAATATGCTGAGGGCTGGAATTGATCATTAGTGCTGTCTGGGGGAGGTAAAAAAAAAAAGAATGAAGAAAGAGAGGACCTGCAATTTGACGAGTGGTGTTGAAGCGTGGAAGGATCCTTGAGGGATGCTTTCTTTTGTTGCTGATGACAAATGGCTGTAGTTTTTGTGCTGTCTAATTACCGCCTTTTCTTGCTCTATTTAAGTCATTCTTTTCAGCGTGACTGTCTTTTCTTTACAATATGAGCTGTAATTGTTTCTTTGTGGAGTTTTATTCTGTATATCACCATGACTTTAACTTACTTTATGCCTTTGTGCTGGTAACAGACAAGGCGAGAGGTATTTTGTTTTTCTGTGTGCATCTATGCATCTGTCCAGCCAGGGTTTTCTTATAAGCCCAATAACTCAAGTATGTTTTCAGAGACTTTTTCATGATTGTTGAAACATCTACTCTGATTCAAGGACAAACTCAACAGTTTTGAACCCCGGGGATCAAGGTATCGGAGCCCCACGTTCATCCCTTGCTGCTAAAAGTGCTATCTCAAAATGCGTTGCTGGATTTTCTTCAAACTTTCCATAGATGTCCTCCATAGTTATGAGACTGCCTGATCAGATTTTGTAGGTCATATTCATCCTTTGCTTGCAGATGTGATATCTCAAGTACCACTAAAAGGATTAAAAATGGACAAAAAGCCATACTACGATGAAAGGTTTTTTATTTTTGAGATTATTAGTCAGTGGTGAAGTTGTTAAAGCCTCATAATCATCCACAGCTTGTCAACTTTTTTTTTCTTTTTCCAAATAATGCATTAAGGATTTATGTTTAAGCTTTACAAATGTCCACCTTACTTTGAGGATGAAGTGATTCGCTTTTCAAGGTGATAAGTCAAAAGTCAGGGTTATTATCCCACATATACATCCATTGATTGTTAAATATAAGTGTCAAGTGTGTTTTACTGTGTGTTTTTGAAAAAAAAAGGCACATTGTCCTCTTTAGAGATGGTTATTGATGAGACTTAATTGATATCAATGTCTTTATTGATTCTGCTCATCGATCCATCCAGCTCTTTATTGATTCCCTCACTGATTCCTGTGAAAATCATAAAAATTGAAACAAGAGATTTTCTCCTGCTCTTGATGATGGCTTGCTTCTCAACATTAGTCTGTTTTGTTTTTTACTTTGTTTCCACGTGTAATATCTTAAGTACCTTTAAGGGATTTCCAAAGAATAAGGCACAAATATCGACTCTACATCGAGGATAAAATGAATTGATTTTGGAGATATTTGATCAAAGATATAAGTAACAGTCCTATCAAGCATATTTCAAGAGTTACAGTGAATCCCAATTGTACCCCTTAGCCCTTGGTTTTGCGTGTTCACATCTAGTGAAGGGGTTTCCCAGTTCTCCGTAGGGCTAAGGGGAAGGGCTAAGACGAAGGGCTACACAGCCCTTGAAACAAAGACAGACCGGGACCTCACTTTAAAGGAAGGGGTATAAGAATTTGAAAGTCAAAGGTTTAAGTGGGCCTCACAGTTATCCCTTACTTAAAAAAATACATCAAATCACTGTCAAAAACACCCAAGCCCTCCTGCTTGGCATGCATTTTACTTTAACTCTCATGCATATCTGACAGAGGCATAAAACAGCCATGAGGTAG
The DNA here is from genome assembly GCA_037902135.1 of Cetoscarus ocellatus. Classification (NCBI taxonomy): domain Eukaryota; kingdom Metazoa; phylum Chordata; class Actinopteri; order Labriformes; family Labridae; genus Cetoscarus; species Cetoscarus ocellatus. The sequence continues at coordinate 1,029,657 of JBAMNC010000845.1, read as the reverse complement.
TTCAAGTTTAAATTTTGGGGCTATAAATTTCAATTATGCATTTACAGTAAATAAAACCCCAAGCTTTTTAGACTCAAATATATTGCAACAGAAGTGCTTTGTTTCCCTCTGTACCAATACTGAACTTGGCCATAAATGCTCCCGGGGTCTCGTGCAGCGTGATGTGATGTAAGGCCAAGGAACAAAAGGTTGTCTTCCCTGCCTCCGCTCAGGAGTGGAGCAAGCATGCCTCTTAATTGGCACTCTGATCAGAGAGGGATCTGGGCCGAGGGACCCACGGCTCCCAGCTCCTAGCCATCCCGGGAACGCCAGGGTGTTGCTCCTGTCTGTCTTGATTAACGACCCCCTCCCTTTGACCCCTCCCACGAGTCCTGACAAGTACCTCTGGAGCAGGCACAAGCACAAATACAAAGTGCGTGCACTGTAAAGCACGGAGAGACACAATTATGTGCTCCGATGTTTGAGTGTGCATGCATGCAGTCCACAGTCATGAGGCTTGATTTAATGAGGAGTTTTCTGAAGAGGAGGCAGAGCAGAGGGCAGCTTTATTGGCCATCAATGACCGCACACACTCGTGCACACTCTCTTTCCATTCATCATCTTGCTATGGCCACTTAAATTAAAAATAGATGACCTGAAGTGCACTTGTTGTGAGGCAAATATAGCAAACAGTAGAGTTTATTTGTCTTTGGTCAGCACCAATTCTGCATGTGGGTATTTAATCTAAGACTCCAGTAACAAATCTGATTCACTTACACTAATGCTCTTTGCCTCTAGTTGTAGCACAAAAGACCATGAGGAAATATGCAGTTAAGAAAGTCAGAGAGCTCTCTATGAAGACTCCAGGGTTCGATGATGGAAGGGGAAATAGTTTATCAAACTACCGGCATGGCACTGACACACTTCATCTGGAACCTGATTCACTCCAGGCTGTAAATCATAGTATTTCCTGATAAAGTCAAAAACTTGCATCATTAGTCTCCAACCTTAGTCAAGGTGTTCCTCATGGGTCAGTTGAAGGTCCATTAATGTTCACTATAAGCTCCCACTGAGTCAATCATCAGTTAACAGATTGTAAAATATTACCATTAAACCAGTGGCCACTATGAACACCAATCACAACAACCCAGATTTACTTACACTCAGGCTCTGTATCATAAGTATGCATTTATAGTCTTTCTTAAGACATTTGTAAAGCACTTCCTGAGGAAAAAGACTATCCTACTAAAGGTTATTATTTTCCTTCCATACAACCTGGCATCTGCCAAGAAAGTGTCCTAGAGATCTTTCTCAAATCTTGACCCTATATTCACTTTTCTTTCTCATATACTAAATGTGGCCTTGAACATAATCAAATATGTCCCACACACCCAACACTCATACCATAAATCACAATGCACTTCAACAGCTGCCATGCAGGACCTACGCACCACCACCTCCTCTCATTGCTTTGATATGACTGATCAGAGGTCAGCAGATGAATGTCACCCTGTTATATGCAACAAAATTCTACTCACTGAGTATTCTGACACCTTTCTATCAGAATCAGCATAACTTCTTCAGCAATTTGAGTCACAGCAGCTCATCTGTTGGACTGAACCACACAGGCCAGTCTTTGCTCTACATCGTGCCCTCAGGATAGCGTCCTGGGGATCTGTTATTTTATCAAATCTTGACCTTGCATCATATTTCTCACCCATATACAAAAGTAAACTGTGCACTTACAATTAGTATTTTCAGTTAAATTTGTACTTGATGAATGCAAGCTTTATGGATGTGGTGTGTGTACGACAAGGTTAGCAAGATCTGTTTATATGTACACTTGTTTCCTGAATGTGATCCTAGATGTTGTGCTTTTCAAAGTGTTTAAAAGTGAAAATTGCAGCCAATTCTTCATTACTTTTATCAGACAAGAAATACAGAGATCATAAAAAATATGATCATTGGAGGCCCTGACATTAATTATGTTTCTAGTTTCTATGGTGTTCATCAGAGAGGTGCCCTCAGGCTCTTTGTTATCATCATCGTATCATGCAGTACCAAATATATACTGTGGAATTTATGCCTGCATCTTGATTGCTTAGTCTGCAAGGTATGTTTTTCCCCTGCACTTGTCTTTCATTTCAAAATATAGACTCTAAGGTTTTATTGATTTCAGTGGAATAACAAAAACATGAAAAACTGTTTTATTCCCTGATTTTAAACACAAAAAAGATGCAAACATTGTAACTTCCTTTCATGGTTGTCCATGTCTTCTTTGCATTTCCAATACCCATTGAAGCCCCTGGTATAAATGAGAGCTTTGCAGTTGGACTGGACAACTGCTCAGACAGCACAGAAAACACTCAAAGAAGAATCTGCACTGTTTGTCTTGAGAGACTTGCACACAACACACCGATTAAACACAGCCTCCTCCAGAGTAAAGGCGAGGAGCCTTCATCTATAACGGTGTATGCCAGCTCCTCCACCTCCTCCCTTCTATCCCCTCATTGCTAATTATCCAGAAGATGGATTACATCATGGGATCTAATAGAGAGAAGCACCATTACACAGAAGCCATCACCAAACACACACACACACACACACACACAAACAGTCACTACTCCCAAGCTCTGACAAAATCACTCAGCCGATCTGCCCATTTAGTTCCACATTCTTATTAACAAAACAGGGAGGAGTCGCTCATTATCATCACTCAAAAATATGAAGAGTATTAGTCAGGGCTTTTACATTGTGGGGATAGATGGCATGTCATGATAAAGAATAATAACCCACATCTGTGCCTGACCTTTAAAAAATAAACTCTGCTGGAATGAAATAGTCAAGACAGATTTAATATTACAATGGGATACAGTGGAAGTGTTTGCATCATGATTTCTTGCATGTAACCTTTAAAAAACAGGGTGTTTGATCAGCGTTATGGTTCACTGCATACACATTTAAAGAAATTCCACTGGGTAGTGAATTAAGACCCACAAACAAATCTGCATTGACAAATTATATTGGTTTATATTATTTCTTTTTAAGTGTCTATATGAGTCCACACCGCAAAGTGTTGTCACTCTTTTTGGAGAGTTGGTACTTCATCAAGTATAATGTTCGACCCTTAATAGAGTCACTGTGTAACACAACATTTTGACTTTTGAATAACACCTATATTTGGTGTTAGAATGAACTCTTTTAGTGTGTTATTTTGACTAGTTAAGTGTTAATCCAGGTTTGGGCACATATATATACGTATATATGTATACACATATGTGCCCAAACCTAGACCAACCATACATACATAAAAGGAAACATTGGTGGGATGATTGACTCTACAAGTGTCAAATTTGACTCATGAAATCCAGTGTTGAAAAAAATGGACACAACGGTCAGAATAACAGGCCAAAGATTACTACACAGTGGTAAAAATTCCCTTAAAATGAGTGTTTTAATTGACTTCATTATTGTCTTTTGAACATAAATGTCCCATTTTTAACCCACCACACTGTCCCAAGAGGTTCCAAGAAAAAAATGCATGCATTTTTCTACAAGGACTATGGTGGGAAAATGGTGCAAATAATTTTTGAAATGGCATAAGTTACAAATTTAAAGCTTGGTTTACTGACTGATCGCTTAAAATTGTACATTAGATGCTTCTTTGGTGCAGTGTCAGTAGGTCAAAATCAGGGCTATGATGGGTTTCAACAGGTCCAGAATGTAAACACAAAAATGGCATTTTGCTTGTTTTAAAGAGGATTATAGACATTTATAAAACTTACATTATTCAAATTCAAGAAGGTGAGTAAAAATAGACACCTACTTGAAAATGAATGTAATAGCACTTAAAATGCCCCCAAAAATAACTGTTCACATAGGCATCTAAGGGTTAATTAACTGATGAAAATACATTAAAGGCTATTTCCTGCAGGTTTCTCTACAGCATGTTAGCTTAAACCTTACAAGTGGATTAAAACGTGTCTTGTTGTTTTCACAGAAGCATAATTGCCGGGTGCCTTTGTTGGCATTGCCGCCTTCGCTAGTTCAGTAACACTCTTTAAACTAATCTGGTTATTTGAACGTCTTCCGAAAATAGAGAAGGGAAAAGAGAGAAGTGCAAAAAGGGATCCAAGAACTTGTGTGTGGATGTTGGCAACTCTTAAAAAGCCTTCTTTTACAAAATCCTAAACTCCTCTTGCCATGGTGACAGGGAGAGGGCTATGGGGGGAAAAAGTCAGTGTACAAAGACTCATTTGAAAGCAGGAGTCGCTTCTTTGAGATGCAAGACTGAAGTTTTCTCTTTTTTCTTCCCTTAAGGCCAAAACGACATGCCTAATGACTTGGTGTGCGCTCTTGTTTGTCACCTTTGGAGAGTAAAATCTACCTTATGTGGCTGTTAATGTATGCAGTGACACAGAATACTAACAACATCTTCAAACTAAGCTTTTTGTGAGGTGTCTGCTCGATTGAAGACGTGTAGAGGTACTTGACTCACCTTCTCCACGGTGTCTACCATCCTTTCACTCACCTATTATTCGTCTGTCTTTGTTTTTTCACATTCACAACTCCCTCGTTTTTCCTCCTCTCCAATGTCTCTCACCCTAATCCCCTCCTCCCTCTCCTCCCAGATGAGGTGGTCTGGCCCTGGCCCCGGCTATTCCATTCCCCGTCTAATCTCCATCCCCTCCAACCTCCACCCTCCCTCCCCCCGTTGCCTGATTTGCACACTTCATGAACTGGAACGTCTCAATGGCTGGTATTCCCCTCAGCATTCGCCCCGGTGCGCTATCCCTGAGCTGTCGTGCTACCTTGAACACATCATCAGCCCCGATGACCGTGAAGGCAGGCAGGCGGCATATGCATGCATGCCGGCATGCCCGAAAATAATAATGGCGCTCCTGCCTCGCTGGCTGACGGACACATTCTTGCACACTTTCTACCTCACAAATGAGTGATCATAGTCTCCTTGCTGTCGAAGTCTTGCTCGTACACGCGTTCCCATCCTGTCAGGAGGATGGAAGCGAGTTTGAAGCTCCATGATGATCATGATAACAGTCGGAGATGTCTACCTGTGTGTTAGGGGGAAAGTAAGCCACCACTGCTGGAGTGGAAAGTATCTTTGAATGAAGATAGACATTTATTCCCTGAGAAAAGTGCCAGAACTTCACATCAAATTCTCCTTCTATGAACAGCAGCAGGATTTGATTGACTTAAACTTTTAGGCACACTTTTCTACCTTTATATATACCACCCAAGCATGGGGTTCATTTATTTACTCATTTGCCAGCTGCCATCCTAGCTGTTGTGAAAATATTAATAATGCTTTTACACTTTATCCCATTGTTTCAAATGGAATTATGATAACAGCTTATATCAATGCTCAAATAAGACCATTAAGTTTCTTCCTGTGCCAATTTTTAACAGGCAATATGCTATACAGAAAAACATTAAAAAGTCTCATCATGGGAGGGGATACTGGTCATTGTGTTCCACTGACATGAAGTTTATATGTGGTGGTGTTCCCCAAGGAGGTGTCCAGGGGATCTTCAGGTTTTTAATAATACGACTGAAATGCAAGATAATTTCTCCTTGTTTCAATATTATTGGAGTTAACAAGGTCTTTTTAATTATTCTAGCATTTATTTCCCGTGAGAGATTAACAAAGTATGTCTTATGTCTTGTCTCAAAAATGTATCTTTCACTGCAACAAGAGGAGGAAAGGAGTGACTGAAAGGTTTCATTGCATTTATCAGCACAAAAATCAAAGTAAGACAAAGCATAGGCAATTTTAGACTCTTTTTTAGCTTTTATCTCACCACCCTCTAAATCAGGGCGTTTCAAGCTTTTCTGCCCATAACCCCCAAAAAGCACTTAGGCTATGTCAACACACAGGGGGGGATATTTAAAAGAGGATGTTTTCCTCCTCTATTTTCAAAAATAATCCCGTCCACAGGAGAGAATTGAAAACAGAAAATACCCATCCACATGAAAAAACAAAAAAACACACAACCACACTGTCAAACACTGTCTATTACCTTGTTTCTATGTCCACCCCCCACCCCCACCCCATTTTGCAATTTCTGTGCAGAATCTTTTTTATTTTCATATCTATTCCTATGACCATGTCTGACTGGTGTTATGGCTTAATTTGTGGCCATGTTAATTGGTGATAGCAGGCATGTTGAGTCAATGTTTCTTTGCTTATGTTTCAATTCGAGACGGATCTCATAATTCTTATCAAATCCTGTCATTAAGCACTTTCATAGCTTCTCTAATTGGTTTCAATAATGACAACCAAAGAGCAAGCGGCCATGGGTCACTAGTCAACATGGTCACTTGTGAAACAATAACACCGGGTCACTTCTGAAACATTGGCAGGGTTTGTATCGTCAGATACAGATGTGAGCATGTAAATAGTTCAGTTATTTGCACTTTAGTACAGCAGCACTTTAGCAACTCATGTAAACAACAGTGAGAATGTTGCATAGAGTCCCATGATCCTGACCAGAGGTCAGCGCAGAGTGACATTTTGGCCCCAAATTGCTGTTTTCCCTGTACACACTGAGACAAAAACATCATTTGAAAAAATCTTTGGTTTGCCAAGACTTACCTAAAATATGTGTTTTCACCATTTACGTGCGGACAGAAGGCCAAGATGCACAGAAAAAACAGGCTTTAAAAATATCTGCCTATGTGTGGACATGGTCTTTGAGGTAATCAAGACCCTAACTGCATGCAACTTGAAAGAGCAAAAGAGACATTGGTGTTAAGTACAAACTAATGTATAAGGATTTTTTTTTTTGACAAATCGACTTCATATCAGCATAAAACTCACCCAATGATTACAGCTCTACTTTGAATCAAACTCAGACTGTGTATGTATTTGTAAACTAATGAATAAATATGTCATTTCAAATCATTTAAAATTTCCTTTTTCATTTAGAAAGCCAATCGCAACCCTCTCCTGGTTTCTTGAAGATTGTGACAAACATTGCTTACTGTTCATATTTAGGTTCATCATAATGAAAGGTGCCAGTACAGTCTGTGCAGAGATGCATGTACTAAAACATGACTCTGAGCATGAATTGGCACGGGATGTAGCAATACAGTTACAATTCAATTTATACCTATTTTTTTAGATTACTGTTCTCTGTTTTGGATTGGTGCTGACAGCCCTGGCCATGGTAGTTTTTCATTTGAGGTGTTTCAGACAAACCCTCTAGGAGCAGCAAAGGATTATCAAAGCCAAGCAAAAGATATTTTGCATAAACATTATTGGTGTATTTAATGAATTCAGATTAAAAAGTAGCATTCTTGAGATAAAACTGCATCTCAACACCGATTTGGATTGCCACCAAAATATCCTTGGTAGATGTAATTACTATTTAGTTATAGTAACACCAGAGAAAACTGAATAGTGTTGAAATTACAGCTCCTTCCACCTATCATGGTCTCACTAATATTTTGTGGTCTAATACTCTTTATAAGACTTAATACTTTTATTATTGTTACTAAAAATTAAGATGTGAATACTTGCATGGCAGTCTTTGTGTCATAATCTCTTTAGGAGCTGAGCCTCCCCTAAAAGTCTGATCCTAAAATCACCCCTGCACCCAAGAGTTTTTCCCTCTCGAATATTCACCCAAACCATTGACCTCTGGTGCTAATTCAGCACTAAGCCATCCACCAAGGACAGCAGTCCCTAACGGGCTTAGCATAGGAAGCCTGCTCGCGTTTTTGTCACTGTGTGGAGGCCTGACTCATTGTTCACTCGGCCTAAGCCTGTTTTGGCCACGGAAAGTCAGGGGTGATAGGATGCACTGGAGAATGCCGCCTGCCTCATGATCCAAGAGCTGGCCTAATTTGTAATTACCTTCTGCACTGTTCTGGAAGACTGCAGCCTGCGCTCGTCCAGGATGTGGATTATCTAGTGTACTGAGATGTCAGGGCTGCGTGCATGCATGTTCCTGACTTGTACATCCACAAACACAAACACACAGTCCCTTATATCGAGACAATGATGAGTTTCCACAAGCGAGCACTTGATTGACTGAAGCAGCCATGGTCCTTAATTCGATTTTCCTGGCACGGTATTGTTAAATTTTTAATCAAACCTTCGCGTGTTACCTGCATCCCTCACTCTGGATTACATTTAATTTTGTGAAGTGACTTTGAGTGAGCGGTAAACTTCCATCTAGACAAGGTTACCAACTCTGCTGAAGTCTTTGAAGGAGACAATTTAGTTGGTAATCCACTGGATGCTATATTTTCTTACTTACTTTTCCCATTAAGAGAAGATAAGTAAAGTTGTAGAGAATGAATGGAATCAAAATACTCTGCAGACTTTCTATTCAATCCATAGCCGCTATTAAAGCTGAATAGTCTGGCTAAACCAATTTCTCAGCTATGAGACTCTTCACCCTATTATGAGTGTGCACATAGGGGGACTGTTATTGAGGAATGAGGCTGGGGATTAAACATGGATAAAGAAATGGCTCTTTCAGGCTGAATCTGAGAGTAGGGAAAATATGAGCTCATGATCTGATCCATGGATTGTCTACCTATGATTCTTCATTTCTGACAACAAAAATGACTGCAAATTAAACTCTGAAACTATGGTCATCTATAACTATAATAAGATCAAGTGACAGGGAGTTACGATACTTTTTATGTTGATGTCATATACAAAGGGAAGATGATAAAAACAACATTGTTTGTCAAGAGTGGGAAAGGTGTTTTGGTGGTGTTTTTCTACAGAATCATTCATTCCGGTCTGGTTTAATACAGTGCACATACCAAACGAACCCAAATAACTGATCCAGACCATCCTAACTTTTGATCACCCTTCTGTAGGGGTGCCAAGTGTATCTGTAAGACCTTAAAGGGTGGCGCTAGGCTGGGAGTCGTCAGCCTAGGGCACACGCAACACACTTGGATGCAGGGATGACGTAGTTTTGTAGGCCAACCCGAAAGTTAGCATTGCGCTTGTTTCCTTGACTGCAACCCAACTAAAAGCTTATGGGACTTTTAGATCATTGCTAATAATAACCTCTGCATTGAACAGTAAATTACTTTCTGCTGTTTGTGAAAATCTTAACTAACTGACCTACTTTTCACCATGTTTTAAGCCTAAAAGTAATTGTCAAGAGTAAAAAGCTATTAGTAAGCTACTATGAAACTACAACATGGCAGTACTACTTACTGGAGGCTTGAGCCAGGTCCAACTACTGTATATAAAATATTGAATGATTTTTTTTATTTTATTGTTTCAGTACCTTATGTGCATCAATTTTCAAATACAGCTACAAATTCTATTGCTAAAATGCTTTTTAAACCTTCACATCTTCTTTGGCAGTTGCCAGGTTAAGTTTTTTAATTTATGAAGTTTTGGAAAGGTTCATGTTAACTCTTAAATAGTTTATTGGAAATATATTCCATTAATATAAATAAAAATTGACATTTACAGTCTAAAAAGATATAGCAATCCTTTCCTTTTTGCCTTGTTTTGACTTGATTGTAGATGTAACTTCAGAAAAAAACACTGAAATAAAGTAAACAGGGAAGTTAAGTTTTGTTTCCAATTCAAGTGTGCTTGACATTGTTGTCTAGGTTTGTAAATATCACACCAACTGATACAAAATGACTGCAGACTTTCCCCTGATGTTTCCAAAGAACATTTCTGTATTATATGTCCACACTGATGTGGCCAGGGCTTGAAGTATTATGTTGTTTTTGGGGTTTAAGTTGCCTTACTTGTCCCTGTCTGTCTGTCTTCTTTACACTTTGCACAAATGTCCACAGGCACTAGGATACACTACGGGGTCAAAAGCCACTATGGCATTTCTGTCGGATTTGGCACAAACCTACTCTTGAGCTTTAGGTTAAACTGATTCAGTTTTGGCAGGTAATAGTCACTGCAAAGTTGTAGTTTGCCTTGCAGTTGTTGTCTTTAGGGATGGGAATCGAAAACCAATTCCAGTTGAGAATCGTTAACAGCTCCATCAAAGTATCGATATCATGAGTCTTTTTGCTAATCAATTCCCTTATCAATTCCTTCCACTGACAGGGTTCAGAAGCGGTCAGAATTGTGTCTTACTTCTTTATAAGAGGCGCCTACTGCACAACCTTAAGTGAGTGGAAACACCAGCAACTTGCAGAAGCAGTTATCTATGCCATGACGTGTGTTTGACATTGTTGCTACTTAAAAAATATACAAGCCAACATTTGCCTACATGGAAAATCTGCAAGAATCAATCAGGGAATTGTTAAAGAATTGGATCGATTAGCAGGATCATTAATAGCATTGGTATTGATAAAATCTTATCAGTTCCCATCGCTAGTTGTCTTTAGTTAATTTTAACAGTCTTGTACTTGTATGGAGCTTGGTGACACTTGAGGAAAAAGCAGAACGTCGTTAAACCAAAAAATCTCATATTGTCTTTTTTGTATCAGTCAGTAGTTAAACTCAGAACTGTCTGAAGAATATGTGTAACATCCCCACATTCTGATGTGTGCTGTCAGTCACACTGTTTAACCCTTGAGGCAGTTGTGTCATGCATTCCAAAACTGTATAGAAGTAGGTCTGAAGAAGTGTTTGTCAAACGTTTTTGCCCAAGGCAAACAAAAGATCAAACCAAAATCTCAAAACACACCATATTTATACCCAAGCAAAATGTTATCTTTAACATTTGTCACATTATTTGATTAAACTGTCCATGAGTGTAGATGTTTTTAAGTTACTGAAGTTGCTTTTTTAATACAGAAATCAAAGTGTATAAAATACTGATAAATTAAATGGAAGACTGAATCATCAGCAGCTGTAAAGCTGTAATATTGACAGATGATGGCACACAATCCCAAGGCACACCTGGACTTACACTATATTGCCAAAAGTATTCGCTCACCTGCCTTGACTCGCATATGAACTTAAGTGACATCCCATTCCTAATCCATAGGGTTCATTATGACGTCGGTCCACCCTTTGCAGCTATAACAGCTTCAACTCTTCTGGGAAGGCTGTCCACAAGGTTTAGGAGTGTGTTTATGGGATTTTTGACCATTCTTCCAGAAGCACATTTGTGAGGTCACACACTGATGTTGGACGAGAAGGCCTGGCTCTCAGTCTCCACTCTAATTCATCCCAAAGGTGTTCTATCAGGTTGAGGTCAGGACTCTGTGCAGGCCAGTCAAGTTCATCCACACCAGACTCTGTCATCGATGTCTTTATGGACCTTGCTTTGTGCACTGGTGCACAGTCATGTTGGAAGAGGAAGGGGCCAGCTCCACACTGTTCCCACAAAGTTGGGAGCATGGAATTGTCCAAAATGTCTTGGTATGCTGAAGCCTTCAGAGTTCCTTTCACTGGAACTAAGGGGCCAAGCCCAGCTCCTGAAAAACAGCCCCACACCATAATCCCCCCTCCACCAAACTTTACACTTGGCACAATGCAGTCCGACAAGTATCGTTCTCCTGGCAACCGCCAAACCCAGACTCGTCCATCAGATTGCCTGATGGAGAAGCGCAATTGGTCACTCCAGAGAATGTGTCTCCACTGCTCTAGAGTCCAGTGGCGGCGTGCTTTACACCACTGCATCCGACGCTTTGCATTGCACTTGGTGATGTATGGCTTGGATGCAGCTGCTCGGCCATGGAAACCCATTCCATGAAGCTCTCTGCGCACTGTTCTTGAGCTAATCTGAAGGCCACATGAAGTTTGGAGGTCTGTAGCTGTTGACTCTGCAGAAAGTTGGCGACCTCTTCGGACTATGCGCCTCAGCATCCACTGACTCCGCTCCGTCAGTTTACGTGGCCTACCACTTTGTGGCTGAGTTGCTGTCGTTCCCAAACACTTCCACGTTCTTAAAATACAGCTGACAGTTGACTGTGGAATATTTAGGAGCGAGGAAATTTCACGACTGGATTTGTTGCACAGGTGGCATCCTATCACAGTTCCATGCTGGAATTCACTGAGCTCCTGAGAGCGACCCATTCTTTCACAAATGTTTGTAAAAGCAGTCTGCATGCCTAGGTGCTTGATTTTATACACCTGTGACCATGGAAGTGATTGAACACCTGATTCTGATTATTTGGATGGGTGAGCGAATACTTTTGGCAATATAGTGTATCTAAAGGGACAGTAGTGTGCCCCACCACACCATCTGAGAACCACTGGTGTAAACAGTGGGTATTATTATTGGCCTCAATAATTATATCACTGTATTACATAACCAGCCAAAATCAGCTCACAGGAGCTTTAAGTGTGTAAATGTCAATCACCTGTACTTGAATCTTTAATTTAAAAGTCTGTTTGGTAGGGTGTTCAATACCTCCTCTGACACTGAACCTTTTGGAGCAGCTGCAGAATTATAACAAGATGAAGATGTTCCTTCAATCATGATTTTTTTCTGCTTCTGGAATCAAATGATAGTCTATTTCATAACAAGGTGAAAAAAACTTTAAAATTTATCCTAGAACTGATGATTCCCAACACCGTACACATTTTTATTATTGCTGCACCAAGGCAAGTTTCTCTGTTCAAGCTCTGGACCTCTGATCTAGCCATTTTTGTCAAGTAAGAGGCAATTCGATATTGCCTTGCATGATGCAGTCATTTTTGGATAGGCTGGGCTCCTTCCTCTTAATTTAGAGCTGCTTCAGATGCTCAACAACCCCACAAGCAAGTTAAAAGAGTGACTTCTCAGCCTCCAGTGGTCTAACTCTGAGCTCTGATATCGCTAAAGGGAGCAAAATAAATAAGGAAGGAAAAGAGCAACTCTTCCCGGCGGGCTTGACTTAACACGGAAGAAGCCGCATGCTGCTTTTTTTGACCCTGACTAACGCAGCAGTCTGACCCACCAACAATAGGCCTTGTGCACTTGTGATTTGACTGTGTCCGGGTGAGAGAGAGGAAGAAAGTGGCAAACTACCAGAGCATTCAAAAAAAAAAAAACTTTGAGCGCTTCAGTGGAGGGAAAGCTCTGCCAACTGGCTCCTCGCTCCCACACTGAGAGGGCTTTGTGACCAGATCTAGCGGCCCAATCAGCTGTGCCACAGTGGGGGAGCTGGAGTCGGGATAGAGGAAGAGGAATGATTAAGGCTGAGGAAAAAAAAATGTGAGTGTCAAAAGGGTGATAACACGTTTGAAGTGCTTGTTTCAGCACTGGTTGGCCTCAGAGTATGAATTTAGACTTGCCTTAGAGTGGCAGTTAACACAACAACATTTTGAGCACCGGGGTAATTCTGTCTTCCATCTGGTGTCAACAAGATTTTTTAATGAGTAAAACCTGACCGAGCATGATGTTGACAGCTTTGATAAAGGCTCCTTCATGACAACAATCTGTTAGCCCTGTAATCCCCACAGAGATTATAACGGGGCAAGTGTGAGTGGTGGTCTGTGACTTTTGTTTTTGGAGAGAAATGTCAAAATCTAAGGCTAATTATGTAGATGTTGACAATTGAATTACTATTTTGATTCTAAAATTATCAGTCCTACTTTGTATTTATATATTTCTACGTACTTGTCAACTTAGATATATTCAACTGATATTAAAGCAAGAGATATCCTTCCTTTTAACAGTTGTGACAGTCCAACTGACAAAGTTGGCATGATAAGACAACAAACAGCGGATGCTACGTCATGCTTCTCACATGTATTGAGTAGTGACACGCTGCTAGCTCCGAACACCTCTGCTGCTTGCTTGCTTTAAAACTGAGGACTCATCTCAGCCAAAACTGCCCTCCATAGTGTGTATTACTGAATCTGTGATTCTCAACTGTCACATTAGGACTCCTAAGGGGGTGACGGAGCAATTTTCAGTGGGCCGCAAGTGTGTGCCTGAAGAAGAAAACAGTAGCACAAAGTCTATGACACATGGAAGCCGTGAGTGAACATACATCTATGCAGTTTTCTTATTCCTATTCATGATAATGAGTCAGTCCAGTTGTTTTCATGGTATTACAACTTAATAATAATTTCTTTCCTTTAAAATATATCAAGGCTAATTTTGCGTCATAACAGAAAAACTTCTAACATGGAAAATTAATAGGGCTAGTATTGTTCCCAATAATCAAAAGAAGATGCTAATATTCAAATATATGCAGCGTTCCTCGCACATTTAAGCATGTTATTGACCGCTCATAGTGGCTTTTCTGCTTGTTCTCATTTTTTTTTTTCTTTACCTGAGGACAACACTGCTCTAGGTGTCCTGATGCACTGCTGCACTGTATATTTTCAGTTCAAATGGCTCCCTACAGCTCAAAAATGATTTTTCCCCCCGTTTGAATGAATATTTAAATATCAAATATAAAATAAGTCCGAATGTACACTTGTCATCAAGACATGGAGCAAAAATGATATGCATTCCTGTCCTCCCAGGCTTTTTAAAGCATGTTTTTTTTGACATGCCTCTGCTCTCCAGTTGTAAATTTGCGCAATCTCAGGTCTTAGTGCAACATTGTTATTGGAGGAATTTGAGCGAATGAAATAGTTATTGCAGTTCCTCATTAGTGTGGCAGTTCTGTTCTAGTGTGCTTTAGTCCTTTATTATATTTATGCATATTTTATATAAGCCTGCAAGCTTAGTAAGAAAATGTTAATTTTCTCCAGGCTGGAAGAAAATTTGCCCATTTGCATTTCAAGAGGTTGTAAATCTTGTTTCAATAAATCTTAGCATGTCATAGCTAACTTAAAACCATACAGAAAGGAATTTCTGAATGACAAAATTGTGGCTCTTGAAAATGCTGAAAGGCTAGTAACAAGCAAAAAAGTGGAATTCAAGGAATCAAGCAACATTTCAGGTACCAAATGAAGTATTCAGGGCTCTTCAACGTTCTTCAGACTAGAATCAGGCTTTGTGTTCAGTTTCAGCATTGACTGGTGTTTGTTGGTGCTTCAGTCTGACCTCTGTCCACTGTTTAATTCTGCATGTCAGTTTCAAATGTCAGAGTTCATATGAAGTGTACAGTGGGGTCAGAGACAGAGTTAAAAGCCAGACTTGTCTCCTTTGAGGGTGATTCATGCAGCCTCTTGAGTGGTTAGCCTACCATCCTCACAGAGATTTTTCCAAGATGAATTATAACTGTGAAGATGCTCTCATGTATTAGTGTTATAAAACAGAGGATATTCAAAAATGAAAAAAATCAGAATGATTGTGGCTGATTTTGAGTCTAAAAGAAATATTCAGTGTTTTCCACACATACACAATACTCCGGCATGTCTCCAAGAGTCTCTCCTTAAATTATAACCCTCTCAGTGCACTAAAAAAACATCTACTGGTACATCCCCCTGTAAATGTTCCAAATGAGGCGTGACAAGTCATATTGTACTGAAGGTTAGTGTGATGTTTTTGTTGCATTTCTCAACACCCTCTTGCTGTGAGTATTATCCTGAACACCTGCAAGCAAGGATGATGATAACAACAAACTACCTCACCAGCAGTGAGCCTTCACACATACAGTATAACTGTTTTTGACCCTAAGCACATGCATTTATGAGCGAAAGATTTTGACTTTTTACCGTTACTTGATTAGATTCACAAAATGCTTCGTCCTCTTGCATTTGAGTAGATGATATCAGAGTAACTGTGCTTTTACTTCAGTAGGAAATCCGTGTCCTCTTTCCACCCCTGGTAAACACATATGCTAAAAATGGTTTACTACTGTGCAGGAAGCTAATAAACATTAAAATTAGTTATGCATTGTCTTTATTCACATGTTAATTAGACTGGGCCAGTCATTCAATCACTCAGTGAACAAGCTTTAATGAATACAAATGTTTGGATCCCTCAACAACTGCTAATAATACCACTCAGGGGCATAATTCAATTGGATGGCATAATTGGCACTCAGAGAACAGAAACACTGGGGAGCGAGCTCCCGTCGGTCCACGCTGGAATGATAGTGTGACAGAGCTGGCAGAGCACTGGCCTTTAGCTGAGGCCTTTTTGCCAAGATCGTGTCGAGGCTGTGTAGACGCTGATGGCCCCGCTGTCACTACACAGAGCTAGGTACACTGCATTTGGAAGATTGAATTGGCATTAAAAGTACAAGTTTTTCAATTTGGCTCATGTTTTAGAAAGTAGAGCATGTAACCTGTACACTTAAAAAGAAGACAAACAATATTCCCCCACAAGGAGATGCTCTGCTTGGCATTTACAATGGCTCATTTTGCCACTGCCAGACACACAATTACACAATGTAATCTTTTACGACCGCGCAGCCATGGCATTCGGATTAATTTGTGCAAGACAATACCGGGGTGTGCTTCCATTCAGAACCAGTGAAATGATGTCAGCTTCAGGAGTATCCAATATGTTGGCATCCTACTCTAACTTCACAATTATGTTAAGGTCGCCCGTGCCTCTCGACGGCACCCAGGGTGACTTTGGACAAGGCGAGGTTACAATGAGAGGTAATTGCCAAAAATCCACAGCGGAATAGCATGAGCTCTTCCCTGACACAGATGGGAGGCAAAAGACAAAGAGCCTTATGAATATTTAAATTGCAATTTTCCTCATTTTCTTCAATTGACCCTCGTGTTTTTTTTTTTTTTTTTTTTTTTTTTTAGCAAGCACAGAAGGGAAATGCTGGATAGACTTGGGTGTCATAACTGGAGCATGTGGCTCAAGGCAAAAATCAGATCAAACAGGAAAAAGAGCAGAGATTTTTCAGTGTGTTAACTGGATTAGGCCTTAATTCACTTGGTGGAAATGAAATGAATAAATCTCTTTGTTTTAGCTCATTGAAATGGCATCTTTTCAAAAGCAATAAGCATGTGTAATTTCACTTTTTGAACGTAAAAGTGCACTGCTTTCTGCTAGAGCCTATAAACAACAACAGCGAGGGTGATATAGAGGCTAACAAAATGAAGACAGCATCTGGATAAACTATTGATTCCCCTCACACTAAGCCATGTTTACACCAGTGAGTCCATGAGAAACATCCTGATTAACAATTATGTTTGGTGTCATTACAAAGATGTAATTTAAGATTCAAGGCTCCACTTACTCGTGCAACTGCTTACCTCCATTAAACACTAATTATAGCACATGTACAGGAGTGGGGGGGCTTGGCTGATAAGACAAGGAGATTAATGTAAACATCAATTATCTGTGACCTTAAAACATGCAGTGTCCTCTGCTCTTCAAGGATTACATATCATGATGTGTAATTATCAGATTTCTTTAAAATAAGACACCCTATATGGCTTGCTGAAAAGCATATTATTCATCCTAAAGTGACACCCCCCCATCCCTGCACTCCATCCTTATGTCTAGTTCAATCAGTTGTCTGTGAGACAGAAAGCGGCAAACAAGAGCCATTAAACATCAAAAATAGGATTTGGCAAATATGTCAAATTCAACTTTTAAGATAACGCCAATTTTGTACTTAAGGCAACATGATGTTCCTCATACTCAATCAGCTGACCTATCAGTCATTCTTTGTACAGTGTTGAGTCATGTATCCAATTCCCACTGCTGTTTCAAGCCGTTATATTTACGCCCCGTGACGCTTTGCCTCCACTGTGAACTTCGCAGAGCTGAATGGGGCGAATGAGTGGATCCCCTCCTCGCTCCATCTCTAGAGGTGCTGGGACTAATGTGAACCAGGAAATATGTGACACAGCGATTGAAATTTGATGAGGTGTTACTTATGCAACTGACACCCGTGAAATAAGAGACAAGGCAAGTGAACCACATCTTTCTGACTTGGAAGAATTCTGCACCACGAGAAAAAACACTATAGGCGGTTTGTCGGCGTCATTCCTTCGAGGTTGAAGCTCCCCTGGTGCACGTCCCACAGGTACCCACCAACTTTGGGTCTGCAGTGCTGCAGTCTTTGTGAATTTAGTGACTGATGGCACCAATTTTACCCTGTGGTGGGAGTAATCTGAATCTCACAATGTGCAGTTACAGCGAAAATCAGATCTATACAGCAAATTTAGTGTAAAAAGAGCTATTGTAAATGTTTCTGCAAGAATAACTGGTTTGCACTGTATTACATGTCACATGATTTACAAAGACACTACATTAATCAACCACATATTACCAGAATTAGGACCTGTAGGTTGCAGCTTAAAACTTTTTGGAATTGGCAAACAATAGAGTTTTTCCCATATTGCATATCTTCAAAAGGTAGGACATATGAATGGACCATTCATCCTTTGGAGTAAGACATCAAGCTTGTGTAGATTTTTTTTTTTCCCAGAGTTGGAAACCAGCATTTTTGGATGACCATACACATTAAATTGATTTCAATTTTTTTAAGGCCTCAATAATATAACTAGAAAAGCACTCTGAGAGCGCAGACCTCCGCCAAACAGCTGAGTTCCACCCATAAATTGTGATTTCAACCCAACATTATATTCCTATATTTATTTATAGGCACATTGTGGAATGAAAAATGTCACTCTGCAAGAAGTGTGATTGTTGTTGATATAAAAATCATCCAATAGAGTCGCCTAGTTAGCAGTGGGTCTTGTAACTTGTTGACTGAACCAATTTGCTGCTGCTTGTTCCGATGTTGGTGTTGTGTTTGCCGCAGCGCTCCCAGTGGGCCATGTTGCCAGCCTGTCGGTAGGAGCAAAACCACAGCGCTTCAGTGCGCGGCGCGTTCGCTCTATGTGGAGTGTCGGGGTTAGGTTTTTACACTCACACACACAAACTTCTGCTATGATGGACTATGTTCGTATTGACACTATCAGCAGCCTTGTGTTGAGTGATTAACAGGCATGTCTGGAGGGACTACAAGTGAGCAGAGCTGCCGCGTTTGTTTGTTTGTTGGGCTTACAATAATGTTAGTAGTAGTTGTGAGTGCAGAGCGGTGTGGAGAACTCCTCCCCTGGCATTACAAGGGAAGCTGTGAAATGTAGTGACATAGGCTTGAAAAATTAGACGTCATTTTGCAAATAAACTGCAATTCCCATGATGTGGTAAATTATTGGTATTCGCCGTTATAAACTTAAATGTTTTTTTGTGACGTCAATCTGGATCGGATCCACACCAAAATGAATTGGCTTCTTACTTGGACCAAACCACACCTCTGGTAAAATTTTCATGTGAATCCATCCAGTAGTTTTTCCCTAATCTTGCTAACAGACAAACATACTTCATACCCAATCATGGCACTTACTTGTGTCCAATTAACCTGTTCAGACACTTTTTTTGAGTATTCCTCAACTTTCCCAGTCTTTTATTGCCCCTGTCCCAGCTTTTTTGGAACATGCTCAAAATGAGTTTATGTTTGCAAAAGAAGATGAAGATTATCAGTTTGTGCATTAAATATCTTGTCTTTGTAGTGTATTGAATTAAACATAGGCCGAAAATGGTTTGCAAATATTTTTTTAAATGTTTTCATATTTGTGTTAAACAAGGCCCCAACTTCATTGGACTTTGTTTTATTTTGATGAACAAATAAATATCACTATACCAAAGGTGTAGTCTGCAAAGGCCACAATTCAGTTAAGGAACACAATTCCTCTACTTGATTTGCTAATCAAAGTTTGTACACCAACAAGTCATCTGCATATCACATTACCTTACCGTGAAAAATACATTTTCATCTTTATGCACTTATTTACCATAGAACACCAAGAAGTCATTATGCATAATGCATTACCTAGTTTGGAACACCATGTATGTTTATTGTGATGCACTTCTAATTGTTAATTCACAAGCAATCATCTGCATAACAGGTGACACAACTCTAAAACAAAATGTGTTTTTATGTCCTTTAAGATGTTACTGGCATAACCCATTTACTAAATTTAAATATCATGCATACTCATTTTGATGTTCATGTAAATATTAGCACACCACATAATTGTCTGCTTTATGCATGATATAAAGTCAGAACAGTGTATTTTACTCTCAGTCCCTGCTGATCCCTCACTTTGGCACATGACATCCATACGACCGAACATGAGTCACAAACAGCCCCAGCATGCCCTAATGTGGTGAGAAACACAAGCTCTTTGTCTCAATGACACGCTTGCCTTGCTCGGTATACTAACCCAAGGCCACCAAGTAATGACCAAGCCAGACCATCATAATACACTTTACCTCCGGCTCCTCAAATGAAAATCTCGCCTTGTTTGGACTGTAGAAACAGACTCATTTGCAAATGTGTCTGAATCTCTGCATGCTGCACGGAGGACCTCTGCCCCTGGGCTGCATTTACTGATCAGCTTCCAGAGTAGAATAGATAAGGAGGATGCTTCATTCACAAAACCCTAAATTCACTCTAGGGAGAATCCTTGTACCAGTGTGTTTTGAGCATATAGGCAAGACCCTGCAACCCCTGTTCATTTCCTTTTGCATTCAGCTAAATCCCCTTCCCTTGCCACACACTCGCATTCCTGTGCATAAGCCATGAATATAAAACCATGAGTAACAGGCTTCATATGTGCACCTCATAAATGAAACATAGGTTGCAGGAATAAGCTCTATTGGTTTGTATGAAGCCCCCCCCACCTCCCTGTTCTGACTGGGATAACATGGTATTGTTATTCACCTTAAGACAATTATTTGCCTTCCATAGCTGTTTTGTAACAACGCATTATTCCTCACAGGCGTAGAGGCCTCCTCATGCCGTTAACCCTGCTCAGCCTTGTATAATAAAAGACTAGGATGCTGCATGTAGAGCTGGGAGTATATTCCACCCTTTCTGCCCCCCCACCACATTACCCCATGGGATCTGACACCAAAGCACCTCCACTGAATAACTGGCGCTGGTGTCAACAAGCAGTATAAATAATTGCCGCCTTTTTCATCGCACAATTCGGCTCATTCTGGAAACTTTCCTCACAATAAGTTGAAGGTTGAAGCTTAAAGGGTCATTATCACGGTGCCACATTCCCGTTTGAAGGTGTCCTTTAGTCCCTTTCTTTGTTTTTCCCAAGATTTCTGTTTGTTAGTACTCCCTCCACAACCCAGCCCATCACCGTGAGAGTTTGCATTTTAAGCGTGCTGTTTTTTTTGATCATGCCAGTGAGCGCATCATTGAGGCATCTCGGTATCTTTGATGTATTGCATACTGATGGAGCGCATGCATTTTATTCCCTCCTTCCCCTCCTCGCAGCTTTAACAATCTCGCAGACTTCCGACGCCTTTTTTTCCCTAACATGCCAGAGAATTATCTGCCAGAATGTGCACCCTGGGAATAGATCCGGGGCGCTGATGAGAACAACTTATAAGAGCGATTGTCATTAGAAGTGCCGGAGCTGGAGCTAAAGACAAACATCATAAGCCTGTAAGAATAAAGCTACCTTTAATTAGAGGATTATTGGAAGGAATCAGCTGTAAGGTGTGGCTTTGCTTATGTGACAGTTTCCCACGCAGCTTCTTTTAATGAAAATAGTCTGTTAGAGAAGCAAATCACCTGCATCATCACAATTCATTATGCTTCTTCACAATGACAGGAGTGAGATCACGACGAGGTGCAGCAGCTCAGGAGACAGGCCTGGTGCTTTATAATGCAGGAATCCGCATCGATCGAGATCGTTGTAGAGGAAAGGAATCAATAAAGCTGATCCCTCTCAGTTGATCTTAAGAGAGCTGAGGTGCCAGGTGAAAAATGATCCATTAGAGGGATGTGAAGCAGCCTCAGCGGAGTGCATTAAGTCATTGTTCAAGGCTTCGCCGCTGCCCCACACAGCTGCAGGGGTTTAACCCTTCCACTGCTAACCCAGTCTAACATGAGATTTTAACCTTTTTTTTTTAAAAAGCTAAGACTTCAGTATTGACTGCTGCAGATTAATAAACTCAATAAAACAATTACAATTTGAAGAATACTATTTCCTACAGTAGGGATGGGGCATTTGTGTTGTTATATGATACAATACAATATAAGATGATGCAGTGCGGTATGATGTTGTATATTGGTTAAAGCACAATTACATATGAAACATTCATTATAATGTATTGCATTGTGATTTGATACATCAGAGTTCAAAATGAATATTATTATACGGTAAATGTAAGCCATCTTCATATTATAAGCCACCTTGGCTCCTGCAGAAGGCTCTATTTAAATTTGAGCGAGTAACATCCTTATTCTTCTATAAAATTACAATACTTTATATACTGTTAATTATATACTGTTGAGCAGTAAAAGGAATGCTAAGCTATCTGGTCCTGTTTTGTCCTTGATGACCTGCCATCTTGGCGACATATCACTCAATGATCAACAAAAAAGTTAAAAATATATATGGAGGATGAGAGGAAAAGAGCAAACTATTCTTAATACAACCCAGAGTATTGTGTTTTTTTGTTTGTGTCTGCGAAAAATGTAAAAAGTGAAACAGATAAGTAATGCTATTACTTTTTAAAGGAGTAAGGATTAATATGTATGAGTAGTACATATATATATATATATATATATATATATATATATATATATATATATATATATATATATATATATATATATCTGTGTGTGTGTGATATATAGTTGCCTGAAGTATAAAATAATACAGAAAGATGGATGTGCAAATATATAATGTGATATGATAAAGAGCCACAACACTGTATGGAATGATACAGTATTATACAGGACAATATGATATAGTAGCATATGATATGGTATGATTCAAATATGATACAGGATGATTAAAATATGATACAGGACCATTTGAGACTCTACAGTAGGGTAGAATACAATAATATATATTGTGGTACAATATCATACAAATGATATGGATATATTTTATGCAGCATAATATGCTCAGTCAGTGTAAGTATGTTTTACTTAATATAACAGAACATGGAAAATATGTTTGTGTTTTGTAAATTTAACAAGAAATAATACAGTAATTAGAAAAACATGATATCATCAAACATACAGTGTGTTTTGCCAAAACATTAGTAATATTTGGGATTTCAGAAGCCTTGTATGACTCTCATGTATAGTAAGTCATATTCAATCACAGTATCTGATTATCTTAAGAATACAAAATGCTGCTTGAAATATAATGTATGTTTTTACTTGGCTATTCATTAACAGGTGTGTTGTGTAACTTTTCCCTTTAATCACACCTTTTTCTTTCTTTTTAAGATATTGATTTTTGAACTCACCATGTTGAAAACTATATCACAACAAGGACATAGATATATCCAGGATCTTCATTTTCCCCCAGTGTAGCATAGCTTACCTTTGTGTTCAAGTATTCACATCTAAAATTAGCTTTGATTTTGTTGCCATTATTGTACACGTATATGCGTGGAAGTTTATTTGGTTCAAAAGCAGTTTCATGATGAATGTTACGTAATTCTACGACATCAACAAAATCATTCAAACCTATTCAGACGGATGGTGAGTTAAAAAGATGAATGAAATGCTTGAGGCTGATTCATACAAACACTTGAGACCACTTAAATCATTTTTTTCCTTCCTGTTTATCCTGAATGGTGTACAGTGTACTTAAACTGGTATCAGACCTCTGCATTGTTTCAGTAGATTCCAGAGACTGTATTAAATAAAATAATACAGACTTTTAGAAGTATTGAGTAGAACTGTATGAAAAACAGTGTGCGAATATGAGAGAAAACTAGACACAAACACTCAAAGTTCAGCTGACAGAAAAACTGTAAACCTTAAGATCCATAGTGACCAAACAAAACCGGTAAGAAAAATCCCTTTACTCCCTCTGTATTAGATCAGAAAATGAATCTGTATGTCAGCACTCATGTAAAAGAAGACAAAGCCTTCCATATCTGACACGACAGCGTCCTGACATTGTTCACAGATCTGGAAACACCCTGAACGTGAGCGCTCATTCTTATTTCTACTCGGTCCAGCCAGGCACATGACTTAACTCGCTGCAACATCTGCCCCGGTGTGCGATCACCTGGCGAGGACATTCCTTGGACATTAATCTGAGATTACAGTCAAAAAGTGCGGCAGGACGAGCAGGGATTAGTGTCTCCTCCTGTCACTTTCGCTTGGCAGGAACATGGTATGATCACACCTCGGGTATTATTGTCAATCTCGCCCACTGTACCGCGTCTCTGCATGTGGTGAGGATGTACTGCAGGTGGTTTCTTAAAAGGTGACTGCTATCACCACCACCACAGATGAAATATTGTATGTTACATTGCTCAAAATAGGGGCATTATTCCTTTATATCTGTTTTAAATTGCTGGCTTTGATTTAATAGCATAATTATCACATTTATTCTCTGATTATCTTTTGTTTTATGCTGTGTTAAGCCTGTAATTAGAGGCTTAGGATGTGTAATATACTGTATACTGCAATGGCACAGAGTTTCCTTTGTCTAAGATTCCTCTGCTAGCACCTACGTATAGACACAATGATAAATGATACAAGGCCTGAATTGTCAAGAAAACAATCCTGCTAATGATGCCTCATTATGTTGCTGATTTCCACCAGACTGTATCATTTAACAGCACTAGAAAAATCGGACGAAACTCAACAAAGGATGAATGATAACAGCCCTCCAGGTCCCTGAAAGCGTGCTTAAGAGCAGTGGCTGGCTCTCTGTAGTTCTCAGACTGGCAGCTTGGAGAGATGAGAATGGGAGAAAAATCTAACACATGTGAAAGTGTAAAAAAAAAAAAAAAAAAATCTTTTAGCAATAATTTTGCCAAGACTGGAGGGATTAACAAGGATAGAAACAGATCCAAAGTAAACATCACTACGCCTTTTCTGACCAATTAAATCTTCTGTAGCGCTGAACATTGTTTCTTAATTAACCCAAGCAAAAGAATGGATGTTTTGTGTTGAATTGATTTAAAAGTCGCTGTCTTTTCTCAACGGCATTGATTTGAGGCATCAGTGTTTTCAGGGGTGGCCATTCCCCCCTCAGCTCTGTCCACCATTGGATTTTATAGAGGATACTGGAAATTACTCCAGCTTTACTGAGAGAGACACAAGTAACATGTCCAGTTAACAAATTGCAAACAATAAAAAACAGCTCGATAAGTTGACAATTAGAGAATCAGTTAAGAACTATAGCTTAACCTCTTGGTAAACGGCAACAACACACCCCACACAGCCCACATACAGCTTAATTTCAGTGGTGAAGAGTAAAGTAAATCTATTCAAGTTCTATAGTGAAGTTTTTTGTAAATCATCTTTGCATATCTATCTTCTTACTAGAAGTGAGAGGCAATTATCATGATTTTGAGTCCATTATATTTCTAATACAGTTTTGCCCTGTGGTCAACTGATACATTTTTTGTTCTAAAAACAACTAAAGGGACAACAAGCTGTGCCAGTGTAGTCCTCTGTGTGGTCAATCTAGGTTGTGTTGCCATATACCTGTGCTTTGAGCAGCTCTTTGGTTGAACATAGAGGTGGTTATGATGACTTCCACAGATGGAGATAATGATTCTTCACCTTAACACCTCAGGCCACAGCTTTAACCAAGAGTTCAAGAGTTTTCAAAATACAATATGATTTGTATTTTGTTCATTACAGACTAGGGATGACGCAACTAGTTGATGGAGTCATCAAAATTCAATGACATAAATGGTCGAAACAAATTCAATTGTGGAGAGTTGTAAAAGTGCAATGACATAATATTGTTTTCTGGGGCAGACTTTTCTGTGGAGTGAGTTATCTTGCTCCTGTTACAATCTTTGTTTGGAGCAACACCAGCATTTTAGTCCTTCACTTTAAAACCCATTCCCTCCCTCCCTCCGCAGGTCTTTTACTTTCTCCACTCCTATCTCCAAACAGAAAAAAAAAAATCATCCATGTTCATAGTTATGTTTAGATCACAAGAAATATATGGCTTTAATTACAATTTACAATGGACATTTTTAGATTGAAAGAGCACTGTCAAATGTCTGAGGTTAATAACAGTAATAATAGTAATAGCAATAATATGCAGTATCATAATTTTATATAGTATATTTTAAAACAATATATATCATATAAAAGGGCAGCATGGTAGTGCTCTCAGCAAGAGGGTTGCTGGTTTGATATTTGGTCAGGGCCTTTCTGTGTGGAGTTTGCATGTTTTCCCTCCAGGCACACCGGCCTCCTTACACAGACCAAAACATGCTCAGTAGGTTGATTAGTGAATGTGAGCATGAATGGTTGTCTGTCTCTCTATGTGGCCCTGCAATCAGCTAGCAACCAGTTCAGGGTTTACCCCACCCCTCGCCCAATGTCAGCTAGGGTAGACATTATCATTTTGTTATGTCAAATACAAAGAATACTTGGTGGCAAAATTGTTCATCAAGTGCTATTTGGGTATTGTTTTGTGCACACTATTCAATGTCATCCTTGCAGACATCAGTGTTTGACGCACCATCCCAAAAGTCACACTCCTGCTGCCAAGACTGTTTATGTGGCACAATGTAACAATATTCAGAAACTTGCAAAATGTAGTTGACATTCCACAAAGCACTGTGATGCTTTGTGCAATTTGGTTTGAGTCATCACATGGATAAAGTGCTCCCCCTCTCATAACCTCCTCAGCTCTGTTTCTTACATGGAATTTTCCTCTGAATCCTTCCCTCGAAGATCACTCATCTTATATCCCCCGCTTCTCTCGCCCATCTTTCACATGTTGTGGTTTTGTTGCTTGGTTAATTGTGAGTAGATCAAACTAACCTTGTGTGCGGCGATGTTTGACAAAGAAAATGTGAGAGAGTATTGATTTAACCTCTTATTGAACGTGTGCAGGGTGTGAGAGAGCCGCTGCCTCTTGTGTCTGCCCTCTTGGATTCAGAGCAGCAGTTTCCAGCAAATGCTTTTTAAGAACAGGAAATGGCTTGAAAGGAGCAGTCAAGTGTGCTCTTCCTGCCGTAATCTTCACGCGAAGTGAAGGCAGCAGTTACTTAACAGACCACTGATTGCAGGTAATAGCAAGTCTTGTAAGTGGATGGGTATTGTAAAAGTCAATGTGATTGCTCTATATATAAAGTGAGCTTCATGTCTGACTGAAACTCCAAGGAGCCATGGTTTTGGTTTTTATATTTTTTTTTATTATCTATTTATCTCTGCACATGGCTGCTATGTACTGTGTACCACTTGCAAGCTGCATAATTTAGAGAGTTATTTAATCTAGGATGTGACAAAAGCCATTTGGTTTGAGGCCTGATTCCAAGTTTTAGATGGCAAAAATTGCTCCTGAATTTCTGCCATTTGGTAATTTTGAACTTCTTGTGAAGTGCTGGTGGCTTGTATCAGCATGAAACAGTTTATTTATAACAAGGACCAGTTATGAATCATGGGTCGCCTTCCAACCTTGCTTTTGCATAATGTAGGCTTTTTATTATAAATCTGTAAAAGGCAGAGTGACCAGTGAAAATGCTGAAATTGTCTCAATTATCGACCAAATAAAAACATAACACAGGTATAATCTTTTGTAGTTACATGTGATTAAAGTATGTCTGTACTTCAACTCTTAAAGTTGCGGAACCAAAACTACTACCTGAACGTTATATTCTTCTGACAGGTCCAGTAGATTAGTATACAACTTGGAAAGTACTGCGGTGGCCAAGAAGAAGGACTCAAGTGTTTTTGTCTTGAAGGTCCAACAACTTGACCTTTGAATGTTGTGATTCACAATGCTCATCCTTGTCAATGTGGACATTTGCCATCACAAGCAAAAGATGAACATAAAACCATAAAACCTTGCCCCTTTGACCTCTGACTTAACACATGCAGTCTTTTCATTTTGGAGTTGCACATTTGTTAACCTGACACACCAAATGGACAGTTAAATATGTTTCACCAGTCCACCTGCAAAACAGCCCTCAGAAAGTGTTTGGGAATGGGCAGATCCTTTCAAATGCACATCCAGCAGGTGATTGGACGATGATTCCTCAGTCACATTTAACACGAGCCAGTCATATAATGTTGGGCACTTCCGCTGTGGTGTAAAGGACAGAACGTGAGCCACATATTCTATATACAACTGCTAACTGGAGAGAACAAGCTATTCTCTCCAGTTAGCATCTATGCTAATCTCTGTACAAACAGTCACTTCCTGCTGTTGTCTCACTCGTAGCTCCCAACTCTTCCTCCTCAAAAGTACACTCATTGGGCTTTGCTGCTTTGGGCCGCTCACAATCGTTGTCGAATGGGGCTTGGCAAAATGGATCTGTCTGACTACAAACATTGAATCAAGCTGGTCCACTGCAAGGTAACACATTTATGCACAGTTTTAAGAAAACCCCAAAAGCGTTCTTAACCCTTTAATGCTTGAAAACACAAATTATAGCCAGAAAATTCAAATTCTTTGGACCTGAAATATTTATTTCACTTTCTACTGAAATCTTAAAAAAAATCAAAATTTCCATAAAATTAAAATATATATTTTTTGTATCTCATTTGATACATTATGTGTTTTTGGCAACTGATAATCCATTTGAGGATATTTTTTTTTATCATTTATCTGATTATATTCAGATGTTTTTTTTTTTCTTTTTTTCTAATTTGTTGTACATATTGATTAGATAGTGGTATCATAAAAGTATGTATGAAATATGATACAACAGGTGTTAAAGGGTTAAGATACGATGTTTATAAGATCACATTCACATGTAAAGCGTGAACATGAGGCTCAGTTACCTTGACACTTAACCTCTGACTAGAAAATTCTGATCAATTCATCTATGTGTCAAAGAGGACATGACAGCAGCATTTTAAGAAAATCAAGATAGTCAGTAAGCAAATAAAGGGTGAATATGAGGCACCAGAACCTTACTCTTTGACCTATGACCATAAAAAAATGTAACAAGTTCATCTTGGAGTTAGAGGAACATATATGTGCAAGGTTTATAGAATGATCTCTTAAATCATGTTTGTGTAATTACATTCACAAGATCACATTCACTTGCAAAAGATGAACATTAGGCTCCATGTCTTAGACTATCAGTTGATGACCACCAAAATATAATTTAGCAGATGCAACAGCAAAAATCAAAGAAATTGCACAAAAAGTGTTCAGATAAAGCACTTGCAAACAAATCACATCTACATGCAAAGGATGAGCATGAGGCTCTGTTACCGTAATTTCTGATTGATGGCCTCTAATATTTATTCAAGAGTGGACATTTAAGCAGAGTTTAAAAACTTTCTCTTCAAGCTTTCATGAGATATTGAGGTTTCATATAAATGATGTAGCTTCATGACTCTATTGACCTAAGACCTTACAAATGTTATCAGATTATCTTGGAGTTTGAGCAGACATTTGTGCAAAATTTGAAAAAAATTAAAAAAAAGATCTCTCAAATCATATTTGGGATATTATGATCACAAGATTAATTTCACACTCAAAACATGAACATGAGACTCCATGACCTTGACCATCGATTCATGACCTCCTTAATTTAATTTGTTTGCTGTACTGTATTCCCAGTTCACTGGGTCAAACTGGACATTTCAGCAAAGTTTGGCCAGAATCCCTTTAAGCATTTAACAGATATTTTGTTCACAAGCAAGACATAAACAGGACCCTTTCCACTTTGCTGAGATCCTCAAAAAAAAAAATTGCTTCATCCTTTGGTCAGGGCGGACATTTAATCAAAGTTCGGGACATTTCCACAGAAGATTTTTGAGGTATTCCAGTCACAAAAATGTGTTGAACTCATTGGCAGATGGATGGATGGATGGAGAAAATGATGTACAGGCAGACATATCAAAAACAAAATGCCTCCGACCTTGGCCGACCTTTACACGGGCACAGTTCTGAAAAACGGTTAAAAACAGTAAAGAGTAAAAACACTAAAGCTCAATTTATGCGCTCTTGTGTTTCCACTCAAGCAATCAATCAGCGGGCCCATTTGCGTCTGTTTAAACCAAAGGTAATCTCCAAGGAATACTACAACAATACATCCGCCCCCTTGACATTAAGCCCGTGAGCTGGGAGAAGGGCACCCTCACTCGAAATATACGCTCCGTGCTCAGGAGCCACCGGGCTGTCAGGGAGAAGGGCACCCTCCGTATAACTGCATATAAACATAACACAAACTGCCAAGTGTGATAAGAACAGGAAGGAGGCTTCAACACCAATTTCAACAGAAGACAAACGACTGCTAGTGAACGTATCACTGCCGATTTGTGTAGCTGGAAGAGGCTTTTGTTTCGTTTTTTGCCTCTTTCTGTGAGGCTGTTATTTATAGTAGAGGCACTTTTAGTCTTGTATTAGTGCAGAAAAACAACTGAGTGTGGTGTTGAATGTGAATTATTTTAATGTGGATGTCTTTATGTTTTAATGGGGAGATGTTTCCAGAAGTCGGAATAGAGTGTCCTAGTCTTTCTTATTCCTTTTCTGCTACTTATACAAGGATTTATTTCATTTATTTCTATTTAACCTTTATTTAACCAGGTTTGTGCAATTGAGATTGGCAGATCTCTTTTGCAAAGGACACCTGAACAAGGATGACATAAACAGACAGTAAAAAGGGATAGAGCAAACACATTCTCTGTCTACTGAGAAGTATTGTGATTTCAAGCTATTCTCTCCAGTTTCTTGATTTGGAAATCAAGTTGATGCAAAGTGTACTTTAAAATGGTACTTTTTAGATTTTGTATTCTTAGGCTGCACTGATTTCACAGTAAGAGGCTGACTCTTTATACAACTAATTAGAGTGCTGAATACAGTTACATATCAAGTAATATGCAGGGGTGCATGTTCAAATTACTTTTTTAAGTCCATTGATCTTTCAGAAGTTCTACTTTTGTTGCATGGGCGACATGGTTGCACAGCAGGTTGTCCGCATGCTTCACAGCAAGAAGGCTGTTGGTTCGAGCCCCCTGTTGATCAGAGAGTTTGCAAGTTCTTCTCATGCATGCATAGGTTCTCTCCAGGTACTTTGGCTTCCTCCCACAGAACAAACATCATGCTTTTTGGGTTAACTGTTGACTATAAATTGCCTACAGACTGGGTCCTGAACTTGGGCTTTAGAGCTGTATGCATTTGTCATGAAACAACCTCTGGCAAAAGTTATATGGTACAAGAAGCAGGCTACAGAGGCTCTCTGAAGAAATGGCACAGGCAGCGTTCCCAAACTTAAGACTGATTTTACAGCTGATTAAAAGAAAAATAACATACTGTTGCTTTAACACGCCATTGATTTATGTAGTACTATACTTGTGGCCTTTGACCTCTGATAAATAAGGCATCTGAAAAGAGACAGGACAGGTGGGTTGACGACGCAGGGAATGACATGCACCAAACAGGGTCAAGACTTGGAGTACAACCCAATTAACAATAGTGCAATGATTACTAGCCTTTATTCAAGAGACAACTGCCACACTAAATGAGCTGAACTGGCTTCCTGACAACTTAACATCTTAATGACTTGAACAATACTATTCTTATTGCAATATTAAATATGATATTGTGCCTGCAAGTTGCTTTTTCCTCCCTACCATATTTTTTAGGTCTAATTTCTAGGCTTGCATATGTGAACAAATCCACCAAAAAGAACAACCACACTCCAAAAACAAGCCTCCACTCTTGATTCCCTGTCAGTTATACTCAGCCACTCTTGCATATGAGTCTATGTGATGTTTCTACACAAACCTCCATGTTTTATCTGCTTGGCCTGTCAACCCCCGTGCGGTTTATGCTGTGACGTTGGTACATCGGTGGCGAGCCCCCGAGGCTGCTGTCCTTTCCACCACTTGAGCTCCCCTTGTTGTCGACTCAGCATGTTGGACAAGCTCCCGACTCACCCCACACTGTAAGGGCTGACACACTAGGTGGTTAGTATGTATGAGTGTGGCGCATGTGTGTGTGTATGCAAGCGTGTTACGAGGTCAGCCTTTGCCAGAGGCCGGTCGCTTGAGAGACAGCAAGGTTCCCAGCGGCCACCTGCTGCGCGACCCCCCTTTGCCGCATGTTGTCACATGTTATCATCGCTTAGCGAGGGTGTGGGGAGCCAACACAGGGAAACAAAGCTGCAGCAAAGTGACTGTGGTAGTCTGTGTGTGCAGAAGGTTATGTTTTGCATAAATTATTACATAGTTGTACTGATCCTTTGGGGTTATATGAGGGGAACATTAAGATGATCTGTGAGTGGCTTTGATACAGGTGATGCAAATCATGGACCTGATGGATGCTGGTTATAAAATCATGGATAATTCACCGTAAAGTTAGTGTTACTGAAAAGGAATGATCAATGTACACATGTTTAAAATATTCTGCCCTTGGCCCACTCTATTTTGTAAAAAGTGATAAAGCAATAATGTTGTGGAAGGTGCTCACAGGCTTGAGAATTGGTATTAATCATCCTCAAACAGATGATTCTCTGGATAAGAACAAAGTTATTTACATTTTCTCTTTATTCAAAATGGGCTACAGGAGTACCTGCTGACCAAGCACACAACAGTTGCAGAGAGGTCCCCCACAAAGGATGACGATTAACCTTATTTAAAATTGCTCCCTATGACCTATACCAACTGCTACACTGTGGAAAAGAAAGAGGGACACGTGTATGTTGGTAGTGCACTAATATCTACAAAAAATATTAAGCTTATTTTATGTTGTGACAAATACTGAATTTCAGTCAGTTAAGTAGCCATCCATTCATCTGCCATCCATCATATGCTCGTGGTCCAATTTGATGACATCACATCCATCTAAAATGTAACTTGGAGCTATGGACTTTTTCTCCATCTATACAGGGAATATCCGAAACTGCACTGTATATTCATGGAGCAGGCTCCATTCTAAAAATCACTCCTGGTCTCTTCATGAACTTCAATAAAGAGCCGTGTGGAATTATGCATGCGATTAAGGTTTTGTTGAACAAGCCATTTGAATGTGAGACATAATAGCCCTCAATTTTATGGCTAGATTTACAGGCAGTAATCATCTCTGAGTCCTCTCGCCAAATCTCATTCTGTGTGACTGCTGTTCAAGAGTGATTATTTTTTTTAATACTCCTGTAATTAAATGCATGCTTAGACTCTGAGTGATTACTGTTCTTGTCGAGTAATTGCTCCACAGCACAGATCACGGTGAGAATGATAATCAAACGTGCAGAGTTTGTGTCCGCTTGTCCTGAGAACAATTACACAGCGGTGAGTCACGGCTTCAGCAGAGAGAACAGCCGGATTAGCATCCTTTTGAACAGTGACACTGCCGACTGTTACTCTTTTACCATGACTGTTTGTGTGTTTCTTTGTGTGTTAGTTTAGAGAAACCTCTGACATTTATCTCAGACCAATTTCAACATTTGTAAGAGCCAAAGTGAAACTGAAATTGCTCTCCTGCTGTCCTCGCCTCTGAGCAATTCTCCAGCAAAGTAACAGCCCGGCTGCTTCGAGGCATCATGCAACACCTTATGGACACCCTGCCCACATATCAGAGCACATGTTTGCCCACCCATCAAACTTCACACACAAGTTGAATCTACACTTTTCACAAGCACTTTAAAGAGTGATTCAAAGTCCCTGTATTTTACTCCTTTTTAATAAGTTTACTGGTCCCAGATGTCCCCAGAATATATTTTTCTGAAGTTTATTGCCTTAAAAATCCCTCAATTATTTCTTTTTGTCATGTTTATGAAGCCCTCAGGTTCAGAAAAAAACGTTTTAGTAGATCATCTGACCAAATTTGATCAATGTGCCATGTAGTTGTTTTTATGCTAATTTGGAATTAACTTAATTTACCGTTTTGCAGACTTGAACTATGTTTTTTGCTTATTTGACTGAGAAATTCTTAATGTTTGAGAAAAAGCTTTCTCAGCTTGAGAACTGAGCCATCAGAATGAAAAAAATTTACTTGTTGAAAAATATATAAACGCAATAGCAGTAGTTGAATAGGATATATAAAAGCAAACATTAAGTGAGAAGGCAGAGCTAACAAATAAAAGTCAATACACAGACAAACCTTAAATGAAGGATAGTTTTGATTAATATCTATACTATTTCTGACCAGTTTTTTTGTAATGATACCATTATCAAGACTTCAATTTTTTAACTTTTGCAGCCCACCCAAATTGTTCATCTTGTCTCATTGATGGAAAATAAACATACACTTTGTCAGAGTAGTCATTACAAAATATGTATTTATAGGTAGTTATCCCACTTTTTGTCATTACAGAAAAGGTACTTAAGAAACGGATTAAATGCCAAGATGCAAAAACAATGGAGACAAATAATAGATGAATTGTTTAATTTAATTTTATTTGTATATTTATTTTTTTGACAGATCACCTCACTTCAGAGTTTGTCACATCGTTCCAACCTGAGCAACCAAACAACAGCCAACGGCTGTCCATCAGAGATCGCCACCGATAGTCCAGCAGAGAACAAGCGGGTCATGGCATGGACAAACTTTCCAAATGGTAAGTCATCCACACACTAAAAGCCCCTATAGAGAGTAGTGCTTTACGCTCATACAGGGACGCTCAAGTATCACTTTTGCATTGTGTTTGTTATGTGGGAGAAGGCATCAGGTTACAGTCTGACAGACCCGAGAGTCAAGCTGTATGGTTTAGCTGTGTTTAATACAGCACTGTAAAGAGAAATTATTTCAATTCTACATATTGTACTTTGAATTGAATTAAATTTTGTGACTGCTAAGTTGAAAGCTGACTACTAGGATTGATATTTTCTATTTACTGGCCTGGTGGCAGGTGATGTATGCATTACTAGCTTTCGTCACTACAGGGCTAAACAGTGACTGAACACTTATTCCATGACTGCCAACTTTGGTAGTAGGAGCTGATTATTTAATATTTGCAGGTGACAACAGGTTCTATCAATCTGGAACACTGAATTAACAATCAAGGATTTGGGGTAATGTAGCTTCCCTTTAAATTATGCAAATTAATCACGTTATTTGTTTTATAGTAGTAGCAGCCAAATGCAGAAGAATGCAAAATTGTGGGTTTTGAACTAAGAAGAAAACTTTACCAAAGATTTAAAAGACAAGAAGATGGTGTACAATTGATAACTATTTAGATATTATTTAAATCCTAATAAAAAAAGCATGGTAACTTCAGTTGTAGTAGCCAAATGCAGAGGCTCGAAGGTGGCAGTTGGCTCCACCTAACATTGCTGTGACACTTGAGGATTGTAGGTAGTGTAGTTGTAGTTTTGGATAACCCTATTTCTGTTTGACTATACACAAAACTTTTAACTTCTACAGGACAATGCAAGGTCAAATTTAGTAGCAGCCACTATATGCAATTGTTAGTTGGTAGTATCAGACTCCACCAATCAGAGATGTGGCTTTCTGATTATGGTAAAATGGCTAATAATAAAACATTTTGATGTAGTATAGAGTAAAATGTTTGGCTGGTGATACATGGGAGTGAGTCAGTGTGGCTTCTACCCCCTTGCCAAATTGCAAAAGTTCGAGGTACTGGCTGGCTTTACCATTTAGAGTCTTGGCTGTGACACTCTAGGATTGTGGGAATTGTAGACCTTGGTCAAAATAATTCCTGAAGAAAGTATGTTTCTCTAAAACTGTTGACAGTTTCACACTCGGTTAGCCTGGAAGGTTGCAACATTTTGGCTGGTGATCAAATCTGCAAAAGCAATATAGGTAATGGGGTATTGTGACTGATGGGGAGAATACAAAGGAGTGAGTAGTGTGCCTTATTTCCACCTTCCTATCCCTAAACATTAGATTTAAAGGCATTTTCTGAAATTTCAGGATGGATGCATCTCAGCTGAGACTCTGGGGTTTAGAAACTCTTTAAAAACCGCTGAGAGGTGGCATTCAGAAAAGCTGCTATTTATTCTACTTGTCACTGGAGAAACAATGGCAAAGTAGGCACATCAGTGGCTTTTTAGGAAAAATTGGAGGCAAAACAAGTTGAAAAGCTGCCATGCAAACAGCAACAAAATCCCTGAGAGAGGATCTAAATATGAACACAAAGTGAAAGTGGCTGATTAAACAGTGCTCCCGTTGGTGTATTCCCGCTGTTTTTTGGCTATGACATTTTTCAGTAACCTGGAAATAATTGCAGCTCTCAGCTGTCAGTTCGCCTCTGTCACTGCAGCGTTTCAAGCAATGGGGCTTTTTTGCACTGTGCTAAAACACACCAGGGCCGGGTAAACTAAGCATCACCTTGATGATCCTTGATGTCCCACAGCTTTATCAGCTCCACAAGGACGCCGTCGGACATCATGTAAGACAGCTAAGGTGACGTTAAATATAGACCAGTGAGAGAGAAAACAAACACTTTGAAAAGATGAACAAATTGTAGGGTGTTACCAGATTGAGGCAGGGGAACGTATAATGATGAATTATGTGCTTCTAAAAGGGATAAATCTGAAAACATTGTGCTCAACAGCAAATTGCTCACTTAATTTGCAACGGCATAAGGCAGCAATTAGCATGTGATTCACTGTGAAATCTATGAAATCATCGCCACACGAAAGCAGAGCCCTCGATGATTCATAACATTGTAATACAGGGACGAATCTCTCATTTGGAATGAACAAGGTTTTGTACAAATATCAAAGTAAAAGATTCTTAAAATGGGAGCTGTGACTAAGAAAACAAACAGGACACATGAGGCGTGAAGCATGGCCTCATTTTTAACCCTCCAAATAGGGGCACTTGACTGCAAATCCATGGATGAACTCAAGGTGCACTTCATTTGTGATCAGTGAATCTTGTAATAGCATGGAAAGTGCCTTTGCAAATGAAGAATTATGTCTTCAGAGATCAACCGAAAGTGTAATACTAGTCAACACAAAACATCAAGACTACATCTGTATATAAGAATAACAGATCCCAAAAGGGGACTCTGAGTGAATCAGGAGACAATAAAGGAGGGGTCACATGGTGCTGTCCAACTCACATAAACTGGCCTGAAGAGCACCAGGACTACAGCAACCACCCTCGTAAACATCCCCCCCAAAGGCTGGTTCATGACTATATTGTATTACATTAAACTGGGCCACAGTACAAAAAAGGTTGGGGACCACTGATGTACAGTACTTAAAAGTCTCCTTCTGCTCTGTATTGCCATCAGGTAACCATTCATTCTTTGAAAATCTCACCTTTGGTGAACAATGCTTGATGTTCTCTCCCATATCCAGGCATCCCCGGAGTCCAGGCCCCATCTCTTTGACCCGCTTTTCTCTCTATATATTTTTTTTCCATCAAGGCTCACTCAGCTGTATCTGTCTTATTTCAGCCTGTGGACCCTCTGGGATGCTCTCATTCCCATCTCTGAGCCTACCTTTTGATATTGTTGATACCTTCGCTGCACACAGGTTGGTTGAGAAATTTACACCTCGGGACTAAAGCTGGAAATTTCATAACTATATCTACAAAAGGCAGGAATCTGATATTAAATGGAGTTGGACATTCATCCGGCTGCAAGCAATAAAAAGGCTGAGTGGAAAATACATTCAGAATATGATAAATAAATGTGATTTCATGTACAGATTAATGGTCCAGCTCCAGTTTTTGCAAAAACATCCCTCTCTCCAAAGTATTTCCCTTTGAGGAGTCCATTTATTTAGTGAAAGTCAGATGGAAATTGTCAGCTTAAAGGCTGCATATACAACACAGAATTATTCATTTATTAACCAGGGATTTCCATCCCTATTACTTATGTGCTTTGTAGAGGATGTGTACGGTAGGGTCAAAGCGTGCAGTGCATTTTAAACAGGGTTTTGAAAGACATCTTTCACCTCAATGTGACTGTGCATAAACACATTTTCATACGATGGCTGCCATGTTGAAGTCCAGGTGAGACCCCGTCTAAAAAGGCAAAAATAGGCAGAAAACAGCCTCAAATGACTTCTACACACCAAAAACCATTTTAGCTCTCAGAAAACGAGAAAAACAGGCCTTCACGAGATATAAAATCTGAGGTGTGAGCAGCAGTAGCAGTGCATCATGATTAAACGCTTGCGTGGGTCGCAGCGAATGATCTCTGCATTTGTCACCAGAACGGAGCTTAGCGTCCATCAGAGCTGCCAGCAGAGGTGCGTCTGCCACCGAGTGGGAACAGAACAGGCCAGATTGTGTGGGGAGGGAGGCCCTGGCACGTGACCAGGTGCATCCGAAGCCTTCTCTGATCCTCCAATGTGCTGCTGAGCTGCTCTATTCCCCCAACACAACGCCAAACACCTGCTTGGCCTGATTGTCAGACTGAAAGCTCTGTTATCGGCGTGGGCCGACCAAATGGTGAGGCACTCGGCTTTCATCAGTGAGTTGTGCTGAGCAGGGGGAGGGAGGTGAGCGATTGATGTCAGTAGGATAAGGTTTGGAGAAGATGGAGACGTCATGTTAGTCAGTGCGATGGTTCATGCTGTTATAAATTAGCATAGAGCATTTGGATTTTACTCTCTACAACCAACCACTTCAGTGCTTTTGTGTTAACAATTTGATAACCAGTCACAAAGATTCTTCAGCTCTCAAAGCAACTCCTTGAAAAGCATGGACACAGTTTTGAATTATTTGTGTTTGCTTTTGTGATAAATGGTAACGTCTCCTTAAGACCAGTGAAATCATAAGGACCATCAGAAACAGACTGACTATTTCTGTATTGTTTTTTAATGCCTGTAAGTGTTGCCATGGGGGATATCAAAAGAGACTATTTACAGCATGCTGCAGTAACAGCCAGTATGAGATTTTCCACATTTGGGTGTGAAAAGGAAAGCAGGAAAGCTCTGTTGTGGACTCTACCAACACATGTCCAGGACAGCCAAAAAAAATTACACTGATTTGTTCACTCTGGCACCAAAATTAACACAAACCAAAACCCCCTCTTTATCTAAAAATAAATATTTGTCTTAATTTTTTTGATCAATCAAAAAGATCTTTCTTCAGACACTACCAACTCATAGACAGGAAAGAATAAACTAAGGTAAGATTTGTGGCCTTGTTCACAGGAGACGTGAAAATGGATTAAGACTTAAATCCATCACAGGAGCTTTAATACTGGGGATAAAATGATCAAAAATAAATTTAAAAATTTTGACTACACCTTGTTTTTTTTGTATTTTGAAAGTCTGTAAAAAAAAAACCTGTCAACATAAAATGTTTTTTTATTGATTAAACTCCCTGTTATACTTAAATGCTTTTGCTGGTTATAAAAAGGACCAAATTTAATATGTATGTCTCTCTATGACTCACAAAATCAACTGAAAGCATTAGAGACATTCTGTATCCATACTGTAATTTTAGATTTATGTAAGCACTGCTCAGGGAAGTTGACACACATTTCCTTATTTTGTTTCTTTTTGTTTGTTTTTTTTCAGGCAAATGTTTACAACAGTTTTACTGTTAACATATAGTATGTGTATTTTGATCTATTAAAGCTCCTGTGAGGACTTTTTAGCCTGTTACTAAACTGTTATTTTAATTAGTACATGTGTTTGGCAAGATTAGAAAAGAAGTTATGCAGTATATATCACTATATCCACTGTGGGTGCCAAAAATATCACAGAGTGAATGTTCTTAACTGGAGCTTTAATCTCTGCAATATAGAAGAATAACGACCATTTCTCTCCAAATGTTCTTACAATATCCCAAAATCATGGGCACAAAAATTCTCACAGGAGATTTGATCATAAAGGAAACATCAGAAATATTAAATTCACACTGACATTATACTGCTTATTTTTCTTTTTAAAGTATTTTACTGTTAACATACTGTATCTATTTTTAATGATTACAGTTTTGATTAATTTATCCATCTGGAGCTTTAATTAAAGAGGAAATACCACCATAAAAAATAAAGTCTGATTCATTTTCTAAAACATTTTACAGCATTATCACCTAAAAAAGATTATTGTTTAACTGTCAAAAGTTGAGTAAATTCAGAGTTAAATAAATACAAAGTAAAAAGATTATTGTGGTGGCATCATACATCAACCACCGAGACAATTTCAATTTACCATCACTGCAATGTCTTTTATTCTCCCTTGTACATCATATTAAAGTCAAACAAACTAAACTGAGGCTATTTTAAAGTAGTAAAGATGCAATTTTTCAAACAAGATAGAAGAATCAGTGCTGAATTATTGCTTTAAAAGCACTCCATGAAATATTGTTATCTGCTCTAGTGAAATATTTATGAGTCTGCTATCTCTGGTAATTAATTTGGCTTTAAATGTAAGGGGTGTGGGTCATCATCAAAAGAGCACGCGGTCAACAATGTGACTCGCCTGTGAGGGAACAGAGCTGCTTTTGACTAATGAGAAATTCTGCAGGGAGACATCCGTCAGGCGGAGAACTAATGCCCTGATTCCCCTGCTATCACTTGCAGCAATGGCAGAAGATGACGGAGGCTCGGCGATATGACATTCTAATTGAAGACATTTTTCAGAGGGGAACAACAATACCGATGCTGGGGGGCTGAGGGCTCTTAGGTATTTTTGCCATCGTGTTACAGGGCAGCATAATACAGTCTTTAAATGAGCCTATTGGTAAGTCATTAAATGTCAACGACAGCCAGGATGTGGAGTTATTGGGGAGCAGCAGAGCGGCCGATCACGGCGTTTGGCAGGAGAGTAATTGATGGAATAAAAACAAAAGTGACGCCGCTTGTTTCTGCTCGGCGGTGACGGGAGACAAAGATGTCTTGAATGGAGGGGGCGGGGTTGGGGGGGGTGCACTCGGAGAGGTGGTGACAGATAAATGAGGCCATCGCCAGCAGAGGGAGGAGGAGGGAAGGGGAGAGTTGCTCGTGGGCTCCCTCGCGATCTGTACCTGCCAAGTTCCTACCCTGAACAGCTGCTAGCAACTCTGAGGATGTGTAGCAGCTCACTCCGGCACAGCATCCATCTTTTCCTGCATGTGATCCAATCGGAGTTTGATGCAGCACTTTACTTCCTGAGAACCATGTTATTTCAGCTTTATGACTCTTCTGCTGTCTTTCTAAAGGAAACAAGAAAGCTTTTTCATGCTAACACCTCCTAAATTCAGCCCGATGGGGTATCTTTCTTTTGATAAACAAGCATGAATGTCTTCCATCCTTTTTCATTCTTTGTTTGGATGAGGTGCATCTCTCGAGACTGCAAGACTTAAAGTGAATCTGCTTTTTTTACCCCTTGCTTATTTCATGCTCCTTTCTTCCTTCGCAACCAGAAATAGCATTATCAAGTCTGATTTTAGCTCCAGCACGGCTTTTAAAGTGCGACACCCACTGCTTGTTATGCCTCAAATGCACCCAACTCCCATGCAAGCTGCAGCCTGCCATTCATGCCCGCTCTCCATGACTCGCACCTGCGCTCGTGTGTTACGCAACAGTCCCTGTCCGAGGAGCCACTCGACATGCCCAGCATGCACGCCAAAGTCCCCGCCATTAAAGATGCTCTGTCATTCAGGGCACACTGTGTTTTCTTATTCATAAACTCAAAAGGGTTTCAATTAGACGTTTGTGGCCGGCCTCGCAGCAGTTTGTGTGTTTAAATGAGATCTCTCTGCAGGGAAGACGATGGAATAGTTCTATTAAAAAGCGGCCAGAGAATAGCAAAGGAGATGATGAAATACATCTTTATATTTGCAGCAAGTTTTCAGCCATTAAAGTGATCTTGTGGAGCAGCAGAGATATTTTCCATCCACTGGAGATGTAGCGATATTGTTAAAGAAAAATATGGTGACATTGATTATCAATGACCTTTTCTTCTTTGAGGAAGACTGGACAGTGACAGGCTAAAATGACATCTTTGATAGCAAAACCTTGGACGTAATATATGTATGTTTTTTGCTTGACAGTCGAACATTCAAAACCCATGATATTTCTCTCCTTTGCGTGCAACCTGTCCATCAAAACATAAGAGCTGCAAAGGCAAAAGGATTGTGACCGTGTGTGAATGCATTTGTGTGCGCACAAGATGTGGGTGGGTTGAACCTGTAGCTCCTCTGTGCATGCATGTGTAGTATTTTCATTAAATTAAACCAGGATAAAATGAACCTACCTTTACCGGGGAGAAGATCCATCGACTCCGGCTGCAGCTGTAAGACAAAAAGAAAAAAAAAAAATCTTAATAATGTTCGTTTAAAACAGCAGTGGTAAACATTTTCAAATTTAATGAGAAGTCCAACTTGTTAAATATAGCAATCAATTGATGAAATGTTTGTCAAAAACAAAAGAAAAAAGCTACTTTGTTAACTTGATAAGGCAACTTTAAATTGCACCATCATTTGTTCAAGATTGGCTAAGTCAAATAACAACTGGTGAAAGGTGTAGTGGCAAGCCAAGTCCAGAGCAGAGACTGTAGAGTGAATGGAGAGTTACTGACAACATGGTGCCAAGCAACACTGAAATTACCACAGATCAGACTGGTCAACCAGTTTGTGTGGGATGGGCCCATGTGGGGATGGGGGCCTTGAAGTGACTCTAATAAAGCATCTCAGACAAACTGAGAATAGGGGTGGATAAGGAGTTCTCGGTATGTGAAAACTAGAATGTCTTTTGAACATTAGTGATCATGAAATCAAAATGTCGTCTTTTTTGCCCAATAACAGACAGGTATTAATATTATCAACTAGAAAAGCACTCAGAGAGCGCAGACCTCCACCAAGGTGATCTGGATCAGTCCCAAAATTTAATCAGTTCTTCCATTTCCCATTTCTGGCAATTCCTGAAAATTCCATCCAAATCCATTCAGAACTTTTCAAGTTATTTAGAACACAGACCAACAGACAAACAGACAGATGAACACCGGCAAAAACATAATCTCCTTGGCGGAGGTAAGTAAGGATTGGAAATTTGTGATGCACCAATAAAGGTGTCAATATCAATACCTGGTGAGGATCCGATACCAGCTGTGAGAGGACTCTACTACAACAAGAAGTCCTTCATTGAAGTAGGATGCATTTTCAGTGCATTCATTTATGTATAAGTACGTGTTTTCTTTTCAGGTTAATTTTACAATTTTGCTATTTGAATCAAGTAATTTTTGTTTTTGTTTTAATGGCCCCTCACACTATGTGCCTAAATACTTAATACTGGTTTTGGTTTTTCATTATTCAGATCTGAATTTTAATTTTGGTGTTCACACCCTATTTTGAAAATTGGCCTGTCAGACTCCTCTTTCAGTCTCATGTATCACAGTATTGAGCTGCCCATTTCTGATTTAAAAAAAGCTGTATTTCCTGTGGCTTAAGATGTTCAAACTGCCTTTGATAGAAGTTTAAAGAACAAAAACCAAATATTGATTTTTATTTTTTTTTTGCATTAGGACTAATGGCCCTATTTAATTGGGCAAAGCATATTGTCTAAAAGTGTGTGATGCACAGAAGTTTTAGAGCATGTAATTATATTTCGCTATCTAGATGATGCACAATTCTGGTGCAATGCAAGCAGATTATGTGCCTTGATTATGCATGGGAGTGTTTTGGGTTCAACAGGGGTCAAACTACATGGTAGAATTTATTATTGGTTGGAACTTTGTCGTGCTCAGTTGAATCCTCTCCTTTTACTTGGGAGCGGAAATAGTGCACTCTTTGTATGTGGCTAAGTGGGGTGTGTTGTGATCTCACTGATGTGTGGCCATCCTCTTAGTTTCAGGATCATTTTTATGCTCTGACTTGGTTTCACTGATGGAGTTTATGTCTTCATCCTAAAGGTGGGAACACACTACCATTGAAACCAAGCACCACATTTCAAGGAAAACGCAACCCTAGGCAAATTAGCTATTTAAATGACATGAACAGGTTAAAATGGCAACTATGTCAAGTAGAAAATAGGAAAGACATCTGTACTGCGTGCCAAAATATTTTGCACAAGGTGTCTGATAGGACCTCATGAAAGGATATATTATAGCTGCCAAACTGAACACTGCATTGTAGGCCATTGTTCTGCTTTGTTTAGCTATACTGATTCCTGAAACCCTGCTGTGAGGATTAAAGCTGATTGCGGAACACTTTCAACAATGCTATTGTAACTTTTCCTAATTGTTGTGACAGAGAGATCTTCATTTGAAGTGTTTAAGTTGAAACCTCCTCTGGGCGCTCTAATTTTGAACAGAAGCCAGCTCCATAGTAAGTGATAATGAAAACCCCACTTCAAGATGCAACACTTGCCAATTAACTCCTCTACAAAGGAGGAAGAATGCTGCCACCAGAGCGACCCAGATGTGAGCACACACGCATAAACGGATGGGAAGATGGAAATAATTTCGAGGGGAATATTAGCTGTGGCACTCTGGAAGAAAGAAGCTGCATCCGCCAACATTTCAGCCTCCCATTGTAGGTCTACGAGGCACTACAAGTGAAGGCTGCTTAAAGAGGGATCAGGTCATTGTTGCTTTGGCTGTGATTGTAGCAGAGAACAAAGAGAGCCCTGACAAAGCCATTTGTTGTGAAAAAGCCAGAGACAATGTTTTGGCCATGACGTCAATTACTTCAGTGTGGATGATACGTTGCATCTGTCTGTAGAAATTTTTCAATAGAGGAAAAAATGTTCAAGGAGACGTGTTAACAGATCAAGACTGTGGAGGGAAGGGTCATGAGTTGACATACGACCATTATGCCCTTGAGACTCAGACAAGCCCAGCTGAGAAAAAAATGTCTTTAAAAATAAAATACAGTCCACCATCAAGAGGTGAGAAAAACATGGACTGGTGCTGCTTCTTTTGCATGAAGCCAGTGCCTTTATGAGCAGAGATCACTTAATGCGGCTATTTAATATGCACAAACTGTAGGATTTCAGCCAGTTCTGTGAGACGGGAACCTTGGCCTGGCCTTCTTTTTTACTGAATTTAGTTTGACTTGCTGAACTAAATTCACTCTGGAAAATTAATACAAATTAC
The DNA here is from genome assembly GCA_037902135.1 of Cetoscarus ocellatus. Classification (NCBI taxonomy): domain Eukaryota; kingdom Metazoa; phylum Chordata; class Actinopteri; order Labriformes; family Labridae; genus Cetoscarus; species Cetoscarus ocellatus. The sequence goes on along the minus strand of JBAMNC010000845.1, from coordinate 985,014 downwards.
AGGTCAGAACCTTAATTTGGAAGAGATACCCTGCATATTGTTTATTCAACTTGTCAGGCCATCACCTTCTGAGCAGAAGGTGAGATTCTTTTACATAATTTATCGAGAAAAACACTTAATTTGTTGGGAAAAAAAGAGGTAAAATTCACCGACGCAGAGGACTTCATGGCCATTTGAGTTCATTATGGCTTTAGCATACAAGGAAAAATGTGCATGGTACAGCTTGAATATGGTGGATTAAACCGAAAGAGTCCCCAATAAGATGCACTTGAAACAAAGACAACCAGGTTGGATGGGTCAAGTATCACAGAAGCCCTTAGCAGGCATGAAGTTATCATTGTTTTCATTTAATTTTCTGGCAGTATTGAACATTATTTGGTTGTTTCGTCTTGACCCAAGCTCATTATCTTGAGACACAATGTTTGCTTTCCCAGCAATAACTCGTTAACTATGGTTGTTATCTCAAGACCTTAAGAACTTAAGTTGTTTCCTAGGGAAAACAACATAATTAGACTAAGATTACAATAAACATATGTCAAGATCTCAAGAAAACAATCCAATTTACTTGTTATCACAGGAAAACACGGCGTCGAAGTATGTGGTTTTAGACCATCTCTAGACATGGATCACATTTTTTGACTAACTTAATGCACAACGAAGCGCCTTGAATAATACACTGCCCACCTAATATTTCATTGAACTGCCTTTAGCTTTGATTACAGCACGAATTTGCTGTGGCATTGTTTCAATAAGCCTCTGCAATGTCACAAGATTTGTCACAGATCATAGCACTGCCCCCACAGGCTTGTACAGTAGGCGCTAGGCATGATGGGTGCATCACTTCACCTGCCTCTCTTCTTACCCTGATGCTCCCATCACTCTGGAACAGGGTAAATCTGGACTCATCAGACCACATGACCTTCTTCCAGTCCTCAAGAGTCCAATCGTTATGCTCCCTAGCAAACTGAAGCCTTTTTTTTTCCCAGTAAGCCTTACTGTTTAGTGGTTTTCTTCAGGCTACACAGCTGTTCAGTCCCAATCCCTTGAGTTCCCTTCACATTGTGTGTGTGGAAATGCTCTTACTTTCACGATTAAACATGCCCCTGAGTTCTACTGTTGTTTTTCTTCTATTTGATTTGGTCAAACGTTTAAGTGATCACCGATCACGATCATGCAGGACTTTTTTCGACCACATTTCTTTCTTGAAGACGATGCTTCCCCACTTTTTAATAATGCGTTGGATAGTTCTTAACCCAAGTTTAGTAGTTTCTGCAATCTCCTTAGATGTTTTTTTCTGCTTGATGCATGCCAATGATTTGACCCTTCTTAAACAGACTAACATCTTTTCCATGACCACAGGATGTGTCTTTCAACATGGTTGTTTAAGAAATGAGAAGCTACTCATTGCATTAGCTGAAGTTAAATAAGTTGTTGCCAGCTGAGAGATAATCACACGTGCAGTAATTATCCAATAAGAGGCTCGTACCTATTTGCTTAGTTAAATCCAGGTGGTGACTATTTTTTTTGGCCAGGCAGTGTATTTCACCTACAGTAGATGATTTGTAATGTTTTGTATCACATCATCAGCATGCAATGACAGCTAATAAATCTTATAACATGACATGATGGCTAATGCTGTATAATTTTGCGTATCAAACGTTACTGCAGAAGATAAACAATTATATAGGGTAAGAAGATGGTGCAGTTTTGTTCATGTTTGTGAGCTGCAAAGGATGTCCTGTATGACTTTCATCGGCTCTTGTGGATGTCATTTCAAGCAAGCTCATCCAAATCCAAGAAAATACTTGATTGTTTTTTATTCTAGATCTGGCAAATTTTGACCCAACTAAAAGTAGAAAAATAATTGGTATGGTACAAAACATGACTTAAAATTGTCTATTATGCAGACAACATAAGAGATTTAACAAAAGACTCTTTAATCAAATTAAGATACTGTATTTGATTATTTCATCCTTTTTACTTATAATAAAGTTAGTAACACTTTTAGCCCAACTTGTCCTAATAATTTTCAACTGTTGGATGGATTGAAAACCACAAGAGACTCTGTAGGGAAGCAATTAAAACAAAATATGTTAGATCCACTGAGTTTATTAAATTATGGAGAGAACATGTCATCTGCGGTAGACCATTACCCGTGTTTTGTATCACATCGTAGACATACAGAGGAGTGATCCCTCAGGAATTTATGGAGTTGTCAGATAGAAAAATAATAACAATCAAGCCTTTCTTCTCCTCTAATAACATCACTGTAGTGTACAGAACATCCCAGCATCTCACAAACATGGCTGAGCAGAATGTTTTAGCTGACAGGCCTTTATTCATGACGGTAATGTGATAGAACTCTGAAACAATCAGTGCATCTGCATTTAGATCCGCCACAAACATCCCTATATCTGTATCCTTCCGCTGATTTGCATAATTGGAGATTGTGGCCAGGGCCGCTTGTTATTCATTGACATGACACTGCGGAGAGGCAGATGGAGGGATGTACTGAACTGACTGTTCCAGTTTGTGTCGAGCAGGGGTGGTGGTGTCTTGGCAGGCGAGGACCTGAAGAACCAGCGTCGCCACCAAACGCCACAAGCAAAACTATCTGAGTTGGTTTTGTTTATTTTTTTGAGTGATGAATTGGAAATTGACATGCACGCCAACGTCTAAGAAGACCCAGGGAAAAAGAGCTGGGAAACAACCGAGTAAAATGAGCCTGGTTCTGCTTTCTGAGGACAAATTTGACAGCCAAAACAACAAGCCGTGTGCTGGTTGACCAGACAGCAGGCCTCCAAATAACCTGACGCACACATAGGAACCTGCCTGAGATGAGACACCGCTGACTGACTGACACATCCATCTCCCCTGCTATCCGTCTGACTGAGAGAGGGGGGTGATTGCTAGTCCCTCATGCATGAAGAAAAGAGCGACGCTTATTAGTGATGGGAGACAGAGGGAGAGAAAGAGGGAGGGGGAAGGAGAGATTGCATCGTCTCAGTTTCAGTTTGATGAAGGACACAGTGTCTCCTCAGGATGAGTGGAAATCTGTGTCACGTCGGTATGGTTAAGACTTCAAAAGTGTACAGTGAAAATGTGCCATGACTTCAAATGGTCTGCAAAGGCAATTCTACAGTGACACCAGGCAGGGTTATCTTCTCCTACAGGCCTTTATATTCCTTCTTCGATGAAATGCAAATCCAGCACGGTTGACCTGCATATTCAGCTTTTACCTCTGTGCTGAGAAAAGTTTTCAGCAACTTTAGGGACTGTATTGAAATTATTGTGGGAGGAAGTGGGGTCAGATAAGGAGAATCATATTGTTATTTACATTTTGGCTTAAGGGAGAATAGTGTGCATTCTTGGAAGTTGTTTGTTACTTGATTTGTAGCCACAGTCTGGATATGGGCTTTATTTGTCCACTTATTTTAAACTGTATGTCCTCTACCTACGAATATACATAATCATGCCATAGACTGATTTCACATTGGAGGATTTTAAAAGTGTCCTATTGGGCCATACCATATGGTGCCATATCCTTTTATATTGTTTTGTATTGAATTATATAGTGGCTTTATGTGTCATGTCCTATAATATTGTGATGTATTGTATCTTGTTATATTGTGTTCTTTGCATCTTACCATACGATTTTGTATAGCGTTATACTGAATTGTAATTGTACTAAGATTATATCAGACTTTTTCCTTATAGCTTGCTGTATTGTATCAAACATTGTAATACCATACATACCATCATATATTGTACTCTTTATTGAATAATATGCTGTTGTTTGTTGCATAATTTTTGTATTTTGCGTCATATCATGTCCAGCTGTTTTATATGAGGCTTTATTGGTATAAATTCTTGTCATTTTAATTTTCTCAGTATTTCCATTTCCCAAAGGGTACTGCTACTAGGTTTAGCTTTGCCAGACTGTTTTTGCAAACTACAAAGAGGCATAGGTGACATTTTAACTTGCTAAATGGACTTGTTAAGCCACCTACACACCAAACGTGACTTTGCAACCTGGGCAACCGATCTCCATGTAAAGTCAATGTACAACCGCGATGAGGCGGGCCAACCTTTCTGCAAAACGGACGCGCTCTGGGTGACCACGTCGCTCGTCGCTTGGTCGCCAAGTTGAAATGTTTGAACTCTTCAGGTGACATCGTGTGTGGCTGTGCGGAAACAACTAATCAGCAGTGTGAGAGTGTGTGACGGTACCTTTGTTACTGCATCATATTATACAGTCTGTCACACAGTATCATATCCTATGGCAGTAGCTTTCAATTACTGTCTTATAGCTCCTCCCTACCAACAATCACAGGAAAGGCCAAAGAAACATTTGTACTAAATGCATACAAACACATAAATACTCATTTCTCCATAAAGCATTCGTGTCTAAACACAGAAATCAGCAGTATTTATTTGCTCTTGTTATGCTCTCACATGATTTATAATTCATATTTTAACCTCTATTCTATCTTTGAAAGACAAAAGCAACAAAGTGGAAACTCATAAAATTATTTCTTTAAAGACTCAAATAAAGATTCAAGTCTTGTTTTAACATCTACATGGATTTTTTTTTAAATAGCCAATAAAAGTGCACTATTTTGGATCAGCAGCCACATTGGCAAACCCAAATTCTAGATGGCTTAGGCTATAATTTGACCACATCGCTGCCCAGTTAAACCATACTCTACTTCGCATGTGGCGACAATCCTTGGGATTACGCCCCACTTATAGAGTGGTGCAGGAATGGTGTATTCTCGTTAGCCAACCTGGAAGTCAGTACGGTGATGGTTTCTAAAAGCCCATGGGATTTTTCCCTTTGTTCTGTAATCATTGCTGATAATAAGTCAGCAACAGATAAAGTGTGGGAAATGATCTTCAGCAATAAACCTTACTTTAGCAGGTTTCATGACTAAAACATAACTGCAGAGAGTAGAAAGCTTTTGTCAGGCTATTATGAAATTACAACATGGCAGTTTGACTTCAGAGCAGCTACGACACTTTCAATATAAAATGCCACATTGTATTGTTTGAAAATGTCCCCTTAATTTATTTAACTGATGCCCATGGCTCTGACTTTTGTGTATGTATTGTATTGAAAAACAAACAGAAATGATTGCATCAGGGTCCCTGGCCATTTTTGTGTTCCTTTTATCATTTTGTTCACAATTATCCTTTTGAAAACACAATAATGCATACAAAATCAAAAGCAGGGCAATATCAGATGCATTTATGATGCAAAATGAAACATCATTCAAATCTTATATCAGACATTTATACAAAAAGCTACTCTTGAATCCCAGAGACTTTATTGCATGGGAATCGTAAGAACTAAAATGCTAACTCCTTGTTTTTGGACTCATACCTGCACCTCTATATTGAGAAACTGTCCTGTGGTATGGTATTACAACATATTGTGTCTTGTTCTATATTATTGATTTGTATGCACTTTATTATACCATGTTGCACTGTATTGTAACTTATTGTTTCACACTGCATTATATCCTTTTGTAGCTTATAGCCTTGTATCATAAGGAATTATACTAGTTGCCCTTTAAAATCATGTAGAAATGTCCACTTAGTGAAAAAGGGAATATCTTTAAATATTTGCTAAGAAGCCTTTTCAGGGGCATAATGCTGCGTATGCTACATACTGAGGAAAGGTCTGCCTCTCTCAGGTGCTTGAGAGAAGAACATTCAAAAAATCTTGCGAGTCAGTGAGAGTAAATGTCAGTTTGCACTGGAGCCTCAACATTTTATTCCTCATGATGCCTCCTTAAAATAAAAACATCTCCTACTGTGACAGCAGAGGTGAAACAACGGTATGGGGTCTGACGTATGAGCACTTTTCTGGCAGCGCAGTTTGGCTGAGGAAGCACTTTGTAATTTTAGAAAATTGAAGTTGCCACACGTGATTTATGTATGTATCATCTCGGCCAACAAACCTTTCAAAGCTACATTTCCTGTAAAAATTAGAGCCAGAGGGACATTAAGATCTTTACTTGGACAGAGATAAATCACATACATTTTCAGCTGTTTGCTCTGAACATGGACAGGGAGTGCTCCTAAAATGTGTGTTTATGAACAGATCAATCAATACATCTGACCTATTACCTCAAGGGCTTGTCATGGGTACTATTTCAGGTTTACAGCCTTTCAGCGTGAGCTCTATTGATTGCACGCCTTCAGGAACACTTCTGGTGTAAGGACATGAAGGAGGAGAGAGGAGAAGGAGGAAATGGTTCATCTCCTGTTATTGGAGTTGTGGGGATTTGGATCTGAGGTTTACTTGAACCGCAAGAGCACTAATGTGTGACACAGCCGAGGCTGACAGGCTTTCTTCTGTTAGTGAGAAGAAAAGGTTTTACTGGATGATCTAACTTGAATTCTGAGAAAATATTAGGAGGGTCTACAATGGAAATAAGGAAATGATAGTGGGCATTGTTTGATCTGTAAAGACTACCCTCATTTTGATGATTTAGCTCAGGTAAACAAAGTTTTCTGTCTTTGTTTTGTTTGGATTTATAAGCACAGCAAGTATCTTCACATAATTCATTGACAGGATAGACCCCTATTTTATTCTCTCGGTTTATTGTCCATGATATAAAGTGATGGTTAACCTCAACGTGACCTTACAAGGTAACGATAAGTTTAAGAACTTCTTGGACCTTCATACTTGCATTGTTTGTTTAAAGCAGTTTCCTGTAATTGTCAGTCTCAGGATGATAGCTGTTCACTGGTGAATCTGACTTTGTCTGGGGTTATTGCCTGTTAAAAAATGTTTCTGAATTTTACGTTTTTGCTCGGTTTTGTTTATTTATTTGTTTGTTGGTTTGTTAACAAAATAACTGAAAAAAACAATGAATGGATTTGGATTACATTTTTAAGGGAAATTTGATCACGATACAAGGAAGAAGTGATTAGGTCTTAGTGGTGATCCAATGTAGGAATTTTAAAGATTGGGCAGTTTTCTTCATTTTTCACAATAACTCGTGGGGCAATTTTGGAAATGCCTTGGCAGAAATGTACTTTCTGAACACTTCTAGTCAGAGAAGTTTGAAAATGCTTGATCGTTGTTGAACTAATGTCTAGGTTTCTCCAAATGACACAAATGCCCAGAATCTACATCTGGCTGTAAAGTTTCTTGAAGTCAGAAATGTCATGAAATTGCCCTTAATAGCTAAAAAATTGAGGCATTGGCAGACTTTGATTCCTTTTTTCTCTAGCTCCAAAGACCAAAGAGTCTGCACATTAACTTTTATCGGCTGAAGGTAAAGGCCAACAGGAAAAAAAAAAAAAGTGAAAGAGCAACAAACATCCTCGGGGCTTGAACTGGCCCTGCGGCTTGTATAAAAATGAAGAAAACAGTTCAACATGCCTTGTGTTCTTAAAACAAAAGACTTCGATCCCTGTACTTTGACAGTACATTGTGACATTGCCCACAGAGGAGTGGAAAACATCTTCTGGTTTTCAGAAGAAACGGCTTCATCCTTTCTGTCCACGCTCTCGCCATTTCACAGTGGCTCTGAACATGAAGCTGTGCACTTCAGAGCTAGTTTTTGTCTCGCTCTCAGATGCAACAATCTGATCAAATCAGGCCCACTGTGTCTGAAGCGTCACGGTCAGAGGGCTGCCTACCTATGCGGCGAAATGCTATGCAGTTATGTTCTGTCTGGCTTGGCAAACCATGTCATGTTTGAGATCGCTGATTCCCACGGATAAGCATTTTGTGTTTGAAGACTGTGGACTGAGAGAATAAATCAACAAAGAGGGGAGCACAGCAGCAGTCCACTGTTAAGCTTAAGTATGTTGTTTCTGTGCCTTCACACAGACAGAAGCAGACCAGTCCATGTGAACATATTTCAACAACACTCAGAGGGATTTTCTTCAAACTTAGCAAGAATCCCCTCTCTGAATCAGGGCCAAAATGGCTAAAATTTCAAGATTAAAGGTCAAGGTTATGAAGCCTCATTTTCACCCATGTTTGATAATGTGGCTTCGTTAAGGTCGTATCTAGAATGTTTCAGGGACTTTTCTCAGACTTGAAACAACTGTCCTCTCTGTCCCGAGGATGGGCTTATTGGTACTCAAGGTGAAAGGTCAAGTATCTTCAGGATCACCACTTGCTTTTGAATTCAAGATTTTTTTTGTTGTTGTTTATTTACCTCAAACTTTGCAGAGTTGTTCATTCTGGCCTGCCAATGAACTGATTAGACTCTCAAGTTCCAAGGGAACTGAATCTTTGGATCATCTGTAGCTTGTGATGGTCATATCCTAAATGTGTTTGAAAGGATTTTCGTCAAACTTTTGACAAATGTGCTCTTTGACTCAAAAAAGAACTTATGGGGGGTTTTGAAGGTCAGGTGTTAAAGGTCATGGTCATGGAGCCCCATGATTACTTTTTGTGTATGCAATATTTTGAAACTGCATTAAGACATGTTCTTCAACTGACTCTGATTGAATTCTATTTTGGGGATACAAGGTCAAGGCCATGGAATCTCATGATCATCTATTGCTTGTCAAGGTGATATCCTAAGAACATTTTTTGTCATTCAACGATAAAATCATTAGATTTTGAAGGTTGAAGTTCAAGGTCTCTGAGCCTCACCATCATCTCTTGCTTGTCAATGTGATACCTCAAGAATGCTTTGTATGTATTTTCTGACTTTGGTCATATGCCATGTCTAATTGTCAATAAACCAACTAGAAAAGCACTCAAAGAGCACAGACCTCCGCCAAGCAGCTTCGGTCCACTCCAAAATTCCTGGATCCAGATGGTGATCCGGATCACTCCCAAAATCGAATCATTTGTTCCTTTACCCATTCCACACATTTGCTGAAAATTTCATCCAAATCCGTCCATAACTTTTCAAGTTATTTTGAGCACAAACAGACAAACAAACAAACCAACGCCGGCAAAAACATAACCTCCTTGGCGGAGGTAATTAGAATTAAGAGTTAAAATCTCAAAGGTCATTGGCTTTCATGATCATCCCTTGAATGTGAAAATTGTAATGCAAGTACTTTTAGTGATTTCTTCAAGCTTTAAACAAATATCCTTTCAGACTTAAGGATGGAATCATTGGAATTTGTTGATCAAATGTCATTGTTGAAACACAGTTTGTACAACTGTCAACCATGGATTCACAATGTACTTGTTGAATTTTGGCACTTCAGTGTCAAAAGTTATTTTCCCTTGTTTGTGAGAATTTTCAAACATTGCACAAATGTCAACAGGGATAGACTCTTTAGAGTTCAAAGGTCAAAAGATAAAAGAACAAGGCCATTGTGGTCATCTCTTCATAGTGAGAGTTACATCTCAAAATCATTTGAGAGATAATCTTCTAACTTTGCTGAGTTGTCCTTTTCTGACTTTTCGATAAACTAAAAGGCCATTGGGCCTCGTCATCATCTTTTGCTTTGGGAGACAATACTGTAAGAATGCTTTGACTTTCTGGCAGACTCTGTACTCATGAACTCTCTAATTTTAGGAAGAATTCATTTGATTTTTGAGGTCAAAGGTCAGGGTATTGGAGCATCAGGTTCAGCCCTGGTTGTTCATGCAGTATCACAAGAATGTTTTGAGGAATTTTCTTCAAAGTTGAAACAAATCTTAACTTTGACTCAACGATAAACTGCTTAGATTTTGATGCTTATGGGTCACATATCAAGGTCATTGAGCCTTGTGTTAATCCCTTGCTTGCAAAAATGATGTTTATACTTTTTGAGGGATTTTCTTCAATCTTTGTAGAAATGTTGCATCAGACATGAAAATAAACTGCTTACATTTTTGACTCTAAAGCTCTAAAGTTCTTTGGGACTCATACTCATCCATTGCTCATAAAGGTTACAACTTATTACCTAATTGCAAAAACATCCCAGCCCTTTCTTCTTTTCCACTCACTGTACTTTCACCTTCCTCCTCTTGTGCACCCTATGGAGGCATAAAACCACCCAGTTTTAACGCTGCAGCTTTGTAAGCATCACTTGTCTTACTGAGGATATTTATAAAGATGAGAATTGCTGTGCTGCAGTCTCAAACTTCACTAATGCTGTTTCCTGATACTGGATTATGTTTAAGGATGATATTTGTTGATGCTAAACAAAACAAAAAGTAACGGACTCAGCAAAAGACAGTGCTTAGACTAACACCTGCACCTCCTGCTAATAGGAGAGAAAAGACAGAATGATGTTCACAAAGGAAGCATCACATAATTCTACTGTATGGCTGCTGAAAATAGCTGCAATTATGTCAGCCATAAAGAAACAAAAAGGAAAAAAAAAAAGAGAACTGTGCTAATCAACACCATCGCTGCTCCCTTCATCAAAATACACCCAAAGTTGTCATCAATCAATTTCATTTTCACTCCCACTGAGGATTGAGAGGCAGCACAAAAATAAACATCACAAACATCAGCCACAAAACAAGCTCCAAAGAGATTTTTTCAGAGAGGCTTTCAAGTCCAAGTGTTGGAAAGAAAAAGAGTGTCTGATTGAAGCAGGAAGGGGGTAGGGATCTTTAAACAAACAGCAATAAAACTGTTTACATTTACAAGCTCTTATTATTTATTTCTGACTTGATTGTTAGGATGCAAACCTTTACAACTCCGTCTTCTTTTAGCAGATCTGGCAGAAGTGATTAATTAGATAAGGAGCCATTCCAGGATGTAATAATGATGCTACAGCCAAACTGAAAGTAAAAATACTATTTTGTGCCTTATTTTGGGGAATAGTTCCATCTCCCTGTGTTGATCACAATGTGTCTGTTGTTTTATATGAAGAAAGACGCATACAGCTGACAAGTCCTATGTTTAAAAAGCATAGAGACTTATCTCAGTCTATTCTCGCCATCTCAAAAGCCATCATAATTACAATTTAAGTATTTTTCAGTGTACATATTTTCCTTTTTATGAGCTCAAGCCTGCAACCTTGGCTCATAGCTTGGGTAAAAGGGTCTCAGATGGAATGTGATGCTCTATCAGCTTTAAGGTTGTTGAAATATGGTCAACATTTTTAACTAAAACACTGACGAGCACACTTAGCTCATATTATCTTCATGGATTTTTCCCTTAGAACATGCTTGAAGGCCCATTATATCCTGATTTTCTTGATTAAAAACCATTAAAATTGGTGTTTACTGTGCAAAGCAATATGTCACAAATTTTTCTTGCATATGTCCCAAGGGGGCGGGGGGGGGGCTCAACTCGAGAGGCGCCCTGAGTGAAAAAGGTTGGCAACCACTGGGTGACAAAAGCAAACAAGCCCACAAACCTTTGTTGAGAATTGCTTCACTTGATGTTACACCAGGGAGTAGGTATCAGATGTCAAAATGGCTGACAACATGCAGAGGTCACTCTTTATTTTGAATTTCAAATATCAAGGACAGAAAAACCAAATGGATTGTCTCAACATAAAAACCCCTTCAACAAAAATAGCAGAATATTAAATGTATTTTTACATGCCAAATTAAAACCTCTGTGGTGATGTAACTTACTTATGTAATAGACTGAACTGAAGTTAATGTCAGTGTTTTTTCTATCAATCTTTTTTTTTTTTAACACGAAAACAGGTATTGATAATCGCAAACAGCTGAAAAGAGTTAGTAAACTACAAGGTAGTATTTTTTGAAAGACCAAAATGAATGTAGAAGCTTTTCTTTGTCCAACAATAGCAATAAAAAAACAGCTTCAAAATGTGTTATTTCAATGCCATTATTTGATTTGTTAGGGTGGATCACCATGGCCGCATACTTTTTGACAAATTTCCATGACAGAGAGCAGTTGGAAGTTTAATTTGTAGCAATTTCATATGATTTGTTATCAATCCATTATTTCCATCCCCTTTCTGAGCTTTTAAACTAATTGATTGATATATTTAAAGTGGTATAAGTTACACCTTTGGGATAAAATGTGAATAGAAAATGCTAGAATAAGTAGTAACATAATTACAGTGTAGCATCATGGCTTTAAAAAACAATACGGTGACAATCAGCTGCTTTTACACATTAAGAGGGATGTTTTCATTGTTTTCCCTCTCACATATTAATTCGCAAGTAATCACTCTCATTTAGAATGTACTGTGCTCAAAATGAGCCTCTATTTCAAACTTCTCTCCATTTACAGACCCTAAAACACATGAACTCATGTGGACTTCTGTCCTCTTCTACTCTCCTTTTCGCATTTTAACAGTGTCCTATAGGTAGCTGTTATGCTTCCTGTTTTTCCTTGAGTTGTACCTTAAGCCATGCCGCCTTAGCAAATTGGTTTCAGCCTCTGTATGATTGTTACACTGCATTTTATTTCCTGAACCGTGGAACAGAAAGAACATTCAAAGGATTCAATTTCTCTGAAGAAAAGAGTCGCACTTGTGAAGTCCTGCCTTCAGTGAAAATATCCCAAGTCGGAGCAAGACAACTCGAAAACATTTTAATCACGGCTGTAATTGATACGGAGGAGCGTCTGTGAGAATTAATGAATCCAAAAGGGGCCCTTTGATGTAAGCAGGGACTGTGACATTCAGATTTGTGCTCAACGGAGTCTGAAGCTGATAGCTGCTCAGAAATAGCTGACTTTGGCATTGGTCGGCCGTCATCCATCACCTTTGATATCAGGCGGCTGACAGGTAGATTGATACGGCTGATACAGATCGCAGAGGGATCCAACACAGGAAGTATGACTTTTCTCTGGGTCAGCTCTCCGACTTTTAATTACATTTAAATGTATAATGATGTCAGGTTAGGACCAGTGGCTGATTGTCAGTGTAGATTTAAGTTAATACTGAAAATAATATACCTTCTAAAATGTGAAGTAACATATATTTTGTATTTAATGCTAATGTTTGTCCCTTCAATCCATCTGCAAGCAAGATAACTCAAACAGCTCTACTTATTTTTGATGAAATTTTCAGGGAATTTTGTTCATGGCACAATCAAATTCAAACTTTATTTAACCAGGAGAAACTCATTAAATTAAGAATCTCATTTACAAGAGTGCCCTGGCCAAGACAAGCAGCAGCACATTATCAATGAAACAGTTACAACTACAGAAAAAAAATAAAACAAAACAAACAAAACAGTCAAATGATTGTCACAGAGCAAAAAACCATCAGTCAAAGCAACTATAGCCTGCTCCATCTTCCTTTAAGATGAGCTATGGGATAAAGAAGTGACTATGTTTTGGGTCTGATCTGAAAACAGATGTGGATCCATGAATATTTTTAAATGATTTGTTAACATTGTGATGGGCTATTTCCTCATTTTCCCTAATACTCAGTAAGTTCTCAACAGATTTGATGACATTTTCTTGAAGTTTGGTCAAGCTACATGGGAAAGTGATTAGATTTGGTGGTGATCTGAGTCAGGATGCAGATCTTGGAATTTTTAAAGGATTTGTTCACGTTAAGAGACAGGGAAGTTTTTATATTTTTGTTAGTAGCTTGATGAAGGGGTTGATAGAAAAGCCTCGCCATTCAGCCTTTTGTTTTCTGTGTAACAGTGTCTACCAGGTGTCTTTCTCTGCTGCCACGCAACACAGTTTTCCTGCATTTTTTCAGAGCCTGTGAAAGTTGAAACATTTTCAACTTTTCAGTGGGATATGCAGAGTTGCAGGGCATTTACCTTTAGCCGAAAGCAGACCCAAAATAAGATGAAAACAGGCAAATAGACAGATGAGGGTCATGACTGATGCTCCCAGTGAGGCAACTGCCATTTTTTTGTCAGGATTATGAATCACTCTGACTGAGAATGAATGGTCCAGGAAAGAGTGCTTCACTGAACTGCTTATACAACACACTTAGGGCACTGTATGTGTTGCAAAGCTGAGACCATTTCATTTGTTCAAGCCCATTTTTTTAAATTTCATCCAGCTGCATGTGCGTGGATGCCGATCCTCTCTACAATTGTCCCTGCATTTTCACCCCCTGAGCGCATCAGCACCTAAGATTGTCAGAAATGCCTTGGTGGAGGTTTGTCCTCCCTGAGCACCTCTAGTTTACTCATTAAAACATCACTGCTGAAAGGGATAGCATGCTGGCTGTGCTGTGTACCCAAGTAGTGCTGAAACAAAGCAGCTTGGTAGGGGAAAAGTAAGTTGTTGCCTGGAAATTAGATAAAGCTTGCAATTACCATTCACATTTTTTGCTTTGATTTCATCTGAAATTATGTGGAGAAGGTGGCCCCATGTGCAGTAGAGTGTAGCTCTAGTCCCTGTTCTGACTATTTCTGTTCAGATGCAGAGCTGATCTCAGTCACTGCGGCTCATGTTCAGGCTTGTGCTGTGTACTTCATAGACCCCCACTTTGAAAATCCCAAACTATTCCTTTAACTGAGCTCAGCTTGTTTTTTTTCCATTTATTGCTTAAGGCAGAATAATAAGCTACATAAAATGATGAGCTGTTTTGTTATAATGTTCTAAAATTAGCATCCAGCCTGCATGAATGTACGAGGCAGTAGTACATTAGCAGCACTTGCTCTCTTTCATAGGGTTAAAGGAGCGAGCTTGAGGATTACTCCTGATGCTGCTCAAGACAGATGGTAATAGGACACGACCTCAATAATGGCAGAAGCTGAGGGCGCTCTGACTGCAAAAGAGATCATTGAGCACTCTGGAGGATTGTGCATCCAATTGAGGAATAAACGCGACTTAATTAACAAACAAGGGGACATGTTATTGCTGTTCGCACAAATAGGTGCCTTCACATGACTGTTCCATCAACGAGGAATCCACAAAGAGGGGTTTCCTAGACAACTAGTTCAAGTTCAATTAAATCCAGTTGAGAGTATTTTGGCTGCATGGCACAATTGTATCACCTTCAGGGAAAATCACATGCTCAGACAACATGAGCGTGAACGTCGTCTTAGATAGACTTCTTCTTTTAAGTCAGGATTTATGTTCAAAGTCAGTCAAGCAGAGGAAAAAAGGTGACCTTCCCACACACAGCCTCCTTCCATACAGTCTCCACCAGCATGATCAGCTCTGTAAGCATGCTGTTACGTCGAGTCGAGCTGTGAGTAGCATATTTAAACTCTGGGCTCTCTCATGGATGAGTTGTTTCAGCTGGAAAGGAGCACTTCATCCTCCCCGAGATAAATCATTCATCCAGTTATTGACCTCTTTGTGGGGCAGTGATTCTGAGGGGATCCTGACCTGTCAAAGCTGATTTGTTTCAAATGTCAGCAGGGCCACAAAGGTGCCCTGACGTGAACTATGTGATTAGAGAAGTTAGCGGGAAATAAAACACTTCAGAGAGAGATTTACCAACAGAGATAGATTTTAGCACCCTGGCATAAACCTGATTTATCATCAACACATTAGTTTGCTTCTCACTTAATTCTTTTTAGATTAATGAAACTTCCCAAGTGCACCCAAAGGCAAAAAATAATCTCCTTTGCACGCCTCTCCCAAACACATGAAGCAGAGACTCCATATTCCTGCAATGATCTTTATTTTTGGCTTTGCTTTAGTTACAAAAGAGTCCATCTTTAGTTGAACTCAATTGAAGATCCAAGGGCGTCCCGGTCACCTTACAATCCCAAACTATGATAATTTGTAATATCAGAGATGGAATTTATCTTGTACTTCACCATTTGGGCTCTCTTCAGTGTGGCACAGTTCCTTGAATAAGAAGTTTGAATAGAAAAACAACTTTTAATAGCCATAACTTCCAAAATTGATCTGTCCTTGGGTTTGTTGTTGTCAGCTCTGTGTTCACCTTAAAGCTGGAGATCTACTTGCAGTTTGTCCTTGCGTTTGTCTCCTGGTGTCAGAAGTGTTCTTCTTTGTACACTTTACTCTACGTGACACATAAAGACCTAACGCTGTATGCCACTACCTTTTGTATGAGAAGTCACCTGTAAATATGGTGACAGTTATATTAATTCAGAAAGAATAAGTAACAATATAAATGTCAATAATCATTGTCATCATCAGATTTTGTTAAATATGTAGGTTTGGCCCAGATGAGCATCTTGCTTCTGCCTATGCCTTTGCAGTCACTACCTAATACAAGAATGTCTGGTTTGTTTAAAATGTCTATCTTGTGACAAATATTGTATAAACTGATGACCACAGGTCAGACCTTATCATCAGCATAGTTTGAATTATTTTCCACCATGCACTGTTGTAACTGTCTCTGTGTTACAGTTTGAATAACTATGTTAACTGATGAGTTTTAGCCAACTGTGTTCATAGACGTTAAAGCATCAGAGAAATCAGAGATAGCCAATGTCTCTTTATCAGGCTTTTCAGCATTATATCCAAAAACTCTGATCAGTAGTTTATTTTGAGAAAAGGTAACAGAATGTCACCAATCTACATGGTCACCAGTGGAACTGATACACCAAATCTATTTCCAAAAAATATTTCTGACTTCTAGAAGAGAACCAACATGTCATGAGCTAAATCAATGTACATATTTGTGTCTGAGCAGTACGATTAACATGCTATGGATGTTGATGACTGCGGACTTAATTTAACAGTTTGCTTTTAAAAATTGTTGTAATAAATTGCTGCTGATGTGTTGAATCTGTCACATCCCCTCTGCCTTCACATTGATCCTTCTGGTCAATAATAGATAAAAATATCAGAATTCTGTCTTCTCATTAGATCTGGACATAAGATAAGTCAGATTTGTTTCTCCTCCACCATTGTTGATAACAGTAAGTGGATATCTGCAGCTCCACCTTTTCTTGATATTGACTGGTGAGTCAGGAAAGTTTCCATTGATGAGTGCAGGGCTGTCCCAAAAGTTGAACCTTTTTCAAATACATGCCCTATAAAGAGCAAAAAGACTGCACTCTTGAGTGCACTCTTGAGTGCAGTCTTGATGGTGAGCCCTGAAAATGCTGAACTAGCCTTTTTAACTCTGCCAAGAAGTTCATGTTTTTTCCGGCTCTTGTTTCTTCATTCAGCTGCCCGTCAACCTAAAAGTAGGATAATTCAAACAATTTTGGACAGATTTTGATGAAATTTTCAGAGAACTTTGGTCATGGCACAAGGAAAAAGTGATTTGATCATATTGGTGATCCGAATATGCATGTGGATTAGGTATGGGAATTGAAATTCAGTTCCCGTTGAGAATCGATCACAACTCCCTGAAGGAATCAATATCATTAGTCTTTTTAAACACTTTCTTTATCAATTTCTTCCACTCTGCTCTGCATGCTTTTCCAAACAAAGACATCACACTCTTATTCAAGGCAGTCAACAGACATGATGAAAAAGAACTCAAAATTGATGGCAGACAGAGGGCAGAAATGGTCAAAACTGAGTCTTAATTTTTGACAAAAAGACTTTTTGCACAATTTGATTTTGACATTGTTGGCACTGAAAACCTGTGTAGGCACACCGTTGCCCACATAGAAAATCCCCAGGAATTGATAAGGGAATTTTGAAAGAATCAGATTGATAAGCAGTATCATTAATGGCATTTGTATCAATTGAATCTTATCAATTCCCATCCCTTACATGGATTTAGGATTTTTTTTTCAATGATTTGTTGTTGGGTATAACTCAAAAAGCTCTCAGCCGTTTTGATGACATTTTCAGAGACAACGAGTGCGGCACCAGGAAGATGTGATTAGATTGTGGCGTTGATTTGAATCTCGATGGGGATCCTCAAATTTCTTCAGTGATTTGTTAACATTGTGTGATGGGGCAATTTGCCATATTTTCATTAATAACTCAGCTAAGAATCTCAGAATTGCCTTGCTGGAGGTTTTTGCTCTTGTAGCACTTCAAGTTAAGTATTGGAAATGAGTATTGTAACATTTTATGTCTCTTATGTACAAGTCCCAGTCAGGCCACCCTGAAAAAGAATGTCCCCACCCTTAATTATATGTCCTTTTTTGGTCATCAAATCAATATCTTAAATCTCATTGACCTTATATACTGTATGAAAAAAAAAAAAAAAAAAATGTTCAAGGTTCAACTGAGGGTAAAAAATGCAGCACTCTGAGCTGTACTGTACGGTTAAATGAAAGCCCAGCCAGCAGACCTGAAAGATAGACATGCTCATCCATCCATGAAACCCGCTGCACTTTGTCAAGTGTCAAATTACACACCAGCAGAAAAAAAATCTATCCTATGCTCTGTGAACCTGAATGATCTTTAACTGGGAAGTCAATTTTAAATATGTGAAGAATGGGAAGGTTTGGTAAATTAAATTGTGATATTCCTCAGGATAAATGTTCCAGGATATGAAGACGCACAGACAATAAAAATAAAGGCCCCACATATCAGATGGTAAAAAAAAATGTAGGAAGGGTTTTTTTCAGCCCTGTGGTGATGTTTTCTGTTTTATTCTGTCTAATTAACGCTAATACACTGTTGTAATTAGACAGGAAATTTTGTTTCAATGTTTTTGAGAATATATCCATGTAATGCCTTTTTTCCGCCCTCTAATTACATTTTAGCTAATAAGTAGACTCCACTTTGTGTGCCTGACAAAGAGAACAAGCCTCAGATGTCGCTGAAAATGCCAAGAAAGTAAAGAGGAGGGGAAAGAAAATCTTCTCAGGTCCCAGCAGATTTTTAAAGGCCTTGATGATCCTCCCCAGCTAAACTTGGGATTATATCCGGAGTTGGCAGTTCATCACGCTTGCATGCGGGAGGTGCTGAGGAGCGAGAGGCTTGTCAGGAAGGCATTCTGCTGCCAATTAGTATCAATCGGGAGGAAAATAAGGGCTGCACTGTTGCAATTTTTTCTTACAGGGGAGCTTTTTTTCCACACCACAGCTCCACATCTCCCTGCATGTGAGAGTTGTTTTCACCTCTTCATCAGGGAAATCAAACCCCTGAGCTGTTACGCTATCTGTGACACGGTGCGCCTGATAAAACTTCTTTGTGTGAAATTACATCAATTATCATTCATTTCCTCTTTTGGAAAGAGATCTGGATCATACTCAATTTTGAAGTGGGGTTCACTGCTAATTGGCGCATTTGTGTAATTTTCTTGTGCTTCGTCTTTGCATGATATGTGTTGTGAATTTATTTTTAAGGGAAAAAAATATCTTAAGCTTCTTTAAAGTACTTGTTTGGTAAAAATCAATGAACTGACATGGAAGAACTCACTTTGAGGATATTGAACTATAATTATGAATTGTGGACTGATTTCATGACATACATACATAGATAGATAGATAGATAGATAGATAAATACTTAATTGACAGACTCAGTGGACATAAAACAATCAAAACAAACAAAATAAAGACAACAACTGAGAAAAAAACATCTATACCAGCATCTGTACTTGGAAGACTATTATTGAACAAAGCTCAATGTCGGATTTGTCAGCAATTAATATTGAGGTCTCAGAATCAGTAAATCTGTACATAATTGTTTATGAGTTCTTAAAAGTGTGTGAATTGAGTTCAAATGGTTCACTAGCAATGGTCGCCCAGAAGTATTTGAATCATTATACGCTATACTTAGCCCTCAGGTGAGCAGTATATAGAGGGGCACCGCTTACCCTCAAGGGAGTTATCTTAACAATATCAGAGCACTTAGATGATTTGCACACCAAAGTGTTGTACCAAGCATACGGCACTGTCTACACAAATCATCACACACTTTACCAGTCATGATGTGTCCGAGATATTTTTTGGATACATCTGAGATTGAGCCCATGCCCTGACAGATGGAAACTTAGCAAATTTACATCCCTACCTTCACACCTGCATATTGGTTCGGTACTTTTTGCGTATTGTAATGTACATCATATTTTGCCCAATCCTTTCAACAAATATTCAGCAGCTGCAAAGACCCAGCACTGCTAGGGTAAAAATAGCCAGATCATCAGCATAATGAATTGTTAATTATTTGTTTGCCAACACACACAGTTTTGAAGAATGATTGAACTTTTGGGAAAAAAAACTCTAAGAGATAAGACATTCCAGAAAGTCCACAAAGAGCACCAAATCAACATAAACTGAGAGTCCTCCAGGCATTTTAAAGTAACAATATCCAACTTTTTCAGCATAAAACATTAGTTTAGAAGTCAATCCAGAATTACAATGGATTTTCAGTTATGATGTGTGTATGCGCACGAGTCATCAAGGAGGAGATGCAATGTTAGTCACATGACTCAGCACAGCTTGTTGCAATTTGTGTGTAGTATAGGGGAAAACAAAAGCTACCAATTATTTGTTTCCTTGAAAATCTACAATAAAAGTCTTTCTGATATTCACTATAGTAGGCTGTCTGAGACTGGCTGTCAGCAGTGGCGGGCTAGCTTGAATCAGCTGTGGAACAATGGAATGCTGGCATGTTAGTAATCGCGACTCCATTTCCTGCCAGACCTAGCACTTTGACCTATTTTTGGTGTAAAATTTTACAATGTTGGGTAAAATACATAACTAAAAATCATTCCAAATTTGTGTGTGTGAAATACATCTTGCACTGCCCTTTTGGTGTCTTGCAACTCTCAGTGGGGTTCAGACTCACATTTTGAAGACAGTACTCTTCATCATCTTATCTGCAAGAATTACTAATGCTTAGCGGGATGGTTTAAAACATGGGGCTGCAGATTTTGAATTTCCTAAAAACATTGGTCGAAATTTAGAGAAGCAGATCTAACATTTATCTAGAAAATTACCTTGTAAAAATGCAATATGGGGCAAGAGGAAATTATCATTTTTCTAAATACCATTCAGCCCTAAATGCTATTGTTAAACCATGTATAATCAATTTCAGACAAGTTGATAATAGTATAACTTTTCAGAAAAGGCATTATCTGAATGCAACAGTCACAAGCTAATTTATAAACAAAAAGATTAATTAATACTATGTCATCAATGAAGAGTTTTTCCTGTTTGTAAATTCTGTTTGTTATTTGAGGTTATGTTGATGGAAACACTAGTTATGGAGGCCCCTAGCTGTTTGGTCTTGGCAAAGTCTGAAAGGTCACGTCCTTTTGTCCTGATAACTCAAAACTCTCCTCAGAAAATCAGATCAGTCCACAGGAGACTCGCAAAAATCTATGACTTCTCTAAACTGTGTTTGAGAGGGCCATTTAGTTCAAGCGCTGAAGGCTGTTTCAGTGCACATCCTCCTCAAGTTTGATTTGAGGAAAACATCCAAACATAGATTCTGGCGGTGCACATACCCACATGTACTCCCTCCGTCACTCTTTTCACAGCTGCCATCATAGCTGTAAAAATAAACTCTTATCTATCAGGGACTGTTAGTGAAAGTGCTGGGGTTAAAATTTAATGAGAATTTTGGATGTGCCTCTACACCGATTTTTCCACTAAACTAAAATGATGTGGTCCGTGTGGGAGGCTGCTTCTCTGCTAATACAGGTTCAAGCACACAGTCGTGTGTTGACACAGCCATTGAGCCGTTCAACCTATTACTACCTGCTATTAAACACCGTGTCAAACCTGGTTATGTCTGCGTGAGAAGCTGTAGACTTCGGCCTAGGGCACATCCAGTGTGCATCATGAAATCAAAGGAGCTCAGCTAAAAGATGGATGCTTCACCTCATGTGTATTCAGTGAAAGCCTCCATCGAACAGAAAGATGTTCTGTGAGAGAACAAATTGTTGTGTAGGAGTTGGAAGCATCCCTGTTCTGTGCTGTCGTGATGCTCTTGAAAGCCAAAATGGGGATGGTAACAGACTGGTGTCCATTTTAATAATGTTTAGTCTACAGTGTTGTTTGTTCCTATGGAGCTTGAGCCCTTGTTATATTACAGTGATTCTAAGTGTGGATGCATTATCGCAGGGATGATTAATTTGGTTTTTTTTTTCTTTCATGAACAGTATAGTTTTCAATTTATTTTAATTTTTTCAATATAGTGATATGGATATCGCTATATTGTGACATTATTGTCAGACTTGGGCCTTGTATCGGTTCATAATGTGTTATAACATTGTATTGTATTATAATGGTGTCATGTTATATTATAAACAACTGCATCATAATGTAGTTAATGGCACCATACCATATCATCACTGACTCATTATACCATATCCAATAGTGTCTTGTCCTAACATATTGACATAATAATAACTTATTTTTATTGCACCTTTAAAACAATAAGGTCCTGCAACAAGTATGCAAAGGCAAAACACATTTTCTAACCTATGCCATTGAGATTGTGCAGCAATAGCAGGAGGAATAGCAAAGCAAAACTGGAGGCAGACATCAATTGCCACCACAAGCTAGCAGACACCATGGGCGTCTCACCATGTTTATATTTCACAGCTGGTAGAAAGTGCTAACTGCCTCTAAGCTTGTAACTAAATCACACCCATTTATTTCACGCTGAGTATACAGGGATACTCAACAAATGGAAGAGGCATGGATGTGCATAAACCTCAGGTTGTCACTGAAGGCATATTGTTAATGCATAGTAAGGCTGTGCATATTGAAGTGAGAAGCAACTTCAGTGGCCAAAATGGTTGTTACTTTGTGTCAATGCATGTATGCAAGGTCTGAAAAAAGGGATTATAGAAACCTCATCCCACTTGTGAGTGATTTTTTTTCAGTCACAGTGATTGACCTCATATACTCATTTTGTAATGTGTCTGGAAATGATTTTGCCTCTAGCTATGCCCCTTGCTAAAAAAAATGTGACTGTAACATTGCTAAGATGCCAACTCAGCACCCCTTAGAGCCACTGTTATGCCTTTTTGTTTGTTACCTTTGCCAAAAGAAATATGTCTTGCCCGCATGTGTTTGAATGTTTTTTAGTTTGTTTACAAGATAACTCAAAAGCTATGAACAGAATTTATTGAAATTTTTAGGACAGGTCCGAAACGGGCCAAGAACCAACCAGTCAGATTTTGGTGGTGATCGAAATCTAGATGCAATCGGGGTTCTTCTTTCAATGATTTGCTAACGTTGCAAGATAGGGCAGTTTTCAACATTTTAGCTAATATCTCAATAACTTCACAACAGATTTTGATTTTATTTTTAAGGAATGATGGTCATGGCCTGGGGGGAAAGTGTTTGGAGTTCAATGGTGATCTGAATCCAGGTATGGATCTAGGAATCGTCCCTAGAGGTTGCTCACAGTGCAAGATAGGTCTCCTCTTTTGGAGCACTTCTGTGTACAAGACAAAAAGTCAGCAGCATCAGGGCTTTTCCCTCTCTCACTGCTTACAGCGCCAGTAGCTGCCTTAAAACATTGCTCATCCAAATGGACCTACCAGTGTCACGTTCTACCATTGTTTTGTCAATAGCTTAAGCCCATTTGTGTGAGATAGCAAGCCCAGTTCAGAGCACAGAATGACGACAGAGTTGTTGAAACATGGTATTGGTCAATCAGAGCAGACAGGACCCATGTAGAGAAAGGGCCTTTAAAGTGGCAGGAGCTCTAAAAGAGCATTTTAGACAGTGTGAGAATACAGGTGGATCAGGATTACTTAGCATGTGAAATATAAAGCTTTTTTTTTTTTATATTTGAATGGAAATTAAGGCAGACTATGTGGTGTAATGTAGAAATTGAAATTTGATGAGAAAGAATAGCCTTTAGCAAGTAGCTGTAATGCTAATTTAACATGCTGCTCACTCTTGTTCTTCATTCACCTTACAAAATTTCAATTTCTCACCTAACTCTCCAAAAGTAAGGACATGAGAACATTTTTGGTGCTCTTAAATAGATCCATTATTACTCTTTCCTTGTTCCTGTTAAGCCCTTGAGAGGAGGACTGTTTGATGAAGCCATCAAAGCAGCACACTCCGATAACCAACGTACCTAAAGCCTCTAAGTAACGTGACTGATCTCCATTATATGCCTCAATCCCTAATATCCGCCTCCTGACAACATCAGTACAAGGAATAGTGACTCACTACAGCCGCAGACAAAAGCTGAAAATGAAGTGATTCATATTAATTTTATCTCCCTTGATCAGCCTGACAGTCCTGCAACAACTGACTCATCTGTCGAAACACAAATGTATCGTGTACACATGGTATTTGGAAGTGCATGTTTTTCAGCTCAGGCCGGGCTTTGAGGTGGAAGAGAAGGTCAGAGGGAAGAAATATTTTTCATTGTAGCGTAAAACTGACAGGTCAGTTGCCCCTGAGTAGAGCAGCACCTTCTCTATTCTGAATTTATGAAATATTTAGCCGACTGGGAGACAAAGGAAGTGCTCCTGTGACATGGAACCAACAGGAGGTGCTCCCAGTGGCTCAGAGTGCAACTGCGTGCCGCTGGGTGTGACTGCACCGAGCAACCTTTGAAGCTATTAACTGACCCTTAAAACAGATCAGTGCTACAACAGTCTACGCTGCTGTTCACAGTCTCTTCGACCAAGAGTCACGAGTCACCTTTTGAAATGATCATTTACAATCAGTGTGATTCATTTAAAGGAATGCACAGCGATCAAGGGGTTTTGGCAGATTATTACACAGCTATTCCAAATACTTGATTGCAGTTGATGAGTTAACTATGGGCTTAGAGAAAATAAAAAAAACTATGTTATCACTGGTAATTTGTGGAAGTTGCAGGAACAGTAGGATTTGATTTCCAGTAAACAATTAGGGAAGGTGGTAAGAAAAGCGGTAAAGACACAATTAGTGGACAGGTAGAGCTGTATGTCATCTACATTGCAATGGAAATTGGGTTAGACTTACAGAAAATACTAATAGATGATAAATATGAGGAGCCCTGAGAAGGAGCCCTGCGGAACACCAGTGGTGACTGGACAGGGTCAGCATTTTGAGGTTTTATGTTGGATGATCAGAGTGCAGCCAGGGAGACAATTAAAACCTTCACTTTTAAATCAAACAGTTTAGAGGAAACATGATATAACACATGTACAGGATAAATTCTGCAAAGACATGTGATTCACTGGTCGTGTCTACAGGTCTAACCAAAATCAACACAAACCACCAGTCCACAAGAAGGGACTTTACAAGTTGTTAACTAAATTAAGTTGATATGGACCAAAACTTGACGCACACAAGACTGTTTTCAAAAAAAGTAACACAGTTCTTTTTTATATTTACAAAAACATTTTACAAATTAATATTTTGTGAAGAAAATATTCTTGATATAATATTCCTGCAGAGAGAAACAGCTTAATTAATGAACTGATTATGATAATATAATAATGTATCGTCTTACACTAAACTTTTTTTGTTTTTAACCAACTCATTAAATATTGCACTCTATAAAGTCTTTATGAGTTTGCAAGAGACATTTAAAGCTATTTAAAAGCGACATAAACTCTACTGATACAAATGATTTTGTCACATTCTTCTAAGTCCTTCTTCAGATCCTTTTTAAATCTCTTAATATAAATGTAAAAGTCTACAAATGACCAAGCCCCATGTCAATCAGTCTGTAAACACTGGCTCAATCCAGACATTGTTCTATTTGTTGTTGAGATTTTAATTAGTAAATCTAATTTATTCAGATGGCATAGCATAAAGCTGTTTTCTCTACCACTTCAATGTCTTTTTTCTATTTTTCACACTGTAAGCAGACCAACAGGAAATTATTGGATTCCTTCCAGATAACTGATATGATTATTGCTGTCCTCCACAGTCTGTAATCCGATCAATTGCCTTTTCCTTTAAGCAGTAGGCTGCCATTTAGAAAAAAACAGGCTTTAAAAGGAACCAATCCAAATTGATTCCTCCGCACAGAAGCATTCGAATCCTCAACATTCATCCTCCTAAAAGATTCTGACAGGTTATCTGGTTTTGTACAGTAGAGCATGCTAGATCAAAATAAAGAGATTTTATCCACGAAAGTACAAATAGTTATGGAAATGGACTGAAATAAATTTGTCACACTGAGAGCCTTCATGAGATCCGTCAGCAGCAGCAGCAAGCCGTGTGTAATTTGCAGATGTCTTGTTCCTATCAGTTAAATATCATGACTTCCTTTTCCCCAATACCCACAGTGACAGAAAAATATAACATCTTTCATTGTGCCGCAAATTTAAGCAGAGGTACCATCTGACAGCCAAAAAGCAAAATCCATTGGCATTGTCACTCAAAGAACTGCACACTTTTTCTTCTTCTTCTTTTTTTTTTTTTTTTTGTTGGGGGGGGGATCTAGCTTTAGATGGTTCCTCCAGTTTGCAGCTTATGATGTATGCAGGCGGTGTTTTGCTCACGCCGTTGATATTCTGAGACTGCTCTTGCCGCAGCAAATTGTCCTTGCTGAAAAGAAGAAAAGTGGAGCGCTTAAACTGTTTTGTGCCCCTACAACAACAAAAATAAGCATTGTGGTTAGCCCAGCAGTAGTCAACAACACAGAGTGGAGGATAAGGAATTGATTTGTCTTTTACTGTAAGTCCACAGTAATCGACTGTGGTTGAGTACTTAAAAAGACGTTTCAATCTGCAGAGCTCATCGGGGTTTGGAATTAGTGGCAGTGGGATGTCTTTGTGTTTGAATGTGTGTTGGATGATCAGCTTGAAGATAAGTGTGGAATTAATGGTGGAGGTTTTTAAACGCTCCACTTTTCCTGCTGGTCTGCATTCATATTGCACATTTCACTCAATTTCAGAAACTCCATCTAAAGGAATCAGCACACTTATTTTTCTGTGCCTATATGAATTTGTGCTAAGCATTACCTAAAGGGAAATTAAGTCAAAGCAATCTCATTATTCTGGTCATCTAACTGGAAAAATCTAAATTTGAAAATCTCTTAGCCTTGAATCTTTTGTATGTATCTTTTTAATTAAAGTCTGTGGCAAAGGAGTTAGATTTTAGAAAACTTTATATTAAAAATTCAAGAGAAGTATTTCTACACTATGAGTCAATATCTTACACTATAAAATAAGGGTAATGACGATATATCCAAGAACATGCATTACCACAAGTCACCACTGGGTCTTAACCTTAAAGTGAGTTGTTCTCCATTGGGCACCATCCTAAAATGTCCAACCTTACATTGGGATAATAACAGTGAGCAACCTGGTTCCAAAGCGTTTCTAGTTTTTTTTTTAGCTTATTGGTTTGAAAGAGCAAGAAAATGAGTCTGACATGTTTTGCAAGCTCTGTATGAATTTTTTTAACCAAATAAATAAACAAGTAAAGGCAGCAACAATCACAAAGGCATGTCTTTTGAGAACACAGCGCATAAAAACAGCCATTCTGAATCTTTAGAATTTTTGAGATAGAGCTTTAATATCTGTTGAGACATTTATTATAATTCTTCCTCAAATGGCCACTTGAGGCTGCTTCCCAAAGCAAGTCAGTCTCCTTTGTTTGCCATTCTTAAATGCCAAACAACAAGAAAACTAAACAAGTGTACAACCTCAACATTATCACGGCTTCTTTTCCTTGTAATATTGGAGGGACTACAGACTGCTACCTTCCATAAAATCCACAGGCTTTCATTAGTCTAATAAACACACAACTAGAGTCAGCTACTTCCATGAGAACCATCTCGTGATTGGATTTGAGTATGATTATCCTGTTAATACTTGAGTTCAATATTTCAAAGGTTTCATCCTTAATTTTATATTTTTCATTTTTCATTATGGAGATTAGAGTTAATGTCAATATGAGCTTTCACTTTTTTGTTTTACTTTTCTGTATCATAAACCAGTATAATTGAACTGTAAAGGTTTAGCTCTGGTTTTAAAATCTACAGGCAACTTCAGCCAACAAAATCAATCATTAATGCAGACATATCCATGTTTGCTGTTTGATGCATTGTAGACTCAACTTATTTCAACACCATACACTATAAACTGTATTAATTTATTACCTCCAGCCAAGTATGGTTACCTTCAGCTTAGAAAAACCGTCATCATGGTAGCATAATTGTGAGGTTCTGGTTTGACAGAGTCAGTGTTTTTGACCGTCTATATCTGTTTAAATTTTAACTGCACTGGCGTTTGTTAGTTTGTGAGCAGGATGACTCCAAAAGTTTGAACAGATTTTAATGACATTTTCAGGACTGGCCAGAAATGAGCCAAGAACAACAGATTTTGTGGTGATTTGAAGCCTGACCTGGATCAAGGATTTTTTTCAAGGACTTAAAATTGTGAGAAAGGGCAGTTTTCCACATTTTTGCAAACAGCTTAAGAAGTTTGCAGCTGATTTGGATGACCATTTCAGGGGATGTTGGTCATGGCACAAGGCAGAAGTAATCATATTCTGGTGGGGATCTGTATCCGGATGTGGATCGATGAATTTTTTTCATGGATTTGTTAACAGTGTGACTGTCACATCTCCAGGACAAGTTCCCAATTTTTTTTTCCCTCATGTTTCATGCTTTGCCACCCCAGTTTTATTTTGAAATCACTCACCCTTGTCTGTCATTTCAGGTTGTGTTTCCTACTCTCCCTTCTCTGTGTGTTTCCCTGCTGCTCCTCGATTGTGATTCCCTTCTCCTGTGATTCCTCCTGTGCCACCTGTTTGTCATTACCCATTTTGTGTGTGTATATAGACCCCTCTTCCCCTCTGGTTCTCTGCCAGCTTGTCTGTCCACCATGTAATCACTCTCCAGCATTCTTCCTTGTGTGTCCTTCCACGTTTTTGATCTTGATAAGCATATTCATGACTAACCTTTTGCCTGCTGATTTTGTTTTCTTCTCTTGTTCAGTTGTGACGGGGAGACGACAGTTTTTGACAATATCTCACCCAGAAGTGCCTTTGCAGAGGTTTGAGCTCTCAGAGCACTTCTAGTTTATTAATAAAAATTAAAAGCTCAAATGCTTTCTCCAGATTTCTGTAGCTTAACACACAAGAATCTGAAAAATATTGCATCACACGTCATGAAAGATAACGTTTTAAATCTGTAAAAGTACAACATGTTTTAGACATTGGATAGAATTTTGATATGTTGTTAAGTGTTAATGGCCATATAAATATATTGAAGGAATCATTTTTAAGAACTGCAATTTTAAAAGAAATCCACTGATGTTTCATCAGTTTAAAAAAAATGGAAAAGGGCTGATAAAATCCACCTTTGTTTTCTGTAAAATTAAATCAATCTTTTACAGTGTATGTGTGCAGTAGTGGCATTTTATCTCTGGCTAAGCATCATCCACATTAAACCTTTAAGACAGTTGATAATAACAAAAAGACTCATTTAAAATAACTTCAAGCTGTCAAAAGACTTGCTGCATTGTTGAAGTATTTCCATCATGGTAAAGAGCTGGCAACAAAAGAACCAAAGGTAGTTAAGGTAACCCAACCAGCTAAATAGTAATTGGCACAATATAGCAATGAGCTTCAAGCAGAAGTACATGAAATATGAACATTTTCAAAGTTTGCAAGAGACAAAATGGGCAGAGTCTGGTCAATTCCCTGATTGTACCCAAAAACTTGTGTTGTTTCAGCACTCTGCTGAAACTTTCCACAATTAGAAGATCCAAAAACACGATATGTGTGATAAGATGTCCTTGGCAGCAACAATGACCACCTTTGATTTGTGGTACGCCTCTCTCTTGAAGGAACAACTGGAGGTTGGCTTGTTAACTCTGCAGCTTTGTGTTTCCCCAACAATTCTGCTGTGTGATTCATTTCTGCTCCATGGCTTCATGCCTTAAACTCCCTTTTATCCCGCTGTGTCCTTTTTCCACAGGCTTAAGACGGAGACGATGTTTATCTGTAGTTCATTAGAACTTGAAATGGCTGAATTTTCCCTTCAGTGGCCATATCCTGACTCTGCTTTGTGCTCACTTAATGCATTAATGCTGATAGTACATATATTTTGTGTTTAAGCAGAACTGCTTGAATTATTCTTTTATTTACTCATTCTGCTTGACACATTTCACACATAAATTACAGTACATTAAAAATTTCCATCCAGCTTTCTACTTTGAATGCTGGTGCTGAATTGTTGCTCTTGTCAGCCAGGTGATCAAAGCGGCGTTTGAAATGAAGAGGCTTTCTGTACAGAATTCAAATCTTCCAGCGTCTAATTGTGCTGTTTAGAGTGTGAGCTAGAGAGAGGCTGCTAGATGTGGCATTCGTTTTGTTGTTACTCATTCACGGCTAGGATGTATCCGAGCAAAATATTTATGCACAGGGTAACATCAACATCATTTGTAGTGCCTGTTATGTAGATGATATTTGCAGAGCTCTATTGCCTCATCCACAGCAGAGAATGCTACTGTATGATAATAGTATTTACGATTAGCACATCAACAAGTGACGAGACGGATGATTTTTTTTGAAGTCGGCGTAGAATGGATTTTAGAGTGCTGCAGTAGTGACTCCTTAAACGTAGAGATAAATTAGCATTTACGCACTTCCTTCGCTTAAGTCTCAAAGTTGGAGAGATTTTCTAAAGACTTACCACTTAGACACCCAAATTAAAGGATATTATGAGCACAAACTTCTGAATGTTAATTCTTTTCAACATCTTCAGAGAGACAGTGTCTTACAAGTGTATAACTGCAGCTACAGAGTTTGCCCACGACATTAAACCTCGTCCGGCTAAACATATAAAGAATTTCAAGGTCAGACTACACAAATATAGCCAGATGATCTGATTGTTTTGACGTAGCCTGGCTATGACCATCCAGGGTGACAAACTCTCCTCTACACTAACATAATTATTCAAAAGGACCAGCGAATGAGATCCTCTGTCAAGTTTGACACCCTAATCTTACGCCAACAACCTCTATCTTAAAGCTGACTGTTAGGATAATGTAAACACTGTTATAGCAATCCCGAAACTACATTTTGCTACCTGTGTAAGACTCCTGCTAACATATAGCAAAGCACTTACATGAGGGTGGCTAGCATGGCAAATCTGGCTAAGTTTCTTTTCATGATCTTACATTTTGCCTCAGGTTCCATCTGAAGGATCGCCAGTTCATGTCGTCCTCTTGTACCGATGGCTCAGTCGGTAGAGTCAGTCACAGGTTATACAGAGGGTTGAAGTTTTATCCCAACTCTTCTCAAAGGGTCCATGGGCAAGCCCCATAACCCAAAATAGCTCCTTCAGCTAAATCAGTGGCATGTGAGTGGGAATATACAAAGACGTTAAGTGTTTACCAATGGACAACCAAGGACAGAGATAATCCTGCTGTTTATCCTTTATTTTTGTTTGTGTCAACTAGTGTTATGAGCATTTTTGGTTGTTGATTGGTTAACATGCCTTTATACAACATGGGTTACTAGGGGATACCAGTAAAGGGCAAAAAAGACAGGTAGTGTTGTGTGGACAGGTAGTTCATCAGTGTGAAAACATATGAATGTGGGGCAAATGGATATGTGTGACTTGTAGAGTTGTGTTATCAAATGACTGGAAAAGCACTGTACAAGCTTAAGTCCGTTGACTGTTCGTCAGTCTTCTGAGAACAGGACTCTTTGTCTCTCATATAGTGCTTCTGTTGTAGCCATGATTGGCTCTCCTTAATTTGCCTCCCTGACAGCCTAAAAACCCTGACAAAGTCAACAAGACAGCAGATAATGTCTTCACAACAGCATTTAATGACTGGACAGGAGCATGGGTGTTGCCGGTCTGACTGCCTATAAAGGTCAAAAGTCTCATCGTCGTATTTGATTTGCTGTCATAAAAGACATTTGTTTGGACTGATCTGATGATTAATGGCGGTGATGTCAAAGTCAATTCTCTTTAGCCTGACATTGACTTTTTCCAACATTTGGTTTTGTTTATGCCTCAGAAATAATTGGAAGTGTTTATTCGTAAAGATTATCATGATGAACAAATCCTGTATTTTCCACCACATTGTTTTTAAAGTGTTGCCTAAAAAATTTGTAATACCTGCAACACTTTTTTGCGTCTTTCTCATTTTCACATGGTGCTCAGGTGGCCTTTGTTCAGCACTATGCAACTTTAACATCTGGTCATCCCTGCAGTGCTCTGTTGTTGTTTAGTAATTAGACTGAAATGTAAAATTTCCACTTTTGTCCGTAATTCTTGATGTCCCTTCTTAAATTCTCCCTCCTCAATTTTTTTTTGTTGCGGCCACATGTCAGTATTTTCTAAAATAGTGATTCTTCTCTGGTGCCAGAGGTGCAAAAACAAAAAGTACTTTTCCAACCATTCCTCAGGCCTGTCTGGATGTGAGAGATTCTCCTGTTGTTTGAAAAGGGCTTTTACACTGCTATCATCCTCTCTGAGATGCTACAATATGTGCTGCTTTGTCTCGACGTTTGTGAATTCTTCTCACAGATAAATGCCAGATGCTAAGAGCAGCAGGTACAACAAGAAAAGTAAAGCTGGACCTCTCACTCAGTTTCAGACAGAGCCAATATCCCTGAAAATTCAACAGGGGAGCTGGCATAAATAGAAAAAACTGGAGTGGAAGTGTGTTTCCTAGGGAGAATGCACACATACACAAGGAGAGGAGAGGAGAGGAGAGGACAACCCCTTGAAGGGCCCTCGCTCACTCTTCGCCAGTCCCCCCGTCACCTGTCCTCAGCGCATCACAACAAAGTGGAAGCCATTCCATATTCCACTCCAATTGTCTTGTGAGTCATTACATTCAGCTCAGTGTCGGGCACATTTCAGCGTTGACATGGCTCGCTGTCACTGCCGAATTACATTGACATTCACAAAGTCTCTCTCCTTTGGGAGCCGCAACTTTACATATATCTGTGTGTGTGTGTGTTTATGTGTGCCGGAAACAGAGCTCACGGCAAATCTCAACATACAGTATCAGTGACAGGGAATTCTCTAAAGGTGCCCATTACGTCTCTTTAGCAATCTCTCACCTGGGGCTGTAGAGCACTTGTGGACTTAATTGAACTATTTCAATAGATTTGCACTGATTTTGCTGGGCATGCCCATTTGAGTGACCTATTGAGCGCTGTGAGACCGCAGGAATACTAACCTGAAGGCCCTTTTACATGTGGATGTGTGCAACAATTAATCCATTATGCATGAACTTCCTCCTGGGAAAGCAAAGAGATACTTGGACGGAATACCAACATTGCATTGCAGAGACTCGTTGACTGTACAGAGAAGCATTAAGGTAGAGAAATTAAAACTTCATCAACCTTTAGGTAGAATGTAGCTGACAAATGATACATTTTCACTAAATATAATCAGGTGATTTGAATGGTTAGATAATGTTGTCACTGAGAAAATTTTTGACATCAGGATCATTCTGTTTACAACAGGCTTTTCCCTCAAACTGATTTTTAAACTTAAAAATGATCCTTTTCCACTTTTGGGTGTCAAACAACAAATTTTGTGACAAATGTTGACAAATAGGCAACATAGATTTGCCTGGGTGCCAACATTTTTTTAAACATGCAATTTTCTTCCATTTATAATATGGATAAAAACAATATTTTGAAGATCTCAGCCTGCTACAAAAAGCTTTCCATCATCATAGAAGGCATGCAAATCAAGTATTTGTACTCACAATCCAGGCAGCTATTGCTTTTCATTGATATTCATATCAAATCAAGTCAAACAGTCCTCTCTTAAAAGTTGCTCAGGTTGTGTAATACATCACAATTAACTATAAGTCTGCATTCATTTTTGTCAATGTTGAGACACTGTTGCAGTTCAATTATTAGGTAGCTGATGTAAGAGCAACAAAAGATCTCTATGGAGTGAAAGAAGCTTAATTTATTATGATGGATTATGTGTGTCAAAGAAAATATTATTCTGCTAATTGATTATGATGTGATACCTTGTTGCATGCCTGGAAAATATGCACTAATAACACTTACATCTTACACTAGGTTAAGGCTAAAAGCTAAGGCTTAAACAATGGACTGAATTCACAAAGGACCAGGGATGTCAGTGAGTATGCTACAGGGAGCTAGCTCAAGAGCTAACCACAGGTACAAGCTAATGATGTACTTCATTTCCAGGTAAATGAACTGCTCTGCTGTGCTTCCTCTGAGTCTTCCCCTTTTTTATATAAACACAAGTAGGTGTGTAGATGAGAAATAATCTTGCTAGCTAAAAATAATTGCTACTTGATCGGTTAAACAGTAACCTAAACCCCATTCAGGACAGTGGTTAGCTCCTGTGCTAGCAAGTAGTAGCATACTCAACAGGGATTGAGTTGCAATATCTGTCCTCATATTTTCCTTCTACACACAACTGTGGTTTAAAGGGAAGGGCATGTCAAAGTAAACTGATTGATGGATGGATCATTGAGTCAAAATTTCTCTTGTATGGGTTAAGATTCAAAATTTGAATTTAAGTTCAATACGACTGAGAATGAAAAATAAAACAAATGCCTCATGCAATAAGCCCTCATACAATGTTTCAACAAGCAGGATGCATCAACATTGATAATTCAAATATTTTAATATTAATGACAATGATTACAATTACAGTTGTGTCAAAAATAATGCATGCAGAGGCCCTCACCCTCCAAGCTTCTCCAAGCACACAGGACTGAGAAGTTTGCCCTGGTGTCAACAAAAATCAATTTGGCTGATTGAGGGGAAAAGACTATCCATCCATTACCAAAACTAATTCGTTTGTTCGAACTGGGGCCTATCCCAACTGACATCAGGCAAGAGGCACGGGTGCTGGCCAGTCACATGGCTAACATAGACAGACAATCATTCCCACACACACTAACACCTCAAGGTAATTTAGAGTAATTAATTCAATGAGAGTAAGCAAACTCCACACAGAAGGACCTGCCCAGCTGGTGAGTCAAACCAGCAACCTTCTTGCTTTAAGACATGAGCATTACAAGCTGCACCACTGCAGTCCTGGGAGGGAGTTTTTTTTCTCAAATGTCCTTAGGTCCAATCTTTAAATGCTTTATACTTTGATGACATCTTTGGCATTTCGCCACACAGAGACAGATCTTAAACAGTTTATTGGCATCTTGAACAACCACTGTGTTCGTTTTCTGTTAGATATGTTTTGCAACCTGAAGAAACAGAATATATTTTAAACCTGCAAACAGCCTTTCCTTGTCGCAAAAAAATGTTACCTTCTGAAACATGCCTTTTGAAAATGGATTATTCCAGAGTTATAAGGTTTAGGGGTCATAAACAGAGTGTGAGGATGCTGAAAAGGCAAAACGAGTTACAAGCTACAGTAAGGCTTTTCTGAGTTCCATCCAAACTAAAGGTCAGGTCAAGGTTTTGGCAAGAGGCAGCCTTCCCACGGGGATAACCAAAATAAAAATATGCTCCCCCTCTGGTGACTAGCCTCACCTCATCCTCTGTAAAATTAAATTCAATAGCAAAAACCCACTTCAAAAACGACGGGGTGCTTTTGAACTTTTGACAGAGTTTCATGTTACATCAGCTTTCAAGAGAAATAAAAATCCAAAAGATTAGTGAGTTCATGCCTCTTTGAGGATAAAAATATTTTAAAAATACACACTTTAGATTGATCACATATGTCACAAAAGTACACAGATATGGGATCCCCAGTCTGACAGAAATACCTGCATGAGTCTTCTGAATAAATGAAGCTGATCTCAGAATATGTAGAAAACTGTTTGTGACTGAAAAGGCTTAGAACAACACTTGTATAATATGGATCAAAACATAGAATTACAAGAATTTTTCTATGGTTTCATGGTGCAAATAGATCAATAATAATAGGTTCTGAGCCTGGTTGATCAAAGTGTTGATCAACAGCTCAAAGGATAACAACAGAAAAATGTGATTTAAAATATTCAAAACCTAAGTATCCAATGGATTAAATGAAGTGGAATAATCTTTATAAATACACAAGCTGTCAGTTGAAGGAGTCTTATGAAGCCTTTTCTTTAGGAGCAATGTGAAGGCACACCTTACTTTAACATCCACTCATGATCTTTTTGTAGTTTAATTTCTTTGCATGAATTTGTGTCTTTGTTTAAAGCACTAATCCTTTCAGTACCTCTTAGAACAGCTGGACATGCCTCTTACACATCTCATTTCCTGGATGACAGTATGTTTGCTGACCCTGAGCTGGAGACTAATAGTTGTAGATTATTGTTTTCCAACATTTAACCCTCACTATGTGGTTACAGTGCCTGAACCTATCCCTCTTCAACCAATTCACAGCCTAAAAGGTAGTCTTAGGACATAAATATATTTATATTTATATATTTTCAACTAGATGTTGCTGATTCCAACTAATGCTAAAGGGGTACCTGTGTATTTGGGAGCTGTCAGAGCTGCCTTATACAGAAAGACACATAAAATGGTACCAACTTCATTAAGCCAACAAATAAACTTGTCCATACTTGAGATGTTCAAAGACTCAATAAAACTAAAACTTGCTTTCTAAATTGAAATCTCATGTGTACTTTGAATCTAGCACATTGATCCCATAAGCATAATTCCTGATAAAAGCCACACAATGAAGCACACCATTCAAAGATTCAAGCCCCCTTGAGAAGCTGAACAGATATTTTTTTTATACTGTTAGCGTACTCACAAAGGCACAGGGACATGCAAGACATAAATCCCAATCACCGTGCTATTTTAGTAAAAGTACTGTTAAACACTGTGGGAAATGTGCTTTCACCGTTACAAAGATGACTTTTCCCTTTGTGCTCGAGCTGTACTAATGCCTGCAGGTGTATCATGTTCCAGAGGAGCCAGGGGGCATCATTAAAAAGTTGAGAATTATCTATGGATCACAATGAAAATTGTCTCCCGTTCATTTAGTTTTTTCACAGCACATCTGGACATGTTTAACCTATTCCACCGAGCACTGAGTGTAATCCTTTGGGTATCTAAAAATGAACTTCAAAGAGGTGGGCTCTTTTCATTTTCTAAAAAAAGGGACACTTAAAAAAATCACATTGCACAGTATGAATCAGACAGCCATTGAATGCAGGGAGGAAAGCGTAGGGGTGGGATATCAGAGGGTTTCTGTGAGTCAGTGGAAATGGAGAGAGTTCTCCTGCAGACAGAGGTAACTGACTTCTGTGCATGTATTACATAAGCTTACAATTAACCTCTGCATGAATTTCCAAGTGACATTTTCCACTAGTTTTACAGTAAATCTGCTAGGTTCATGTCCTCGACGTAACTACTAAGCCAGAGCTCCTCTGATGACTAAAGCTGCAAAACAAGCCCTGCAGTTATACCCTTGTTATCCACAATACTTCTCAATCCTGAATGTCTGTGGAGCCCTGCCTTGACTTACATGTTCAGCACAGTCACCTTGAGGTTTGAATATTAATTCCAAGACAGTGACCCCGAAAAGCCTTGATCAGCGTATGTATAGAAAAACTCCATGTATCTATCCAATATTTTATTTATTTTGTATCTATACTCCTCCCCAAAAAAGTTTGGAAACATTATTTGTTCAGTTATTTCTCCCCTTTGATAATACCAACTGGTATTGTACATTATATTATTGGAAAGCCTTTTTAGCCACCTTTACAATGAGATACATGCATTCCTGGAATAACAGTTAAACATGTGGGTGGTGAGCCCCCCACTCCAACAAAAGTGCCAAAATGTACTCTTCTCCTGAAAGAAAGACTACAGTTCCTCAGTAGAGCACGGGTGAGGAACCAGTTTTCTGGGGGTGTTGTCTTAGTGATCTCTCTATGCCCTCACCAGGTCTGAGGTTTGGAGATGGTTCCAGGGTTGATGCCAAATAATGCTGCCACTCTGTGTACTGGAACACCAGTTTCTAGTTGCAGGGGATTTTTTTAGAGGGGTACTACTCATATATTTAGCTGTGCTGCTCATTCCACGAATGCCCGATTTTTACAAGTTGTACCGAAATAACTCCCTCTTTTTATGATTGAAAACACCACAGCCTATTGAATCTTTAACCTTCTTATCTTGTAAAACGTTTTTTTCAAAAGCACTTAATTTCAAAAGCCATTGTATGTCACCTGGACTAAGGTTATAACAGCTGTAGTTTTTGACTTCCAATGGATGGATTCTTGCCCGGCAAACTGCCATTTATGAATGTCTTTTTCAAGGCTTCCACTAACTAATATAAGATGTGTAAGTGACTTTGGACTTGAAAGATGAAATTCATGGCCTGATCATTATCTGCACTTGTATTTGCCATCTGTTCATGGAGATTAATTGAAAGCATCAGAGGATAACAGTCAGAAGATTGCATTAGGATTGCATTATGGCTCATGTGGTCCGCCTCTTTCATGTCTTATCTGAATATAACAGAAGACAAACCAAATATAAAATTGTTGCAGTTAAACAGACTACAAACTGACACCACAGGCCTCCAGCACAGTTAACGTCATTGTTTGCAGACACAATATATCTATTGATAGAGAATGTACACTTGATACCAGACTGATGACTCTAAGAGCTTTTAGCTGAACATTGAGCCGTTATTACTCTTACTAGTCACAATGCTTATTTTCTTTGCCAATAAATTCTAGTCAACAGTAAGTTCGTTTTCCAAAAGGCTCCAACTTGTTGTATGATATATACAATCCCTGGCAAATGTATTAGTTAAACCCATTCAACTGTGAATACTGTCAAATGACTATGGCCATCCCTTTATGACCACAGTGTACCTCTGATGGCTACTTTCTGTAGTTCAACACCCCATGTCACAAATCTCAAATCATCTCATACTGGTTTCTTGAGCATGACAATGAGTTCGCTGTCCTCCAGTGGCCTCCATTGTCACCAGTTCTCAATCCAACAGAGCATAATTGGGATGTAGTGGAATGGAAGATTCTCATTATGGATGTACAGCCTACATATATGCAGGAACTACATGATGCCATCTTGTTGCTTGTGTTTACACTACCTTGTTGAATGGATGCTGTGAAGATTAAGGCAGTTCTGAAGGCAAAAAGGGTCAAGCAACATACTATGGAGTAAGCTGTGCCTATTTAAGAGGCCGGTGTGTATTTTTTGTTTGTATGCATTTATTCTTAGTATCAATGTGGCTTTTCTCATGAGCTAATGGTCATCAAGGAGACCCTTATGTGTTCCTCATTTGTCCCCAAGGAACAATGCAAGTTTTTCCTGTTGACCACGGGTTAACCAGAAGCACTCTTTTATCTCATATTTGAAAACAGCAACTATAGGTTTTCCATTGATTACTGGCAAGCAAAAAGTAATTTGTCTCTTAACCTTTCATTTGTTCCCAAGTAATTACACCAATTTATTTCTCATTGACTAGTTATAAAGATGATAGTCTCTTATTTGGTCCTCACACCATGCATTATTGTTTCTCCTGTCCATCATAACACTTTCTGACTTATGTTTGAGCATTAGCTGAGCAACATTTAGCAAAATTAAACTAGTAGCTGGGCAGACCACTAAAGCTACCCTTAGCCTTGGGCCAGTGTAACTAAGGAAAAGCTTTACCAGTGGGGACAAATCCTCATCAAGTGGATGTCTTATAATGAATGAGGCATATTTTGGTCATTTTTACTGTTTTTTTTTTCAAGGAATTGTTTTATGCAGATGATGTTCCCATTTACCTTGTAAAAAGAATCTGTTTTTCTAGGCTTATTAATACGCTAAACATTATTTCATGTTAACAGTAGTTACTTTCACATTTCCTCTTGCAGTTAAGTCTGTTTAGACATGCGTCTTTGTGCGGGTCCTGTGCAGTGGATCCCTAACAGACAGACAAGACGGCCTTGATGATCTACTGCTGTCATTAGTTCAAAAACACGCTAATGACATGTTTTTAAAAATATAGTCTCATTAACAACCCATACACTTTCATCTGTCTCTGGTATTGGCCTTACAGGTATATTATCCTTCCCCTTGTCTCGTCTCCTCTTGATTAAGCAGCCGTTATGACCATCTCCTCTTTTGATTCAATAACATGAATAAACACAACTTCTCCTCACTAAAGTAATTTTTTTCACTAACTTCAGCTGAACTATGCAATAATCAAATATTTTTTGAAGGCACTACACTGTTACATTTGAGAGATTACTGGAGAGAGATGCACAGAGTATAAAAATACCAAGCATTTCCACATCATGAGTCCGTGGCAGTTTGTGTCAATGCAGAAAGCATGACCAAGACTTACGTCTTCAAAGAGTAAAAAAGAACATTCTACGTCATTCTAAGTCTTCGTCGAGTGTAAAATATGCAACCAAGATTACAACCATTCAATATTTGGAGACATCCAGAGCTGGACAGCCAAGCTGGGCAAGATTATATACAATATGCAATTTATTTGATTTAACTTCTTATCCTGGAAGTTGTTGTATGTTAAAGATGTTCTCATTTACTTTGTAAGGGAAGTTTTGCTAATTCTGTAGGCAAACTAAGATTTTAAGGTAATGTAAAAAAAACATAAAGGCATAGTTTAAACAGTTTCATACATTTTCCTCTTGCAGTTAGTTCTTCAGAGACTTTTAAATACCAATTTCCAAACTTTAATTAAGTGTGAAATTCTCGCCCAATGGACATCCATTCAACATTTGGAGACATCCAGAGCAGGACAGCCCGGCTTGGCTTGGTTACGAACAATTAGTTATGAGGGAATTATCACTAATAATGGAGGGCATCTCATGAGCTTCTTTCCTGTCCCACTTTGCTCAGAAAGTATCCCATACATAAAGTCATTAAAGTAAAGAAAATTCACCACCTGATCAAGGAGAATGGGCGTTAGCTGTTATTTGAAGGCGATAGTCCGTTTAGAGACATGTTTGTGTTAGGAGCAACTGGGTAGAAAACTTGAATTAAAGTGGGTTGTCAGCTACAGGTGATGCAACATGAGGCTGACAAGACCCTGTAGTCCTTTATCTGAATGCTTAAGTGCTTTACAAAGGAATAAGCACTCGCATATCATTCAATAGTAAGCACTGAATTGACTTCAAAAGTTCAGCTGACCCCATTTTCAACACTATTATTCCATATTGTTTTACAGCAATTGCATTTTCACGCAGACAGCTTATGCACTTGTGTGAGAGTATCAGACACCCAGTCTTTTCATGCATCAGTTAGTCCTCTTTGCTTCACTTTCTATGCCTTCAATTTGCAGACAGACAGGCGGGCATCCATCCCGGTGGAAGGCGGGAAGGAGGCTGGGGAAGGTGGCAATCGTGGGGGTGGATGAGGGTTGAACTACAGAGAAGAATTATTGTTGGCTCTGACCATGTCAGCTGTGACAGTTGGGAGGCCAAAACAGCTGCAGTCTGCCCACCCCTCGCCCTCTCTACTTCCCTCCACCCCCCCAAACATCAAAGGGAGTCTGTGGCACGGCTTCAGCTGAGCTGGCCGGTCGACTGGAGCTGGTTCACTCAGGGCCATCTCTGGTTTAATACTGTATTGACATCCTACACCGCAGCTGGATAGACCCGGACTTTGTTCTTTCGTTTTTCGTCTTGTCATCTCCCTTCAGGCTCTTGTGCTCTCTGACACACCAGCATGCCCCTTGTCTCTTTGCTTCTGCCTCTTTTTCACAGAGATCAGGGAGCCTCTGATTGTGTAATAGGCACGCTTGCATTGCTGGACATGCAAGCAGAGAGTCAGGAATACTGACGAACCTGAAGTGGCGAATGCTGCCCCGGAGCTGTGACGGAATGATTCTGGAGGATTAGTCACCTGTTCAGCCCTATACCTTGGTCAAGAGTTTTTTTTTTTTTTTTTTTTTTTTTCAACCAGCAGTGCAGCAAATTTCTTAAGGCCAACTTTGAAGAAGTTGTACTTTCTGTGGGAAAGATGTCAAAGTTGTGTCGCTAACTGGCTCACATTGTTCTAGGCTTCCAGCATAAGGAAGGAGAGGTCACCCCAGTGCACTGTGAGAGACACAGCGCTTCTCTAAGGGAGGCGCCAGGGCACCCGGCCAGTCAGGCACCTGCTGGGAAGATGAGAATGCACCTGGGGTCAATTCTTGAGTGTGTGTGCTAGTATCTCTGTGTGTTTTATTGGAGAAGGCTGCAAGCACAAGGCTATAGAAAGGAAACAGTTTCAGAAACAAGAAAACTGCAGATCTGCTTTTCTACACCTTGCTCTTCATGTTAGAATGATTAATGTCATTTGATACTTTGAATCCCGTTAGGAAATACTTTTAAGTTTGCTATAGTTGTGAATCACTAGCCCTTTGTGTATATTTGGATGTTAACATTGACCAATAATGAAGTAAAAAAGTGTAAAAAAATATCCAATATTTGTAGCCTTGACTGAACTGCATGCTGTTTTAACACCTTTATAGAGGAAACAATAATTTTCTGCCCTAAAATCATGTTGAGGATGAGTTAAGCAATACTTCCACTGGTTTTGTTGTTCTCACTTCTCTGCTCTCACAAACTAGACAGTAAGTCTGTTGGTTTGTTTTGCTCAAGACACAAGCATGTTTAATTTTTCATATGAATCCCACCCTCTCTAAAAGTTTGCTCTGCATTCAAGTGGATGAAGGAGATAGGCAAACTTTCTCTGGTTTTGTAGTTCTCAGCTCTGTGTTCACATTTACAGAACAGTAGTCTTCCAGTTTGTTTGCTCAGGGGGCTCAAACAGGTTTTCTTTCATGAATCCCAACTGCTCTAAAGGTTTGCTCAGCAATCATAACGACAAAAAAAAGGGAAGTCAAATCCTCTCTGGATTTGTTGTTTTCAGCTCTTTCTTCACATAGGCAGGTCTGTTTATATATGTTTTGCTCTGAAGCTCTAGTGGCTAAATTTTCAGTCATTTATTTTTTTATACTTTTCGATCCCCTGCTACAGCTCTTAGCCTTACCATTATATTAGCCCTTCCCACTCAGGAACTTCTTTCCTTGCAGGAGTATAGTTCTAGGATAACCAGCTTGTTAACAACAACATATAAAATTGATTTTAATACTAAAATAAAACATAATCCAAGTCAACTGAATGAGGATTATTCATAAATGACACTCTTTCTGCTCACTGAAAAAGGGTTAAGGAAGGAGAGTATGCAACATGTTTTTTTTTTTGTAAAACTGCTGCTAAGTTCTGACTTCTTCTAGAAATCAACTCTGAAAGTCACATAGTATACTTTTGAAGGATAAATAACTGACCCACGACTTTTACAAAGCAGCTTGTGCATTTGCATAAAAAAAGCCCATTGTTTGGCGTACTGTTTGGAGCCATCAAGGTTTGATTTATCTGGAAGTTTTTGTTGATGATAGACCAGACAGAATCATCACTGCCACACAGCTGCATGATGTGTGAGAGGGACGTGTTTTAGCGGTGAGCATGTGCTCCCTCGTTTACATCCCACACAAAGTCAGTCATAAAAATGATTCTGATCTTTTATTTACCTCATTGTCAACAACTCCCACGGACACATGTGAACATCTCTGGATGAATCATAACATGGTAGGACACCCCTGTAGTTCCTCTTTATATCAACTCTAGTGTGAATAATATGCTAATTTTGGAAAGTTGGTCAAAACATAAGCTTTTTGGGTTAAACATACTGAGAATTTTGGGCCAGGTAGGACTACCTTTCTATTTGAATTTTTCACAATGAATACAAACTGTAAATCTAGAGCATGTCTTATAAAATGACTTATTCAGATAGGAGAGGGACTGTGAACATGCCTCATCTTAATGTAGAGACCATGAAAACATCTCTGAAAAGGGAAAATAAGCAGAAAAAATGACTCTGCTCTCTGTCACAGGTCTTTTTTTTCCACAAAGAGAGACTGTAAGGCTCAGGGATGGGAGAATCTTGCTGTCAGCTCCTCTGACACTGCTAGGGATGATCGATGGCGAGGTGTAAGCTTAGCAACCGAAAAGAAAAGACAGGTACTATGGGCCAGACACAGGGCTGAGCAAGGGGGGAAAAAAAGAAAGACATCTTCAAGGGACATTGCACTCTCAAAATGAGATCTCTCTTTCTTCTTCTCGGCAGGCGTCAAAAATGTGTCAGAGTAATGGAGTCGCTCTAGCCTTTCATTAATTAAATTTCAACACCTACGTAATTAAGCAGCTACTTTAATGAAATCTCTCACACTCAGAGCTGTGAAGACAGAGGAGAAGCAGCATCTATGCAGTGATAATGAGGGAGAAAATGTTCATCTATAAGCAAAATCTGAACAGGGTGTTCAAATACAAGAATCTTAATTTTCACTTAGAGAGAACATGTAGGGTTCCCACTGCTCTTGCAAACTAGATCTATTATGGGGCTGCTTCCCCCTACTCTCTTGGTACAAAATGTGTCAACATGGTCTTTTGCTAATAGAAAAAAAATACGAGTTTAAATTATGTGAATGTAACTGTATTTAATGGGAAATGTTTTATAAACACAAACACCATATTTTGCCTGCTGTTACACATAAGCTGTGTCTCAATTCAGGGGTAGCATTCTTCATAGGACCTAACCTACAGAGGATTCAGCCTCTGTAGCCCGGACAGACTGTTCAGGTTGATCTGAAAAAACACAGTCTGGGTTGACGGAGGACACCCACTCTTTCTCTGTCCTTACCTTATTTTGCCGTCCTTGTCACCTAGCAATCTTAGTTGTGGTACCAAACTGAGCAAACATTACCTGCAGCATGCAACTTAACCTATTACGGTGCAAACTAAAGTTTCAAGGCCCCGTTTTTGAGTACCAGTATTTGGGAGTATAAAACTGAGTTGAAACCAGTTGCTAAATTTAAAACAGTTTTTATTTGCTGCTTGGGAGTCCAAATTGGCACACAATGACTCATGGAAAAGGTTGTGGCACAAATATATACTGGATTT
The DNA here is from genome assembly GCA_037902135.1 of Cetoscarus ocellatus. Classification (NCBI taxonomy): domain Eukaryota; kingdom Metazoa; phylum Chordata; class Actinopteri; order Labriformes; family Labridae; genus Cetoscarus; species Cetoscarus ocellatus. Next base: position 940,562 of record JBAMNC010000845.1, on the reverse strand, counting down.
TACCTTCAAGGATGACAGCTATTGCAACTGTTGGGTGAACTTAATGAAACCTTTGACATGGGCAGCTTGAATTTTGACATGCTGCTGTATGCACCACCTGTTCTTAAATGTGCCCTCTGGAGAATTCAAATTCTGAATTGGGACACAGCTATTTCTGTACTGTAAAAGTGGTTAAACTGTTGGAAAGTTGACAAATATTAAAGAACCAGTGGATAGAAAACGTCTGGCCATGTTTTGCATAAAAAGCAACTTTGATAACTAAAATCTATGTTGTTCTATTTTGAAATGTGGCTGAATGTTGTAGATTTTCCAATTGACCCAAACATCTGCTCTAAACCTGAACACAATTTCTGTCTGTCTTTAGCTTTTATGTTTAATAAGGCATAAAAATACTTAAGATAAATACAAATAACAGGTGTGCATTAACTCATATTCATTTTTAGAAGCAACAGTTAGCATTTGGTAGCAACAATATCGCTGCCTCAAGTTCACTCAAAATTGATTTCAAGTTGACATGAACTTTTGGAACTTAGTTGATGGTAGCTAGCTAGTTATGAAGTATGCTCTTTTTTTTAGCTATAGCTTTTTCAGTTGACCCCAACCCTTCCAGCTTGTCTAACATTAGCTTTTGTTTCTTAGTTTACTGTATCAAGCAAGTTATTATTTTTTTTTTTTAAATTGACTCTATTACTGGTTCCTTCAATACACATAATTTCTGACTTTCCTGTTTTCTGAGTGTCTTAATATTGAACCAAGACAATATAACTTGGTTGATGGTACTTAGCAAATGATTAATATGTTCTTTTTTTCAAATACAGTCTAATAAATCACAAATCTGTGATATTACACTGTGGAACGATATCACATGATTTACTTTATCAAATGTTTGTTAGATCAAAAGATGGCAGTAAGTCTGATTTGAGACCGGAATGTGTTCATAAAAATTAAATAAAGTAAGAATTTAAGGGTCAAAAAGACATATTGCCACATTTATGAACACAGATTGTGACAAAAACATTCGAGTAAAGATGCCATTTTGATTAATCACTTATTGTGCATTTTGTTTTTTTCTCAAGTAATTTGAAAATTCACAGTTTCTCATGAGTTGCTTGCCTAAATATCCACAGTGGCTGGCCTATACTATGTTGCATTTGGACCATTGTGGCAAAAAGTCACCATTACACCTTGCTCAAAAGCAACTGAGAATGAAGGAGAACAGAAGAGCTACCTTGTGGTTTCTCTTTCTATTTTAATATGCTTGTGCATGCAGATCTGTAAAAAAAATCCCTGAGGCTTTCTTATTATCGCTGACTGGAACATACTTGAGCTCTGTCATTACTTACAATTTAATGTATAATGCGCTATCTTTGCAAGATGGGGGAGCGTTGGGTAGAAAGCATGAAGATAGACCAGAGGGGGGGAAAAGTGTAACCTTGCATTTTTTTCTTCCTTTTCCCATTTTCGGCTGAGCCCTGCCTGCATGCACCTTCACTGTCACGCGCGTACCTAATCCTAGGAGGGGATTGTCAAGAGTCCTGTGCATAATGAAGGTGGATATTTCTCCACACATAAGTAGGCCGGGTTGATGTGAATTGTAGCAGTGTGTTGCAGTTACACAAATAAAGCCGTGTTTGATATCAAACAGCAGCAGGGATGGAGGACTGTAGGAAGTCATACACGCCGCGCTGCGAGAGGATTAGAGGGTTAGGCTGAGAGCCCATTCAGCACATTGCTGCAAGTTAAACTGCGGAGAACTAACAGTGCACGATTAATGATGTCTTTGAACAATGGGTTCCATGCAAGTGCACTGTATTATTGCACTGATAGCAGTCTTCCTGGCGTATATCCTCCCCACTAATGAAGGGGGAGTGATGGGGTCAAGAGGTCGCGTGGCTTGGGTATGGATCTCCGCCCCTGGAAGCCTGCACTCTTTAACAGGAAGACGTTTGGGAGTCAGAGCATAATGAAAGGGGGGTCAAACGGTTGGAGACGGGGTTCCTCTGAGAAAGGTTCCACACAGCAGAGAAATCTCAGGGGGGGGAACGCAGAGATATGAATCTGCACGCAAAATGAGAGACGACCTATGGCTGTGAGCCGTTTGCAAGCTGCACACTAGCTTTTCTATTTCAGTGGAGAGAGGGTCTGAACCAGAACAGAGGATCCTGGGAGATTGGAGTTTGTCCAAGATAATAGGCAACCACCCACAACATTATGTTTTGGTCCATCAGCAGACTGAACACTCAAACTAATAAAGCAAGCCAAAGCAACGGGCCCTTGTGGGAAAGGATGAAGTGGTTGAATGAGATTTAAGGTGAATTTGATCAAAAACAACCCCCAGTATTGTCAAATGGCAGAATCCCACATAATACTAGAATTCTCCCTGGACTGTTGGTTTCAAAAACATTGACTGGGTTCATAATTTAGTAAATGTAGATTTGACAATCTATTTGGCATTTTAGACAGTAGCTCCCCTCAAGTTTCAGACCTCACAAGTAATGGTTCATGGTTTTTGTACAATAATATGCGGTCATGGCTTATCTACCACCCTCCCCCAAATAAAAAAAGAGCAACCCCACCTCCAAACAGTCTGTTTATTAATTTATTTTTTTCCCCAATGATGTTGTTAGGGGATATGCCATCTCTCCCATAATGGGAGACACTCTCTTAGCCAGGTATTTGCTCTGTTTCAGACCAGCTTCAGTGAAAAGGCACATGTCTTAACAAGTCTTTATGTCCACAGTTAACATTGGAGCACAGTACTCCAGAGGTGTTAAGGTGATCTTTAGCCCTTAAGTTAGCAACAACTTTAGTCCTGTAGACCACAAAGCCTGTACACACACTAGCAAGCCTTCCTTATGCACTCTGAATACAGGGGAAACTGTACTGCAGGGCCTTTGCTGTTACATCGGCTACTTCTGTGCGTTGTCTGTGATTTCCTGTTGCATCTTGGTAGTTCTCTGCTGATGCTGCCCTCAACAAAGATAGTAAAAAGGTGAGATGGCTCACTCTGCAGCAAACTCCACACCAGGCATGAAAAATATGCAATTGCTCAAATAAAGAACTATCCCACAACTGAATCCATATGGGATAAATTTTGCAGTCTTTTTTGTAAACATTGAGGGATTGTTGCATCCCTGGATGTTCAATTGCCAAAAAAACTTAAAAAGCTAAGATAAGCAGCAATTGGTTTCCTGTTAGGGCTCAACAGCTCTGGCAATATTTGTACTTGCTGTTGAATTATTTACTGGCATTTCAGATGGTGATTATGATAGCAAAAGTCTGTGGATTTGGCGTCTGTGAGCAGTACAGCTAGCTTGGACTAATATTCTAAATGATGTTAAGGGATTAAAATACATATGACTACACTATAAACACAAACAGTGTAGTCACCTACTGATGTTCACACAATAGTGGTTACTATTTTGGAGGCTGTAAGAATGTGCACAATACAGTTAGGGAAGGCATACTTTAGAAAGCAGAAACTTATGGGATTTACACAATTTTGAGTTACATCACTATAATTTTTGAGTGTGTCAGATGCTTTTGGTAGTCAAACTCTTGAATTGTGCATCATTCAACTTATATTGCTTCATGTGGTCAGTTATTTAAAGCATCTTATTTCAGCTGTAAACAGTAGGCTCAGCACAGTGAACATCCACATCAATCCAACACATTTCCATCTTTTATTCAGTTCACTCTCTCCTATATTTAACATCTTCCACTTCAGACCCCAAAATATCCCAAAGACCAGACACAAAGACAGAGGCCACGTTCTTGTGTGAAATGAGACGTCCTTCTCAGTCAAGCGTTGTCTGGAGTGACGTCACTTACTGATGATGGCTGCACAGCTGGCGTGTGTATCAGTGGGCTTGTTGCTGCTTGTTAGCTGTCATGTTTCCAAGGACTTTGTGTTTGCATGAGAAAGTGATGGAGCTGCTGGGTTATTTCAGGTGTCCTCCTGTAGTTGATGACTAAATTATGACCATTTTCATGTTGCCCTTTGGAGGAAATGTGCAGTTTTCTTTATGACAGCTCAGACAAGTAAACTATGTTGTTTTACTCAGCGGCTGGCATGCATCAATAACTCTTCTAATGGGGGTGTTTTACTGCTCTGCTGTTCAAGAAGGAATGTGGATCGCTGGTCAGCTGTGGAGGAAAACTGAATGCTCGGGATGGAGGAGGTGTCACTAAGAATAATGTAAAAATACACGAGGAACATCTTTTATTGGACTCTGTATTAATTTTATATGGAAGTAAAAGAGTGTTTTAAGGCGATACTTAAACAGTTAGTGGAGCATAAATGCATTACGCCTGAAGCAAAGTGTTACAACACCAAAGCATTTCTCTCTATTTATTTCCCCCATAAATTAACAATTATTAATCCCTAGAGTGAAAGGGGTGGCATAATGGAATTTAGTCTGTCAAGTGTAATAGAAAATGGAAACAACGCAGGGGTTTTAATGTTTTTTGGAAACATGGCAAAGATTGTGCAAAAGAAAATGTTTTAATGCTAAAAATGGACCGACCAGTGGGACTTAATTATTAAAAAAAAAAAAAAAAAAAGGTCCCGCAGGGAATGTTGTGTTCACTGGCCTTTCTAGTTATAGCTTTAGAGGAGCAAACTTAAAGAAAAATGTCAGAAATGCAGGACTCAGCCTCATGAATGGGTGGTATTGCTAAATGTGTCTGACATTTGTCAAATATAAAATGAAATGAGGGAACTGGGATAAGGTGTTTATCTTGAGTGACACCTCCTATAGGAAGCCTTTATGCCCCCTACAGTATGTAGAAGTAGTAAAATAGCTGATATGTCTGATCTATTAGCTGCTGCCCTGCCAAGAGTTAAAGACTTAATAAAGAATATTTTATGAGCTGACTATTAAGATTTCAAGTTGTGTGTTGTGTTTGAGTTTGCTTCTTTTGTCCCATCTCTAGTGCTGTCTTGATGGTCTTAGTGCTCCCTGTCCAAGTACTGTTTGTTCTGTATCCTCCTATATAAGGCCTTTTTACCCCTCTGTTCTTATTAAAGGCAGAAATGTCCTGCTCGATGACAGATCCAATCGATTTTCAGGTCAAGTTAGGTTTGGGTATATGCTGTATATAAACAAAAGATAAGATGCACCAAAATCTGCTGCATTCAGCTCAGTTGTGTGCCTGTGCTTAATGCAGTGAGTTTCAGGACCTGGGACAGATCCACTCTCTTTTCTATGAATAGCATGAACTCCTTACTGCATCAGTGAGGTCATTGTTAGTGTTAAATGAGGAGGAAAACTGTACTTTTAATTTTTACCATTAAATTATGTCCATTTTTCAGATGGAGCCTATTTTTTAAACTTCTTAGAATCAACCAAGCGTATCAGAATAAACCTTATCATTACTGACTGATTTTGCCTTTCAGACTCTGTTGTAGCTCCATAACGATTAATGTGTATTTGTGCGGCAGTCACAAAATCATAAATAGCCAGTCAGTCATATTGACGTCACTGTTCCTGCTGAGTGTGATGGCTCCCCGTTGCTCGAAAAGGCTCCAATTGCTACACTCACATGCAAGTATGACAGGCTTTTTGTCACATGCTAATTGCAGACATGAAAGTACGATTGGCACATTTAAAACATACATCCAAGCTCTAATGTTTGAAGGAAAAACAGGAGTGAGCAGAAAATCATAATACTGAGTGGCCACAGGGAACCACTGATGAAAAAGATTTTTAAATGTAAGAGGGAGATCAAGACGGAGACAGGTGAAAAGAGATGAGAAAGGGAAAGATGTAGTGCTCAGGGAGAGGGAATAAGGTAACAAGAGTTTTAAAAAAGAGAAGTGAATTCGTATGCTTTAACCTCTATCTTCCCTCCAGGTGTTCTGTCAAAACAACAAAGTTTAGCTTTTAATAGTTACATAATTAAATGATCACTGGTGCTCATAGGCATATATACCTACCTCCTAAGAGTAAAACTATGTGCAATGCCCAGACAACTATACATCACTTTACTGAACAGTGCACATTGCTAAAAATGCTATAATAATAATAATGATTGTTTTTATAATAGCAACAACAATAATATTATTGCTGTCATTGTTATTGAAGGCACATGCATGTTTTCTTGCTTGTGGCTATTAAATCAACAATGCTGTCTTTGCCTGGCACCCATCAGAGAAAAACTGGCGGCACCCACTGAGACAGCATGTTATATTTTTCTATTTATCAGAGTTTACTTTTTTCCCCTACTGTTGTAAATGTGTACATTTTAATCCTTATTTTATACTTTTGATATTTCATATCTTTAGGCTGTTTATTGGCCTTTTTCAACTATTTTCAACTTACTCTAAGAGCTTCCTCAATTTTGTGCTAATTGTGCACTGAAAGGTGTTGTGTGTAGAAGTTGGCAGCATTTCGCTAAACAGAAACAGTGAATAAAGGATATAATGTTTCTTTCTGTATGTAAAGTCCATCGAAATAGGCATGCAATCATCCCCACAAAACTTTTTGCTTTCTTTTTATATTTATGTACAGCAGGTCTCCCCTTTGTGGAGGCTTAAATAACCATCAGCCATGTTGTCTACTGGTGGGTTTTGGGGACAAAAAGAGCGAAAATACCAGTCCTGAAATCTACCTGGACGGCATGCGAAGAGGAAGAAGAGCGAGAGCAAGTATTACAAGAGAAGAAGATGGCATGGTGTTTGTAACTGTTGTAAATGATGCCCTGTTCACGATGCTTTTTGGTCTTCACCGGCTTTCGTCACTAAGTGATGTGGTTTTAGTAACGGACGGGCTCATTCCAAAATCTGAACACTAGATGTCACTAAAATGCCAATTTCTACTCACTACACCTTTAATTGTTATTAAACCATGACAATAAAGAGATTCTAGTTATGACAAGGCCACATTCATCAGCTCCTTAGCTTAGCATTACCTCAAAGGATTACAACAAAGTGATATCACACACAGTGTCCTGTAAAGTATAAGCCATGTATACCTTAAACACTTTTACACATTAACATGGTAAATGTAACTAAATCTGTACTAAATAAGAAAATCCTGGGCTAAAGGTTAAGCTAGACCAGGTCTTTTCCTCATGTAGGCCTCTGCACTCAGCTAATCAGTTATTGGACTCTTTCAAGAAGGTATAAAAATACATTTGGGTTCGCAAAGAGAATTCTCCAAATTAAATAACATATGTGTATTTTATTACTATCAAGCAGTTAGCTAGCATGTGCTAACACAAAATTAGGCCAACAGTTTCCACCTTTTGATTTCAGCCTTGCTGCAAAGCTAACTACCTGCTACATGTATCTTCCCTGTAGTAAATGGAAATAAAGATCATGTTAAAAGTTCCCAAAATGAAAGTAAATATTTTAAAATGTGTATTTTAGCCTTTAGGAAATAAAAAAGAAACTATGGGAAAAAAGTCAACCCTTGTTTTATTATTTTTTACTAATAGGTTGCTGACTGAAGCGAAAAAGCTCATTTAGACACAGCCAGCATGTCAAGTTTGGTGTTATTATACTATGACTGGCTAAAAAATATTTCTGAGGGACCTTGATTTTGAGCTTCTAAAAGTCTTAAGAGCCAATACTTCAAAAATTTCACATTAAGTCTGAAAATATGAGAAAAAAATGGCCCTGATGGCTGCTTATGAAAGCAGTGTGTGCCGAACAATCTCTGTTGAATTCCAAAAGCAGTCCACAGTGTCCTTCGTGGCTGATGTTTCCACATGGTTGTTAGCCGTGTCAATGACATTAAGTTGCTTTCTTGCCTCCTCTAGACACCTGTGATTGTCTGAGATACAAAGACAACCTGAGATGGAGTGTAAAATGCTTTCTGTTTGTGTGTCTGCATGTTTCAGGGTTTTAACTGTTCCTCACTGGCAGCTGAGGGAAGGTTATGCTTGTTTTGGATAATAAGCAGTTTGGTTTGAGATTTAATTAAGGCCTTGGAAGTGTGAGCTGTTCAGGTGACAGTGTTAGAAAAAAAAGAATTTCGCCGCTCGGTACTTTTCCCCTTGGCATTTATTTCTCTAATCTGGTAAGCCAGTGCACACAGAGCAACACGAGCTTCATTTGTCAACAGAGTCGTCAATCACAGTCTTGTAACCCATTTTTCAGGCATCAAAAAAGCAATTAAAGGTCGATTTCTCTGAATAATGGTAAGTCAGACATAAATCAGTCTAGCAAGAAACAGCTTTGGTGACAGAAACTATGCTTTTAAAAGGAATAATTTATATTTTTCCTGCTTTTCAAGTTTGACCCACGTCTTATCTGTTTACATGCTTGTGACAGGGCTCATGAATTACACAGCAGCTAGCCTATGAAGCAGGAGTCTCCAACTGCTGGACTGCAGGCTTCTACCAGTCCACAGATCATTTGGTACAAGACTGTACAGATATACAAACACTAAATATCAATTGTCTTTTTTTTTGGTCATTCATTCTGAAAAATAACCAAATTATTTGATGGCCAAAGCAGTAAGGCTTAGATAAACTAATTGTCGGACCTCCTGACAGAATCCAGCTGAGGTAGGCCAGCTTACTGCATACTGGTGCAGACGCAGACTGTAGTATTTGGAAGGCAACTTTTAACACAGTCTGCGTTTACATGTTTAAATCAAACCCCAGTGCAAATTAAGCCTGTACATTGTGTAAAACACTTAAACAGAATACAACAATTTGCAAACCAATATAAACTTATAAACCTTCTTTCTTTTTGCAAGTATTCACTCATTTTGAATTTGACTTTGTGAACAACTGTGTGAGAAAAATAGTCAAACAATTTACTTACAACATTTTTCAAAGTACATTTGCCAGGAATTTAGGGATTTCCTCATCTACAGTCTATAATATCATCAATAGGTTCAGAGAATCCAAAGAAATATCTGCACATAAGCGGCAAGCCCTAAGACCAACACTGAATGCCCATGACCTTCAACCCCTTAGGTGTCACTGCATGACAATCAGAAACCATCATGTGAAGGACATTACCATGTGGGCTCAGGAACACTTTGGAAAACCATTGTCAGTTGATAACTACACCTAAAAGTGAAAGCCATTATATCAACAACACCCAGAAATGCCTCCAGCTTCTCTGAGCCCTAGCTTCACTGAGATGGACTGACACAAAGTGGAAAAGTGTGCTGTAGTCTAACAAGTCCATATTTCAAATTGTTTTTGTAAATCGCCATGGACGCCATGTTCTCTGGGCTAAAGAGGACAAATACCATCCAGATTGTTATCAGCACAAAGTTCAAAAGCCAGTATATCTGGTGATATGGTGGTGTGTTAAGCCCATGGCATGGGTAACGTGCACATCTGTGAGGGCCCCATTAATGCTTAAAGGTGCACACAGGTTTTGGAGTAACATGCTGCAATCCAAGGTGACATTTTTTCAGGGATATCCCTGCTTATTTTAGCAAGACACTACCAAGCCGCATTCTGCGTGTGTTACAATAGTGTGTCTTTGTATCATTATGTCTCTGCTGAGTAAAAGATCCAATTTTCTTGCTGTGTCACTGTAATAGCTTCAAAGAAGGAGTTCATCATTTGATTTAGCTTTAATAACAGTCTCCTTTACTGACTGAATAGATTTTCTCCCATATTTAATTCATATTTTAAATAATTCATCACTACTAATTGTTATATTCCTGAAACAAGTTGGGTAATTAAAGGGCTGAAATGATTATTTCAAGGGCACAAATGACTTTTTAATGCACACTAAAGATCAAAAACTTGACTCCTAACACTCCAAGTCCAGACAGACCAGAGCCAAATCAAAATCCTTGACTCCAGTAGCGACTACAAGGGAAATGGACAATAGGGAAGCAATAATAAACTGATGATATCAATGCTTGGGGCAAAATAAGCTCATAAAAAGAGCGGTGACTTAAAAAAGTGGGCCAATGTGTGTTTTCTTTTTTCTGAGGTAATGAGAGCTGTAATATATCTGGTGAAATCTCGACCCCATGGGCTGGAATTCAAAAAGAGAAAGCATAAAAAGCCTTTGATTACACCGCCACTGGCTTTCTTATAATGCAATAACCTAAAACGCCACTGAAATCAGGTAGGTTTTATATTCATAGTGTTGTTTCTGCATGAGGGGGTCACAAAGACAATTTTTCTGCCGTTAAAAATTAAAAAACACATGGAGGTTTGTCTTGCTTGAACTCTGTGGCAAAGCTGCATCCATCCATCCTATTTACTGCAATAAAAACCTACTGAGAAAAAGGAGGAGCAGCAGACAGGATTGTCTTCTATCCCACACGCGCCGAAGCCCAGCCGCTACACTGAATTAGACGTGGAATGAGATGTTTTGTTGGTGTTATTATGCTCACATTACGCGGATTGCTAGATCTTCCCCACTGGGCCCAGTGGGCTTAGTGCCTGAGAGAGACACAGAGAGAAAACCTGCCAAAAAACAGCTGCCTGGCAAAATGACAGATTCCTTTGGCTTTATTCAGGGAGGAAGAAGATGTGGGTTTGAGAGTGGAGATGGAAGAAAATTGGAGTAATCAGGTCCTAATATGCCCCGGCTTGCAAACATCTCCAGCCTTATTACATTGAGAGAAATAGAAAAAAAACAAAATGTCAGGCTTCTCACTTGTTCTAGCTAAAACATTAAGATGATTAAGCCTCTTCAGTGGTGGGAAAAAAACAATGGCACTTGAAATAATCGGTGGCAGTTGAGCCGTGGTCTTGGAATATTAATTGCAGCAAGAGCAGCCGGGGTTTCAGTTTTTGTGGCACACAGCTGTGATGCTTTTTATTTATTTTTCTGCTTATTTCTCACTGGGCTGTTTGTTGTTTTATTTTTGGATTAGTTCTTGTTTTCTTAGTATTACATTTTTTAGAGGAAACTAGAACTACGACCTGTTGGGTTTTTTGCCTCTACTGGGTATAACGTTGAAAGAATCAAAGTACTGTGGTGGGTTAAGAAGAGGAGCTGGGGGCAGATTTGTACTTTGATCCATATTATTTTACACACAAGGGATAAACACGAAGCCCGGTGACCTTTGCAGCTCTAGCTTAAAAAGTCTGCCCTTCAGTCAGAATGGACATTTAGACAAAGTTTAAAGAAAATCTAAAAAGCTTTCTTGAAATGTCTCAGTCTTAAACCTGAAATGAACATGAGACCACATGACCTTGACTTCACTTCCAAACCTCATTATTTTGTCCTTAAGTTTGAGGGGAATTTTGTGTTAACTCTGACAGAGGCCATCCAGGGTTTTTGAGATATCTAGACAGCTAGCAAGGGATAAACATGATGCTCCATGACCTTGACCTTTATTGTAGCACCACCAAATCCCTTGACGAGCCCTTGACACACTTTTAAAATATAATATTTATGAGTAAAGAGATCTATACCTACTGGTCATAGTGAACCTTTGTGCAAACAGTGAAGAAAATCCCCTCAAGCACTTTGAGAAATCTATTCGTAAGCAAAGGATGAGGTCACATGACCTTGATCTTTGACCTAGGACCTGCCAAACTGACTGAACTCATTCTTGCGTTGGAGAGAACGTTTGTGCCAAGTTTGAAGACATCACCTGAAATGATTATTGAGATAAAGCATTCTTTAATAAAGGGATGAACTCACCAGATTTCATCTTTTTACCTATGACTTTGAAAATTGAGCCACATTTTTGAGTCACAGTGGACATTTGTGTAAAGTATGAAGGAAATCCTTTGGGGCCTTCTTCAAACATTGCATTCATAAGCACAGGTTGAACATCATGCTCCATTATCTTCACCTTTGACTTATGACTTCCAAAATCTAGCAATAATATTCTTTCATATCGGACATTTGTGAAAGTTGAATGTGTTCCTCAGATATTGTATCACAAATAAGAAACAGCAGTCTATTTGACTTAAATCCAGTGAGTTAATTACTGCATCAGAGTGGACATATGTTCACAGTGAAATCAGCATGTTAAGAGAATTTATTAGCAGAAGACAAACATGAGGCTTTATGATCCTGATTTTTGATCTATGAGTTTAAAAATGTAGCCATCGCATCCTTATGTCAGGGGTGGACAATTGTGAGAAAATAAAGTAAAATCCAATTTAAAGGTCCCCAGGATATAGCATTACTAATGAGGGATTAACGTGAGGCTCTTTGTCTTTTGACCTCCAAAATCCAGTTAGTTCCTCACTGAATCAGGGCAGAATTCTTTGCTAATTTCCACAATATTCCTCCAGGCTTTCTTTCAGATTCTGTGTTTACAAGCAAGAAGCTTAACATGCAGATTCACAATCTTGAGCTTTGCTTTCCAAATTGTTGTGATTCAATCTTGTTTCAGGGAGGACTTCAGTGTAAACTTAAAAGAGCATTTTTGATGTACTGCACTCACAAGCAATAAATGGACATGAGGCTCTATGATCATGACCTTTGACTTGTGTTTTCCAGAATGAAGTCAATGTATGAATAAGGCAGACTGGATATTTTTGAAAAGTTTGAAGAATGCTTCTTTTAGTGTTGCTATAACATTTCACTCACAAAAATGGGATGAACTTGAAACTCCATGATGTTTACCCTTTTATTTTCAAGTCCTAATCAGGTCATCCTTGAGTCAATGTGGACATTTGGCCCAGATTTGAAGAAAACCGCTGCATACTGGATTTACAAAAATGGCCCCAACATACATTCAAACAATCTTAAAAAAGAACAATGCCTTAGACCTCAGTCTTTGCAGGGAGGAAAGCATAAGGAAAGGCAAGGGTTGCTCTTTCTTGAGAATTATTACATGTAGATATGCAAATATTCTTGTTTATTTAATAACTTGAGTTTTCTGTGCTGATAAGCCAATCAAATTGTGATTGACTGTCTGACCATGGTGGTAATTATGCATGCTCAGAGCATGACAGTTGAAGACAAAAAAACACAGCCTGAGCCAGAGGTGGTGCTGAACATAATGAACCGTGTTTAACACAAACTTGGAAAAATTACTCTTCAGAGGCAGCCGCCGGGATTTGTGCTCAGCAGGAAAAGTCACATTTAGCTGTAAAGCCACCAACCCTGTGACTTTGCAGGAAACAGTCCCCCCCTCTTTGCATCTAGGTGAGAGTGGTTATGTGTCTCGATTACTCAAGAGCAATCACGTCTTAAGCAATCGCCTGTGCATTCATGATGGGGTGTTCCTGAGAAAAAGGCCAGACAATTATTTTTTTACGATTACTCTGTTGTGGTGGTTGTGAATTATAATCGCCATCCAAGGTGAAAGTGGCAGGGAAGTTTTTTAGAAATAAGGGGGGAGCCTGCAGATGCCTCACTTGTGACATTCATACTAAAACTTCCCCTTAAAAGCACTTGAGTCTATCTCTGATAAGGAGGTAAGTATGGAGCTAATGTTAGCAGCGGACAAATCCATTGGCAGGCGGTCTGTTAGTTAATTGGAAGCGGGGCCGACTTGCTCGTAACTTACCTGAGATTCCCATCGACAGAGGGATCCTCCAAGAGGGAGGGGGGTGAGAGGGAGGCGGCCAGATGCCCCGATCGATGACTGCCATCTTTTAAACACACTGCGGGAGGACGAGGGCTAATAGCGATTGAGACCATGAGAGCAGAAATTATAGCTATTTTTACGGAAGAGAGTAACAGGGGAGGAAGAGCGACAAAGGCTCCTCATGGAAAAAATCAATGCTAATGAGTGGCAAGTGCTGCCACACACATACTGATACATACACAAATTAGACACATTTAATGTAGGAGGCTCACACACCTATATCACAATGTCTCTCACAGTGGTGGATGCTGGCTGCAGCAGGACTGCAATGACTGACATCCAATTAAAAGAGTGTTAAGGAAGCTGTAGTGATTACTGTCCACGGAGATCATTGATTGCTGATGGGCACAGCTGTTTCATTACACTGCTAACTACCTGGCACTATTTTTATTTATCTATTCTTTTATTTATGGCTAATGGGGGGGGTACTGACCTTCCAAACACCACTCTCCGCTCAATCTTGACTACCATCTCCCAGGATCTGCTCAGGAAGTGGCAAAGAAGGTAAAAGTATGCCCTCAAGGGACCTCATAGTTATTAGAGGGGTCATTTTGGGCTTTATATCCCTTATTCAGTGACAACAATAACTTATCAAAACCTAACTTCTTGGAGAGTTCCACATCCCAGAGTTTGTTCAACATGCCTCATTTACATTAGGAGCATTTCTACGCACAAGACCTCAGGACTTCCCCTATCTTCCTCTTCATGGCGCCAGCAGCTGTTCGAAACAGCTCGCTCCCCAGTCTTCCAAATAGACCTACCAGGGTGACATCCTATCGCTGGTTCTCGGGTAGTTTAAGCTCGTAGGATCGGGGTAGCAGGCCCAGTGAAGATGGTAGATGTAGTATGGCACCAAGCAGCACTAAACTGACCATTTACAACAGAGTTGACCTGTCAACCAATCTGAACCAGGAGTGAGCCTTACTTGCGTTACTGAGCAGTCAATCATGGATTAATCACCTTTTTTATTGGTACAGAAAAAAAAACATGAAATTGAACACTTAGGCATCACTGGGCAAAGATACTAAAATGACAGAAACATAATTTTGGACAATAAATATTTTCATATATGATAAGAATTTTGGGTTTGACTAATGCCGCATCTGTTAACATGGGGGAGGTAGAGCATTTTAGTATTTTAGCCAGGGAAATGTGGTGGCTTCACTTTTCGTGCTGTCCTATTATGCAGATTTTTTACAGTCTCTTTTTTGGTTGAAATACATATTTTACCTAACATGCATTCAAGCCTTCAAGTCCAATAATATATCCTATTATCTTTACACAATGTGGTGTATGATAGTAAAGAAGTTTGCAGATCAGTTAAACCTATTTGTCAACACAGTTGTCAGCCATCCATTAAGAAAAATTATAACAAAAAATATGATGATGGGAAATCATTATAAGGATTTTTGTATTCATATTTTATGATTTATTGTTAATTCTCAAGAGTAAAAATGGAAGAGACGCAGCTTACGAGCTACGCTGTAGCAAGGCTTCATTGCTTTGCTTCACTTTTAGATGGTTGTCCATCTTAGTATGCTGTACAAATGCACAGATATGAACATTTAAATGCTCTTTTAACAGGTTAATATTCAGTCCTGTGGTTTTACGGCTCTGTAGCCCTTTGAATCTTGTGAAAAATGACACTTAAATTCAAAACTGGCCCTGTTTTTATTTAGCTATTCATTTAAACATTGCTAAGAGTGTGACACTGACCTTTCCAGCACCTCTCCCTTCCTGCACCTATGGCTTATGTCTCTCCTAATCTGCCTGGCAAGTTGAGCATGGAAATAAAGGTGGGAATATGCCCATGATCGCTCCACTGTGTTGACAAATTCAAAGGAGATAGATTAGATGGCTGATGTATGCATGTGTTGCTTTCTCAGCAAACTGGAGAACAGCCGAGCAGGGAGTGACGTCAAGGAAGAAGAAAGGGGAAGAAGAAAGAATTTATTTAGTACTTCACCCCATATGGACAAAAAAATACAGATGGAGAGAGGAGAAAACTCTGCTTCCTTCCAGCATTCATAAATTTAATGAGAAGCTCCCGAAAAAATGAACTTTGCTGAGAGACTGCCAGCAGGTGGTATACAGGATTTTTTTACAGAGGTACAAAGAAAGTCTTTAATCTTGAGGGGTCTTTAAAACCTTTGCCGTAACATCATCATTAATGCTGAGGTACAGGTAGGCGCAGCCCAACTGTAAAATTAACTAGGCTTTGTATAGTGAATATTAAAATGCTGTTTTGAAGGAGCGTAGGAGAGTCTCAGATCTCGCTCCCTCTCCCTCTCTCCCTTTTTTACTCCATCCTTCTTATTATACAACTACTGGCCCACTTTCCCAGACTGAAGGGAATCAGCTGTTTTTTACCACTGCTCCTTCTACCTTTGGCACACGAATCTCCCCAGACACAACTCCCCCTGCACCGTCCAAACAGCATTAACATGCAGAACACCTGTACACCATTATGCGTATAGCAGGCAGGAGCCATCAACATATTTGCAGGGCTGGGTACAGCAAAGACGAATGCAAAACTTCCAGAATTGGATTTTCCTGCTGGTGCAAAATTGGCAGGAGTGCGTAAGCAGGTCTATTCGCATTTGCATTCGGAGCGAGCTGAGAAGCATGAGCTATAGGTCGAGTTTGCAGAAGTGGTGATAAGTCAAGTAAATATTGCAAAATACAGATATTCTCCACTAAATATGTGCTGAACAGATTAAAATGATGAGGTCCATAGTTGGAGTGGTTCAGTTGTAGCATGCACAAAGTTCCCCTAATTTCTGTTTTTACAAAAATTATATTTTTCTTGGACAGAGAATATGACCAAATATTAGACAGTAGTGATACTTTTGACCTTTTTATGCATTAAAATATGATTTAAAAGCTCAAATATGCATACTTTTGAAGTCACTTTATAATATGAATCACTTCTCCAATTATTTCCCTATTTTATATGATTGTAGTCAGTTTATAAAAAATATGATTCTATTTTATTACACTGACAATGAACGTTGCAAAATATTCATGAAAAAAATGGATTTGAAAGTGCTGATACTGAATAAAGTTTATTTTTCTTTTATAGCCACAGGCAAAAATTACCCTCTATTGTGTGTATCAGTATTCATCAATTTCGTAAATTGATGAATTTTTTTTTGTATTTGTATATTTACCTTGCTTTGCACCAATAAATTTCTATTTCTTTTTCCAAGATAGTGTCCTTTATTTCACAGGTTTTCAGTCAAGTTTAACAAAAGATATTTAGACCTAATTATTTTTGTAAAACAAAGGTAACTTATAGCTTCTGTAAGGAACTCTCTTGTAGGGGCCCGAGCACCGAGAACTGATGAAACTATTCATACGTAATTCATCAGATTCTTGTTATTATTTTCATTATTCCGCAGCGCACTTTTTGCACATTCTAAATATGTGAGTTTCAACAAAAAGTCTGTTTTATTTTGCAGGATGATCAGTTCTGGTGAAAAATGTTATATTTTAGGGTGACCAACAAACATTTAAAGAAATGTTGCTCAATGAGGCCCCCTTGAAATTTTTGCATGGACAGCAACTCCAAGGGAATTTTCGCAAAAAAAATGTAAATATTGTACACATGTCCTGGCATCCTGAGATGTAATAAAAGGCCTCTTAATGTTGTGATACAGGGAAGCCAATTTTTGGTTCAAGGGTCAAAGTTTGGCTTTTTTTTGTTGACTTTGTTGCCCCCTGTGGGCACAGCAGACCTCTTATCTCTGTAATGACGTTTCAAAAGAATCTTCAAAAAGTGTTTTACTACAAAATATCTTACTGTACTTTACCCAAATGTATCACTTTGAACCTTTGGCATGTAAGTGCTAAAAGGCTGTGAATCATCTCATCTTAAACCCTGCAGCAACTGTTCCAGCCTTGAAAGTACTATGAAGAACTCATTTTTCTTGATTGCTCTCATAAGTCACTGAAGAAGACGGTTGTCATTTGGGTTTGATGGGTGGTTACAATTTGCTTCTGAATCTTTAAAGCAACTTTGTAGTTTCTGTATTTTTCGTGGTGGTAAAAAAACATTTTTAATTGCTGTCTCTGATGGTCTTGTTTGCTTTTGCAGCTTATAAAGTGGCATATGCATCAATTTCAGCCAACTTCATACCCAGTTAAAACTCCTCACAGTAGGTGTCTAAGATTTGCTCCTCATCAAACAGCTCAGTCTCAGAGATCTACTTTGTATTGGACATATGTTTGCCTTGAGACAAGGTCACTTGTATGAAAGCACCAGCCAGCCCAGTCTCCTCTCTCAGCTTGATAGCAAAATGTCTGCAGCTTCTAAAGGTGATGACAGGAGGTAAAGTGATGGGCCATCATTAAAGCTCACACAAACTCCTCCTGCTGATAAAATAAAGCCACTACTGCTAACAATCAGCTCGCATCCTGCTGATGTAATTTCGTTTTAATTTGTATCCCTTCAGAGAAAGAGCACATTTATGGGCTTTACAGTCAATTGAAATGGCCTTGTTAGCCTCACTTTTACTCAAAATAAACAAAGTTATAATAAGACAGTCTAAATACATATGAGAACACAACATTCTCTCTCTAGCACACAATTCCTTTCTGCTGGCATGGCTTCTTTTGGACGAATACTCGCCAACAGCTGAGGTGGCAAACACAAATCCTGCAGGATGCAACAGTGGAGAGCTGAAGGCTTAACTGAGGAGAGATTTTTCTTTACCTTGTGCTTTGCTTGTTTGGTTTTAGATGAAATGCATGATCTGTGATGAGGGGATGGAGTGAAAAATAGCAACCAAACAAAGTTAAACCACTGCCTGGGGATTCAGTGCCTCTGCAGGGTTACACGAGAGCCGCAGATGGGTAAAGAATCTAATCTAGTAAGTCAATCTTGGAGTCAGAGTGGATATTTTTGCAAAGTATGTGGAAAATCCTTTAAATCTTGCTTGATATTTTGTGTTAACTGGCAAGGGATGAGCATGAGACTCCAGGAACTTGAGTTCCTACTTGAGTGGACATCAGTGGAGAGTCTGTAGAAAATCCCATATGCCCTGCTTAATATTTTATGTTGACGATCAACAGATGAACATGAGGCTCCATGACCTTGAAATCTGACCTCCAAAAACTAATTTTTATTAATATTAAGTCATAGTAGACATTTGTGCAAAGTTATTCAATGAAGGGAAGAACATGAGGCCTCATAATCTTTACCTATGGCCCTTGACCCCATCATGTTTTACTTTTATCCCTTAGAGGAGATATTTGTGCAAAGTTTGGAGAAAAAAATTTAAAAAGCTGTCTTGGGGAGATATGTTAATGAGCAAGAGATGAGCATGAGGCCTGGTGACCATGCTTTTTTTTACTTTTGCCCTCAAAAATTACACAATTCCATATATATGTCTGGAGATGTGAGCAAATTTTCCTAATCAGACTTGGGACATATGATCTTAATCTTTGACCTGTTACCTAATAATCTGATCAGACAACTCTTGAACCAGTGAGGTAATTCAGGCAATGTCCGAATCAAATCCTTCGACTCTCACGCAGGAGGTAATCATCATTCCTAATGACCTTTGTTTTCAATAATAGATTGACCCCATCCTTGAGTATAAGTGAACATTCATGCATACAGAAAATCCTTTAAAAATTTCTTTAGATATTACATTTACTAGAATTGGCTAGACAGATGAATTGAACATGAAGAGTATGTGTTTTTAAGTTTTATTCTGAAAAAAAAAAAAGCTTCAGCGTGGGTTCATGCGCAGCAATCAGTTGGATGATTGGTGCCACAACACTGCAGATCAAAGAGTGGCATGAAAACACAAAACCTGTCAATCATAAGGCTAGACTAACAACATTAAAGGCATTTTTAAGCACTACCGTACATCAGAAAAAAATTAACTTTATTATTATTACAGCAGCAGTTTCAGGAGTTTCAAATTTCAGCAACAGTTACACAACCCCCATCATCAAAAGTGAAAGTTCTTATCCCGACAACTCGCCCTTATTCAATTTCTTCCCAGAATTTGTGCATTCATTTCTTGTTTTGAGGTCATGAAACATCACCAGTCCATAAAAGATTTACTCATTTTGCAATCCGAGTGCTAAAAATCTGAGCAGGGGGAAAAAGTCAGTATTGAAGATATTAGAGCACAACAGAGCCAATAATGTGGTTGCTTCTCGGAGCCGTCTGAATAATTCATACACACAGAAATATATTCCTTCCTCTTTCTTGTCTAGTCTTTGTTCCCTACGTCTCCACCCTTGTGCGTCTTCCATCTTTTTATTCTTTTGTTCTAAATTTTCTCCACCCCCTTTTTTTTTCCCAGCATTTGATTGCGCAAGCCCAGGTACAGGACTTGGATTTGACTGCGATTAATCAGACACAAGCACATGATTATGATGCTGCAGAAGCACGCAATTACACAACTGCTCATTTTTATGTTAGCACTAAGAGCTCAGACTCGGCATTCTTGGCATAACTGAGTGAATATTTAATCAATCCACTGGCAGTAAGTGAAATGAAGGAATGAGAGCATCCTCTTATGAGCTTGTTGGAGGGAATGGACAGGAGAAAACAAAGGATGTATGTGCAGGATGGGATTGGCAGGATGGCTTTGGGAGTGTGGATGCAGCAGCGGGCAGAGGCATTAACACACACAGTCATCGGCAGGCTGGTATTGATCTGTGAGCCTGCCCTGTGTAACCCAACCGCCTGTGGAATCTAGTGACATGCTTTTTCTCTGTCAGAAGGTGTGACTGCAGACTATTTGTCTTTTGCTGGTAAAACACAGAACTCTAGAGTTATGTGTTTGGGAGGCCACACTCCCACAAGTCCAGTTAGGAAACATCTCAAAATAATGACATTTGAAAGAACAGAGGTCAAGCTTAAGCCAGTGGAGTTAGGGGTGGAAAAAATTATAATAAGGGCTGCCAGATCATTAAAATACTCTATTGTGACTAACTGATGCCATTTCAGATGTCAGTCACTGCCACTACCATTTTCAAACGCTGTTATTTTGCAGCAAGCTAACTTTAGCTCACCTCTTTTCTGCTTTTGAAACCACAGGTAAACAATAATGCAGTTTATGGACAAATTTGCTAAACTGTATTATCCAATTGTGCTCCAAAAATGTCTCTAAAATGATAAGTTTGGAACTTCACACCAACAGATGCAGCCTCTTTAATTTTCCCCTTCTGATCAAATGCCTATCTTTTCCAGCTAATCCCCAGCCAACTTCCAGCTAGAGATGTGATGTTTGCAAACGAGTCGAGTCTTTTGAACAGCTCTTTTAAGTGAACGATGACAACCGATTTTCAGCCCCTCCACCCCCCGCTGGATCTGTTAGTTCTGCCTCCACATCAAGTAGTGTAAGGTGCCATGCCGTTATTCTGTCTGTCTGTCGCCAGCATCACCTGACACTCCCTAGAGATGGATTTCATGGTTTAAAATACAGCCTTCATACTGAGATAATAAAAACCTGCTTGTATTTGGAAAATATCGGAATGGCTGGTTATTAACAACATCAGCTTAACCATGGTAAGACAGAACTTGCTTTGGATCAGAAAGTGAATTACTGTTGCAAACGGGATTGGTATAAGTGTTAAATATCACAAAGTACAAGTTCATGTTGGCCTTTACATCAAACTTTCAGTGGCTTTTACTCAAAATGAGACATTCTAAGGAGTAGTAGTGTCCTTCGTGTCCAATGCTGTTCTTGCATGTTGATGCAAAAGTAATCTTAACCACATATAGTGGGACACTGCATTTATTAGCTGTACAGTACATAACATTTGCATTTAAATAATTATGATTAATCTATTTTTTCAGCTATTTCACTTTCAGACTTTGCTTTGACAAACAATTATTAAAACCTGTAAAATTTTAACATCAGTCTCTTTATCTAAGAAATCCACAGTTTTCCTGTTCACAGTGTCTACATATTAGTGTCCATGAACTTAACAAAACAGCATGCAAATACTATGATTTTCAAAATTTAATAATTTATTATTCATGAAATAACAATTCACAAGCTTTATAGACGATTTCACAAAAGAGTGTAGGCATTGCTCCTCATGATGTTCATCCATGGGGAGACTTTTATCAGATTGATGCTCTCATTTCAAGTTGTTTAGGAAATATTCAATGAATATATCATGCCAAAAATTGCACGTACAGATAATTAACATGGAGGTGTTACAAATTATGGTTTAACTGGCAGCTGTCTGCCTCGTCAGCAGGGCCATTAAAATGGTGGTTAGGTTTGAGGTTTAGCCAAAGTAAGGTGTGCATTATGGTTTTTCACATATATGGAAGAGCATTGTGTTTTTATCATACCATTCTAAGGATATAAAAATGTTCATTTTTTTATGCAGTTTAGAAAATCATTGTTTCAATGCCTGTCCTAACCATGCCACTTTTAAAGCAAAATCTGAAAACAATATTGACCTGAACTACATTTGTTTTTTTGCTTAATACTAGTGTCCGCCATTTACATACTTTCTTTTGTGTAGGTAGCAGCCATTGATACATGGAGAGCACGGGACTGTGAATTTGGTTTTCTGGATGAAAAAGTGGGTGTGGGTCTATGGTCATTTCTAAAATACATGATAAAATGCTGTGAGATCCTGCTTTCAAAAAATCTCATTGGCTTCATTTGAATATGTTATCTTTCTGAAACGCTGATCATTCACACTGCTAAAACCTCTGCGTTCTCCTATTAATTGTTGAATATTTTTAATTATATTCTTAATTATCTTGAAATCCCAATTAACTGAAAGGAAAATCTCAGAATTCAGACTTACGTTAGCAAGAAAAAAGGCAAGAACTCATTAGAAACATTGCCAATGAACTGTAGAGAAAATCACATCAGTTTCTAATGATGTGCAGAACTGGGCACAGATCTGACAGCCATTCACTAATGATCCAATCTACTGACCGCTATATTACAAATACATGCCTTCAAACTGCAGGAAATTGCATTCACTCATTAAAAGTCAGCTCCAGTGCACTCCGCAAACTCCCTTTTTCTGTTTTTAATCCAAGCTTCTGGCTTTGTTGTTGCAGTTAGCCAGGAGCAGCAGCAGCTGTGAAAAACTTCCCAGCTTCAGCAGCTTAGCTCTTTCTCCTTCCAGCAGTTTTTTGCCTCCCATAGCACTGGTTGGGTCCAAAACATGTTGTGTTTTACACGATTGATAATTTAACAATGCACAATTGGCTATGTTTAATTAAGAGGCCTTGTCACATTAGCATTTGGCAAGGGGAGGAACAGTTAAGTAGGTGTTCTATACTTATTCTGAAAATCCTAATATGGAAACAATCAGGATAACGGGCGAAATATGAGTAAAAACAGAACACAGTGATTTGAAGAGAGTGGCAAGAAGAGACTGAGGAAGTTGTGGAATACTCAATAAACTCCTGAATATCCTGCTGGTAACTGGGGTGATTGGAAACAAGTGAAAATGTGATGAGTGTACGTATAAGGAAAAACTCAGTCATTCAGACTCTCCTCTTTGTGAAAGACTGCAAGTGCAAAAAAGTGACACAATCATCAAAAGATTCAGAGATGACAGAGAAATCCTTGTTTGTTTTCGGGGCAAGGCTGAAAACTAGCATTGAATGTCTGTGACCTTAGTTCCTTTTGGTAGCACTGCATTAAAATCCAGCAACATTTTGTGATGGACTTGGCTTGGAAACACTTCAGAAAGCCCTTGTTTGTTTACATAGCATGTTGCTCAATGCACATGTAGTCAAGGTGAGACCACGCAAAGCCCTATATCAACAACATCAAGAAGCAAACCGATTTAAATGGATCAAACCTCTTCAAGGATGGATTGACCTTAAAGTGTAGTGTGGTCAGATGAGTCCAGATTTCAGATTACATTTAGAAATTATATCTGCCAAGTCTGGCTCAAAGACATAAGCACAATAATTGTGAGAAAAAAATGTCATGGGCATTGTTAGGCATATAACAGTTTCCAAAAATACTCACAAATGTGTACACATGGCCAAAAAGTCATCGTTGTGATGGTGTAGACTGTATTGGTGCTTGTGATAAAGGTAACTTACACATTTGTGAGGACACCATGGCTACACGCAGTCCAGATCTATCTCCTAAAAGGCCCATATGAAGCAAGGAATACAACAAAGGAAACCTACACTTGTGAGAAACTCAAGAAAAATCAAGCAAAATGGGGAAGAAATATAGGAAGCAGTGATGATACGTGGTACACTCCTTCCTAGGGCTGCAGCTATCGATTCTTTTTGTAATCAAGTATTCTATTGATTATTTTGGTGATTAATCAAGTAATCGGATAAGAGATAAATTGCGCACACTGCAATTCTTTGCATTGAATCACTACAGCTTTATTGAAAAGCATCAGTAACATACAAAACAGAAAATAAGCCAGGTCTCTTAAATGAACAATTAATAATTTCCTTTTTTGAACATTTTGAGCATAAACGGGATCCCAAAATCATAATACATTTTTTTTTTTTTGGTAAAAAGTAGTTCCTACATGTAACTGCTCCCAACAAGGTCTGCAGATTATTTTGAGCAACTAGGTCATGATTTTTAGATTAAGATACTGGTTTTGAATATTTACCTCCGCCAAGGAGGTTATGTTTTTGCCGGCGTTTATCTGTCTGTCTATTTGTCTGTTTGTTTGTGTTCAAAATTACTTGGAAAGTTCTAAACGGATTTGGATGAAATTTTCAGGAATTGTCGGGAATGGGATATGGAAGAACTGATTAAAATTTGGAGGTGATCTGGATCACCGTCTGGATCCAGGAATTTTTTTAAGGATTCTTTAACATTGCCAGATAGGATCATTTTCGCCAAGGTGGACCGAAGCTGCTTGGCAGAGGTCTGCGCTCTCTGAGTGCTTTTCTGGTTCAAGTTTATTTTTGGTGCTTTAAGCATCACAGGACTTTTGTGATGCTTAAAGCACCAATTTTACTAGAGACATCTTCACAGTTGATATCTCAAAAATGTACTGCTCATACATACAGTAAAAATCCTAAATGGATAAACAGGCCCTTTTAGTTGTAATGACAACTGTCTCCGCACTGTGTCAAACACAGTGCGTTGTATAGTGGTCCGGATTTAAACAAATACTCAAGGCAAATTATTTGCCTCTAGGATTTTTTGTAATCGAATAACTCAAAATTCTCGAGGAATCGCTTCAGCCCTACTGCTGTCTCAACTATTTTGGCACGTGTGTAAGGCATCAAATTCATAAAGTTTATACATCTTAAAAATGCATCTCTGGACATCCTTTTTCAAGATGTTTCTCACTTTGAGTTTAAATATTTAGTTGGATAGGAACAAGAGGATTTGGAAATCACTGCATTGTGTTTTCTGCAACTTTTTTACATGAGGGTCTGTATATTTCTTTGGGCCATTGAGACCTCCATAAGGCATGTATTGGTGCCCATGGCATGGGCAACTTGCACATTTGTAAAGGAACCATGCCTACACATTCCAGGCTTGTCCCATATTTAACAGGAGGGCTCTGCAGAGAGTCATTGGCACATCCCAGAAGATCACAGGCTGCTCTCTGCCGTCCCTGGAAGAGCTCACTAACTCCCACTGCCTCAGTAGGACCAGATCTATCCTCAAAGACACTGCCCACTCTGCCCACTACCTGTTCAACCTGCTTCCCTGCAGCAGGCACTACAGGTCAATGAGGGCATGCAACACCAGACTTGCAAAGTTGCCCTGGGCCATACGATCACTAAACAAACAATAAGCCTGGACAATACTGCCTGTATCCGACACCCCCCTTCCCTCCTAATGAACACTCAGTCTACCTCTGAGAATGACCATTGCTTCTTACACACTGGCCATTCTTGTGCAGAAGGGTGGCTTTACTTTGGAGAGATGGGAGGATGTACATCCTGAATGAGTGGATGTGTGTGTGCGTGAGAGAGTGTAGTGAGGGTGAAGTGTATGCGGGGAAGGGGGGGTGCGTGTCTTGTTTTTTTTATTTACTTTTTCTTATGTATTACTATTTTTCTTATTTTTCTTTCAAGCACTGTCCAGAGTAGCACCTTACATTTCATTATGTAAATACACTGTATTTAATGCAATGGCAATAAAGCTTCTATTCTATTCTATTCTATTCTATTCTCAATTGTGTGGCCCATTATAAAGCAAGGAAATCAACAAAGAAACCTCCCCTGCTGAGTAACTTAAGATGTACACCAAGCAAGAATGGGAAAGAAATCCACTTTCAATGCTTCAGTAATGTTATGTCTTCAGTATCCACATGCTTTCTTCAAAGTGCCGTTTGAAGAAAAGATGATGATATACAATGGTTGATATGCTTCTTTTTCAACTTTTTTGGCACATCTAGCAGGTATCAAATTGTATGTGTATCTTTTTTTCAAGTTGATTGTCAGCTTGAGTTTAATCATGTTGTTTTTGGGCAGCATTTACATTGTGCCTTTATGTACAAGAGGTTTTGGAAATCACTGCATTGTTTTTTTAATTCACTTACACAGTTTCACAACTTTTTGAAATATATTTCTTTGTGCCACTGAGCCCTCCATAAGATGTTTGATTTTTGGAAAGCTTCAGGCAGTAATTGGGCTTTTCTCATGAGACTTTTTTATTCTAAAATAAATTCATACTGAACAAATAGCTCTGTTTAAAAAACTCATTACCTCAGACTAAAAGCCCCATCGGTACACTTTGACCATAACTGAAAAACAATCCTTTTGCTCATTGAAAATGGCTCAATGATTGGACTTTAAGTAAGGAGAAAAATAATATTTATGTGGCATTACATTAATTTCAACGATAAGACTGGTTTATCCTGCTCATTAAAATGCCCCACATATCCGCTATTATCCACCTACAGTACCTGAAAGTACAGACAATGCAGGACAAAATCAAGGTGTTTTAGGTCAGGCACAATTCCCTCCACTATTCTAACAACTGCTATCCAATCTGAACCCCACCTTTAGACACTGACACCCAAGGACGGATGGCAGATTCAGGCTGGGTGAATACTACTCCTTACCAAGTAGACAGAAGCAGCACTATTAAAAATACAGGCCGTTCAATTTATATCACGGTGGCATTAGCGCTAATGAGTATATTAGTTTCAGTCTGTCACTGGGAATAAGAGGCAACATTGATCTCTTGTCATCATACTCATAATAGCCCCCCCACTCCCTCATCTTGCATATATTATTCTGCTGCTTTCTCCATGAGCTCCTATGGGAGTTGCTTTCACATTTTAATCTCTCCACTTAAAGAAAAGGCACTCTTCTGCACAGTCGATGCTAATCACGCAGTTACAGTACTCCGTCGCGCAAGTATGATTTCACTTAGTATGCAGGGCATCCTTTGAGTTACTGTTTGGATTTCCATATATTTCTCCCTCGAAGAGATCTATCTCCAGGAAAAAGTTGCAGTCTCTAAACAAACAGCGTGAGATCAAATTGAAACTCCAATCCCCGAATACGACAAGGCAATTTTATTATATGTACTATCTCAGCAAGACCTTACAACCCTGATGCTGCGCCTGGACATTTTTGCATGCCTGCTGATATTAAAACCGAGTTGGGCTCCCAAATGAATAAGTGACCTTAAAAATACATGAGGTATGGATTACAGTGCACTTTGTGCCTATAGCTGCTAGCTTCCTACTTTCATCTTATTGCTTTCATAATTCAAAGGAGAAGAAAAGTTCATAATCACTAATATATTCGCAAAGGTTGACCACACCGGAAGGTTATCTTTGACAGGGATGTGGTAAACCTAAGGAAACTTAACTTTAACTTGGCCAACTCAAGTTACGCCCACACATTGACCGGATGCACACAATAACACATAACAGCCATGTAAGTGATGCTGCTTGTCTTAGCCAGGGAACTCCTGTTAAGGAGATTCTTAATCTAAACAAGTCTTTCCTTGTTAATTAAAGTTGAAAAACCTCCCTTTGAAATCACAGTACGTTTTTTTTGTATTTTATATAATTAAATAGCTTAAACGTTATTCGGTCAATTATTTCTCCCCTTCATTAATACCAACTGTATTTTGAATTGCTGGAAAGTCTGATCAGTCACCTTTACAACGAAGTAGAGCTTGTAAAGATTGTGCATTTGTGAAATAAGCAACAGAGCTCAACATGTGGGTAGCACCCCAAAAGAAAGTGCAACATCTCCTCAACCTTGCTTCTCTAAGTTCCTTAGTGACAGAAGGTTGAAGGATCAGTCCTACCTTTAGTAATACCAATTGGTACTGATGTAATGAAGTTGGGAAGCCTGATTAGTCACTTTTACAACTTGCAAGGATAATGCATTCATGGAATTAGTAACAGCTAAATATGTGGGAAGCAACCAAAAAAAAAGGGCCAAAATCCCCTGCAACTTGGAGGCTGGTGTTCTGGTACACAGAGTGGCAGCATTATTTTCTGTTAGCCCTGGTACCATTTCCAAACACATGGCCAAGTTCTGTGAGACAGGCAAAGTCAATGACGGACCGCAAAGTAGGTGACCAAGGAAGGCAACGCTCATGAAGCCCCATCCCTCACCCTTGCTTCACTTAGGAACCGAGGCTTTCTCCCAGAGGAAGAGGGGATTTTGGATGTTTTTTGGGAGGTGTTGCTTATTCCACAATGCACAATCTTTAAGGTTGTACCTTGTTGTAAATATTACTCATCAGGTTTTTATACACTATAAAACACGTTACAAATTGCTATTAATAAAGGGGAGAAATAATAGACCAAATAACATTTCCAAGCTGTTTTTAAGGAGTATAATTTCACATATGAAGATAGCACACATGTAGGTACAGTACTCAGGAAACAAATGCTGCCCCTAGCTCTGTGTCTACTTGCTGTGTGTATGAGAATGCTATTTTTAGTTTTTGGGGGGCTTTCATGCCTTTATTGAATCAAGAGATGGTAGAAAGTGATGAACACTGGAATGAAAGTGACAAAGGCCATGTGGGAAAAGGCACAGACCTGATTTGAACCCCTGATGACTGCACTGAGAGCTTAAGCTTTTCCATATATGGAGCATGCTGACATAATTGCCAGGGGATCCTCACACCTTGAGGAGCTTTTTAAATAAACTGCTGCACTTCACAAGTCAAAAAATAATGATTTTTAGATACAATCACAGTCGTGTTTGATGACCCTGTCTGTTGTTTTTAGCTCACATCTAGTTTGAGACCCTGTCATTGTGCGTGCTTCTGCATCTAATTACATGATTGCATTATTTTTGGATCGGGGTGCTCTGTATAGGAAAACTAGATATACTAAAATACGGGCTCTAAATGAAACAAAGAAGAACTTAAATGCCCCTTGTGGATAAAACACTCTATGTTAGACTAATTTGGTCACATACTGAAAGAAGTGCCTTACCACAAGGGTAGGAACACAATATCCATTCTTTTTTTTTGTTTGTTTTTGTTTTTTTTACAATTGCCAATATTGTTTTCTAACACAATATTACTGAAAAACAAAAACAATCAATTCTGACTCCCTTGCAAAGATCCTCTTTACTTTGTCACACTTTCAATTGATCTACCAATTGACCAACTATTTGACCTTTTCCAACTGGAGTGTGTCAGCACTAATATCTATTGTGTATTCTTTGCTTTATTTCAAAAGGCAATCATAAAAGGATTAAACTTAAAAAAAAATCATTTAATATGGGCATTTTAAATCTTAAAACTCAGCCTGGCTCAAGGTTATTTGAGAATACAGGGAAATACAAAAGGTTTTACCTGATTGAGCTTCAATTTTTCAAGGATGATCTCTTTATATGGAAGCTCTCCTGCCCTCTATTACTTCTGTAACACACAGTGAGTATATTCCCTATGAATAATGATTTTATCAACACAAGCATTGGTGCAGCCATCCACTTAGCCCAGTCCTTGATTACAGAGTCTCTTCGACAAACTGTAGAGGACAGTGAGAGTTTTGGCCTTCCCCAGGAGACACACTTGGCCCATTCCAGTAAAAAGCGGACACTAATGGAAGCGGAGGCCCAGTAGTCTCCACTCCACACTTTTATGTAGGCAATCCAGGCATTTATGGTAATCATAAAGTAGGGCCAAATGGATGGCAGGGTCAGCTGTGAGCGGTGCAAAAACACGCAGTGATGCAGTCTTGTTTACAGATGCTATGAAACAAGTGCTGCCATCTCCTTGCAGGCTCAGACACAGCAGGTGTCCATAAATGCTATCCATATTCTGAAAGACAATATCAAAAGCCTCGAATTTATCCCCATTTTGCCCCTCAGAATTCATTCTGCCCATATCTGCATCTCCAGTATCAGTGTCAGCTCCATGTGAACCTTTGTGGATAGTTTATTGAAAAAAAAAAATCACTGCACACTGGGACAACCAAGAGAAACATTAAACACTGGATCCTACCTCTTTTCTGTGACATAATCAGGGTGATATGCAAGGGTAGTTGCATACCCCTTTTCCAAAATATGATTACTAAACCTAGACTGACTATCTTCAAAATAAAGTCAGAACTGAACTTTAAACCAGTTCATTTTGTCTTTGCTACAGGCTGTTTGTGGTTAATGTGCTTACTGTGTTAAACAATGTCATTGTTAAAGCACCAGCAAAAACAGTTTACTCCTCTATATCTCATTGTAAAATTCGGTGTCATTATTTTAAAGATACTAATCTGTGGATTATGAAAGAAAATATACCTAAAGAGAATGTGCTGATACACCCACAGCCCCTGATGATGTCAACTGAAAGTCACCAGTTTACATGATCACTAACTGAAGTGATACACCAAGCCTATTTCGAAAGGATTTTGCTTGACATTAGCAAGACTGAGAGACAGGTTTTGGTCTGTGCAGTCTCAAAAAGTTAAGTTGTTCCTGCCTTTAACTTGACACTGTCACAGTTCCCTAGCATCTTCAGTGATTCTATCATTTCATGGGTACTGCAGCTCACCTTTGCATATGGCAGGGATCATGCATCCATGTAGTTAGGGATAAATATACTGTTTCTCTGGCCTTATATTTACTTATGCAACACTCACATACTGATATTCTGGCTAATGTGTAGGGAAACATCGAGTTGGATCAAGCTAAATCAGACCACACAGAACAAAGTTACCATCAGTTGGGCAATGCTAATGTCCTTAGCGTACATTGACAAATTTTACGCATGCTTAAGTATTTTTGATGTTTCATTGAGCATGCTTGTAAACGAGCAACAGCTGACCTCCGATTACCTTTACTACTCTTTCATCTCTGTTTGCAAACACTGGGGCGTGCCCATCAATTGGGTCCTGTAGCACAATTTTCAGCTGCCATTTTGTGGACAGTCATCTTTCATCCACTAGGCATGGCATCAGAATACTGAGGCCAGCTGCAGCTGCACAAGAGGAGCTTTTAATGCTGGCTGGTGTCTATAGCAGACTGTAGATGACACCAGAAAGCATTATAACTTATCTAATTTATAACATAACACCTGTAGAAGTGTCCACAGAGAAACTGTCCGCAGTGCAGAAATGTGAAAGTGAGGTTAAAAAACATAAATGGACTAAATTTAGCAAAGTAAACCAATTTTTGAATCAGTCCATGTTGCTGAGTCATATAATATTTGCTATTTTCACTCTGTGGGATCCAAAATATTATTATTAAGTAGTACTTTGTCATCAGCCTGGTTGCCAGGTAGCCATGATGCAACTAGTATTTCTACCGTTGCTGCTCACACTACTATGGCAGTGTGACAATTATTCCATTACTTGTTTGTGTCAGTTACCTGCAAATGAACCACTCCATGAAATAATTTGGAACAAGCCAAGATCACCTCTTTTAGGTGAGCTTGGTGCAGTTGTGAGCACCCTCGCTCTCATAGAATGAGTGACAGAAGATGTTGTGAGAGGACAAAGAGCAATGCTGACCAACACATTTCATCAGTAATATGTGATTTTATGCAAACTTGCATGTCTGTTTGTTAACTCTGCATCTGGAGTCTGTGTATTCAGCTGTTGCTATTATGTTATCATCCCTGCATGCTAGGTAAAAAAGCTTGATCATTGCTGCTCTTATAAACTGTAAATAATTTGTTTATTTCACTAGAAAAGTTGCATCAGCAGCCTTTATTTCAGTTTTTAGCTCATAAAATCATGCATCTATGTTTTAAGCTGAGTTCAAAACAATAATTGGCTTATTGCAAATTCTTAAAGAAGCTGTTTATTTTCTATTATTGTTATGTTATAAATAATTCTTTACTTCTTGAGTGCATGCTTGATTCTTACTGTGGTCCTCAGGCAGTGAAAATATAAGTATGTGGCCATCTTAATAACCAAAGTTGCCTGTTCCTGTGCTGTAGGCGATGCCACCCAGTAAAAATGTCTTGGTGCACCAATTTGTGATGTCCTTGAGTAAATCTGTGGTATTTTGGGTAGCAGATTTAGTGTGAAATGGGAAGTGGAAGAGTTATTGATGAATCATTACTCCATTTTATTAATATGCAAGTTTAAATGTGGATGCTTGTTTTTTTTGTGTGTTTTTTTTGGAAATTTTCCACCGTGATTGTGGCACAGCCTGGAGCTGAATGCTAATTTTTGTTCTCCTCTTTTGCTGGCATCCTATCTGGTCGCACAATATAGCCTTGCCAGAAAAACCACAAGAATCTAGAAGCACTTGGCCTTGCTGTACCACCCATGGGTGAAAGAGAGAGGGAAAAAAGATAGAGACATAATTCCTAAAAAAAAAAACTAAAGCCAATTACTGTGTAGGTGTGAGTGTTGTTTGCTCTGCACAGCCAGGGGGTTGCAGATTTTCCAGCTTGCTACTGTTGTGAAATTACACTCTGCTGTGTGCAGATGCTTAGAATACACACGACACATTAACTTCTCTTAATGCGACTGACAAAAAAAAAAAAAAAAAAAAAAATAGAAGAAATGCTTTCAGAGTGTGGGAGAGAGTGGGCAACACTTAACGAGCCATTGAAGAACATAATTTTCAATTATGGGCTGAAAAAAATCACTTTAAGTCAGGATTAGATAAAAGACTGTAGTGATGTTTAACAGCACAGGGAGCATTGAGAGAAATTGTGCCATGATATGATGTAACGCTGAAAAAAAAAAAAAAAAAAAAAAAAAAAAAAAACTGAGGCAGCCATGGTCTCGACGCCCCTGTGGCTACTCTGTTCAAGAGGAAGATGCTTCTCTTGATGTTACATTCTTCATGGCCTCTTATCCTTTCAGTGTGGACAAACAGTGGTGAACAGTTCTTCCGTCTGGGAGCTGTTCATTCGCAAACCAAGGAGACACCAAAGAACAAGGTGAGTCTGCAGAGGAAAATAGCACCCGCTTTCAAGCTGATCTGCAGTGGATCTTCTTATGAAATTCAGAGATTCAGACATCTTGTAGATGAAAAGGATTATAGGTGCATTGCTTCATTTTGCCATGCACAACAGACTGACGGGGGTAATAAGAATGTGGTTTGTTACATCCAAATAAGATCACCTGCATTTAATCTCAGTCTGCAGGAATTATATTCAGAGGCCAATTCAAATATGCTAGCCTGTTAGACAATTTAATCCATACCATAGCCTCGACAAATCCCTCGGTGCTTTAATTCATTCCATACAGTCCACAAGATTAATAGGAGGCCGAGCCAAGATGTGATAAATCCAGCAGAATACATTGTCCCAGGCCACCAATACAGAGGCTAATTTGTATGGCGCTCAATACGAGAACAATGGTCATTGTTGAGACAGATCAAATTTAGTCGATGGTGTAGCTCTGATTAGCTTGAGGATCAGTAAGTGTGTTCTCTGATATAAAACCCAGTAAGAGCATTAAGTGTGATAGGCACTTGAGGAGGAGAGACTGAGGGATTGTTTCAGTGCTGAGGGCAGTAGACAGAAATCTGTGAAGCAAGGAGACTGTAACCTGCCCCATCACTGTCATTTACAGGATGAGTCTGGGTTATTTGAGCATTGATTGATAAGATATTGTTATTTAAAGATAATTCCAAGGCAGGAGATGCTGCCATCACTTCATTGGGCTTTGGAGTTTCCAGTTTTTATGTCGTTCCAACACTGCTATTCAAATGTAAAGAGAGTTAATTTTGTTTTATGGCATCACAAAGAGGAGCTATGGTTGATAAACACAACTACTCAAAGTAGAGTCCCTTCTACTCTTGTTACCCTGTTCTTCTTATGATTAAAAAACATGTTTGAGGTCTTATATTTGTACTGGATGGTGAAAATAAGACTATTATAACAATGAAAGACCTTTTAACAGTCAAAACTTTGATGTCATAAGCTATGTTTGTCATTATGCTGCAATTTTGCTGGGGAGAGCGTTTACCAAGCTAATAATCACTGCACAGTGCAATGTGCTAGCACAAGCTAGCTAATTGTAAACTATTTAAAGCTAACTTTACTTTGTCGTCCACAACATATGCTGGGACAGTGTCCTACTAAAGAATCCTAAAAATACCTTGGTACAAAATAAAGGCCTTTAGGTCTTTCAGCTGCCTCAGCCATGATGCTATACCTTTTTTTTTTATTAAGGATGGCATCAGTGTGGAAAGCAGGTATGGACACCAGCATTGGTCAAGACTAGTCCAGAAAGACTGTCATCATAGATTATATTTACAGAATGGATTTTGCTGCATAGCCAGCTTTTTATTAAGATTATTATTATGATGATGACGATGATGATTATTACCTCTGCCAAGTTATGATTTTGCTGGTGTTTCACTGTCTGTTTTTCTGTCTTTTAGCAAGAGAACTCAAAAGTTATGAATGGATTTAGATTAAAATTTCAGTGAATGTTGATCATGGTGCAAGGAAGTAATAATTCGATTCTGGTGGTGATCACGATCTAGATGTGAACCCCATAACTTTTCAAGGATTTGTTAACAGCAAAAATATGACACAAATTGGTCAAATTTTAATCTAAGTTAATGTCTGGAAAATCTGTGGCTTGGGTACATGTGGGAAGGATAGATGTGTGTTTTATGGTGAGTAAGCCAAAACAGCTACACCAGTTTTACCTTTTAATGCCTGAAAACACAAAATATAGCCAGAAAATTCTAGTTTTTTGGAGCTGAAATGTTTATTTCACTTTCTACTGAAATCCTAACATATCTTTATCTGTATATCTATATATCTATCTATCTATATACATATATAAATATATATATAAATATGTATCTTATTTGATACATTAGGTGTTTTTGACAACTGATAATCTACTTGAGGACATTTTTATCATTATGTGATTGTATTCAGATGTTTTTTTAGTAATTTGTTGATCATATTCATTAGATACAGGTATCATAAAAGTATGTATCAAATATGATACAAAGGCGTTAAAGGGATAACAAAATGAAGAGACAGAATACTTCATGGAGCAGCAGCTGTCATGTATGCTGGACAGAGAGTGAGAGAGTGCTGGACTGGCCACGCCCAGACCCACCAGGTGTGGCCAGTTGACCTCAACAAGCAGCTGCAGAGACAAAGCAGAGCTGTCAGTCTGACTGCCAAACAAAATTACAACCAACTCCAAACCAAACATGGAGAAAAAGAAGATAAAAGACAAATTATTCTCTTTGTATGGTAGAGGTGGTCATAAGGTCCTGTTCCTCTGAAGAAGGTCCTGCTAACAGACCGACCAAAGAGCTTTATCAAGCACAAAATCAAGGAAGGAACGATGCTCAATATGAAACAGAGTGAGGAAGAATCTTGGACACAGCACATGACAAAAACAAAATAAAGGTAAGAAATTTAATGCTTTAAGCTTTTTAAGCTCAGTAGCATTGACACAACGAGACGTTTGAGTTAGACTAGAAAAGGAAATGAAGGAACAGTATCAACACTCTAGCATGAAAAGTTGAGACAAAGCACATTATTGGTTTGTAATTTAAAAATTACAAACAATCTTGGTTGCAGGCAAAAAAAAAAGAAAAACAAACTTGATGACATTAGTCTGTACAAGGGATGGGCAACTTTGGTGAATATGAGATCCACAAAAATGTTCCTAATATATGAAGAGAGGAATGTCACAAACCGAAGCAAAAGACATACAAAAAATGTAAAACAACAGAAAGGTACATAAAGTTGCTATTAGGCAGAAACTTTATATCTCTTTTTTTCATTAATATTCTTCTTGATAAACAAGCGTTCATGGTCACCCTAGTAAAAAGAAAAAGTAAAACATAATAACCAACTATGAGAATTAAGGATCTTTTTTTGAAAATAAGTGATTTTTCATTTCCTGACAAAGATGTAATTATGAACAGCAAATATGTAAAGCTATCCTCATAATGTATAATACCAACATCAACATTTTTAACACAAATGCATTGGCAAAGCTTAATTTAAATAGCTAAACATGACATTGAAGCCAATTAAGTTAGTTTTAATAAATGAACTGGTTATTAAATCTCATTTAGATGAGAATTTTCAAAAATATTTTTAGTGATGCCTCATTGCAGACCTTCACAAAAAACATCACAACAAATTGTATCTGCATTTTTTTTTTTTTTAATTACCAGGTTCTAATTAATGAGGTGTTGCCATTTTTTATGTTGTAGTACTGTTTGCCTTTGTACATGATATTACAAAAGCAGTTCAGACTGAAACACATGGCAGGTTGTCATCTTCATGTCTACAACTGTTAGAAATTTAATGTTGGCTGGTGGGCCGCGTGTGGACCCCAGGGTGCCACTTGCCCACCCCTGTTTAAAAGTATATTTTTTTTCCAGTTTACCTTTACTTGTCTTCCTGTTTGAACACTGTATGACTACCTCCTGCAACATAAATTCTCACTTTTGTCACAAGCCTCATGTAGCAAAATGCGGACACACAAATCTCACTGTTGCTGCCTCCGCCTGCGTGCTGAGGGGTTATTTGCACCAGCACAGCACCAGATGTACACCCCCACATCACACTGACTGAAAACAGTGTGCCTCAACAAGTCCCACGAACCATGTGCATCACAGGAAGTCAATATAAAGTTGTTGTTACTGGGATGCTTGTGAGGAGCACATGAGGAATAGCTTGTACATTTTTCTGATTCTTGGGAGAGCGCTCTTGTGCTCAACTCTTTGACTTCCCTCTACTTAATGGCTTCCTTCACAACATATCCTCCCGCTCTCTTACCTCACTTCAGCTGAAGATTTTATAACCCTTTCTGTCTGCTCTCACTCTTACACACATATTCGCCATATCTGCTCTTCTCTGTGGGGATAGTTTAGATTGAGGAAGACTCTTGAGGCTATTAAATCAGGTTTTTATCAGAGAGCTTTATGACACTACAGTGCATATATGTGAGCAATTTTTCCTCTGCACAGAGCTATATGATACCAGAAAAAAAACACCTATTTTGCATTTCATCACAAGAAATCAGAGTGGGTAAATGTATTGTCATTTTATGTACATTATTTGACACTTTTATCTAATAATTACACAGTTATTTTGTGGAAATTTTACATTAGTGGTGTGTAAATGGGTAAGAATAACTTAAAAACTAAAGAAAGATTAGAATTACACAATATAAGTTGCTAATACTACATCAGGAGACAGAGCAAGAATCAACCTCGTTTTGCCATTCCAGCTCGATGTTGTTCATAGTGGAGGCAAAACATAAAAGGGGAGTAAATATTACGGCTTGAAATAGCAGCGTGAATAAGGCAAATGAGCAACATACACTCATACAAACATAAAGGAGTAGATGACCTTTACAAAAACACTTGAGGGATGTGGTTGATTTACATGCAGCCTCTTTCGTCAAGCATTTTTTTTCTTTTTTAAAAGTCACAGTAAGTCTATATAGCCAGCCTTTGTTTTGTATCTTCTGATAGTGACTGTTTTCACTGGTGACTCTCAATGACGTCATAATTTCGACCACTGCTGTTGGATGGACATTGCTCAAAGAAAAAACGGTTTAGGCTTTCACTAAAAACATGACTAACAAGTAATTTTGACTTTATATTGTTTAAAAAACAGCAAGGGAGTAAGAGTTGTGCTGAAAGGCACCTATTTACACAATCACTCTTTAAACTGATCCACCTCTGTATCCATGATAGCAGTAGTGTTTTGTTAGCAATGTAAGTCAAACAACTCAAATATTGTAAGAAAATACTTTTGACTTAATACTCCATAAAAATACAGTAAACCCCTGTGATATCATGGCTCAGTTTTCGCGGTCCTGGTATTTCGCATTTTTTTCTGTAAGACCAACAATTTTGATATTTCGTACATTTTCGCCGTTTCGTGGCATTCTGCAACATTGTTGATGAGTTTAAATCTCATGCGTCACAATATATTGCCCGTATGTACCGATTCAGCCAATCAGAGTGTCGGTGTTTATTTCCTCAGCCGCGGATTGGCTGTTGTGTGTCACGTGGCTTCGCATTTCACAAGGAGGAGAGATGCTTGCTTTGTTCTCTCTCAGTTCCGTGTCTCTCTCTATAGTGATCAGTGTTCTGCATGATTTTAGTGTTTTGTGCACTGGTTTTGTGTTTGTGTTTTACTGATATCCCCAAGGATGCCACCCAAACGCTCTTCATGTTAGGCTTCTGGTGAGCCAAGAATAAGAGAAAGTTCCTGACAATTCAGGAGAAGGTGAAACTTCTTGACATGTTGAAGGAAGGACAGAGTTACTGTTTGTACAATATTTTTATGTTTTCTATTGCTGTTGCACTCTCAATACCTTTTTATGTGTTTAAATGTATTTCTATTGTTTTAAAAGTGTGTTTAAAGACCTTAAAATTCTTTTGAAAGTACCGTAAAAGTCATAAAAACATGCCAAGGGTATATTTAAATAGGGTATATCTACTTCGCAGATTTTCACTTATTGTGGATGGGTCTTCAACCTAACCCCTGCGATGGAGGGGGGACCTCTATCATGGCTTAACCTGCCGCTTTCTATTAAAGGTAACTATATTTTAAGGTAGTAATTTTTTACATGACTGCAGATTCATGCAGTCATGATAGCAGCCTGGCTAGGACAAAAAAAAGAAACAAAAATGCATAACCAAGCATTTCTTTGATTTGTAAACAGAAAATTATTACTGTTTTAGAAACTGTGATCCTATTATTTGCTAGTTTCTGAAAAAGTAATATTGTGATGGGACACACAGACTGTGCACGCACCGTGGCCTGTTCTCTGACTTATGATGGACCTTTCAGTTACAAAACTTTCATGTTAATTCATTAAGGAAACAAGAAAACTGTCATGTTTAGTTCCTATCAAACCTTTAAGTGGCAGCGTAATTACACTTCAGGTTGTTGATATCATACCTCTATGACCATTGCATTGGAATTGCAGTATTAATTTTAGATCATTCAGCCCTATTTTGATATGTTGATAACAAAGCTGCAGATAAATGTTGATGAAAGAAAACAAAGAAGAAAGGTAAGATCTATTTAGATGAAGAATGAATAATTAAACTTGAAGGGATCAGGGTTTGAATAAAAGTTGTTTTCATGTAACATCTTTCAAGGCCTTTTGAGGCTCACTTCCAAGAGCATGCTTTCAAATATGCATGGTGCAAGTTGAGGGCAAACTCTTGTTTCAACCACAGAAAACAAGCAAAACAGGCCAGAGAAAATATCTGAAGAAGCATAGAAATGTATATGTGTACATGGTTTCCCGGTCAGCTTCCCCACTCTGAGATAAACAGAGGATGTCCCTTTAAGCGAAAGTATTATAGATGAACTGTTCACGAGTGAGTTCAAAGGCAAAAAAAAACTCCCACATTCAGACCACGTCACATAGCGCAGAGGAAGAATTGCATTTAAGTTGGAGGAGAAAAGAAAGGGAGAAGATCCGCCGTAAAGCCACAAAATACAATTCATCTTGTCGCGGTCCCTGCAAGGAGCGTGTAATCGCAATGACACACGGGTGTAATCCATTTAAAACACTTTGGCTCGGGCCTGGGCTGCTTTTGACTCTCACTGCGGGCCCGCGCCATCATCTTCATTTCAGATATGTCTCAGTGGCTGCCTGCAATTAGCACCGACGTGTAAGCTGCCATGTCGTCCACCTGCTTGTGCTGCGGGGCGTGCATCAGGTCTTGGATGCGTTACATGACTGGCAAGAGCGTGCAGATAAAAAAAAAGGAAAAAAAAGGAAAAAAAGAGATAATAACCTGCTTGTCTGAGGCTGAGGTGAAGAGCAAACCTATTCGCTTGTCCACAGACGTGTAATCTGTCATGAGAGGAGCTTTCTCTCTTCAGGCATCTGCACGCTTCGACTTTCAGAGGCAGAGCAGACCCACCCAACCTGACTAGGCAATGAGCTTAGAGTAATGGTGTCACCAGAGCGCTGAATCTCATTGAGAGTAGCTTGAGCAAACATTATCTCACACAGAACCTTCGCTATGGTGTCTGGAGGGGAGGCCCCGGTGAGTTATTACACAGGGAGTTTTAATCTTACAGCAGGAAATAAACTGTTGGCTTCTAATGCAGGCAGACCACAGGGCAACCTGGGTCCATTCAGCATGGGCAGGATCCAGGCTAATTGAACTAATTACGCACTCAGGGGTTCCAAATTAAACATCTCGTTGCCATTAAACTGTGGATGATTTATACTTACCTTTAAACTTTGCCCAGGACTGCTGCCCACCACTACAGTGTTTATACATGAGTGGTTTAATTATCGCTATTTGTTAATGGGAAGAGGTCTGGAGCCCTGCTTTAAAAATTCAGAGTGATGAGGAATGATAAATAGTGGTTTCACTGCAGCAGTGTTACTCATGAACAACCTCTAATGGAACTTGGCTTTGACTCAATTAATGATCATTTTCATCACTTATTAATTTGACAACTTTGAATATCAATCATCTACACTTCCACAGATAAAAAAGAGGCGGTCTTTTCCAAGAAATGCTCAAATTAACAACATTTAATGTCACGTTTGTAAGCTTCTGTGTGATTTTGTTTTTTAAGTTTAATGGTTTTGGTGGTCCCTGTGGACAAAAAGCTACATCTCATTTCGTTGCTGACTTTCCACTCTGCATTTCAAAGCGCCTTTTTTTTTCCTTGAACCTTTTTTAAGCAATATAAAAATCTGTAAGCAGGATAAGCACACAATTCACAGATATTGTACTGTACATCAAATGGGCCTTGGCAATGGAAGAATCCCAAAAGAGTGCTGGTCATCATGATATCTGCCACCTATCCTGTGTCAGCTGTTGCTGACATTTAAATAACTTCACATTAGGTGGAAAAAAAACATGATTATGGTGTTGTTTGCTTTTATAGGTCATAAAAAAGGATTCATTTTCATTTAAATCTGTTTCATAACTAGTTAAAGCAAAAAACTGCCACAGGAGCTTTAACGTGTCACAGCTTTGAAGGTAAAACTATTAAGTGCTGTTTTTCAGTAAAAAGTTGGGTTATAAAGGGGCAATGGGAAGTTAAGCTGGGGAATTTTTCAAATATTCCACATTAGAAAAT
Organism: Cetoscarus ocellatus; assembly: GCA_037902135.1. Classification (NCBI taxonomy): domain Eukaryota; kingdom Metazoa; phylum Chordata; class Actinopteri; order Labriformes; family Labridae; genus Cetoscarus; species Cetoscarus ocellatus. The sequence continues at coordinate 899,662 of JBAMNC010000845.1, read as the reverse complement.
TTCCACTGAATGTGTGAATTAAATGGAAATTCAGGCCAATTTAAACATACTGTATCATATCCGAACATACAGACATTTTGTTTGTCATAGGCAGTCATTCAAACAAAATAATGCTATTAAAGAACATGATATTTCAACAGATTGATTTGTAAGTAGTAATTTAGCACGTTTGTATTATTTTATTGTATGTAGACCACAGTCTGAGGTGTGTGGCTTCAATTCAGGATTCTAGAATCATCTCTTCATGTGATGGAGGAACACAGAGCATATGTGGCAAGGCGTCAATACCCCTGCAGTAAGCAGTGTGCTATGGTCATGTGATCGAGGAATAGAAGAGATATTCTCAAGTATACTTGCATGAAATATGTTTGTTTTAGTCAAGATAATGCTACAATATATTTCCACAGCTATATTTGAAATCTTGTTAAGGACCAACCTTCAGTTTTGTAAATTCCAAGTTTGTTCTTGTATCTCATATATTCCCATTAATTCTCATGGAAAATTAACATCTTGGAAAATTTCCAGAATTGTGTAACCTTAGTAAAAAGCCTTGGTCCTGTAAGGCCAATGTAAAACCACTCATTCAATTACAGGTATATAAAATATATAAGTTATCACAGAAATCTCTGACCACATATATACACAATAAAGACAACCTATCTACTCAATAAAACTGAGGTAACAACTATCACTCAGTATGACTGTGCACATTTCACCCAGCTTTTAGGAAGATCACACCAAAATTCAACAGCAAATATACTGAAATAGAGCAAATAGGGATCTACTTAAAGGAATAGTTCAGATTTTTTGGAGTGGGGTTGTGTGATGTACCTGGCATGAGCCTGAACGTGTGCCACAGTGTCACAGCTCAGTTCTCTCTCTTTTCAGAAAAACTCAGGACACACGCTAAAGCTATACAATGCTGTATATGATGCCAGATTCTCAGCATAATTAAAGGAATTGTGGCAGGAAAGAAGCCACAAAAACCATGCAGCATTAACACAGGCTACAAAGACTTTGTTTATATTCACTTAATTTTCCACCACACCGCCACTTTGATCAGGCTCTATTCTGAGACACGGCACAGCCTACATGTATTAGGGGCCACATGTAGAGACAGGCAACCATTCACTCTCTTACACTCAAACCTAAGGGTAATTTGGAGTCACCAATCAACCTAATGAGCATGTGTTTAGTCTGTGGGGGGAAGCCGGAGTGCCCAGAGAGAACCCACACATGCACAGGAAGAACATGCAAACTCTGAGACACATTCACTACCTGCTGCTTCACCGTGCCGCCCCAGCCATTTCCAAATACCAATACAATTCAAACATGAAGAAAGTACAACAGAATCTACCAAGTCTGATTCAACCTGAAATACCAATACAGCACCATTCTCAAACTAGGACATGTAATAGAGCATAATGTTTTGCGTGTTGCAATAACCTTTTTTTGCCCTAATTGTTTTGATTAATCTCTTTTATGAAGCATTAGAACATAACATAAGATTTAGTATGTGCTATATTTGAAAAAAAAAATGTTGATGTAAAACATTTCTGCTTCAGAAACTGGTTCACACTTGTTTTATTGCATTCAAAAAGAAGCTTAAAATGGCTTCAATTCTGTGGCAGGCTTAGTAGATTATGAATTATGATTTAAATTTAAAAAAATTGGTATAATCAAAAGATTTCTATTTGCTGCTCTTGTTTATTTATTGTTTCTATAATATCTGAGTTTATCACGATGCAGCCCTCAGGCAGTGAAAAAGATTTAATGTGACCCTTGTGGTAATCAAAGTTGCCCATCCCTGTATTATGAGATAGATCTCCTGCTGACTTACTGTCTTTTCTTATTATTTAAGCAATTTGCATGGATTACATTAAATACCCACAAAAGCCATTTTTATCGTGTATGCTAATCCTGCAGCTGGTAAACAACAACTCTACTGATCTAAGGTTGGTGCTAATGTGCTAAAAACTTTGCCATATGCCAGCAAATGCTTTAAAGTAAAGGCCATCAAGTTTACAGAAATGTCAACAATGCAAGTTTAGAATAAAAACAGCCAAAACATCTCTGCAAATTCATTCAGGGATGATATTGACATTTTTGTTTGGCCTGTGGGAACCAAACAATGCATTTTAATGAATAAATGGAAATACAACTTTAACATAAAGTCCCTGATGCATATTTGGTTTACATATTTCATTCTCCCAGTGTATCTGGAATTCTTGCACTGCACGTAGGTAAGATATATATCTTTGATGTTGCTTGGTTTTTGTTTTTTCAATCGATAGTTCAGGCAGATATTTGGCCTTGTTAAAAAGATACAAGGCTTTATGTTATGCTTTGGCTGTTGAGGAATCAGAACTGCAGTAAACCCAATTGTAGGAATCAGACTGAATGAAATACGGGAAGCCAGGACCTCTTTTGCTTATCCTCACACCTATTATCACACAGAGCTAATGGTGTCAAGCAGGGTTGACAACTAGAAGGCTATTTTTAAAGCCATACTGGAATTATGCAATAATGAATGAGTGTTTTCAAGACCAACACTCCAGCTTTGATCGTTGTTTAGTGCAGCTGATCTGTTTAGCCATAATGTGCCAGCGCCTCTTTAAAATTGCTCTTATCTTGCAAACAATAATGTAAACTCCTTTTTGTTCTCTCTGAGCTTATCACATTCCCCCACGTCAACAGTTCAATCTCACCTTCCTCGCCCACTTCTCTCCGAGCAGCAGATGCCATTATTTTTCTTGCCCCCACCTCTCATTCTCCTCACCCACCCTCACCGCGGGCACACTAGATGGATCGGCTCTCCCTCAATCCATGCCTCCCTCTGCGCCTCCTCAGACGGGGAGATTGATTTGTCTACAGGACGCCTCTGACCTTTGATATGATCCGATAACGGACACACGGCCCTAACCGAATTAGAGAATCAAAGGGGAGGAACATTAGGAGCAAGATGAGGTGGTTCCCTTCCTTCATAGCGTGCCTCTGCCTTTTTTTTTTATTCCATGATGGTGAGATCCTCTGTTCATCTCCTGCCCTTCTGATCAGACACCCTCTGGAAAATAAAAGATGTGTTTTCAAATTGCACTTTGCCTAAAGGCTCTTTGGGCCAAATTTAATTTTCACCCTACATCGATTTCCCCCCGCTTACTCCCAAGTCAATGGATCCTAATGTTATCTATGGTGTATTTCTGTGCTGTGCATGATTACAGGGAGACCTTGGTCTGAGCTGCATGTCAGAACACAGCATCTACAATATGTCTTCCTTACAGTGTCGAGGCAGAGACATGACTGAGAAACTAAACTCTCATTTATTTCAGTCCTCGTTTATTCCTTCTCTCTTTACTCATTTTGGGTGCTTCTGAAATTGTCTTGTGCAGAGGTATTTAATTGAAGACGAAAACTTGGCTGCATTATGTCCTAAATATTGTGAATAAGAACACTCCGAGAGACAGCTTTACTTCAATAAAAACATCTGGCACATGGGGATTCTGGGCTCTAAGAGGCTGCGATAAGTTTCAAAAACTTGTTCATATTTTAAATGATTCACCAAGAAGTAAGGTTGTCCAGTGGCATCCCGTGTAACTTATTTTGAGCAGTGTTTTTATGTTGTTTATGGTTGCAGCTGGCATTTGCAATTCTGGCTGTAAAATTACATATTTATTGAAGTGTTTCTTAAAAATATTTTGCTATTAATGGTATTTGCTGAGGAGAAAGCTTGTGAGTGCAGCACCTGAGTCAAAGAGTTTCTAAATAGGGTTGATGCAGAGTCATCCAATCATATTGTATCACACCACATAGTGATGCATTACACCCTTTCTGTTCTGGTTTTAATATTGCAGCATTGGACTAGAGATGGACAATATATACTTCTCATAAAAAGTTTGGAAATGTTGTTTCAGTTGATTATTTATCCCCTTTAAGAATGCCATTTGGTATTGTATTTTATATCATTGGAAAGCCTTATTAGTCAGCTTTTTAAAGAGGTACAACTTGGAAGGACTGTGCATTTATGGAATGAGCAACACAGCTTAACGTGGGTAGTGCACCCAACGAATGTGCCAAAATACTGGAGTAAAACCTGTTTTTTTTTGTCAGCACATTGATTGTCTGACAAAAACTGAGGGTTTAATTGGGTTTCTTCTATTGTAACAAATGTTTTTCTTTTGATTCAACTAACATTAATGTTTAAAATTGATAAAGGTGATGCTCTTCATACATGCTACCTTATCTGCACTGATACGTTGGTCTCTGGGTATCATGCTGCCTTGTGCTTAATTCTTGGTCTGGGTTTCTGCACATGTCATTTTGTCAAAAGTGATGGTTGGTCTTCCTTACACAACTAAATGATAGAACGTCGATACATCTTTCTCTGTAAGGCCATACTACAAGTATTACCTTCTTTCTTGCGTTCTTTGTTGACTCCAAAATCTATCAGTCGCTTTCACCTTCAGTCTCGTGGATTCATCATGTTTCTGATTCCTCACTCTCACTCTGTCTTCGATAAAAGACCTTATAATGTTTTTGCTCCTTTGCCTTGGTCTGACCTACAGAATCACCCTAAACTAGAGCACGTTTTTAGTTTGGGAGACTTCAAAAACAAAATTAAGAATCATCTGACAAGTGTGTGCACATGTTTTAGCTCTGAATGCTGCTGTTGTTGATTGTGAAATCATTTTAGTCATGCTTGCTATTTGTGTGAAACTTGTTTGCTGCTGTCTTTCTTAGGACTCTGTTATAAAAGAGATTTTTTGCATCTCAACGAGAATACTCCTGGTTAAATTAAGGTTAAATAGGTACAATTTCTGGAAATATAGTGTTTTTTCAGATACTGGCAGCAACCATATGGTAGTGCAATGCATTTTACTGCACTGTAATTATTTACATTACATTATTACTCTATTGTATCATTTGTACAATGTTAGGTAATGTAAGGTAGTTTAGTACTGTACCATATTGCACTGTGTCATGTACTATCGTACTGTTCTATAGTAGATTGTAGATTTCATATAATAATGTTTAGGACATTACATTTTGTGACAGACTAGTTCACAAGCACATTTAAATTCAATAACACAGGTAGACTGATAAATAGATCAATAGATTTAGGTCTAATCTTAAACAACAACACATTAAAGATATCAAGATATCAAGAAGCTGCACTATAATGCATGGCATTATGCAGGTAGTTAAACTATTACGTCATGATTTAAAACAATAGAATATAATAGACTCATACTGAAATTGTATCATCCAAAAAGACAGCCCACACGCTTCTACCTGTTTTGATATTTTAAGAACCACTGGGGTGTCAGGGCTGAGTGAATTTCCGTGGCAGCTTGTCTTAAAAAAAGTTGACATGCAAGACAGAAGAAAGGATGAGTTCTGACAGATCTCAGCCTTCTTTCATTGGAACATATTGAAGGAGAAAACAAAGGGAGGAAGAGGTGGATATAAAGAAGGAGGGGGCGGCTTCAAAGTGGGCAACCAACAAATGGTGTGAAAACACACATCAACTTGCTTGGATACACATGAGACCTGGTATAGCAAGCCGCGACACATAACCAGGCTTGTGCATGAACAGAGGGAAGCTGTTTGCGTGTGACGGGAGGATGAAGCGGAGATGCAGCCCTCCCCTCTCCCTCCCTTCCTTCTTTGGCAAGTCGGCACTCCTTGGTACCATTTGTTTGTCATCTTAAACTGGCAGCGAGCTCAGGAAGCCGGGGTCTTACATAAACCCTACCCAGTATGGCTCTGTGCTGAGGAACTGATCCCTCCCAAAACCCTCATTGTTATTCTCTCATGATGCCGAGGGATCTGCTGAGCACCCACAGCCAAACCTACAGCAGGGCTGAGTGGGAGGCGGGAGGGGGTGGGGTTGGAGGGGTGGGGGGGTGTTGTGTTTACATGTGTGCTTTGTCAGGGGACTGAGCGAACTGCGCACACAGGATTAGAGATGGAACACAACTTCCTAAGCTTCTGCTGTTGGAATTTTCATTATTATATGGGCACATGATCGGCTTTTTTTGCAGTTTATTTTGAATTTCCTCTCGCTTCCCTTTATAGCAGACTTGCATAAATATCAACAAGACAGGAAAAATTATGTATTCATCTGTTCATTGATCTTCTTGTGTCCAGACCATAATATTTCCTATGTTATTTAGAGCAACCAAACATTCATTTACAAGGAGCAAAGACCGAGAAACAATTTTGACTGTTTAGAAGAAGACCTTTGATAAATGGGCAAGAACTCACACTTATCCAGACTTTTGGTTCCTCTGGTTGCAGCCATGTGCCATGACCAGATGGATAACCATCTACGCCTCACTAAAATATTTCTCTTTGTCAAATAAACTTCAAACCACCCATTTGCTTGCTACTAGATAGTTGCTTGAATCTTCCACTACAAATTATCCCATGAAGCTATGAGAGCACATCTCTGCTTGCTTATCTTGAGGCAACCAAGTGTACAGGTGAAGCAGTGGGTTTATCATATACTTTGGCTGCCTGGTTATGAAAAAAAGTTGCCCTCCCTTGTCTTAAATCAGCAGTTAATAAGGCTAAAAGCTGGAATCAAAGCAGACCCCTATTGTCTTCACAAAAACCCTCATTGTCGGTTTATCAGATCACTGTCAATTTTTGGCCAATTAACACAAACCAAACCATGCTAATGGAGAAATCAGCTATTGGTATCAGCTCCACTGACTGTACAAGGCTCGAAGTATATTAATTTTTCCTGCAAAATTAGGAAAGTAAATTTGGGGCCCTTGAGGGATTATGCTGCTTTTGCAACCAGTCGCAAGTGGACATGTGAGGGACTTCAATTTAATCAGCTTCTGTACTGAATGTGCTTTTGAACATGTGGTTGTAGCTTTGGTTTTAAATATCACTGGTCTACAAAAAGTAATAATTCTGGAAAAAAAAAAAAAAAAAAAAAGCACATCGTGGCAAACTCTAGCTCTAGTTTTGAAAGACTGTGTGGAAGTGTAATAAACTGCAGTTCCTCAATTGCCCACTGGTTGGCTGTAGTAACACCAGAAATCATGAACGCACCACGTTTAAACACTCATTTTTACAGCCTGGCAAGAGAAACAATCTCAATCTGATACTTCATATTTTCGTGGCTGAACTGGTGTTACGGAGGATACATGTTATGTCTACTGAGAAGCAAGTCTAACATGTTGCAAAGCAATATGTACACATTTCTCTTTGTCTGCACCTTAGTGGAAAAAAGATTGTTTGAGACCGTAATTTTAATGTGGAGGTCCCTGCAGATTGGCCTAAAAATCCAGCTTCAGTAACCAAATGGTTGATGTCACTAAGACTTTGTCTAACGCAGTGTTGTCCAAAGAATGACCCTGAAGCCAACTGCCACCCTTCGTCCCTTTTCAACCAACCTAAATCAGGTTCAAAAGGTCAAATTAAATCTGGTCTGCATTAGAACATGAGGCATGTGCTTGACTAATGTATAAAACAAATGGAAAACTGAAGCAAATAGTATATATCACACTCACTTTCTGATACATTTGCATCTTTTAATGGTCAAATTTACAAAGCTTATTGCAATTCTAATCTCCAAGCACCAACATTTCTGCAAAGTTTGGGATTTTTGTGCATTTTGATTTTGGTTTGTGTCTGAATGTGTAGACAGAGCCAACAAGGGTCTGAAACCAAGATTTGCCAACCTAAGATTCTTCACAAAGAGACACTAAAGATGGCATAAGCAGAGGTATTTTAAAGTTTCCCTGTCATTTCTGTGAAGACACAATGGATCCAACAACCTGGTTACCAGGCAACCAGGCTGGTGAAAAAGCACTACTTAATGATAGTGTTTTAGATCCAGTCATTTTCTGTGCACCGGTACAACATACCATGAAAAAAGCAGCGGGTTAACATTACTCACCATCCATACAGCAGACCAGCACAGGACTCAACAACATCGACTAAAATTTAGTCCAGGAGAATTAATCCTTTTGAAGCTGCTCTCTACTCTTCCACATCATAGACAGTCTCTAATGCAGAGTGTGACTTGTAATCATGACAACGCTGGCTGTGATGTAAGACGTAAGGCCAGCCCTGCATTTTTGTGTGATTTTGACCTTTCAAAATACTGCCATGTGGAACAATCCAAAGAAAATATGCAAATTTGTAGATTTTTTTCCAAGTAAAGGCAACCCCATTAATGAAGAAATGTCCTAGTCTATTTAAACTGCTTCTGAAGCTGTTTTTACACTACTCTCTTTACAGGCAGCTATTGCTTATGGACTTGCAGTCTCCTCTTGCCTCTCCACTACTGAACTGTACTTGTACCCTCTGCTCCCTCTCCACAAAAGACATCATTAGTTTGATCACTATCTGACCAAGTGCACGTGTTTCAGCTTGGAGCTTAATGACAGACATGGAATTCAACAGATCTGAAAAGTTAGATATTTTTGGTCATTGGGATTAACTGTAGTGAGTAAAGCTTCCAAAACAAAATTCAATGAGGACGCTTCCAGTTGCCACTTGCCTATTATGTTGGTAAAAATACCAATGTTTCTTAAGAAATGCTTGCAATTCTTCAACTATTTCCAGTTTCTTATTTAGTTGATTTATAATTAACAGCCATTCAGATATAAAAAAAAATGAAGGTTTCAGTTCAGTTATCCATCCATGTCTGTTATACTGCAGACTTTATGCAATCACAACCATTTAAAAGACTCCCTGAGACAGGTCTTCTTTGTCAAATTGAATTTCTACTCCCCTATCACCACATTCGAGATATTCATCAAGGGGAAAGCAGGGGGGAGGGGATATTCAAAATGTACAGTATAATAGAGTCTTGCACTCTTCCAGGGGTGCCCACTTTCTCCTATGTGTAGAGATTACCTCCTATCTCCCGGTGTTAGAGCGCCTGGGCCTGTCAGGAGGTTTTGATTTAAATGTCCGAGGTGGGGCTCGATCAAAACGTGTCCTCTTCCAGCCTGATCAAAGCCAATGAGGCCTCTGGGTCCTGTGAAATCCACACTGTGCACTCTCAACCTCGGTATTTACAGAGCCAGTGCAGTGCCCCAGTCAATGAAATATGCATAGGGCGTCAATTGGCTTATCTCTTTCGATCATCCCCGCCAGTGGAGCACAATAATTTTCTCATGATCTTTGGGAAATCCAAGTATTGATTTTAAACGTCTGTTTAATCAAGACTGTAAGTAAGATTCAGTAGCAAGGCATATATTTTCAAATTAGAGCAAGCCTGTGCTTTAGCTGGCTGTAAAATATGATTAATAAATGATAGGCTGTGGATACTAGCCCTCTGATCCTACCATAATAGTTGGACTATTTTATATTCAGTGTGAAGAATCTTTTTTAATCATCAGGGACTTGGATTTTTTTTCCTTTCAAAGCCAAATAAGGAGTTTTTGAACCTTAAGCCCCATTTGAATACAGCTATTTAAATGTGTAACACTCTCACTGACTTTCTCTTTTCAGCAAAACAAGACAGATGCCCATGCTAAAGGAAAGAAACATCCCCACTGACCTCTATGTGACCTCTAGGATGGCTCCAGGTAAGAATTCAAACACAGAGACCCCTGCACTAGCTTCGTCAAAGTATGCTTGTAAGGTACATTATTTCCGATCTTTCATTTTTCCCATTACTAGCCTGAACAAAGAATAAGTAGGGTTCACTGTTTAAAAAGAGATGGGCAAGTGTCTGTGATTTTATAGCATGCATGGGTCGAAAAAGCAGAAAGAATGAATTGTTATGACGATGTCAGAGGCGGCTGGTCCGACAAAGAACACAACAAACTGACATTCTCCTCTCATGCTACACTTTCTTTTTTTGCCCCCCCCAAAAGCTTTGATTCGCTCCAGCCTTTCCCCGGGTGGATGTCCCTCGGATAGCAGCCGAGTAGGTCTAATTGATTTCTCTTGTTCATGTCGGATAGAAGCAGCAGCAGCAGCAGCAGCAGCATCGAGCTGTGCAGAGTACCTTGGCTCCAGTTCGCCTGCATTATTCCTTTCTGTTTCCTTCTGTGCCTCCATATCCCAGAAGACTGAAATGCCAATACGGAACACACCAGTGCCCTCTCAAATCTTTTCTGACGTCATATAACAAAGACATACTGCAGCTTTGGAGTGTATATTTGATGTTATTGGCATTTGTTCTCCGGTATGGATAAAATCTCTATGAACAAATTCTTGATTGAAATGTAGAGATGATGCATGGGGGTCTGGATTATCAGCATGTGAAGTGTTCATGATTTGTAATGTAGCGGTGACCTGTTCTTCTTGTCTGCTGGTGTAGATTACTGATTATTTGCGTGATTGGCTGACACCACAACAGATTTGTTAATTGTCAATAAAACCTTAAATTCCTTTACCAAAAGTTAAATGTAGACATAATGTTAACTTTGTATTTACTATGTCCTGAACTGTATTCAACCAATCACACCTTTAACCTATCATAATGTGACTGACCTGACCTTAAAGAGATAATCGGCATACTGACTGCACCTTTGCAACATCATAATTTGACTGACTGGATCTAATAAGGGCCCTATTTTGACAGTGTGAGACACATTGTCTAAAGCACATGAAATGGCGCACAACAGTTTGGGGTGTGTCGGTCTGTATTCTGATATTTTGGTGATGCAGATTCTTGGTGCAAAGCCAAGAGCAGGGCACTAAGAGGATGGCTGATGACAACATTGATCAAACCAGTTAGAGTGTCAGCTCTCATTGCCTTTAAATCAGTGAGCATGGGGCGGCTGGATTTTTGCTATTTACCTGAAAGGCTTATTGCTTGGTCAGAACTTTAGGTGGATTTTTATTGTGCCTTTTTTAGTATTCCTCTCAGAATATTCACAGAACACTGTATGAAACATGTCAATGCCAGGATTCAGGTGCTTTTTTTCATTGAAGGATCTAGAGCATAAGAAATAATCATAAAGACAAGGCAGACACTTTTGCACAAGGGCAAAAGCAGAAACATAAATATTACAAGCTCCAGTTAAAACTGACAGGATCACGCTTCTTTGTTTCTGATAGTCATGATAACCAAACATCAAATAACCACTGGTTTTAAGCAAAAAAAATTTTCTTATGTCCCCTGCAAGACTAACTGGCTCTGTTCACTTTTGTATGCTTGTAACACACTGGACAGTCTCGATAGTTATCTGTGAGCAAAATTACGGCTAACTACGGAGCCCCTAAGGTGCCACGGAGAAAAAAATATCTAAATCATGCGCACGAGATAGTAAAACGTGCGCACGATATATTAAAACGTTCACACGAAATACTTATTCATGCGCATGTTTTAGCTTAAACTTGCGCACGAGATACTAAAACGTGCACATGATATATTAAAACGTGCGCACAAAATACTTATTCAAAATACTTATTCGAAATCAAGTTATTTACCACGTTTTAACTTGTCCTTGTCCTTGTCCACTATGGCTTCCCGTAGTGACGTCAGATGTTGACAGACACACACAATGGAGAGAAGAAGTGAGCTAGTTAACTTTTACTTCCACCTCTTGCTGCTCTTGCCATGACAGATGGAATAATCCTAAGTTGGAGAACTTTGCTGCGCATACTAAAAGACAACAGGCTCAGCCGGCAGAAGGAGTAGTCAGATTCAGTCAGTGTCCTGACCTGGGATGCACAGGGGGGACTTGTTTGCTGCTACAGAGGCGAAGCTGTAGCTAACTTCGGGGCTAACTCCCTCCACCTTATTCAGCGGGTGGCAGCAAGACACGAGCTTTGCTTGAGTCTTGAAAGTTGTGCAGCTTTTATTTAAGGTACTGATAAATAGCCTAAGGGACCGTATACACCCTGCACTCCTACATTCACAGACACAGCTAACGTTGGCTGGTTACTGGGATGCTTCAACCGAGCCCGGCTGTCTTCTTCTTCTTCTTCTTCTTCTTCTTCTTCTTCTTCTTGGTTTTTACCGGTAGGTGACCACAGTATTATGGGGCATTACCGCCATCTACTGATGAGCCCGGCTGTCTGTTGCCGCTTGCCTGTACAATTAAATGGAGCGCACGTTTTATCTTAAACGTGCGCAAGTTTTAATATATCGTGAGCACGTTTTACTATCTCGTGCGCACGATTTTTTTTTTTTTTTTTTCTCCTAGGCACCTTAGGGGCTCCGTAGCTAACAGTCATTAGTATGTCCACAAATATTAAATGCTCTGCAGCTTGTAGTCCCTTATTGCAAGAAAATCTTCACGTGTGTTTGCATTTTTTCTTGTTTCTGGGAGTATTACACATGCTAGGGTGCACAAGAAAAGCGCACTGAGGGACATTACTAAAAGTCAGGCTGTCTCGAAACTTGCAGATGTGTGCCAATCTCTCTGATGCATCTTCAACATAGCAGAAACACCCTGTGCCACAGTCTTTAGACCTTTGACTTGAAAGAAACACAGTCATTTTCTGTGCCTCAAGTTAAGAAAACACCAGCTTTGTGCCTGTCCACTCCTCATCATCAGACAAAGACGCACCTGAGTGCGAATGGGAGTGCACGATCATTTGCTATTTTAACAGCTTGAGCATGAATATGACACCTGCATCAGGCAGAAGTCAGAGAAGACACCAGCATCACGTCAAAACACTTTCTCCAGGTTTATAATAGGGCCCAGAATCTAGCAAATATAGTTACCAACTTAACATTTGACACATTGTGATTTTACTGATCAGACGTTTAGCACAACAAAACACACCTACCAAGACCTAAAACACATTATTATGTTACTGACCAGACTTTAAACGAATTGTGTTGTTACCACACTATAAACACATCATAATGTTCCTGACCAAACCTTAGAGACATATAACTGTCCAGACCCTAAACACGAAGTTATGTTACTTATCAGGCTTTTAACACATCATGATGTTACTGACTGCAGCTTAAGCACATCAAAGTGTTATAGACTGTGAAACATAAACACATCAAAATGCGACCAATTGCACCTTGAACACATCTTAATGTCACTAAATGCGCCATTGATGCATCAGATGGTTACAGCCCAGACCTTGAACACATAATACTGTTACAGACTGTACATTTAACATAACTTAATTTAATCAAAAAAATCAAAGCGTCAGTCATAATGTTATTTACTGGACCTTAAACACATTATAATGTTACCGACTGCTCCTTAGCACATCTTAATGGGACAGACTTGACCTTTAACTTATCACAATGCTATCGGTCACACCTTTAAAATATTAACTTTTACAAAAAAAAAATGATATTGGGATCATTTTGGCTGAAACATTCCACTGTTGAGATTTTTGCTGAGGAGAATGTCTGCTTTTTACGTGATCTTTTCTTTTACGTAACAATTAGGATTTTGGGTTGTATAACTGCTGGTAAAGCCTCTTCTTGATAAAACTGATTCAAAATGCACACATTTGCAAAATTTTAACACATCCCTTTTTCTTTTTCAATGTGAACCAGACCTAAGAAGAATTAGCACATTGCTGTGCTAACATAATAGCACAATAAGAGTGTAGCAAAACTAATAACTACTGCATTTTGACCACATAAAGTTATCCTAATTAAGAGTTGTAGTACTTTTAGTTGAACTTTGAGTCTGATCTAAAGCTCTTTTTTGTGTTTCTTGTGTTGAATCATGTTGTGTAGTGCAATTTTCATGATATTTGGTCCAGCCCTGTGTACATTGTTACAAACTCTAGGCAGTGATTTGACCCAGGGCAGCACATCCACAAAATTCTCCTCTCGTCTTCCGGTTTTGTCAGTATACATCAGTTTTGGAGTTCCTGTCATGTAAGAGCAGACAGAAGGCAACGCTGCTTTGTTGTGTGTGTTGTTTTTGTTTCTTTCCAAGTTCAACCTCGTAGCACAAGCGGGGAGGGTGTGGGTAGGTTCTTTAGGCCATAACAATACAGGAAGTGGAGCAGAGGAGGGGAAACATCCAAACATCCACCGCAGTCTTCACGGATGAGATGTATTTCAAATCATGCATCTTAAAACCAGGGTTAGAGCTTCCTTACCATAAGACTGTGCTTCATCAGAAATAAAAACCATATATATATATGGTTAGTTTCTCATGGGTTCAACTTAATGTAGGCTAGGGCCACACAGAGCTAAAATGAAAAACATGATTCAACCTCCATCTATGCTAATGTACAGTTCACTCTGCTGCAGAGCACACCAGCTTTCTATAATTCATTCAAATGTCATTGCAGCATATTCAGATGTTCCAGGACTGAATGTTATAGGTCAAATATTATTACATTTGCCCTGTGGTATCACTTTGAACACAATACAGACTTAGAAACTGATGGCAATTTAAGCCAAACAATTGGCAATCACGACGTGTTGTGACAGTTGCTCAAAGCTGAATTTCTTTCCCTGCTGTATGCAGGAAGGCCAGCAAAACCTTGTTGACTGTTCACAGGCAGACAATATGCTCCAGATTAAAATGACGTGATCAAACTGACATCAAATCTGCTGCGAGACATGTCCCTTCAATAACACCCTTGCTGAACTCAAGCTGCCTCCAATGTGCATCAGAAAAGGTAAACAAAGTGAGATTTTATTAAAGACAGAAAGCAAGGAATTGAATGTAGAAGCGTATAACTGGTTGGTTGAATAGTTTGCTGTTTTGTCTTGTCGTTCTGCAGCCAAAATAGGTCCGGATAATTTGGACCAAAATTCCCTGATATTTGGGCCCATGTAGGGCTTTCCTTTATAGCAAAAATCATTACTATGATTATTTAGATAGATACTGAGACCACATTTATTAAACATCATGACATATTGATATCACAACATTTTTACATTGGTTTTGGAATTAAACACTTCAACACTTTATTGTAATGAGTACTTTGAAAATCAGTTAATAGGTGAAAACAAACAATTGTCAATATGAATATATATCGATGGTAATATTTACAATAAATAAGCAGTTATCTTTTTTAATACATTATTGTCCGTATAAAGAGCTCATATCATGGCTTTTTTAATTAATATGCCCTTTAGTGTGTTAAACACGTGTCCCCCCATGAAAGATCACTACTATAAACACGAAAAATAAGTCTGCGATAGTGGGACTCCTCTCCCGTCCCCCTTTTTATTGTGCCAACAGCTGCCTTAAACATCTTCTTCTCTGGGCCCCCGGAATAGACCTACCAGTGTGATGCTATACTGTTGTTTCATCGCAAGTTTAAGCCCATAGCAGAGCGTAAGTAAAAGAATGAATGCAGAGTTGGTCCAGCAACTGGACCAATGAACAACAGAGTAGAACTGTAAACTGATCAGAGCAAATTTGACCCACGTTGAGGAAGGGAGCTCTAACAAAGCCTCTCAGACAGAAAAAATATAACAGCACCATCAGGGGTACTCAGTGTGTGAAAAGGTTTTTTGAACATTAGTGATTCTGAGCATATTTTACAGTAATCAAAAATGAATAAATGAACCTAATTTGAGGCAAAATATGAACTTTTTAAACTAACATTGCACTCAATTGGCAAAATTAAGTGAGCAAAAATGTACAACATTATTTTAATGCTACATAAATCTAAATGAATATGTCTCATTCAAAAATATAAAAGCTGCAATATTACCCAGCCATAGATCCACAGTTACCATTTTGGGACTTAGGGGTGGGACTAAAGAGAAGCAAGGAATCTGAATATGCTATCAAAGTTGATGAGTCCATGACTTAATCCTCTGCTTTCTTTACTTTGAGCTAATCCTTCTCCATGTGTTTACATGATGGGTTCCTATCTGTGTTTCTTGGTGTCTGGAGCTGCTTACTAGATGAAGAAAAAAACAAACATGAAATGTTATGAATGAGGCTAATTTAAGCTCCATTAATAACCAGTCGTCCCATCTTATGGTCTGCCATCATCTCTTCTCTTACATCATACATAAATGCAATGTTGAGACTGCACTAAATAATATTTTCTCCATCAAGCATTATGGACAATACCCTATGCAGTAACCATTGGTCAACACTGCAGATAAGCGTATTTATATTTGCTGTTTCAGTCTTTGATTCTATGTGTTATATCTTCACACGTTCTATCACTTTGATAATTATTACTTATTTCTAGTCTTTTCTTCCTGCTATAAAGTGTTTAAGAGTCACTGTAACTGCCAGATTTCTTTATCTGATTCTGAAAAAGCCCACAAATCTCATTCCAATGTGCTGGCACAAATAAATCCATGTGACAAACCCTGAAGAAGCTAATAAGCTAGGTTTGGCAAGCACAGGTCTAACTAGCTGCTAATTAGAGCAAACATATCAATAAAATACCAGATTTTTACTCACAGGCTGTTAGCACAATAAATAAAGAAGCAAGCCTTATTATTTGTGTCATATTTGCATGAAGTAGATCCCAAAAAGGCAGAATGAACACAAACATGGCTCCCACATTAAGTTGGTGACTTCTAACTGAGCCAACAGTGAGGAGCCTCCATATTAAAACAGCCATAATCTTGAGTTTGCCTAAATTTAAATAAATTGCATACCTCTATGCAGTTGGTTGATGCTAAAATGGCTGCCCTAAAGAAAAGACTCCAATGAAGACATTTTGTTAAGCTGATGATCCCTTTGTACATTTTCTGTCACAACATTTTGCCACATTTCCATGCTCTTGGACTTCTAGTTGGTGCCAACGTTTATTTGAAGTTACATACTCTGACTTTAATTGCTGAAAAATAATCTGTCTCTGGTATTTCTGGCATTTTCAGTTCAAGGTAGCGTCTCCTAACAACAAAGGTTGTGGGTTTTGAAGTCTAAACAGACAAAAGTAAAAACTATCCAATTAATTCTGTACAGAGTAACTTCTGCGATAATAACTTTCTCTCAAAGTTCAATATAAACTTGCCTACTTATTCCAAAGCTCTCTCACTCAGAGAAAGTAAATACAGATGAGCTAAGATGAGACGTAAGGAGCACTTATAGGTGCCTAAAAAGAGACTGACTAGACTTTCCAGCTGTGACTGTTTTCTGCAACAAATTTATCCCATAAAGTTTTTCAACAAAACTGTAATTTTCAAGCAATACTTTGATATCAATGCAGCTCTGCAAGGAAATACAGCATCTCTAATACAGCTTAAAAAGTCAGCACAAAAACCAGCATGTCTTGGAAATTACACCTCATTACCATACCACATAATAGTCAGTGACCCATGTGGTACAGGGGAAAATATCAAAATGTGCCTGCTTTGTTTCCTGAAGTAACATGTTGATAGATTTGCGTTCCTCACTAGGAACGCAAGTTCTGGAGGATGACGGTCATGTTACCATAGACTGTCATCCTAAACATCAAGTTAGCTACAATGTTAGCTACAATAGTGGAGATAAACTCAACCTCCATATGGAGATCACTGGTGTGGTAGATAGGCTATACATTGCTGCAGAAAAGGTCCAGTGTTCTATGTAGTTTATTTTTTGGTTTAAATGTACGATAAACCAATGCCAAAATCTCAGCACTTGACATTTATTTAAACAACAGTGCTAACAGTGTTGCACCAATACAAAGTGTTCAATGTAAAAACATCCCAACATTCTTTTTTAGTTTGCACATTTTCTCCTGAAACTGTCGAACTAAGCAGAGCTGTTGGCCTTCTCTTCAGTGATGCACAGTGCAGCCTTGCTACTCAGCTTGTTTTTTTTCTTGCAGAGGCAGAGCTGAGTGTCATTGCTGGGGCCAAAACATACTTACAATTAACACATACCTCATACAGCCACACTTCAAACTACCATAACATCCTTGTATGGTACACATATTACACATAGCACATATTAGCCGTATAAACCCCATATTTTAGCTGTAAAATTGGCATAATTTACAAATGTACCCAGTGGTTTACCTCATCACTTAATGTCCACTTTTACAAATCAAAAGTATTATTTATTACTTAATTTAATGTTGTTTGCTCCATATCTGTATCCAACACAAATAAAATATCAGTTTTGATACTGGTTTCTCTGATAATGAGTTTTTTAAATATCAGATATTACAATATTGTGCAAACCTAATTACTTCTATTCTTATCCTCATTATTTTATTATTTATTTATTTAATATTTTACCCATTCTTAAATTTGACGACCTGTTTTCTGTGTTCTGCAGCAGTGGTACTCAACCAACCTAACTTGGTTTAAGGAAATCTGAATTTAAAGACTGGTAAACATGAACATATTACAAAAGTGCTTCACTACAGAAGCCCTTGCTGGAAATGCTTGGTTAAATTTTACCCCATTTCCAAGTTGCTTTCTAAAGATTTTGAGGAATTAACACACTGAGGAAAAACAGCATTCTTTTCCCAAGAAAAAAGTACACTGAGATTTTGATGAAGTAACTGAGATTTACTTGTTGTTAGGGTGAAACAGATTGAAATAAAGTATGTGGACGTATACCTGCAATGGGTTTCCATACATAAATGACTTTTTATCAGAGAAAAGCCCCATCTGCATCTGTTTTTGGGTCCTAACCCACCAGTTGAGATGCACTGCTCTACAGCATGTGTTGTTAATTGATAGTAGCAGAATCAACGACAGCTGTTTCTTTTTGAGTGTTTAGGGTAGTAACGTGATAACAGGAATAAGTAATTTTAAAGAAAATAGCACAAGAATTTATATAGGAACAGAAGAAGCCTGTTTGGCACTGCTATTTTTTGCTGTACAGTGGAGTATCTGACAGCATTAACCCACTATTTGCTCCCCTCTGGATCTTCTTTTGGGATAGTGTCCTCAGGCTTTTCTCCCTATTCTTAGTGCAGAGACTGCCAACCTCTCCAGAATAACGTATTTCTTGACCGTCAGAGGGGTGGGTAAAAATAGTGTTTAACGCTTAAACAAGAACAGCGCAGTCCGAGAGCCAACTTGATTCTAGCGCATGTCTTGAGTTTGCATGTTGAAAAAACAAGGGGTCAAAAATGAGTCTACAAACATCATCTTCATTTGATAACTTGAACAGCCTGCAATGGTTCACCATCTCTGTGCATTAGGCAACATTAATGCTCCTGCAGAAGGCAAACTTAATGAGGGTCTGATTTACGAGGGTAGTCATGTGCCTGATAAATAAACAGCACAGGTGAGCAGGTTTCATCATGCGCAGAATTTTTAATCAGCGGCAAGAAAGACATATTTAAGGTTATGCGTTTGTGTCCTCATGCATACATGTGTGAATTCAATTAATCATCACCACATGTATCACACAGCATGTGCATAAGATGGCTGATGAGCTGCATGATCATCAATCAAAATCTCGATCTGCAAACGTTTCATTTTTGTATTTCAGACAGGCACAAAAACACACATTGTCATGAACAGTGAGATGGATCTGCATTTCTCATACACACCTGTGCTGTTACATTCTCAATCATACACGATGCACTATATCTCGATGTGATATGCATGAATTTCCGAAGGGGCCATTTTATTATCATACTTATGTCCTTAAACCCAAAAGTGATGGCATCTTACGCGCATCACGCAGCCAAGGGAGTGTTGGCTCCCCGAGATGAGAAACTTTGGCAGCTCATGCATCAGTGCTCGCAAAAACGAATGTGGCCTCATCCAAGAGCATTAAGATGTGGATAAATAAATAAAACATTGCCACCATGAGAGGAGAGGCATGTGGCAGCGGGATACTTCTTCATGTTGGCAGGCACACCGATTTTATTTTGGGATGAATCAAAATTTCCTGAAAATGCCTGCGTCAGGTGTATCTAATTATCTGACAGCACTGGCTCATTATAAAGCGGTCCCTGGGAGCCAGCGAGGCTTGGAGCACAATCAAGGTGTACCTCGCTCCTCGCTTCCACTGTTTTTTTGCAGGGAATTGGGCATAATTTCCTTTTTCCTATAAGTGTGTACCCTTCTTATTCTTCAGCATTGAGCCATATGTTTTAGTATCCTGCTTTTAAAGCAAATATTCAATGCAATAGACACCAAAACCAGGTATAAATATGAGAATCTGCCAGATGATGTCACCTGAATGACGTTTATGAACCATAATTCCGCTCTTTCTCCGGCAGAAGACAAGTGGGTGTGTTGTCAGCAGTCACGCCACAGCAGCGCGTGTTAAAGCATAATTAATAAGAGCGAGAAATGAGATTTGCAGAAACGTCGCTCCCTAACTGGCACTGCTTCCAGGATCACTTGTGCAACTGTGAGCAAAGCAAAGCAAAGCAGAGCCAACCTGTCTCCCTCACTCACCACTCCTCGCCTTTTCCCCTCCTCAAATCCCATCCAACGGTGATTGATGCCCCGGCCTGTGAGCAGTTTAGGGAAGCATCATTCAAAGGAGAGGAAAAAGGGGAAATTGCAGTTTATAAGATGGGAGTGCTGCTGGCTAAAGGATAGCGGGGGGATATTCCTACCTGGGACTAATCCTTGAAGCTTTTGCCAGAAACTCACTGCAACTGACAGCACATGAGAATCTACTTCTGTGCTCCAAACCATCTCTACACACTGGGATAAGCAGCCTAGGGGATTGGTGTGTTGCAATGTTTCATCATGTTGCAGTTATGGGAAGATGTGTGTCTCTTGATGGAAGCGTTGTTGGTTTATTTACATATTTGTTGATATTATGGACTTATGGTTGAATTTGGATGATGTCCACAGTCTTCACATAGCCCTCAGTGGCTTTAGTAAGGATCCACCTACATGTTTTTATGCATATTTTTAATTTGTGCACAGAGTGGAAACCAAATATGGTAGAAAATATTAGACTAAACCCAAGTGCCACTGGTTTTTCAGTTACTGGAAAGATGCCATGGTGTTTTGGAAAGATGCCATGTTGAAAACACCAATTTAACCTTCAGTCAGTCCTAACAAAATGTGCAGCAGTGACTCCTAAAAAGCAGATATGAATAAAAATTTATGACTTCCTCCTCTCATAGTTTATGGGATTTTATCAGTGGTTTAACAGCCCAAAATTAGGCTTGTGGTGAACATTAACACTAGATAATTTGAAGTAATTTTCTTCACACAAAATAGATCTAAAAATGACCCATAAATTATAAAGGGTTATTGGGCTAGCAAGTTATCAACAGCAACTGTAAAGTTTGTCAGGGTCTTTGAGCATCAACATATACAATAATTTTTTAATAACGATGTAAGACATACCTCTTAAAACCAACTTTTAGAAAGTATTTTATAGAAGAGTATAGTGCAAAGAAACAAAGTTGGGGTCTTAGAAGTTTTTGCTCCATTATGGCCATAAATTCACTGTTATTTTAATCCTTTAAAAACTGAAAAGTTGAAAAGGTATTGTATTGAAAAAGGTAAAATGTGGAGACAGACTCAGCAAACAGATGAGGACACATTGAAAACTACGTTTCAAGATTAACACGCTTAAGTAAGCATTTAAGTTCAGTGGGTGGGTCTTCCTATTCAGTTTCCTTGATGGTCTGTAACTCTTCCTTGAGCAGGCATGTATAGTTTGGAAAATAATCTATTCTTATTTTCTCGGGTATCTAGCCTAAAGTAACAGAGTTTCATGATTTTTTTCTCAAGTATGAGTGTTGCATACAATACTTTAAAAAGTAGAAAAAGAAACAATTATCTGACACAACATGCTAAAACCACTAGAAATGGGTCAAATCTGAGAACGTTAGTTTGATAAAATTGAAAACCAGAACATCCTCTTGTTTTATCATTAGTTCCCTGTGGTGACCACTTGACGTGCGAAAGTGCAAAGATTCACTTTCAACTTCTACAAAAGGATACAGAAACCATTTAAGCTGAAATTCTTGAATTTCATTTTTCAAATGCACATTGGCAAGGACCATTTAAATCAAACATTACAGTACTGGGGCTATTCTGAAGCCTGCTTCACAACCACCATGATGAACACCAAGATAAAACTTCACCCTCATGTGAGAAATTTTGTGAAATAGCACTCTCTCTTTAACAAGCCAGCATTTTAGTACACACTGGAAAATATGCACTGACTCCTGTGTTGATTGCCTATATTTTTCAGTTTTAGTATTGAAGACCTCGAAAAGTTAAGAATTGGATTTTAAAAAAGTGTCCAGGAACCTTGTTATCAATTGACTCCCATGATTTTCTGTGTGGGGTAAAGTAAGCCTACGCAGGATTTCTGCATCAACAACTTCAAACGCATTGTAGTCCAGATTTCTAACACTGAGCCCCCATATATTGTATGTTTGTCCTTTACCGTCAGGTCAAGTAAAATCAATCAACTCTTTAAACGCCTTCCTGTCTGTCATGATTACTTCCTTATCTTTTGTTGTCATTTCTGCTGACTGCCTCTCCCATGAGTGTGACATCATTGTTTGCTAGGCGCAGGGATCTTGGCAGAAGGCATTAATATTAGATTTGTTCAATCACAACAACGTCCATAGAGAACATTCCTCTATAGTTTTTTAAAGGCTACCAAGGCCGTAATGCAACACTATGTTCAACTCTCTTCTTTAGTTTTCTGTTTTCATGAACACCTCATGGTCAATCTATTATGTGTAGCATATATAAATCTATACTCTCTTTTTCTCAAATTCTTTTTTATATGCCAATACATTTGGATGTAAACCCCACAATACAAAGGTAGACTGATAATGAGCTAAAAATAAACAAATATCTGAACCCAGAGCAGCATTACTGGTCCAAATCCAGCCTTAATCGAGCCAAAAATGGATTCCAGGACAGCAACAAACACATACATACAGACAAAGTGGTTATTCTGGTAATAGAAACAAGCCTTAATGATCCATTTAGACCTGTGTGCTTATGCTAAGTGATAGTTTCCTGTCCTTGTGTGCCTCCCATTCACTCCCCTTTGTAAATGTAACAGTACCCTATCTCTCTCTCTTGCTCTCTGCCTCTTGACTGGCAGAGCGTAATGCTATTACCTCTCCTCCATGGTCATGCTCACTTAGCCCTCTGTCACTCCACACTGGCCGGGCTAACACACATCTCTCAATATGTGTGAGCTGGCCTTGCCCCCTCATTTGCGAGCAGAGGCACACAAACGTTGCACTTCATTATCTTGCCTTTTAGAGTCATCCCAATTCTTTTGTTCCCCTCCTTGAGCTGCAACTATGGCTGGTAATTGGCTACATGTGAATCACTCTTCTGTAGATGTGAGAAATCCTCCTTAACACATTGAAAAGGTTTGTTTTTTGTAAAGAGAGCCGTGACTTCCAAATATAGCAGGCTGGGGATGTAAAAAGGGAGGGATGGTGGGCCTTAAATGTCACTATACTGCGCATGATCAGCTGTCAATCACCAGTCCAATCTGACATCAAAGCCTGTCAGATAACAGCAGCAAAGAAATGGGTGAACTGGGTGAGTCAGAGCCCACCCACCATCTACATCACCTGAGTCAGGAGCTTTATCTCGCGCGCATGCACACAAACACGAGCACCAATACAACCCAAGCCTTCAGTTTCAACCAAAGTTTCCAAACACAACTTACGCACAGGATGGCACACGTTTTGAGACGGGCTGTGCGTAATCGCAAGTCCTGTGCGCATGCAACCCAAATTTGCGGGCACTTTTGTGCACCTTATGCGTAATAATGGTTGCGTTAAACTGAGAACAGATCTGTCCCGCCAGCATCTGGAGTGAAACATTGAGCAGCGGACCAGTGCACGTTGTGCGCTACGCAGCTCCAAGATATGCAAAAATCTGCGCCCTGGGCTGTTTCTCACAGCGCGGCACGACACAACTTACAGAGGAGGCACATTTAATTCCACTCACAGACGAAAAGAGCAACAAGGATGCAAAAAAGTCAACACTACTTACTATGTAGCCAGGCAGAAGGATGCAAAGCCCCGGTGACTGTAATTAAAATAAATGAATGGAAAAATGAGCGATACGAGTTTGATGCGCCAATTAAGAGAGTATTTACGGTAAATAACTCCATGCATTGTCATTTCTAGCGAATTTTAAGAT
Organism: Cetoscarus ocellatus; assembly: GCA_037902135.1. Lineage (NCBI taxonomy): Eukaryota > Metazoa > Chordata > Actinopteri > Labriformes > Labridae > Cetoscarus > Cetoscarus ocellatus. The sequence continues at coordinate 875,766 of JBAMNC010000845.1, read as the reverse complement.
GATCATGTCCTCTTACCGGAGCTGTCCGGATAAATTCCCCAGGAAATTCCAGAGGAGTCCCTTCTTTCTTCCCTCGAAGTCAGAAAACAGCAATGCTTTTCTTATTCCAAAAACAGGCCAACTGAAAGAGAGAAAAGACCAAAAAGAGCCACAACAAATTCCATTAGTACCGGGAGTTCCCCCCTCCTTCTCCACCTCCACCACCCAAAAAAAGTGTTGGCATAACATCTGAAAGAAAAAAAAAAGGCAACTCGAATGAAATGATCGGAGTAAACAGATGGTACCTGCTCTCTTTATCACTGTCGACAAAGACAATGAGAGCGGCAATAAGACGGGCAGAAAAAAACTCAGAGCTTTTCTCAAGAATCGCAGCCCCATGCAGCGTGCTGTCAGATTCAAAGCTGCACACACACACACACTCACACACACTCTCACGCTGCTGCCGGCGACGGCTGGAGAGAGGGAGACAGAGAGAGAGAGAGAGAGAGAGAGAGAGAGGAGGAGAGGAGACGGCAGGGATGCTGCGCTCACAGGTGCAGTAACACATCCAACCGCTTGGTGGCCAGGTAGAGGAGCAGGTGGTGATGGGATGTTTCCCTCCATGCTGCAATAAACAGCCACTTTGCCCCTTAATGAGATGCAAAAGGCTAATTTTTTTTAGAAATTATACAAATATTATATTTTCAAACATCATGTCCCATTGTGGAAAAATGAACACATAGCACAGAGCATCAAAAATTGTCATGAAACTATTACGTACCTATTTTAGTAGGTCATATGTAGAGTTTGCTGCCATTTGAATCCCCGGGACTTCGTATGATTTATCTTTTATTAGAAAAAAAAAAAAAAAACTAGGATTAATTTCCAAAAGCTTGTCTTCCATTTTTAGCCATACTCTACCACAGAGTTAATTTTTACAGCACTTTTTAGTTTATTTTGAGTTTTAGTCTTTTGCCTAAAATATTTTTTAGTTTTGGTCGTAATTTTGTCCTCTAAATTGTTTTAATTTTAGCCTAGTTTTAGTTGATGAAATTTTACAACATTTTAGTCGACGAAATCTACTGTAAATTTAGTCGACTAAAATATGAAGTGTAAAGTGTAAGGCATTTTTTTAATGTTTCCTTGAATTTCTGAAGTCATGTTTTACACTTGGATCCCGCCACCATGAAGCTAAGGCAGTTGTGATTGGATGTCCCTCTTAACTCATCCAACCTTTCCACACAACCAAAGTACTAGTTTTCATAAGGGAAATAAAGGTTGTTGACGAAAATAATTAGTCGACAAAATTAACACTGCTCTACATAACACCAAGAATTTATGACCTCTTATTTTTTTTTATTTTTTAATGATTTCATCAGCTTGGGGGCTTGTAGGCTAAACTACCATGTCCTCAGTCATGTTTGCCTTACTTCAGTTGCAAACATGAACTACACATTTTTCAAAAATATCTTGAAGCCTTCCTCAAAATACACCGATAAGGTATAACATTATAACCACCTGCCACCCCGACTGGCTGTACAGCTCGGTTTGCAACAAACTGCAATGTACTGTGTATTCTGACCCCTTTCAATCAGGACCAGTATTAACTTCTTCAGCAATTAGAGCAACAGTAGCTCATCCCTAAGATCACTCTCCCTCTCCACATGGATCAGTGAGCCTTGGTTGCCCATGACCCTGTAGCTGGGTCACCGCTCTTCCTTCCTTGGACCACTTTGAGATACTCTGACACAGTTGCTCAGCCATCACTCTCAAATCCTTACGCTTGCCCATTTCTAACATCAACTTTTAGGACAAAATGTTTACTTGTTGCCTAATATATCCCACCCATTAAGAGGGGACCATGATGAAAATAATCTGTGTTATTGACTTCACCTGTCAGTGGTCATAATGTAATACCTGATTGGTGTATGTTTCAACTGATACTTTGCTTTGTTATCAATAGATTTTTAATACATACAACCTTTAAAAGATGTTGTGTTCCTATAGCAGACATTTCTGTAAAAGACATTCAGTAAGAGACATGGATCAATCAAATGTCTTCATTCATTTTATTCTCTTGCAAGTAGAAGAAACTATTTCACAGAATGTCAGTCAGTGAAAGAGCTCAAAGTGGGACAGTTCTGCATGTTGGGGTTCTGAGTTTAATACACAGAAAACAAGGTCTCACAAAAAATTTCATGGCCACATAAGGAGGGTCTTTACAGTCACAAAGATGTACACAATTGTAAGCCTCATCCATCACTTCCTTAATAATCAGGATACGGTCAAGGTGAAGGATGAAAAGAAATGCTTCTCCTAACTGAAGACGCAAAACATATACTATGAAACACAAATGTCTAAAAAAAAAACATAATTCCCATTACATCTTGAAATTGATTGTTAACTCTGACACAATCACAGTTATGTTGAGTTTAAGTTTGTCTGCTTTTGTTCGGCAAGGTCATTGTATTATTCTAACTACATTGAGGACTATGGACCTATTTCAAAGCATGAAGTTCACATTTTAACATTGGATTGCTTTTTTTTTTTGCCAAATTGCAAGTCTTATAGATCAAAAAATCCAAAACAAAACATTTATGCCCCCTAAAGTGACAATGGGACCTGAGGTTTAAAAACCCTAAAGTGAAACATGAAAATTATATTTATTGTCAGCATCGTAAGATTGATTCCAACAACTAGCAGCTCAATTTCAGCCTAACACCACCAGAACCTCTGCTGTTGTTTGCTATGACTTTGAGTCAAAGGTTCCAAACTTTGCATTAGCAACTACCCTTGGAGTTGCAAGAAACCTTTGCACTGTGAGTGCGGTTTTGATTTTACTTTTTTCATTGACTCCTGAAATAAGTTGCAAACATTATTTTGGTTTTTAATTTCCTTCATAATACCAATTGGTATTGTACTTATATTGTCTGGTTAGTCATCTTTACAGCGAGGTACAGTTTATTTGGATCATGCATTCGTGGAATGAGCAACATAGCTAAATGTGATTAAGACAAAAAAAGACCAAAGAGGAAAAACATTTGTCTGCATCACATAAAGCTTTTATTTTGCTTGTTAAACTACATACTCACCAACCAAACAGGAATGCATCCTATACTATATCACTTATTTTGCTGGTGTTCAACACATGACTGTTTAAAATTATATCCAAATAAAAAAGAAAGAAAGTCTATTTGTGTGCACATACTGTATACCAGCACTATGTTGCTGTACTTTTATGGATCTCTAATGTTGTTGCACAACAGTTTAGTGGAGTTGTAAGCTGAGGATTTTTCCATGGAATATTTTAATGTCTTTTCTGTAACATCTCTGCAGTGCAATCCTCATGAAAAGTTGTGCTCTGCTTTCAGAGTTCAGTTGAGGTGAAGATTTCTGCTGTGTGAGCTTTTTTTTAACAGAGGACATTTTGACATGTCACAGCAGGAAAAGTGCAAGTGTAAAATTAAAATCTGGCTGAATTCCACTTCACTGCCTGAAGTTCAGGAAGCATCATACCTTGACACTTAGGAAAAATCATGCCCAACATTTATGTGATTTTCGTGGGTTTGTGTTTTTCACTAGAGCTGTTTGAGCCTATTGTGATTTTTGTTACAATAGAGTGAAAATCAATTCTTTCATTTTGTATTATTTATATTATAAATATTAACAAAGTTTTTCATGAAGTTTGACCTTATTCCTCCAAAATCTTATCAGTTCATTCTTCAGTCAACGTGGGCACTTGTACCAGATTTGCAGAAAATCTCTAGACCAGTTTAAACATCTTACATCCATGAGCAGAGCAAACAGGCTCATGCCAAATGACCTTTGACTACCAAAATCAAATCAGCCCTTCTTTCAGTTAGAGACAGAGATAGATCTGCACGTTCAACAGAGATTCCTTTACAAATTTATTGAGCTAGTGCAATCACAAGGAAAAAAATACCAAGAGACTTTATAACCCTGACCTTTAACCTTAGAGCTATCTAATTAAGCTCATCCTTCATAATAGTAGGAATTTGTGCAGCAAAAAATCTCGATCAACCTTTTTGTGATCTAGCACTAGCAAGAATGTGATCTCAGCAGTTTGGTTTCACAACCTTAATCTTTGACCCATAAACTTGAAAATCTATGCAGGTCGTGTGTGAATAAGGTCGCTTTCACCAAAAGTTTGTCCGACTTGGTTTGGTTCGGTTCAGGGTGAAGTTGCATCATTGTTTGATTTTACATTTGTTTGGTTTCTTTTCACACAGCTCTGTGTCAGGATAACTAAAACCCATCAAATGATGTGTAAAGAAGCCACTCGCCACCCGCCACCAGTTGGAGCTTTAGCTGCCATCTTTGTTCCTTCCATCTGGCCTGTTGTTACAATATGACCCGGAAACGCACAACCAGCTTCAATAATAACAAAGTTTAGCTGGAAGCAGCTCAGCAGTATTCTGTGTAATAAAATGAAGATAATGTTGTATTTAGGCTTCTCGGATGAAAGTGTCATATCTACCAGAGCGATTTGTGACCATATTCCACACAGACTTGTAGATGGTAATAGCTATGCTAATGTCAGTCTCTTTCTTCTTGATATTGTCAGTAAAAGCCATGCAGCTTTTTTACTGTTCGGATATTTGGACAAATTTAAGCCAAAATTCATAGCTACATATTTGGTTTGATTGCCTCGTTTGGTCCTTGTCTGGTTCAGATGGTTTTCACACTTTCTAGAAATTCAAACCAGAGTTTTTTTGGGTATGAAAGTTACCTAAGAGGGTATTTCTTCAAAGTTGGGTAAAAATCCTTTTTATTGTACGTTATATATTTTGATTCTTTGTGCCATCTTAGTGAATGGAATTAAGAATTAAAATAGTTACTTTTTTGAATGTAGTCGTCTGAGTTTTGGGACTAGCATACATGGACATTGTGAGATGTATAGAGGAAATTGTCAAATACATCCAGAGGAGAACATTTATTCCTGCAGCGAGAACAACAAATGAACTCTCTTGTGAGAGGTCATATTGACCATCTGGAGTCTGTTTATGACAGCTAAATATTTAACTTGACTGACTGGGGCATAAACTTCTTCACAAACTTTTTACAGGAGAGTGTAAATTGGAAAGTATCTCTTAAGGAATTTAAGAAAAATGTGGACACTTTCAGTCATGAGTCCACCTGAATAAACAGGCTCATTACCCAACCAATAAATCACTGATCACTGGTTGCACCTTATGACAGCTCTACTTAAGGCAAGCCTAAAGTCCAATGCTTGCTGGCATTATGAAAGATGCTGACCGATGCTGGATGCAGGCGTGCTGAGCTTCTCTTTATGTTCTTTTTCCCATGCAGTCTGTTACACAAAGAAACAATAATTACTGTCTTCTGTCAAACAGTTTGGACGTTTCAAGGTAACATCTGGCAGATGTCACACCTTAGCGCATGTGTCTCAATTTAGTCTCAATTCAATGCAGCAAACAGCATCCGCTCCTCATATATCTCTTCCCTTAGTTTTGAGCAAGTGCAGCTGATTGAAGACAGATTGATATTCAGATGTGCAGCCCCAAAATTTACTAGTATAGTGATGGGCTAACATAATCTAGTTAGCAGAACATTGTTGACTAATTCAGAAAACAAAGTTTATCCAGGATGTTGAAACAGTGGAATTTATAATTTTCATTACTTGTACCTCCCCTTTTACAAAGCTGATCTCTGCTCTTCTACTCACTTTCAGTGTTTTGCTGCTGACAGAGCAATAGGTGCTACACTGTAAAGAGTTACCATGTTAACTGGTGACCTTCATGATAACAAACGTCAGCATCGGCATGCATTTAAAGCCCCTCTTGTTTAAACACAGAGTTATGCCGAGGTCAAACTACATGACTTTCTTTGTCCGTTACGATGGTCTCAATGTCAGATTGAGTGACCACAGAGCCATAAAACTGTGCTGTGACCCGTCTGACAAGCATGACAGATCACACAATTTAAACTGACTGCATACAATAGTCAGGAAGGAGGGCTGACACTGTAGCCAGCCAACAGTGACTGTATTTAGAGTACTGTACTGTTACTTCTCTGTCCAGACGTTGTGATGAATATTATGCTACCTTGATGATAAATGCAAGCAGTCACTCACCAAGGTGCTGAGGTCACTCTGCTGTTTTACTCCAGCACTTCACCTTTTACTGCCTGGTGTCAGCTCTTCTACAAGCTTTACTTAACTTTATCTGTCTCTGAGCTCTCAAGGAATCAACTTTGGTCAGTTTACATCTGTGATTATTGCCTCAGATGGGAGAGTAGAAATTGTAGGGGGCAGGACCAGAATGGAGTCTTTCTGTCATAGACTTATAAGATGTCTCAGACTGGTCTTTTGTTAGTCATTGTGACACACTACACAAGACGAAACAAATGATTTTCATGGCTGACAGGGCCCGAAACCCTACAACTGTCAGGTCAGGATGTAAACGTGCATTAATTGATCGTCTGACCAGGGCATTAGTTAACTTAAACATTGTAGGTCATATTTGACAAATATATTCATCCATACAAAATTAAAGGTGCAGTGTGTAGAATTTGGCATTTGAGCGACATCTATCGTTCAGATTCTAGAATGAGCCCAACCGTAACCAAAACGTCACATCGCTGAGCAACGGAAGCCTATGACGACCAAAAGAGATCGTGAACACGGCATCATTTATTAAAGTGACAAGGTTTGTAACCATTATTTTTATAGATTATAGGTCAGTTGTTAGCTGCCGATTGTAGGTTTTGTAAACTTGTAGTAACACAAACAAACATTAGCGCATTAATGCTAATCAGATTAAGCCTGATGCCGATTCTGCGAAATAAGGTAAAGAAGAGAGAGAGAGAGAGTGGAACAATGTACAATGTAGCGGAAAGCTGGGCCGGAAGAATGAGGGTTTTGTAATATGATTAATGGAGTATTTATTTCTATGCCCACCGATTATGCGCTTTATTTACAATACCAACACAATACGGGAGTTGTTTAGCAGCTCAGTGGTTTACAGTCTGTGTTGGTTGTTAAAGTTTGCAATTTAAACATAATAAACACTGTTACAAAACGCTATAAAACTGCATGTTGCACCCTTACCTGTCCAGCAGAAAACAAGCAACTTCGGCGTCAGTCTTCAAACATAACTTTGTCAACAAGGCTCTCCACCTTGTAAAAGCAACACCAATGTTTACCCTTGTTTTTTGATGCTTTCTGTCACGATTCCGCTTCATTTCATCATGTTTTCTTCTTTTCGACGGATGTTGACCGGACTCTTGACTCTCGAATGATTTCGAATAAATGTGGTTTCCATTTCCAAAGCTTTAACTGTAAAATACACACAGGTTAAATCCCTAGTGCAGAGTAACAACTGTCTCTACATCCGCCGCCGTCCTCTCTCCTCTTTTTCGCCTGCATTCCAGGTAGATTTCAGAACCGGCAGACAGATTCGCGTTTGTTTTTTTTGGTCTCTAAAATCCACCCGTAGACAACATGGCGGATCATTATGTCGGCCTACATGAACGCGGCCTGCGGTAATGTACATTTTTTGAAGCTTTTCCTAACTAAATAAAAATAAAACAAATGTTTTATGGGGATGATTGTACTCCTATTTTGATGGACTTTACATACAAATAGAAACATTATATCCTATATTTACCGTTTCTGTTCGGCGAAATGCTGCCCAATTCTACACACTGCACCTTTAAAGCAGCATTTGACTGTCTTGCTTCCCCAAGTTGAAACATGACTCATTATGTTGGTGGGTTAGTTTTCTGTGTGCAAACACCCAGCATGGCATTTGTTCACCATTCAACCTTCCTTAATGTGTTGCTTGGCCGGCTTTACAACACTACAGTGTGAACATGAAAAATCCAAAAGAAAACAAACAAACAGATGATCATTTTATCATCTGGGTAACTACAAAGCAAATAGGATGTCAGTATGAAAGCCCCTTTTTAAGAAGAAAAAAAGCATATCTGCTGTTTTTTCATGATTAAATGAAAAATATCTTACCTTTAAAAGTCCTGCTGTTTTGCAGTTGAACTTTGCCTTTGAACTTTTCATTGAAGTGAAATAACCACTAATAACCTTGCACCTTATTATGACAACCAGCACTTTACAAAGTCATTCCTCTTCACAAGGAAATAGTCAAGCCCATAAAATACCATCAAAACATGTGATCGATTTTATAATTTGTTTTTGTACTGATTAAAAGCACAAGAAACAACCTTCCTCTCATGAGTCTGATGTGCAAAATCCAGACTTAACAATTCCCTTTGCCTTTAGTTGTTATACAAAGCTGATGTAACCATTTTAGCTGAAGCTCCTGAAACAGGAGGATAGAAGAGTGGTGTCAATCCTTTCACAAACCCACAGCAAGAAGTTGTAAGTGTATTTGCCAAGATGTCAAACTATTGCTTTCTTGTTGTAAAAAGGAGTTTAGTTTGGCACCATCCCCAGACTGAGTATAACATTTGCCTTCCTAAGGGTACTCACAAATAGCAGAAAGAAATGTTGACGGTAGGTAGGTAGCCTCCAAGATCCACTTGTGGAGAGGCAGACTATTTGTCTGGTTGCCCTAAATAAAACCCTGCATGTCTTGCAGTTTATGTTATTATTTTTGTGTAACCCAATGGTATTTTTACACTAAAAAAATCTTTACTGACTACAACTCTTATTTGTGTCTGTGTAAAATGTAGATTTATAGATGATTCCTTATAAAAAAAAATATGACTCTTTATATGGATTAACTGTCCTTCAAAGTTTAATAAAATTCAGACAATTATTGATGTATTTGCAGTTGGAAAGGCATGTCGTGATGTCTTCATGCAATCAGAAACATATTTACAAACCCCAATTCCAATGTAGTTGGGACAATTTGTAAAACGTAAATAAAAACAGCATTCAATGATTTGCAAATCCTTTTCAGGCAGTATTCAATTAAGTACACAACAAAGACAAGACATTTAACATCCAATCTGACAGACTTTTTTTTTTTCTTTTTCAAATATTTAATTTTCCTGAAATTGATGCCTGCATCTCTTTCCAAAACAGCTGGGACAGGGGCAATGGAAGACAATGGAGGTTGAGGAATGCTAAAAAAAAAAAAATCCTGTTTGTAGCATTTCATAGGTGAACAAGTTAATTGGAAACAGGTGAGTGTCATGATCGGGGATATAAGGAGCATCCCTGAACAGTTTAGTCATTCACAAGCAAGGGTGGGTCAAGGTGTGCCTCTTTGTGAGCAAATACTGTAAGCCAACATCTTAAGAACAATTTTCCTCAATGTACAATTGCAAGGAATTTCGGGTTTTCATTATCTACAGTCCATAATGTCATCAAAAGATTTAGAGTATCTGCAGAAATCTCTGGACATAAGTCTAATGACTGGGATCATTAGACTTATGTCAGTAAGTTCTGTACAGGATATTACCACCTGGGCTTAGGAACACTCCAGTAAACCATTGTTGCTTAACAGAGTTTGTTGCTTCATCTACAAGTTCAAGTTAAACTCTACCATGCAGCAACAACATCCAGAGAGCGTGGGTTTCTCTGGGTCCAAGCTCATCTGAGATGGACTTATGCAAAGTGGAAAAGTGTGCTGTGGCCTGACTAGTCCTTATTTCAAATTCTTTTTTGAAATCATGGACATTGTGTCCTATGGGCTTAAGAGGAAAAAGATTATAGATTATAATCTGCTCAAAGGTTAAAAAACAGCGTCTGTGATGGTATGGAGGTGTGTCAGTGCCCATGTTATGGGTAACTTGCACAGAGGTTTCAGAGCAATATCCAGCATGCTGTCTATGCGACATCTGCCTTTTTCAGCAAGACAATGCCAAGCCACATTCTGTGGGTGCTACAACAACGTGGCTTCGTAGTAAAAGAGTGTTGATACTAGACTGGCCTGTCTGCAGTCTTGACCTGTCTCACATTGATGGTAGTGATGCATTATGAAGTGAAAAATATGACAGCAAAGACCCCAGAGTGTAAAGCAACTGAAGTCATCCATTAAGCAAGAATGGGAGAGAATTTCCCCTTCAAAACTTCAATAATTAGTGTCCTCAATTCCCAAACACTCACTGACTGTTGCTAAAAGGAAAGGGTATGTAACACAGTGGTGAACATGCCCCTTTTCCAGCTTTTCTGGAACGTGTTGCAGGTATCATGTTCAAAATGAGAGTAATTTTGAACATGACATATCTTATCTTTGCAGTGTATTCAATTCAATATACATTAAAAGGATTTGCTAATCATTGTTTTTTGCTTTAATTATGTTTCACACAATGTCCCAACTTCATTAGAATTTGGCTTTACGATGTGTCAAGTTAGAGGCCAGTAATATGAAAATGTTTCATTGGAAAAGCTATCATTTAAATTTTTGCTGAGTCACTCCTTAGACTCCTGGTTTGATCCTCATCAGAGCGAAGTCATAACAGCATTTAAATCAGTTCAGAGAAGACTTTTTGATGTGTAGTTTGATCTCTGTGCAGCCAGGCGAACAGTTGGGCCTCCATTAATGCTCTGAAGAGCTCCATTTGTACCCATAATTGTGCCTCTCTGGGCAGCCCTTGAGCTCAGGAGCAGCTGTCCATTGGGACATGAGCCCTGTAAGGAGATGAGGGGAAACAAGATCTTGGGGGTAATCCATGACTGTCTGAGACAAACATTGGACTGAACCTCCTGAAGTGCTCTCCATCCATCATGCTCTTAATGCTGCCTAGAGGAGACTTAAATCAGTCTTTTAGGAGAGTTTACCTGAAAAGGCAGCATCACAGTTTACAGTACTGATGTTACTGTGCTCTTGATGTGGAAAAAGGTATTTTTATGGTACAGAGGTAATAAAACCTGGACCTAAATAATACTACAAGTAGCATTAACCAGTTATTTGGAAGATGTGTTGAACCAAATCTGAAATCCTTTTTATTAAATTAAATTAGGCTGGTGAAGCATCTTATGTATAGATCGTTTTAGTCGACATTTTCTAACAAAACTAACCTTTAAAATACCATAATACTTGTAGTAACAGCAACAGAAAGTTTAATTGTTCCTCATGACAGTGTCTTAGATTGTTACCTGTATGCTTATATATTCTTAAAATTGCAGTTGATAGGCTTTCATATGAACAGTGCAAATATAGTAACTTAACAAAAACAGTCTATTTATCATTGATTCATCCATCTGTCAATCAATCAGTCTTCCCACTTAACCTTTGTCATCCATCAATCCATCCATTCAGCCAACCAGTATTCCTTAAATATATCCTTGCATCTGTTTTGCAGTCCATCATCTATCCATCCATCTCTCTACATTATCCATGCATTCACTTATTCATCCATTTATGACTTTACATCTATGTGCTGGTCTATACAGTATATCCATCCATCCATTCTTTCATATGTCTTTGCATCTATGTCCCAGTCTGTATATGTATACATATACAGACATTTTAATATATTCATCCATTTATGTGACCGTCTCTCTAAACATCCATTCATCCATCTACCGTATGTCCGTGTAGATTCTCATTCATCCAGGTCATGGTTATCTTGAGGATTCAAAAACAAGGCAACTGGACTGTGCTGAGTTTTGGGAAGGCGTTTCTTTGATCACCCAAGAAGCTTCTTCAGTTCCAAATGGCTGGAGAAAGAAGCATATACTTATCTTACTGGAGAGAAAGACCAGTAACCACGCACCTTGTGATGGGTTTATTTGATTCCTTTTTCCAACTCCTCCCCATCTACCATCCATTCAACCATCCATTCATCCATCCATCCATCCATCCATTTGACAATTATCAATCAATCCATCCATCCATCCCCCCCTTTCCTCCCCCCTCCCTTCCTTCATCCATTATCACTTCCACCAAGGAATTCACGTTTTTGCCTGTCTTTGTTTGTCTGTTTGTTTGGATAGATTTTGCTGAAATTTTCAGGACATGTTGGTAATGGCCCAACTTAGAAATTATGAGATTTTGGTGGTGATCCACATAACTGCCATTGTTGCTCAATAACTTTCTAACCAATAATGATATCAACATGATTCTGAGTGCTAGGGGTGGGTTTTCAGAGTCAAGGAATCATATTATGATGGTAACTTTATCATGGAACTGTTGCTTATAGATTTAAAAGTAATATGCGAGCTACCTTTGCGAAGGTTTGCGCTCTCTGAGTGCTGATTAGTTTAATCAGTCCGTCTTATTCTCAGTCTGTCCATCCATTCATGTTCCATCCATCCATCTATTCATACAGTCATACATCCATTCATTCATCCTTTTATATATCCATCTACCCATTTCTTAGTCCAGCCATCCATTCATCCATGATTATATCTGTATACCATACATTCATTCAAACAAATGCTTGATCAGATGCTCATTAAGTCTGAGCCAACATTTTTTAAAAGTATTTGAAGTAATGCAATGATTTTTTTTAATCTTTATTGAGGGTTAAGTCCTTTCTTTGGCTTTACACTTACATCTAGTATTAGAAACACTGTTGTGTCTATATGTTAGGCCCAAGCAATGTGTTGAGACCGTGGAAAATTTAGCCAGCTTGAGAAATGTTAAACAGGAAGGTCAAGAGAATTGTCAATAAATTGCAATTATATGACACTTTTCTAGACTTCCAACTGCTGCACTACAAATCACATTCACACATTAGAGGAAAAATGGCTCTTTATCATTAATTACTTTAAGAAACCAACTAGGCCTTTGAGACAGCTGTGGGTTAATAGTCTTGCCCAGAAATATTTTAACCTGTAAACTTGCTGGTGATCAAATTCCTGACCTTTCAGTGTTTGTTGGGAAGCTGCTTCTCCGCCAAGAACCAGTGTAAACTAATATAAAAATTCTTCTCTACCTGGACTGAAGAGTGGGAGAAACTGTGAAGTTCAAGACAGAAACTGCAGAGCTTTTCTACTTTTCGTGTTTGCCGACCTGTGCTGACTTTAAAATGACAGTTTGGTGATGAGGATGCTGTGAAGGTGTTAGAGGTCAGCACAAAACGTACCAGCACGTCTCTTCTTTGATTGATAGAAGCTCATAGTACTTTCCCACACCCCTGACAACCAATCTTACAGACTGTCCTCCCTGACAAGATATTGGAAACATATGATAGGGTCTGTAAAAGAAAATTTAGCTGAGCTTGGAGGCATTTTGTTTTGAAACTATGGCACCCTGAGATTATATTAGAGTTAGTTTTAAGTCACTTAGTAAGCACTGACCATTAGATGTTCTCTTTATAAAATAGACTGTTTTAAGGGGCATATTAAGGTTGCCATTTAGGAATCATTCTAGTACTTTCCTAGACCGCCTCTCTTTGAGCTAGGTTTGGTTAAAATAGAAGACTCACTGTTAATAACACTTTCATCTTGAAAATAAAATAAGGGTTGCGTCACTATCTCTCTATCTTGCCTCATCGCTTACTACTCTTCTTTTATAAAGAAAAAAAAAATCATTCAGCCTTGAGCGGATGTGTTATGGTATTTTTAGGACATTTCCACACAGTGGCTGTGGACATTTACATGCTCTCTGCTAAAAATTTAAGCAAGAGACAAAAAATAATATGTCTAAGATTTAGATTTATGATCAAATGGATAAACTCATACTATTCATTTTTAAAATTAGATACTTTAGGTTAAGTGGCTTTATTAGCCTATTATTTTGAGTACATCTCTTTATAATGGTGTTTGACTTTTCCATTCTCATCCCCCATGAACCCTAGTCCATCTGAGCTTATATGTATCGACTTGTGTGGTGTACTTGGCTAAGATTAAGAGCAATGATTGGTTTGTATGGTGTCTTTGTTAATCTTGTACCGGCAGACAAAGGCTGTGCTCTTTGCTTTTACATTTTCCCATGTTATAAAAATGTAAATATTCTAAATGATACATTTATAAAGAAGTTTTACATATAACAGTGGAACACACAAAACGAGAAAAAGAAAAATGAACTGGCTGGCAAACTCCTAAAAAGCAGGTACAAATGAAAAACATCTTCAAATCATCTGGAGAAAAAACAAAAACAAAAAAATGTTTACACTAAAGAATTTACGAACATTTTTTATGGACCCAATGAGACACATCATTGAACAGCTTAACAATGCTCTCAGGAAAATTACCTGATCTACAATGACGACATGTTTCATTAGAACATTTTGTACTGCAGATAAATGAACTGTTGCCATTGCTACCGTCAAACACTAGAAAATTGAGTTCATTTTTTTTTTCCAAAATTTCACTTCTTGACTAATTTTTTTCATCATTACTGTATCATACATCATAATAGTTGTAACATGCTGATCTTATAGACTGACTTTCAATGCATCACATTGCTATGAAATCTCCAGCAAATAAACAAAATGGGATTCCTTGTTTAAAGTCTTATTTTGACTCTGTATTGGATCAGGCAAAAATATATAGCTGGGAATCTGCCAAGTATGCAATATAAATAAAATTTGTGTGGGTGCAGCGATGCTCGGTGCTTTGTATCTGATATTCGCTTTGGTTCACACAGAAGTAAGGTGATATTTATGAGTCATTGTATTATTCTGGGAGACTGGAATTATTTGAAATGTTCTCTGGCTCACACCCATTTCAACAGGAGCAGCTCCCTGATTCTGTGCCTCTATAGTGCCTCCTCTGATCATTGCAGGATTGTAGGACGGAGCTGATTTACATATTTCTCCTGTTTCATGCATCTGTTTGATTACTTTAAATGTACTGCATCAGTGTGCTGTGTGCTTATATTTACTCTGGGCTCGACTGAATATCTATTTTAGTGAAAAGGTAACATAATTATAGAGTCAAGTATTTGTTTTGGAAAAAAAGAGGATTGTGGATTGAGTCTCAGAAAGTCGTAAAAGGGGTTTAAAACTGTCTAAATGTTGAGTTCTCTTATTTAATACTTTGTCTCTTAATGTGTTATTGTCGAAAAAAAACATTAATTGTTCTTTGAAGGTAAAAAAATGTGTTTCACCTTGGCAAAATAATAAGTCAGTTGGTCAAAGAGTACACAAATCCAAGTACATAAAGTCAGAGGCCTAAAACAGCATTGAATGCCTGTGACCTTCAGTTCCTCAGGTAAGACACTATTAGAAAGAGCCAGAGAAGTCAACAAGATCCAGAGGTCATGCTGATTTCTCCAATCTTTACTCGTAGAGGTCGATTTTACAACAAATGTCATCTCAAGACACTTTACAAATGGTAAGGTCAGACTGTTATGGCAGGGATGAAATTAAGAATGACTGTAGAGGTGTGCAGTTTCCGATTGTGAAGAAGTAGAATATGTCTGCAATCTGCCAAAACAGAAAGATCATCGGGCTTGAACTAAATAAACTATATGCTCTATTGTCTTAGAACAAAGGCACAGATTAAGTAATTTAGGCTAAGTTAGTGCAAAAACATTAGAGATTTTCAGGTCTGAATGCTTTCAAATGAATTTATCTTTGAATCAAATATGTGTGATAATCACTGACATACATTTGAAAAACGTAAAAGAGGACACACAACCAAATCATAGGCCAAAAATGCTCAAACTTTTCCAATAAAATTGTTCAAAAAGAAGGGAAGTAGAAGTTTCTTTTCAAATATTTGGATTGTCCATGCAGTAAATATGTTTGTACAGCAAACAAGTAAAGTAAAAGTTTTTAATAAATAGCATTTAACTTGCATTTCAAGTTCAGTATTTGTGCATTTAAAATTATATTTATGGGTCTAAGTTTGGCTGTTGTTGGTCATTTTCAAATAAGTGTTAACTATGAGAACAGAAAGAATTTTAGTCAAATTGAGATTGTATTTCTGCCATTAAAATATTGATTCAATTTTTTTTCCATCTCTCACTCCTCTAAACAATTGTATTAATATCAGTTTGACCATTGTTTTGTCTCGTTTTTGTGCTGAATTCAATTGAGCATTGGTGGAAAAGGACCATAATGTCCCTACCTTTTAGAATTAAGTTAACAGATGAATGAATGAACAGAAGTAAAGTTCAATATTTAAAAACTTCACATGCCTTCTACTAGCTCTAACCATTTTTCTCCCCATTAGGGGATGGGGGTTTTTCATTAGTTGAATCCAGACAGAAGAAAACAATCATAATTTTCAGACCTTTAGGACATATTCTCCTTTTTTCTAGATTTAAGTGGTAAACTAACTTTTTCTGTCCCAAAAGGAGGAGTAAAAAGCAAGAAGTTCATTTAGCTCGACTGAAGCCACAACAAGACAACCCCCCCTCATTTTGCTCTGACTTTGCAACAAACATGTTCACTCCCAACAAAACAAATGTCCCACTGACAGCTGAGTTTTGGGGGCAAGCACCAATGTGAACTAGCCTGTCACAAACAATTATGTTGGACATAAGTCCCCCTGTCCTCTGAGATTATATCTCTTGAGGATCATACTGAAAGTGATGGTGAACATTGACAAAATAATTCAAAGGCCTGCATCCCCCAGCATTAACATCAGCAGCATGGTGGCCAAACGAGAGCTCTGCAGCCTCTGGTGCAGCCTGACAGATTTGATTGACAGATTGTAACTTTCAGTCATGC
The DNA here is from genome assembly GCA_037902135.1 of Cetoscarus ocellatus. Classification (NCBI taxonomy): domain Eukaryota; kingdom Metazoa; phylum Chordata; class Actinopteri; order Labriformes; family Labridae; genus Cetoscarus; species Cetoscarus ocellatus. The sequence continues at coordinate 859,251 of JBAMNC010000845.1, read as the reverse complement.
AATGCTGTGTCAGAGTTGAGGTGTGTATGCTGGTGTGGTAGATTTTGCTGCTGGTGGAGTGAATTTTGAAAATTCTTCACATTAAACATAAAAAATCCAAAGGAGGTACTTGTACCAACCCTTTTGTGATTTTTCTCTGCTAAATATATGATCAGTATATTATTATTAATATTATGCTGTTGAATATTTGTCAAAGACTCAAGATATAAGAGAAAAAATCTGCTTTTTTGCATTTCACTTTATTACATCATTTTAACGTTATATTCTTAATGATAAAAACAACGCAAACTTAGTTGACAGTTTTAGGTCAGTAGATAGATTTTACTAATGTAAACATAGCTTTATGGAAAATAGTGTCATACATAAGTGTCAGTCAAACAGCCATGCACTTTACTACTCCAATTATGCATAACCTCTTGCCCTGAAGTTGCAAAATGTTCCTTTGGGAAATTTCTGATTAGAATGGTTCAAAACTGATGAAAAACTGTCGACTTGAGAGCTTACATTTCTGTAAAACATGCAAACAGCTTTCGAAGCAAGAACCTTAGTTTTCCTTAGTTTTCAATCGCTGTACAGCTTTGAGTGGTGGTGGACATTCACCATGACAAAATAAGAGACTCTGAATGTTACATCGAAGACTGCTACAAAGGAAGGTGGTCACTGCTACTGGAAGCTCCTGTTTGTGTGTAATTCGTGATTTCTGCTGCCAACTTGTAATTGACCACAATTAGTGTCTGCCATCAGCTCTTGTTGCTCGAATGCTCGGTGTAACCCTGACCTCTGTGACCTCATCGCCAGAGCTCAACTTGATTTCCATGTTTAGTAGACATGCTGTGTTCATGGGTGATGTCACTTGATTTGATTTTCTTTCCCACTGCTCCTGTGAAGCAAATTAAAGCATGCCAAATGCTTTGTATTATAGCCACCCACCACTAGTTGGGGCTATAGCTGTGGAATTTGCTCCTTTCATGTGTACTGTTGTTGCACTTTGACCCAGAAATACGCAACTGGCTTCAAGTAATAACACTGCCAGCTCAAAGCATTTCAGCAGTATAAGTATGTACCGTAAAATAAAGATAAAGCTGCATTTAGGGTGCATCAGGTGGCCCTTGCATATTGACTGGAGCGATGTGTAACCATATCCTGCGCTGACTTAAAAGACATTAACCTGTTAAGATGGCCAAAGTTTGCAGTGCAAGTAATGCTAACATTAGCAACTCACTACTTGATATTGTCACTAAACACACTAGCTAATACAAGCCCTAATTCACTGCTCTCTGATTCATTTACTCTGTTGGTCCTTGTTTCGTTGGGATAGCTTCCACAACCGTTGTGATCTGAACTTAAATCAAGTGAAAGCAAAGTAAAACACTAAGTACTCTAAGCAGTGCAGGTAGGCAGAGCTTACGGCACATCTTTGTCTTTATTTAATGATGGACAGTTTCTATCTGATGCATTCAAAAGCTAAATTAAAGAATAAACTGAATACATAAAGTCCCATACAAGATAGATAATTCATGTTTTTTTATATGTGAATGATTTAAAGCTCTGCCAAACATTAAAAATTGAGTTTTATACTTACAAAAAGAGGTCCTCTTTAAAAAAAAAAAAAAAAAAAAGCTTGTGGTAAATTTTAAGTACTAACAAATCTCAGACCTTTTAAAAAGAAGGTTTTTGTTTGTTTAAACTGGAGCATCTTTTAGTTTGGGGGAGGAAACTGTCAAAGGGCTGAGAAGATGCATGGTTGTCCATTTCATGTGATACCACAAGCTCTAACATGAGACTTAGAGGTCCTTAGCATAATGAGAGTCCTATATAAAAGATCTTTAAAGAAGCACAGAGAACTGTGATTGATTTTAATTGGACTTTTCTTTTAAATAGTGGACTTTAAATCTCTTATAGCTTAAAGTTCCCCCATAGTAACAACATTCTCATACAGTAAAGCTACAATAAAGTCAAAGATACTGACTTTCTTCGACACTGTCAGTACAACAGCAAATGAAACAAAGTTCCACTGCAGGACTGTGCACATCTGTGCCAATTAGACAACCAGGGTCCTGGTTGCTGTCATGTGGTACGGGTCATTCCCCACAGTAGAGTCTCACACTGTCTCTTTGACTCATTAAGGACTGCTTGATGCATTTTAGAGCACGTGTTCCCGTCCCATACCAGCTCGCAGTTGAGGAGGGACTGACAAAGAAAATTAGTTTTACAGCCCAGTTATTTCTCTTGTCCATTTGAGCATTCAGAAGTCACAGTTGACCAAGCTTTGTTAACGGTGGCTTAATGAGATCCAATCACTTGTGCTCTGCCAGAAAATGTTTACATGCTGGGTTATTTGACCAAGCTGGGCTGTGCGCGGAATTCCCATACACAGCTACGCAGTCACATCGCTTTTCAGAGCTTAATTACTGCAGTGATTTTTCAAGTTTTTTTCTTTCAGGCTTCTTCTGGCTTTATTGTAGAGGAGAGGACAGTTGGAGCCACTGAGAAAGTGGGGATAGAGTGTGGGGGGGACAACATGCTGGAAAGATGCCTTGTGTTGGATTTGAACCCAAACTGGTTGCAGGAAGACATTATGGGGCTTGGTTAAAATTAGAACTAGCTCAAATTTAATGCCTTCACAAGAATTAATTTTCAGATAGTGGATGGGCAGCAGTGGGTCACATGGCCCCTGACCTGGCACCTTCCAAATTTAATCAGTTCATTGTCAAGTTAGATAGGGTATTTGTGCAAAGTTTGGCAAAAACCTCCCAAAGAATTCTTGACAAATTAAACTTATAAGCAAGGCATGATCATGAGCCCCATTTACATTTGACCTTTTTCCCCAAAATGAAACCATTTTCACTTCAAGTCCAGGTGGACATTTGTGTAACATTGAAAGAAAAACCTAGCAAGCATTTTTGACGATATTGTGTTCACAAGCCGGCAATGGACATGATGCTTCATAACCTTGGACCTATAACCTGCAAAATCTATTCAGGGCATCTTCTACAATGTGGCCCTCAGGCAGTGAAATAAAATTTTATTGTATGTGACCCTCTTGGTAGTCACAGATTCACAGACCTGTAGTAAAACATAAGGTTAAAGCTTTTAAGAAAAGCTTAAACAAAGCACATTTCTGCTTACTGACATGTCATAAATATCAATGGAAAATTAACCACCAAAAACAAAACTGTTCCAAAAGGAACCATCGTACCCTGAGGTTGAATGAATCAGCTCCAGAAGTCTCATTGGCCTTGCTTATGATGCCTCATTCACTATTTCACCACACCACCACCACTGCTTCATATCCTTTGGCATCAAACACTCTAATGTTGGCCTCCAAACCACACTGACTCTCTCCCTCTCTCTGCCAGGAGCAGTCATTTTATTTCCAAAGATTTTTCCCCTGGTGGTACTGTGCTGTGAAGGCAAAGTTTGGTGGCAATGCTTCAAAGACCTTTGTTCTTGTTGAGACAAACTGCTGCCATTTACGCTCCGAATGGGGCAATGACTCTATCTTTCTGAGCACCAAATATAACCCCATGTCCTCATTCTCCTCGATAAGGTTAGTGCCAAGCTCCAACTGTGATATACAGGGGAGTCCCAGATCTTTACACCAGGGAAATAACTGTTCCACCAAATGGTCCCTTTGCTTTTCACTTTGGCTGTGAATACACATGCTGGCCAATGTGTCATTCCAGAGGCAAAGAAGATGGTGCAACTCTACTCTTTACAAGGAATACCTAAAAAAGAATCCCTCATCTCTCCCCTGAGAATAAACATCTGGCATTTAATATGTCTCAAGCCTTGCACTGTATTGCAACTGCACTGATAATGTCCTGTTTCGGTTGGTTCTGGCTGCATTCAGTTAATATAGGCTCTGGACAATATCCAGGCTTGGGTGCAAGGCCATAGAGTGTCCCTTTCTTTTGGTGTTGCACTCCAGGGACACCCTTGTTTACCGTTAAAGGGATAGTTCAGGATTTTTGAAATGGGGTTGTACATGGCACCAGCCTAACACTAGCCCCAGTGATTTAAATCAGCTCTGCATCTGTACAAAAAGTAATTTGCAAGGAAGCTACGGCCACACATTACTGCAGATGGTGTCACCTCGTGGCTCGTGGTTTAAAGAATTTTGGTTGGAAACAAGCTACAGAAACAGAATGGGGGTGATTGTGTATGCTTTATTCAAAACTTTTACAATGACTGACTTTTCCACTTGCAAGCCACTTTTTTTTTGGTACTACTTAACTACACAGGAAACTATCTTGTTTCCACCGGCAGCATACTGATCAGCAATTTGACATTGATTTTGCCATGTACACTAATATCACTACATCCCAAATAAAGATTTGCCTAATTTCCTAATGTGTAAGAATTATCCTGCTGACTGAAGCTCGTATTCTCCCTTTGGAAAAATCAGAAAGCTTTAGAAAGATCTGTTACCATCTGTGATTGGAGCACATGCAGATCTCCCAGTGCTCTCGTTGGTCAGTGTCTCTGATATGAGGCAACATATGGTAGGAGGCAGGACAAAAATTAAACCGAGACTTTCTGTTGTGGAGTCATGAGGCAGCCAGACTATTTTTTTGCTGTTGGTCACCATGACACAATACACATGAACAGATTTTTGTGGCTGATGGGTTCTGAAACCCTATAACTATCAGGTCAGGCTGTAATTGTGCATAAATTGTAGTCTGAGCTCAATATGAGTCTGACCTAGGTGTAAATGAAACTTCTGTGGATGCCTTGGTCTGTCAGTTTCTTTCCAGGGGTGCATCAAAACGAGTACAGCTGTGTGCTTCCATGGTAGTGGTTGACTATGGGTAAAGATACCAGGTGAGGGGCAAGTATTATTAGAACAGATAAATGCCATCCCAATGTTTCATCTCCTGAACCCAAATGGACTTATCAGTATATCATTCAACATAGACATCTCTGCCTTCTTACCTACATACCTATTGCTAAACATCAACACATTACTCATTTTATGTCCAGCTTCCCCCAGATAGGGCCGCACATCCTTGCTGCAAACCCCAATTCCAATAAAGTTGGGATGTTGTGTAAAATTTAAATGGTAAAATATAATTATTTGTAAATCCTTTTTGACCTATTTTCAAATGAATACACTACAAAGACAATATATTTAATATTCAAAGTGATCAACTCAATTGTATTTTTGATTTTTTGTAAATACTAACTTATGTTGAATTTGATGCCTTCAAGACTTTCCAAAAAAGTTGGGACTGGTGCAAAAAAGACTGGGAAAGTTGAGGAAAGCTCAAAAACACCTGTTTTGGATAATCCACAGGTGATGAGGTTAATTGGGAATAGGTGAGTGTCATGAATGATTGTGCATCTTTGAAAGGTTCAGTTGTTTAAAATCAAGGATGGGGAAAGATTCACCACTTTGTGAACAACCATGTAAGTGAATAGCTCAACAGTTTAGGAACAAGGTTTCTCAATGTACAATTACAAGGACTTTAGGGATTTCAACACCTGTAGTTCATAATACCATCAAAATATTCAGATAATCTGCAGACATCTGAGCTGCAAGGACAATAGTTAACATTGAATGCTCATGACCTTTGAGCCCTCAGGCTGCACTACAGTAAAAACCAGCATCATTTTTTTTCAAGGATATCACCACGTGGGCTCAAGAACACTTCAGGAAACCATTGTCAGTTAATACACTTTGTCGCTACATCTACAAGTGCAAGTTAAAACTTTACCATGCAAAGTGAAAGCCATAAATCAATAACACCGAGAAACACAGCTGGCTTCTCTGGGCCTGAGTTCATCTGAGATGGACTGGACTTATGTTTACCACAGTGTTCTCACATTATCAGAATTGGGTTTTGTCCATCCAGTATTGCATAGCATAGTAATACCTTTAACACATGACTGCATACTTGAAATTCTTTGATGACATTAATTCTATCAAGTCATACTGAGTGACAGGACATAAATTATCAAGTTTGATTTAGATGACAGATGCTGCATCAAGATCTTTAACGACTTCAGTCATTTGATGAGTCAAAGCATTATCCATAGAAATTGAGTCAGTTTTTGGATCATAGAAAATTGCAACATAAGGTAAGGGAAAGCAAAATCCTCACAGTGATGGATATAATTTGTGACTCATGCAGCTGATGGCATGGATGAAAAAAAAAAGGAGCAATTCTGCCTTTAGGTGACAGAATTAAACCGCAGCTCGAACTCAGTCAACATCCACATTTCATGGAAGTCATCCTCTTTCCATTATCTGTCCACTTAGTCTAAAAATATCTAATGACTAACAGTAAGCGCTTAGATGTCAGAATTGTTTCCAGTCTGTTTTCAGTGAATCCCAAATGAGCACCTGCGAAGCCTGAGCTGCATGAAGAATCCTCTCTGACCTACACAAGCTTTCTGTCATGTGCCAATCATCTCTATGCTAATGGATCAAGCTCGGCTCTATCAGTGCTTTAGTTCTTTCAAAGCTGCTTTTCTCGTGGAGGAGGAGAGCTGATTTTGTTTTCTCCACTCAGCCCAGTGTGTGAAGTGTTTGAAAGAGATAAGGACATCTGCATTCTAAATCGCCTCATACCGTTTTATCCTTCCTGAAACTCGTAGTTATCAGGAAGCTCACCTGTTGAGATCAGTTTAAAAAAATAAGCTTGGCAAGCAAATATTTGCTTTTGCCAATAAGCAGCTTTAAAGACTCAATTCTGCTTGTATATCCAAAAGTATGACACCAAGGGAAGGCATTTTAAGAGGACATCTAGAGTAATTATCCAAAATTATTAATCACTTTGAGCAGGAATAACCAGATAAAATTGTAACAGAAGTGAACATTTAAGAGCTAATGCTTCCAAAAGTGCACCAGAACAGCAGCACTTAAAACTAGAATCTACAATACAAATTAAGTAAGATAAGTTGGCTGGGATGTGAAATAGCTGGGGTCATTGAGAACCCGCCCTTTTAGATCAAATTTTGACCCATTATCATCATATTGAATTGATTTATACAACATGGCTCAGATAATAACATCCACTCATAGCATGAATCATCCCATCATCAAGTAATTTTGGTGCTAGTGGCTGAGTTTTGGTACCCTGTTTCATGATTAGGGTTGGGAGGTTTAGTTTTCAAGTGTTATGTGCACTGTTACAGAAGGTACTTTTGCCCAGACAAATAGGAAAGTGCTTCCTTGGTAATTCCATGGGCTTGGAGCAGAGCTATTGAATCTAGGTCCTATAATGGACATGCAGGTGGATGGTACAGCGAGGTGGATGGAGGAAGAAGAGCGGAGGGTGCATTGATATGCAGGAATCGGAAGGGATAGAGCAGCGAGGTCATAGACGGTCTTGAAGGTTGGGAGCAAACTTGTCAAGTCAAAGCATGAATTAATGAGAAGCCAGTTAAGCTGCTGAAGAACAGGAGTGATTTGATTAATGGAGGGGTTCTGGTGATGATTTGAGCAGCAGATATCTGGACAAGCTGAAGATTACAGAGAGAATTGTAAAACAAGAAAGGAGTTACAGCAGTTAATACAGGGTCGTTGTTGGGTGAGAAGGACTGGTGTTGTGTACCTGGAAGTATGTGAACTGAGGAACATTAGTGATGTTAGCTTGGATGGATAATTTGCTGCTGAGGTTGATACTCAGACTCTAAAGTGAAGGGGAAGCACACATTTAGGAACTGTCAATGGTTAGGGGAAAACTATCTAATCTTGTTAGAGTGGACTCGGTACTGATAGGAGGAACTTTTGTTTTATCACTGATGAGTGTGAAAAAGCTGAGAGACCAGACTCTTATTTCCTCAAAACAACGAGCAAAGGAGGTAATAAGACTTTGGATTGGTGAAGTGGAGCTGGGTGTCATCTGCATAGTAATGGAAATTTATGTTAATTTACAGAAAATATGGCCAAGTAGATGTATATGGACGGTGAGCTGAAGCAGTCCCAGGACAAAACCCTCCAAAAATGACAGAAAAAAGTCCCGTTTTGAAGAATTTAGGTTGTATGAACTAAATGCTGTCAGAATCAACATTTTATAGTAAATCAGAATTTCTTTTGCAGTAAAACTGAATGTTTAGGCAGCAACTGCCTGGTGGGTATGTCGTGTTAGAAGATAAGTTCTGCTCCTTGTCTGCCTGTCATTTACCAGTCTCTCTCCCTGATTTTCAGACTCTATCAATTGTCCTCTCTACAATAAAAGCAGAAATCCCCCCCCCCCCCCAAATCCTATGAAGTAGTGATTATTATGTCATATCTGGCACACCTTCCATTATAAGTAGGGCCAAATAAAGGTAAAGACAAAATAGAGTTTATGATCACAGGCTTAAATCTTGAACACTGATTTTAACACCAAAAAGTGTTTAACATCAGCCTACTGCCAGAACAAATCATTTTCTTAGGCCTTAAAATACAAAAGCTTGTCTTTTTAAATATAGATGATGCATGCGAACATGTCATCTTGTACATATTAACATTTTTTATTTTGTCATGACCCTTCATAACTTCATTTATATGTCAAACAGTCACATAACTTTATCCCATGTGTATCCTTGATGAAGTTATGCATCCAAGCAAACTTCTTGTGATGATTCTCTACTTGAAAAAGCAAAAATAGCTTTGAAGTAAAAGTCAGCTCTTAGCCCCAAACTCATGATAAATTCAAAGTTCCTGTGAGGAAATTTAACCTGGTTATAAAACAGACTGATATTAATGCTGATGCCTCCTTATGACCCCTAAATGCAAACTAATCCATCAGCATACAGATTGGCTATTCTTATTCCAATGCTTCAAACCTCTGCTCTGAGGGTAGGTGGAAGCCGAGGCACTGAACAGCACGTGGCCTGTTTCTGCATTATCACATCTTATGTGTGGCCTGAGCTTTTATGTTGTATATAGAAGCTGTAGCTTATAGCCCTTCATCTCACCTACTCCCACAAACTCCTTAACTACACTTGAATAATATTCCTGCATGCACTGAGAGTGGGAAGTGAGGATTTTATGCACAGGTTAATGGATACTGTCTGAGATGGTTTCTCATAGGGCAGAAACCTTCAATTGTCCCTTCAGGACCCTGTTAGACTGGACAAAATATTTGATAGCTGCACACAAGAAGTGACACATCCAGGGACTAAGACAAGCGTCACCTTCTGAGACACTAGCAGCTGCTGAAAAAGTCTCCATTCTTGATGGCTTGTGCCTCCTACTAGTGGTCACATAAATTCAGCTTGAGTGCCAACCTGCCTCAGGATCCCTCCAGTATAATCACTCTCACTCCTCTGTCCACTGTTCCTCTGTAGATCTTATATTGATGGAGTTGTTTGGGCATCTTCCTGAGTACTTACAACCCCAAAACAAGCACACTGACATTCATAACTAGCACACAGATACAGTGTCTCTAAAGCCATGCCATCCAAATACATCAGCTTTACCCCCAACAGCTGTGAACTAACATGCATTGTGGAAATAAACAACAAGTGGTTGTCACAATACTGGAGTTATATACTTTTGAATAAGTCTGGTAAAAATCGAAGAATCTATAGACCTGTTGATACCACAGCAACAAAATTAGAGGTCTGTAGAGGGCAGCCACAGTGCATATTTCTAACCCCACTACATTTCCTCTGGTCAAATTGTAGCACTCAGCTCTACCTACCTCAGGTGCTAACTTGCTTATTTGGTCTTTTAAAGTTAAAGTTGCATACCATAAGGTAAGGCTGGGAGATTAAATGCGTTTGAAAAAATATACAAGTTCAAACAAGATCATTTTAAACAGGTTATTTATATCGCTAAAGAAGTTGATGCACCAAAAATCATTAAGTGAGACACCATTTGGGGTAATCCTCTTCTCTTTGTGTTTAGCACTTCCTGCCTGTATTCCTCTGCACAAAAGCAAGAACACAACAGCCCGACCCCTACTGACAACTAAGGGCTACAATTTCCTGGCGCAACTCAGGGTGGCGCAGCCCGGCGCACCCTGCGCAGGGGTAATTTCATCCGGCGCACCGCTGTGCGCAGCCAATTTGGCAATTTGGTAGACCGGCTGCACTGAGATGGGTGTGACGGCGCACCAGGGGGAGGTGTCCACAGATTCGTCTTGGCGCAGTGACAATTTGGTGCCAAAAAAACGCTCGGAAGGTGCGCTGAAAGCCCCCCAGCTCCAACCTGGTCTATTCTCGGCGCAGACGAGGCGCACTCGGGGCAGTGGTAATTTGGCTGACAGGCGCACAGTGCGCACACGCCACCAAAACCTCACAGGCAGGCATCCAGAGTGTCAGGCACATTTCAATGCAATAAACAATCACAACAACCACTATTTCATGTAACCGTCTGACCCAGCATCTACATTTGTATCTATATTAATTGTCCCGTCACATCTGATGTCAGATCAGAGACGTTTGTCATAACTAACGAGTTCATATCTCTCAGCCAACCACAAACAGCCACATCATCCGATACGGAGTATCCTGCTTCTCTCATCTCATGAAATTCAAAAGAAAAGAAAAAAGAGAGAGACGCTCGCTGAATAAATGTAAGTCAACCGGTGCCTTAAGGATTTACTTGCGATGGCCCATATTTCTCTGTTTTAATCTTCATTCGTAATGTGATCTAAAAAGATGGAGTACATTATTAAGGAGGATGAGGAGGAGATATATTTTCACCTAAGGTGCTGCTATTTGGCGATGACAGACCAGTAATGCAGATGGATCACAAGCATGATGAATGGATTAGCCTGCTGCTGTGTTTAAATGTAATTATCATTTAATTTTGTACTCCTATTATGACACAGGAACAGATTACATCTGTCCCGTGAGGTGGTCCACACGGTGACGCGCATCGTGGCTCCGATGCACGGCCCGGTGGCCCCTGCGCTCTCCCAGTTGCTGTAAAAGTAACAGCGGCTCCGACCTTCTTTGCCACCGAGGTGAAATTGTCACTGCGCCTCGCCCGCGGCACATTTAAAGGCGAGGAGAGGCGTTCATTTGATTGGTGAAGATCACACTCGGCTGTGTTAAACCCACTCTGATCTTATCTCCTCCCTCTCTGCTACGTGCGCCGGTAGGGGAGACGGAGGCGTGGGTGCGCCTGCCTGCGCCAGACTGCGCCGTGCACGAAACTTGCAAAATGCCCTGGACACACCCTGTTGGTGCTGCGCAGGGCAGGTGCGCCCTGCGCCTGGTCTACGAAATTAGAGCCCAAAGAGTCCTGTTAGCAAGAAGGTAGACTGTGGCAGCTCTTCCATAGATGGGGAAGCTGAATGGTAAATTTAAAAAAATGGCTCTGTGATTTGTGTTCAAGACCTCAGATGAGCAGCAGAACGACCTCTTCGCTGAGAATGCCAGAACAGGTGGTAGAAAAAGCTTGAGCATGATGAATCATTTCTGGATTTCAAATAAGCACCAAATTTCAAGCTTTTTTAGCCCTCTGCATCAAAGCAATCCTACTTTAATCTTCATATTAAAAAATATTTATCTGGATAACAAAGAATTGAGAATAATAAATAAAATATCCCCTTTCAGCTGAGAAATATTGACATGTTTGTGAAATGTTGGTGTATGTCGCCCAGCCCTCCTGTAAGTTGTTTTCATATCGATTTATCTTGTATTTTTGGATACATTTTATATAACTAAGGAGAAAGCTGTTTCACCACAATACGCCTGGGTTAAGACCTTGATCAAGACTCTAAATTTCCTTGAAGAAGCTGCATGACTCTTGGTCTGACCTCAGGCCATCTAAAGTCATTTCCATGTTGAGTTGGCTGTAACATCTGGACCATCTGTCAGTGACAAGCTGAATAAGCATTCCAAATATCCTCAGGGTATCACCACAGCATTAATCCATAAGTATATTTCACAGCGAACCATCAAAATATGTGTTCATTCAAAATTAAACTGCCCAGATAACCTTCTAGGAGCAACCTTGGTCCATTTGGGGTCTCTTCTCTTTTGACGTCATGATACATTTCTTGCATCAAGTTTGCGATCAATGCTATTTCTTTTCTCATAGCATGTTTGTCTTTGACTTTGCATTATTCTAAGGTAGCCATCAACATATTTATACTTTTGAGGTTCTGTTCTGCAGATGAACCCCTTTCCTTTAATTCAGCAGATAAAATGCTGAATAATGAGTTTCTGATGAGTTTAGTTGAAGAAGATGCCAGACAAACGGTTGTCATCAGAGAAGCATATGCCACAGAGGTTGTCCACCACAGCTGGAGACTCCTGTATTAATCACCTGTCAGTGAAGTGCTTCTTTGGTGGAACCATGGCAGATGGCCTACAAAGCTCACCAAACAGCTCTGTGCCTCACTGTGTGAGACCTCAGTTCACTAATGGTGTCTGGCAACTTTTAGTTGTGCATCTGGTTGCAGAAAAACCTCTCCATTAGCATGGAGATTATGCCCAGTTTTAGGCCACTAATTTTTATAACTGTATCTATTTATTTGTTTATTTTATTTTTACTGGGAATGTGCTGACAGAGAATTTCATGAAGTCCGGTTTGAGAAGAGATACTTAAAAATACTATGCGCTGATAATTCCTGTAGAGGAAGATGAATCAATTCAAAGGAAAGGCAGAGAAACACAATACATAACTGAATCTCTTTATCAATAAAAGTGCACACTTTTAAGGCTGAATAATTCAAGAGCTCTTCCTTTAATCGGTTGAAAATGTGGTGAGGATTCCAGGAATAATGTTCTTTAAAACACATTTCAGTCATATAAGCAGAAATATAGACATAAAAACATCAGAAATCATTAAAAATATAGACATGCCCTCTTAATTCCAAACTGATTAGAATAATGGTGCAGGAATAAGTCTGCTCAGAATTACCTTCAAAACAGCAAAAATAGTCAATACCATAGGCACATTTGTTAAGCAGTCACAGCCGAGCTATGATCCCACTTTAGATCTCAGGTATTAAACATCTGCACCTATCAGCGAGGTAAAACCAATATGACTCTAGGGTCATTATTCCCAGAAAATTGTGGACTTAGGCTATAAATGTGCAATACCTAAGCATGGGGTCATTGAATAGTCGACTGAGAGGGCATTGATTCACACTGTTAGTCTCTCTAAGCCTGTGTGAAGCTTATTGGTCTTTGGTAATTCACAGCTTTGTATAGTTCTTATAGTGAAACACAAAGGTTATTCAAGGTTGTATTTTCTTTAGTTACGAATGTATGAATGTTCTGTTATAAAAGTAACTGTGGATTAGTGTTGGAGTTGGCCGTCTTTCAATGAAAAGGTCAAGAGTTTGCTCACGACCTCCTGCAGTCACGTGTGAATATCCCTGAGCGAAACACGTGACCGGAGTGTGCCCCTACTGCTGTGTCAGTAGGTATATGTATGTATGAATATGTCTGAATTTGATTGGATAACAGCAATTTACATGGCAACGTCTACCATCAGTGCAGGTACAGTACGCCCTGAACAAATAGCCAGCCGACCACAGGGCCACATAAAGAAAGAGACAACCATTCACACATGCACCGATGGACAATTTAAAGTCATAGATTTAAAAGCATGTTTTTGATCTGTGGGAGGAAATCCATGCAGGCACAGTAGGTAGAATGAAGACTCCACACAGAAAAGCCTTGGCTGACAAGGGTGTCAAACCAGCACCCTTCTTGCTTTTCTCTAATTTTGAAGCGCCACTGTGCTGTCGTGGCACGTACAAGACTTTAATGCAATTATTTCAATATCAAGAGTGAGGGGAGATTTGTATAACTTTTTATAAAAATCATTCAAAGAATTCCAGTCTGTCGAGTTCTCAGGCATAAAGCGGTTATGAGGCCCAAGGTCGTTTGACCTCAGCCCTCCAAAATCTCACCAGTACATTCCTAAGTCAAAATTTAAAGAAAACCATTCAAAATCACCTTTGAGATATTGTGTTCACAAGCGAGATGATATTTGACAACTGATGACCTTTGACCCATGACTGAAGTCTAATCATTTATCTTTACTGACTGATCAGTTAGTCAGCAAAACATAGGTGCAAAGTTTGAAAGACATTCCTGCAAGCTCTCTTGAAATATTGCATTCATACGCAAAGGATGACCAGGAGTCTCAGAAAGCTTGATTTTTGACCCATAACTTTTAAAATCTCATCAGGTTATCTCTGCATCATGGTAGATATTTGTTCAAAAATTGAAGGAAATCCTAAAAGTGATATCAGATTTCATAAGATCATGTCTGCAAGGAAAGGTGGATGATAAGACTCTTAACCTTGATATTTGACCCGTTATCCTGTTAAAATATTGAAAAATGTTGGAAATTTCTTGACATATTTAACACACAAGGTTGTATTCACAGGCAAAGGATAAATATTACACTCCATGACTTAGACTTTTTACCTTTGACAGCAAAAATCTAATTTCTTCTTTTGAGACAGAGCAGACATCTGAACGTTTGATGACAACCCTGTTAGGTTGTCATACTGTCATGGTATATTATAGTCACAAGTATCTGCTCATATGTAAAGATGGACAATTAAAAATCATTATTTCCTTTGCCTTTGCTGTTGTTGGTGAGGAGACATTACAATACACAAGTCACACCTACACGTGTAAATCCATTCATACTGTGTTCACACACTGACAGAAGAGGCAACCAGAGTCCATTGATTAAAGGTGATCACATTTTCACTCATTTACATGCCTCTGACATAGCAGTGGGGGCACATCAAATCTCTGACACCACAGTCCCCCAAAAATGAATAATATTTAAAGCTAAATAATAATATCCTTTGATATTTTCATCCCACAAGCCATCAGTATACTCATGTCTCAAAATGGACCAACAGGTTTTTTCCTTCACTAAGCAATAATTGACTGAGATTATTACAGATCCAAGAGAGAGAAGTCAGGCCTACCTGAGATGAAAACTGTCTTTTTCAGCTCTGTGACAATGGGTCTATTAATAATCTAAGGGGGATTTATCAAAAATGGAGAGAAAGTTCAACGTTTTAATCAAATACATTCTTATTAAAATGTGTCATATTTTGAGATACTGGTTTTAATTTGACTCATTTTTTCCGTTTAAAGCATTAATACTTACCAGTACTGTCAGAAAAATGTAGGGAAAGTAAAATATCAGCACAGTGTATTTGCCTTCAAATAGTGCTTTACCATGAGTCAATGTACTGAATATTACAGAACAGCAACTTTACTGCATTATAAAAATGTATTGATGGCAATAAGATAAAGGTCCAAACTGATAGATTGACCATTTTCATTCACATTTAAAGCAACCATTTTGCAGTATTAGGCAAATACAACACTATAGTGTAGTTTCCAGCTCAAGTTTCAAGTCTTTTAGGGCAAGTCCACGTCAAGTATCAAGTCTCGGGGTGGCAGGAGTAAGTCAGTCAAGTTGCTCATGGTTTTATGAATAAACCTAAAATTTATACAAAATAATTTTATCCAAAGTAACAGGAAAATATTTTTATAATTATCAGACATATAATACTAACTGTTCAAATTCAAGTACTCTATAGTTGAAAATTTCCAATAGAGCAATAATAAGAAATTAGCAGTTAAACCATATGACATGATCAACAAAACCTGTTACCTGACATTGCCTCTGGGTGCTTTTCAAGTGGTTCAGGTGTCATCAGGTATGTCAAAAAGTGTGCACTACTGAGCATGTGCAGACCTAATATCAACACTCTAACTTTCTGTATATTGAAAGAATTTAGAGCTTTGTAACCACTCCCTGTTACTCATGTCCCCAACAAGCTGTATTTCACTCCCACAGCACACATATTAGAAGAGTGGGGCTGCAGTTTTTACTCTTTCCAGTCCCTGTATTTTGTTCATCTTTCTCTCTCCATCATACACACATGCATGTCTGTTTGCCTGGCGGTCTGAAACAGAATGTGTGTGCTCTATGCAGACATATTGGCTCTACAAAAATATCATGTTGAATGGTTGATTCATGGAAGTGCCCAGCCTTTCTGTTTCTTAACAATTAGAATCCATGTTATCTGAAAGACTTAATTATTTCCATTGCAGTAACCCATGACAACTGTGCATAATAAGTGAGCAGGTATTTGAGTCGAGCAAGGATAAACTCAAACTGTCTGTGAAGTTTGGGGCAAAAAGTTAGGTGGTTTGAGGCAGCTCTACTCTTTAATGTGGCACCCCACTGAATGCCAAGTATCAGTAATGTCTTGAGCCTGTGGAAGCTGAGGCTGCCGTGCTCGTCTGTTGCTCATGCACTAGGACAAACGAAATACAGGTGCTCTTATTGACACTGAGCCAAACCAAGAATGTGTCAAAACTAGGGCTGTGGAACGATTAAAATGTTTAATCAGATTAATTACAGGGTTGCTGTGGATTAATTTTGATTAAGCACAATTAAATATGATTCATTTTTAATCTGTATTAATTGCATGATGGTGGTTTGTTTGCTGGACGACGCGTTGGCCGAAGTGCCAGTAGGATCCCCGACTGACTCATGCTTCGCGTTAATGTGGTACTTTAAAGCTGGAAGTGCTTCAGTGAAAAGGAAACTCCTTCCTGCAGAATGTGCATATAACTGTATGTTGGTGCACGGTTCTGTCTTGCATTTTTTTTGTATTGAAATTTCCAACCAACAGGGCCACCGTACTGTTTAGCAGCTTCCACTTTGAGTTGGTTGGTTCTGTCAAAACAACTGCCCATTTGTGCATGTGCGACAGCATGCGCTAAGGCAAGTCTACTGGGACAAACTGCCCAAAACGCATTGCCAGAGACATTTAAGGGATTTTGAGTCATTCTGCACTACAGATGGGTTAATTTAGTTAAAAATTTCAGCAGAACAATCATTATGATGGATTAATCTGCATTAACATGTTAATTTTGACAGCCCTAGTCAAAACCAAAACCAATCACCAAGAATGACCAAATATGATTGGGTGTAAGTCTCAAACCTCCAGTCCAAGTGGAGGCTTAAGTCATTGAGGGGCGAGTCCAAGTCAAGTCTGAAGTCACTTTTGGTGGAATTTAAGTGCAACTTGAGTGCCGGTGTGACCCCTCCTTCACTTCCTGGGTCATGGACTACCTTACAGAGCAGTTACAGTTCATCATGCTCGGGAACTGTGTTTCTCCGACAGTGGTGAGCAACACTAGGACTCCTCAGGGGATGGTTTTGGCTCCATTGCTGTTTACCCTGTACAAAGTCGACTTTAAGTACAGATCTGAGTCCTGCCACATTTAGAAGTACTCTGATGACACAGCAATTATGGGGTGTATCAGGAAAGAGGCAGGAAAAGGAGTAGAGGGACCTGGTGAGAGCCTTCAGTGACTGTAGTACCAAGAACTGCCTCCTTCCGAGCACCTCCAAGACCAAGGAGGTGGCCTTTGACTTCAGGAGGTCTAAGCCCCCTGCTGCAGTCTGCTGGGGTGGCAACAGGACTGACAGGAACACCAGAAAGCTGGACAGGCTGATGAAGAAGGCTGGCTATGTTCTTGGCAGTAGCCTGGACTCACTTGGGACTGTGGTGGAGAGACGTACACACAGCATAGTGCAGGCCATCCTCAACAATAGTAACCATCCCCTCCACAACATCCTGAAAGGACAGAGAAGCAGCAGCAGTGGGAGACTCATCTCACCGAGCTGTAGGACTGAGAGGTTTAGGAGATCCAACACCCTGACCGAAAGCACTGGCTCATGACCTGGACTGTTTATAATCACTACTACTGCCGCAGGATACCTGAATTTCCCCAAGACGTTCAAGAAAGTATTTGTCAGTCTATCCATCTACCTATCTATCTATCTATGGGCAGTGATGGTTGTAAAAGTTTAAAACAGTAGGATTTGTTTTATAAAGATGGCATGAATAAGGCTCGACTGTCATGATTCTATGATCACTGAGGCTTGAAAAAGCTTGACAACCCTAATCAGTTATTTTGCTTTTTATATCAAAGTTTACATTTAAAACTCTGGTGTGTTAGTTCATATCCTTTTTTTTTTTTTTTTTTTCTTAACACATTGTTTTAACCAACTTAAAAAGATATCTCCTCTGATATAAAAGAGCGCTCCACCCCCGGCACCTCTCTCTGTGTTCACCACTTTGTCTTAAATCAGAGCATGACGGCAGAAAAAATCCATCTGTCTCACACATGACAAGAGAGTGAAAGAGATCCTTTCATGCTCGCTGTCAAAATAACCTGAGGCATTTGAAAATATACGTGACAGATATTACCCCGCATTAAGGTTATTACTCAGTGATGTTCCAGAAGTTGTTTCAAATAAAAATGTAGCAGCAGCTGTAGGCACACTGACAAAAAAGAGCCGTGTAATAAATTGAATAGTAACCTTGTTTATGAGTAAAATATAACCTTGTGTCACTGTCAGTCTAGTGAACCCAGCAGCTATCTTTGTGTGTTAACACTCATTTGGCCCCTCGGTGCAAAGAGAGTGAACCGCAGCGGACGTACAATTACTCTGCTACACTGGGTAACACTTATTTTCTTTCAGCACAAGGCCCTGCAAATGTCTGCTCAAGGTCAGCGGTACAACATCACAGAAACACCGTATGACTGATATTGACATCGATTTCTTACCTTACATGCTAGCCGCTACATTGAGCCCCTACTGAGTATCAACAGACTTCAGAAGTTTGTAATAGTGAATGTAATGGCTAACAGGTCAATGTAGTGAAGTAAGCCAAATGGATTTTACAAGGAGAAATAGGCCACTTATTCAGAAACTTTGCACAATAAACACATTAAACACATGGATTGAACAGACCTTTCAATAGCACACTGCAAAAAGCTGAAAACATAACAGAAAACATCCTGCAAAAACATCAGTAGTGTCAAATACATACCCAAAAACTAGAATAACAGAGTAATGCTGAAATGTTTATGTGCTCCAGGCTCTGATTTTCATTAAATTCAGAGACTGGAAATGTCTGGAGTTATTTGTATGAAGACTATGAGTTTATCCCCTGAAAAACAAACTGGCATTCTTATTGGCTGCTATGTCCTAATAGAGTGATGCTAAAGTTAGCACTTGGCAAAATTGCCAGTGAATTTTCTCAGTGACTTTAATGAATTATTTCTGAACACCAGCTCTTTAGCAAGAAACAGTTAATGACACCCGTTGTTTATCAAGATAAACATTTTAAAGTAATGCTGCATTCATATCTTTTTAAGGGTTAACAGAATCAATGTAAGTACAATGCTAATGTCAGCCTATTTTGAATCTGCAATATTGCCAACTAAATGCCGTGAGGTTACTACAAAGTTTCCAAATTTTAG
The DNA here is from genome assembly GCA_037902135.1 of Cetoscarus ocellatus. Classification (NCBI taxonomy): domain Eukaryota; kingdom Metazoa; phylum Chordata; class Actinopteri; order Labriformes; family Labridae; genus Cetoscarus; species Cetoscarus ocellatus. The sequence continues at coordinate 840,021 of JBAMNC010000845.1, read as the reverse complement.
TTCATACTCTTGTCTTACCAGTAAGACTTTTTTTGTAATTTCAGTGGTCAAGGTTGTTCAAATTAAGTGTCTTCCATCATTTTTGCAGAATGTTTGCAGTGGCAATGTGTTTGAATTTAGTTTTGCAACTCTCTAGTGGCCTCTGAAGGCCTCCGAGTGTAACTGCACTGTTGTGTAACATGAAGCCCTGTTGCCTCGAACCTGACACATCAGATGGACTGTTGAATGTATTTCACAGGTCCATCAGGGAAACAGCCCATAGAAAATGTTTGCAATTCAGGATTCTATCAACTTACTGTACTTTCTACTTAGAATTGAACCAAATTAACAAACAAATTGCTGAGACGTAATTTTATCAACTTTGATGAATGGCAACACATTGCAACTAAGTAGTAGTTAGATGGATTGAGCTCAGCAGAATTCAATGCAACCATGTCAATGCAAGTTATAGAGCACTAACAGTTATTACATCTGTCAAGGAGGTTGTGTTTTTGTCAGCATTTGTTAATGTCCTTGTTTTTTTTATTATTTGGTTTTTGTTACTTTGTGGACAGGATTACATAAAACAGATGATTGGATTTGGGTTAAGTTTTCAAGGAATGAAAGTCATGGCACAAGATTGATTTTGGTGGTCATCCTATTCCGGGTGCAGATCGAGGATTTTTTTTAAAGGATTTGTTTTACATTCTGAGACAGGGCAGTTTTCATCATTTTTGACTCATAATTCAATTAGATATTAACTGATTTAACTGATATTAACTGGTCATAGTACAAGGAAGATTTGCTTTTGGTGATGATCTGTATGTGGATGCATATCAAAGAATTTTAAAGGATTTCTTAACAGTGCGAGATGGGGAAGTTTTTCATGTTTTTGACAATTACTCACCCGACAGTGTTGGAAATGCTTTGGTGGAGATTAGTGCTCTTCGAGCACTTCTAGTTACAGTAAGTTGGGGTTCATCTATATTTCTGATCTTATTTTTACAAATGCCTTTGGCAATGAATTAAAACGTTTAACAGAAAAATAAACAGCCAGTTATAGCTCTATGTTTCTTGAAAAAAGAAAATTGTTTCATATTTTTAAGGCAGAGTTTCACTTTATTTACCATATTGAGGCATTTGGGTGGTTGCAAGTGGCGCCCAATCCTACCCCTGCTCTTATGTCTACAGCGGCCTTTGTAGTCCTGAGCAGATTGTTAGAAACTATCTATTGTCAGATAAGCTAAAGCTTAAGAATTCACAAGTGGTGCATTTAAAATTTTCATTTTAAAAATGATAAATAAAAAGAATTAATGTTAACATTTCTGAAGCTTGTGTTTACCATGGACTTTCCTTTCAGCAAAACTCAAAACTTCTTTTTTATCAAAAACTCAACAAAAATATCCTCAGACTTTGAGGCAATCACCTGGGACACTGGAGACTATGTTGTACAGCATAACTCCACAATTTGAGACTGTGGCACTTTGATAGCTTTTAGTTTTTACATAGTAAGTCGCATTCACTCACTGATGGCAGAAAATACTATTTAAAGGTGCTTGTGCAGGTTTTACTCACTGCTGATGTGGCAACCACTGCAATTTAGGGTTCTATATCTTGCCCAAGTAGTCATTTTGAGACTGCAGTAGGTGAGGATGAAACCCTGGCACTCCAGTGAAGAGTCATCCACTGATTTACAGACACCCATACAATGACAGAGCTGGTTAACAGGATGTTCTTGTCTTTAAATAAACTGTCAAATTTCAGCTTTTTCTTTGTATATCCACTTTGTGCAAAGTTACATATTTATGATCTTTTCAGCATACTGTTGACTTTTGGAATATTGTGAGTCAGAGACCTCTATGAACTAGCCAGTTGACAAGATATCCCTCTCACTGCAAAGTTGTAGCTATTAGCTGTTAAATTTTCTTGAATATATAAAACACTTTCATTGTATCATAACCCTTCAAAATGAGTGCTTCAGGTATTAGCCATTATAATAGGCATTAGCCCTAATCTCTCTTGGCATACCGCTATTAATGTTTTTTAAACAAAGGTTTGTCATTTGATTGCAAACACACAAAAACATTTTAGATTTTTTCCCAACAGAAAGTGACTGTGGCAAAATTGGAAAAGCATCACTGAAGTTCTTTATATAGAGGCTGTCTGTTGCCTTCATATTTTCTTAATAAATCCCAAACAGATTGACGCCTTGCCTGTCACTATTCTTGCATTTCTGACATGTTGAAGTAAAGCATTTGTTTACTTGAGTCAGGGAATGACGCATCTGCTACTGACCTTAAAAAACAACCCTACTTTGTGTGCTGAAAAGGTAAAGCGTTGTTTTGAACCCAGTTAAGGCAGCTCACGCCCCGAGCACTTCTTTTAAATCTGCTTTTTTCTGTCAACAACCCAGGTAATAGATCATGTGTTTTTCTGCCTTTGTTCACTCTCCCTCACACCGCTCTTCAAAGACCAACCATTTCTCTCCATGTTTAATATCTAAAGATATTGGTCTGAGTGTCGGCAGAAAAAAAAGGGACTCCTGAGCAATATCTTCTCAGCGCCCTCCACCCCCGTCAAAAATTCAATAACATCGCACTAAGTTTGGATTTTTGAAGTGACTGTATCAACTGGCAGAGGCTTGAGGAAAAAGAAGTTGGCTGATGTGAGAAGGACTCGAACAGTTTCTTCTATGAGCAATTATATCAGAGAAATGTGTCAAGTATCATGTCAGAAGATCAGGCATTGAGCTCTTCTCTCGGCTCCATGCCATGACTCGTCAAACTGTTGATGGTAAGAGTTTATTCCTGCTTGTTGTTTTGGAGCTTTTTTATGATTCAGCCCACTTTCACTCTCATATGAATATCAAAATGAAAAAGGAGCGCACTGTCATGCACGTATAGTTCATTATTCAAGGTTGGGTGCGACTTTACCGCGCCACAAGCAGTCTACTCGGCTGAGGCATAAGAAATTAAATCCCTTTTTTTCCCCTCTTTCACTCTCGGCTTTACTTGTTCTCTCCCTCAGTGTGTACGCGCTTCTCTTTTCTCTCACCAAACATTTACTCTGCTGGGCACACTTTCTGAGGTGTGAACTGAATTATAGATTTCTAATTTCATCTAAACTTGGGGCCAGTAGGCCTTTGGTGAATAGCATGGATATTTTATCACAAATGAAAAAGTAAATAAAAATACAATGGCCCGAGGGCCTGATGGAGGAGTCATACTTTCTGGGAGGATAAATGAAGGCGCTTTTGACAGTAACAAAGTTTTATTCATTTCCTCTGGGTTCAGGCCTGAAATAATACAAGTGTGGGGGCTGGCACTCATGGTTATAATGTACAAACATGAGGTCGCAGCTTAGCCATGGTCCCAAAGGCTGAAAAGTAAAAACCACAATTCCAATAAAGTTGGCTTAATGTGTTGAATAATAACACAATACAGTGATTGGAATCCCCTTTAACCTATATTTAATGAAATTCAGCACAAAGATATTTAAAGTTTAATAAATTGCATTGTGTTTAATGTAATGCAGTTTCTTCTTGATTCATTGCCTGCAACACATTCCGAAACCACTGGGACAGGGCTAGAAAAGACGAGGAAAGTAAAAAAAAAAAAAAAAAAAAAATCTTGAACATTTCAACTAATCCGAAGTATTCTGTTACACAAAGTTCCCAGCCTTACTGGAATGTGTTTGAACATTGCATTTTTTTTTTTTAAATAAAAAAGGCATCTGCATTTAGTTTTTATGAAGCCTACATTTATGATATTTGCATTTAAACAGAATTATTTCTTGACTTTGACTTTTCACATGGACAAATTCTATGCGTGAAACATATAATCAGAATAAAAGCAACTATGTCCAAAGCTGTCCCCATGGTCTAAACGCAGAGACAGCAGAAAATGCAGCTGTTCCTTACTATTACAATGCATGTAAAGATGATCTGACTTGTAAAAATAAGTTTTTTGATTCATATTAATTCATTATAAAAATGTGTAGCAGCAGCAGCCAACATGATGAACTCATAAGTCATGATGGGACATGTGCATGATTATCTAACAAGCGTGGGTAAATTGAGTTTTACTCTGTTTTGAGATCCAAGTAAATTAGGAATAAGGTCCCACTGTGTGATTTATCCTCTGTTAATTTTTCACTTCTCCTGAAACATGAGGTAAACGTTTTACAGTCACTCTTCTGCCACTATTGTTAACAAACACCGTCAGTCCTCCTCCCTCACAGAGGGACAGAGATTTTATTCACTTCTACTCTCAAGTGCTACCATCTGTGACTTTGGATCAAAGATGCACCAATATGACCATTTGGGAATGAAATTGACCAGTTTCTTGGTGTGCCAAGTCCTGACCAGTGATTGGCCATGTACGAGTTGAAATAAACACCAAAACAGCTGCTGAACGCATTTCTGGTTGACTCACACACACATTCAGCCACACATCCACAAGCTAACGCTGTGCTCACACAAACATGCTAAGATTTTGACTATCTGGACATTAACTATTCTTAAATGAAGAAATGAAGATTATCTGAACTTCTCATTCTTCCTCAAAGGTAACTCCCTGCCACTGTCATCTGATCGCTCTCTCTTTCCCTCCCCTGCCCAGAGCGCAAGCCTGGAGTAAAAAAAAATGATATATTATTTTCGGGAAGCAGCGACTTTGATTGTTTATTTTACTACTTAATTTACTTCAATTCTTCATGTTGCAACCTGGCTATGTAATTTTTCTTTTCCATTTTTCATTTCATTTTATTCATTTAAATTTTACGCTCTTATCTATTTTAATGTCTTTATTTGATATTCCCTACTGCAGTACTCTGTATATGAGCAACTGAAACAACCGAATTTCCCTTTGGGGATTAATAATGTGTTTCTTATTCTGATTAATATTATTATTTCATCAGAATCACAACAATCAAAACTTTAGGGTGCAGCAGTTATCTCTGATATATGATTTAATGTGTAAAACTGTAAAAATAATGTTAAAGATAGAAGTGTTAATAAGTAAAACTTTATCCACAAATTAAATGTCATTTTAATGTTAATAGAGAATTTAATACATCTTTTTTCCCAAATCTTACTTTACAAATAAAAAATGTAAAATCAAAGATGTGGCATAACATTTTAAAAGAATAAAAGAAATAAAATTTTAAAGACTCAATATTGTCCGGAGGAATTTGATAACTGTATTAATGAAAGATGGTCCTGCACTGTGGTGCTGTGGTGAAGATGTTGGGATAAAAAGTTCTTAACTGTCAAAATCTCATCTTAAACACAAAATCAAATATCTATTAAAGATATGGTACAAAAATGTAATTTTGCTTGCCAGTGATAGCTTTTTCTAGAGAGATGAATCGCATCGTCCAAAATCAGTATCAGCAGTTCAGGGCAGGAGAAAAATCTAAATTGGCCAATGGAAGAGTGATCATTGCATCTCCACTTTGGATGGACCAGTGTTTGGAATAACTATTGGCATAAACCACCTCTTTCATTTTGATTTATTTCACAAATGAGCCCTTTTGGATCAAAGTCTTCCATCTGACATGTTTACACAGCATATTTTTATTCTGACCAACCGTTAATTCTGATTACTGAAGTCCACAACATAAAACATCTTGACTCTGTGCTATATTCAATTGAATACATGCCAAAAAAGGTCTGCCCCTCTGTTTCTGTTTCGGTTTCATTTTACAATATCCCAACTCTTTGCGAATAAGGGTTTGTGCGTCTTATACTGCAGAGTGGAGGGAAAATACTGTACAATTTTCCTGCCCAAACAGAGGACATATCTTTCCTGAGAGAGGCATATGCCTGTCTAATTAACTTACCTGTTTTCCCACAGGGAGGTCAGCTCAAGGCAACCCGATGGCAGCCAATCAGTGCAGTCTTTGTTTAACAGAAGCTCACAGCCCGTCGGGAAAAGGTAAGAACATTTCCACACCAAGCAGCAGTGTTTACTGATTGTTTTACTCATTTCTGTGCCCACTGAGAGCACACTGTGGGTTGTTAGCCTGCCTATGTCACACCACCAGCCTTAATTAGAGCAGCAAGCCAAAACAGGCATTAGCATACAAATATTTGTCAATGATATGGTTGAGGGTGCATAATAATGATTCCAAGGGGCTTTAAAATGAGACAGAAAGATGGAGGTGGAGAGAGGAGGAAAGGATGAAGAAGTGACAGAAATGACAAATAGAGGCACAACAAGAGTAAAAAAGCAGACAGGGAATGATGCAGGTGTATGATCAGCCTTATAATGAAGTCATCTGCATTCAGCATGCATTTTTGAACATTTAAAATAAAATGGTGCCAGTGCTGGTCTACAAGACTTTAAGGTTTGTTGGCTGATGAAACAAAGCAAGAGTTCACTGTCAAAGATGGTCAGTCTAAATAGTGTGACCTGATAATAGCAAGTTGAACAGTTGTAAATGATCATGATCAGTATTTTGCATCAGCCCTGATTGTATATTTAGGTGAGGTCACATTTGTGTTAATGACTCAGTATTTCCAGTAGCCACATTTACTCCTCCTTCCTGCTGAAATGAAGAGATGAGACTACCTCCCAGGAGCTGATCCAGTGATCACTCATTCAGATTATACCAACACTAAAAACTGCACCCAGACAACAGTTTAATCAAGCTTGAGTTGATTAAAAGTAAACAAGAAACCAAACTTGATGAAACATATAAGGAAGGTTTATTGCTGAAAGCAACAGTGACGATGTAAACTTTAAAAAAGACTTCAGTTTTGCACCAGTGACTCAGCACACATTTCTTGTCTCTTCTTGATGGCCCTGAAAAGCATAAAATAAAATCAGATGCAGCCACTTTAAACTTTCCTACTTTCCCTGATGGGGTCTTGGCTGATCTGTGGCAGGTCCGTGATGGGGCCCGCTGACCCTGACAGTTAGAAATTATTATCTCCAGGACATATTTGAGAGAATTTGTGGGATCAGGTTTCTTGTTCATTGATTTGGAAGCCACCCTTATTACCAAGTAAAAGGTTGAGGCGCACTGCAAATGTGTGAATGGATGTGTTTTCAGTGGAAGTGAAGCCCAAATCCGGAGATTTGGGGGGGGGGTTTCCAGTGACCGGAAGTTGGCCGCTAATTGGCTAGTAACTAGCTGGAGGTTTGCAGGAAGCAAAACAACAACATCAAGGAAGCGCAAAACATCAATGAATCAATAAGACCATATCTAAAAAAGCCCACTAAAAATACCTCCTCCCACCCCCAAAAAAAGATCAAATTTACCATGATACAGTAAGAAATGAAAAGTGCAAAAAAATCTAAATCTAAAATGACAAATCAAAAAAACGCAGCAACATATAAAAAACCTAAAAAAAAAAAAATGCAAGACTAAATTAAAAACACACAGAAAACCAAAGTTTATAAACAGTAAAAAATAAAGTGCAAAAAATAAAAAATGAAAATGACAAAGTACAAAAATACAGCAACATATGAAACATAAGATAAAATAACTCAAGACGAAATACCCCAAAAAGCACAAAAGCAAAAGACAACAACCATAAATAAGTGACACTACAGACTTAATAAATGTGACACTAAGTGACACTACACAGAGACAAGTAAATGTTACCATAAGAAACACAACAGCCAGTACAAATAATATCAATAATATGCAACATTTAAAACAAAGGACAGACACAACCACACAAAAATTAAAAAAATTCAACGAGATAAAAAAAAGAAAAAAAATGGTAAAGGACAATGTAAAAATTAGCAAAACAAATAGATTAAAAAAAATCAACTTTATTTTTTGTTATTTAACTGATATTGTTTATTTGTTTTCAGGGGTATTTTATTGGTTTGTTTCTTGGTTTGTTTTCTAACTTAAACCTGGAAGTTGTTTGGAAAAATGACACAGAAATATATTTTTGTGGTATATTATTTCATATTTTTTAATGCAGTTTTTTCCTACAAACTCATCACATGTTAACAAATGTTAGCATTGAAATACACGTACACGTATTAGCATTCTGTCACTGCTTTCTCCTTGAAAACACGTTTATTTAAAGTAAGGTGTAATGTACATTAACAGGGTGATATCAAAACATATTCGCGTTTTCTTTGTTGGCAGCTTATTCTGTCAAAGGAAACTGAGGAAGTTCATTTGATAAAGGTACAAAATAAGATATTATGGCACTAACTTTAGACAGGCACTTCCATTATTTTATGTTTTAAAGCAAAATACATCCATATTTTCAAATATTGTGAAGGTACCTTTTGTTGATGTGACTACCATGACAGAGCCACCATGACGTGACAGCCACAACTATTTCCTGCTAAAAGCTTTACTTGCTTTTGCCAAAACTTGTTTCGTCAGGTGTGTTTAGCCTGTTAATCCTGACTGTTTTCATCAACAAATTGAAAGGCATAGTAGCTAAGAATCTTCCCTAGCCATCTTTAATTTTATCTGTTCGAGTATGTTTAAGGGAAGAAAACTGCTTCAATTGAGGTCACTCTTTGTTTGACACATGAGGTTGCTCATTCTGTCAAAGGTAGTAGCATAGGTACTGCTATTAATTTGATTTTATGTCTGCAGTCTCCTGAAAATTCCTTTTACCTTGAGGGTGGAGAGTCCAGGAGTGTTTTCTGTAAAGAAAAGTGAGAACAGAGAATCAGCCTCTATGCTGTACCCATTTGATCAAAGAACAAACCACCACATCACAGAGGATACTGTATTTTACGTCCTACAAAAAGCCAAACTATGACAGCATTTCTTTTCACTGCAGACACTCTCATAAAAGAAAGTATTTCAGACATTTTCCTCCCTGTATGACTGCTCAACAGTGAGGCAAACTGAGGAGTGGAGTAAGAAGCTCCTTGGCTTTGATTCTAAAAGGCTGACACCAAAACCTGACATTTACCGCTGATGATTTCCATAAAAGAAGCATCCTCTGATACCAAGGACTATTTATAGCTGTGTTTGAAATCAGAAAGTCTGTATGTTCATGGAGACGGTACGATTTTTAACATATTTTTAACAGTGTTCTGAGATGACTAATTGGCAAATATTCCTATGAATATTGTGTTTTTGTGGCTGTTAACTTGTTGCTTTAAATGTTTTATATTTCACAAATGTTCTTGAATGAAAAGAGCTAGCAGCACTTATATTCTACATTTATTTGTAACCTTGATTTTCCTTTTCTTCTGACAGAAAAAGTGTTTTCATTATTTTGTGTCTTGAATGTAGTCGCTCATTAATTCTAAAACTACCCTGTCCTGAACATTTAGATTTTTTACAGGGTATGTGTGGTTATCTTTTGCTCATGTTTGTATGTCTGTATTTTTGTCTTTCGGGAGAAGCTCAAAAATTGCAAATTGAGATACTTAGTCAGTGTTAAAGTTGATGTTGTTGTGGAGCATTGTAAGGAACCAAGCAGTAAAGGCTCAGGACACAGGATTAATTTAAAGAAAATGGGTGTTTATTTTACCCAAAGAAAGTCAGTCAAAATTACAATCCAAAGTGTTAAGAATTAGGCCAATGAATGAGGTCAGCTAAATATAACACTAAATAAACAAAACAAACAATAAGTGTCAGCTCAACAAAACAGACCTGACAAAAGGAGACAAAGGGAGCATATATATATATAAAGGGGTTTGGCCAAACCAAAGCAAACAAAGGGGGTAAACAAAATGGCTGCCACATTAAACTACACACAAATCAAAACTAACTTAACCCAAATCCCCCCATGACGTCAGTAGACTTGGTCCATCCCAATGAGCTGGCTCCAGCATAAAAGTCCTTTCAGCCCTTGGCCACACCTTTTGCCTCTGGTCCAGGAAGTTCCCCTCTCCCAATATCCAGGTAACTCAAAAACACACAGACCATAATTAATAACAGAAAATTGATCTAAATCTTACAATAAATAAATTGTGCACACTCAATTTAAACAGTGTAAGACATTAAGCAACCAATACTGAATCAAAATAATGTGTAGATGTGTTCGTGTGACTGCAAAATATGTGTCAAACTAATGAAGTGAGAAACTGATGATGAGGTGAGGGTGAATATTATCCTATTGTGGCTGTGGCCATCACAAGCATCCAGCAGAGACAACAGAAGCAATCAGAAGAGATCATGTTTCGGTTAATCTGTCAAGCTTCAGGTTTCTCAGTATGTTAAAGAGCATCATTCAACTTTGAAAACTATTCAGAACATAATCTCAAAAATATCTCACATAACTGAGTCTACAGTGAATGAACAAGAATACAAGAAGATTTTGAAATATGCAAGGTATGGTTATTAAAAACTGGACTAAAAAAAAATCAAGGAAAAGTCAACACTTGGTGTGACCGTGAACCATGTTGTTTTATCCTTATAAGTACAGTCTCATTATTTAATAGCCAAACCTCATAACCTGATGCACCAGATGTTGTCTGTCGTAACTATCACAGTGATATTCTAATCTGACAAACTGACCATAACAGTAGATAAAGAAATGTGAACCTTAAGAATTTAATCCCAAATCAATCATTTTTACAACTTCACAGGCCAAACACTGCTACGACACAGTAGCTGCTATATGTTGTATTTTATTCCTAAATGTGTACAACCAACAGTGGAAAGAATTTAATTTAAAAAAATCATCATCCACACAATCTGCATCCACTCATAATGTTTATATTGTGCATTTTAACCATGCTAGGTTTTAACCACTCCCAAATCAAAGCCTTTTGGTCAACTTGGCTATCCAAGATAATAAGAAACTCCCCCGGGGCTGATGTAACCTCTGCTGCGATCTTTTGTTACACATTGTTTAATCATCTCTGGCCTTCTTTGTAAGTCTCTGGAGCATCCCTTGGGGCACTTTTAGGGACTAGAGTATCTCAAACAAGGGACTAAGGTGAAAAGAGGCAGTTCATTAAGCTGTTAGCGAAGGTAAGAGAGGTACAGTGGTGCAGTGATGCAGCAAAGTTGCATGATAATGAGCAGAGTTGGTCTTTTTAACTCCCCTGAGATATAAGGAAAAGATCATGTGCATGGCAACAGGAAAAATGATTCAGGGACTGAGTGCCATCTGAAGCCAAACGGTTCAACAGAAATGAATAAACAGAAGAAAGGATCAACTGTGGGAATCTTTGCTGCTTTTAAAAGATTTAACTGAGCTTGTGCTAGCTCCAAATATAGCCAGAAAAAGTGTCCACGCAACATTTTTCCGGTGTCCGTATCTAAAGGAATCATGAAACATTGAAGACTTTGCCTCCCTGTTCTTTATCAACCTATGAATGCATTTATTTTAATGCTTCCCCATATTATTGATTAACTAATCCTCTCTGCAGCATGGCTTCCGTTTTCCCTGGCTCACTGAGTACCATAACTTAATAGATCCCTCTGGGGTTTGTACGCACTGAACTGTGAGACAAAATGTCAGGCTACGATTGGCCCTGAGAAGGCACGCGCAAATGAGAGGAGCGCTGGCGCCTGGGTGTACATCCCGCCCGTTCAAAGAGGTGGGAAGAGAGCAGGGACAGGAGGGAAGAGAGAGAAGTTAAGGAGAAGGAGTCAGGGGAAGAGGGAGAGAGGTTGATGAAATACAAATGTGCTCCATATTTTCTTCCCTTCAGGGTTTTCTGAACATTTACTTGAGTTTTTAAAGTTTGACATCGAGGCTGTATTTTTTGACAAACTGAAAATGTGTTGCTCCTATGTTGAGTCTTTTGTTTACAAGAGGTGGAGGTAATTGAGTTGCAGGTGTGGTGCTCAGACTTCTTTTCTGGGTGTTTTCTGCAACAACAGCAACTTCAGTAGAACCATTTGATGTGGAGGTCTTTAAAGTTCATGACAAAATACAGAAAAGTGAGGAAGCATCTTAAACTACTTCCTAGAATCTTAACAGAATACAAAACAGAGTTCTTTGCCATAGTTTTCATCTCTTTTGATTTGACCAGTAATTCAAGTAGACTCTGTTATGGCCATTTTCTGCATAAGTATTGCTTCAAAATTTTTTATTTGAAAGAAAAATGTAATTAAGGATCTTAAATAAGATCTAAACTAGTCAGAACGTGTTTTTGACTTTGAGCAAGTGCAATTTGCTTGCCTCACTGACATATATATTTACTACTGCAGTGAATCATTGGCCTAAATAACATTTATTATTATATATATTTGACTAGGAATTAGGGGGAATATTCGCACATCAATGTGACTGAGCTAAAAAGCCACCAAAGAGCCCAAAAAGCTCAGACAAATGCAAAAGAATCTCATTATCTGATGGGATACAAGTGCCTCAGTGGCATCAACAATATTCTAAGGCAGGGCTCTTTAGTTATAAATTCAAAAGGCCCAATTGGAAACCAGCACAGTTCAGGGGTCTCGTTTACTAAGACAAAGTTCAAATAAATACCAATCGACTAGTGCAGGAATAAGTCCTTATAGCGCCTCCAGTTCTCTCCTCTCAAAGTCTATGGAATATTAAACAGGTTTAAATACCTGAAATAATGTCCATATGGAACACGTGCACATTTTATTTTTTATTTATTTAACCTTTATTTAACTGGGAAAATAAACTCTCAGTGAGATTAAAAATCTCTTTTTCAAGAGTGTCCTGGCCAAGAGAGGCAGCAGCACGATTTACAAAGTTACTTACAATAACAACAACACACACAAATACACATGACATGTATAACATTTAAAGTACAATGAAAAAGTAACAAAGACAATTAACTGACAAGCTGGACTCTTAAAGGATTCTCTTGAAGTGGACTCTGTGAGATTTTATTGGTTTTTCTTTACAAATAAAATCCCTCTGGAAGTGCCCCACTTCAAAGGGCAACAAAAATGTCCAGCGAGGACCTTAAATGTAATCATTTTTGTGCATTTTTAGAAAACAGTGTTATATAAATGATTGCCACAGCCATTTGCACTAACTTGATCAGGCAGCACGTGGAGAGAATGCTCTTAAATGGGGATGGGTAACTTCTGCAATAAGAGGGACACATTTTGCCCTCCTTGATGGGCTCAGTTGAAACTGTAATTATTCATAATTAAATTAAAGGGAAAAACATATAGCATTGATAAGAAGATATACCATCCTTGCAAGTAGTAGCATTTAAATTAATGAGCTTAAGACAGAATTCAAGCCTTTCATAAGAGTTGCAGAGCATATATTGGGTACTAAGATATTAAATTAATGAATTTCCATCTTAACATTTACAGACGCATGTTATAATGCAAATGAGTTTTACAGAAATAGTTTCATGAGCTTGATTTGTGCCAGAGCTTGTTATCAGTAATCATCCAAAAACCAGCTGAAAATCCCATCCCTATGCTTACTTCCTGACTGACCGATGAAATGATGTTATCCCTGCACCCCTCTATGATTGAAGTTTCACATTTGACACAAAGTTACAAGAGACACAGGCAATTTAAAGATAAACTTTATTGCTGCTATCATTACACAGGGCTATAGGAAGTGGATTTAATTAATAACACAATATTTCTCTATTCTTGTTTCTCCGCAATTTTCTCTTCTTTGTCTACCTTTAAGGACCACAGCAATTTTATCTGTGAAATTATTGGCAATTATAGACATGGCATCTGTTTTTCATCTTAGTTTTAATCATCAAAATCTTCTTTAGCTCATATTTCGACAACACAGATAAAGTTTCAAACAAGACTGTACTTCACAGGTCACAAGTTTTATCCAGTTTTAGCAGGATTACACTGGTCCCTGATGTCCAGGGAACATATTTTTTAAGTTTGTTGCATAAAATTCACACAGATTTTAGATTTTGGCATGCTTCTGCATCCCTCTGTTTTAGCCCTGCTTAAAACAGGCTGTTTGCATACATATTTCCGTAAATCCCTCTCATGAAGTAAATAATGAAATGAAATGATAAACAATCATGAAAAGCATTCAAACCAAAACAGCTCTCTCTATTTTTCTACTTTATGTGACTTTGAATACCTCATATTTTTTTAATATCCGTTTTTATAGGATCTCAATCTCTTGAGCTGTTCAAGGTTTCAGTTGCACAAAGGTAGTGTTATGAAAGGAAGAAGGAAGCCTTTACACTTCTCAGTAAATCAACATTCTTGCACCAAAACCTCAAATACATTTCAACACTGACGCATGAGCTACTTGCACTATAAATCGGTCAAATAATCTTCGTAAATATCACATGATAAGGCAGGCAGAAAAAGATGTTTCTTTTTCTTCATTGTCAGGGTATTAGCGGAAACATCAGAGACAGAGCTGAACATCTGTTCTTTTTCCTCACAGCCTTCTCCAGCTGTCATAGGTCTTCATCAGGGTCACTGCCTACAGGGTCACATCTGGATCATCTCCAAACTGGAGAGAGGACAAGGAAGGACCTTGGGGCAGAAGCTTCTTCATGTTTAGAGCGATGCAGAATGATCTAAAACATGTGAATGCATAATAGAAGAAAATCTCCCCTTTGGGAAATCTTGACCGCTTGTATCTGTGATCTAAATCTTTTGGTCACTTCCTAAGCTTCTTATTGTGAAATGTCTTACTGCCAGATCAAGTGCTCTGCCTTGTAGCTCGGCTATCTCTTTGCCACATCAGTCAGATACTAAGACTGCAGAGATGCAGAGGATGGCCCTGAGCAACTGCTCAGCTTATGATCCCTTTTACTGCCACTTGTAAAGAAGAGCATATGATACTTAAAGTCATTCAGTTGAGGACATTATTTTTATCTGGATTGGGAAACGCTTTTATATCTGAATCACTTACAGCTGCAGACTACTCCAGCTTCCATTAGGAGAGGCCCAGTAAAGTGACAAAAACATCTTTTTTGCTGGAAGATGGTACTGATCTACGTCTCATGAAGCTCAAAAGCATGTAGGCCTACAGTCACTCTGGATTAACAACCTCAAACTTTGACCTTTGGCCCAAGGAGCTTCCCATTGACCCTTTAAAACACTGCCAGAATACAGGGTAGGGCTGCTTTATTATGTAAAAAATTATAATCACTGTTATTTTTGATTGATATTGAGATCAAGGTTAATAAGCATGATTACTCTTTGATTTTGACTCCATGTTTTCTGAGTTCTTATTTATAATGCCTTCCTTTCAGACCCTTTTCTTCCGACTCCTTGTTTGTTATGCTTTTATCAACTCCTTATTCTACTCCATTTTTTAAGGCATTTTTCTCTGAAACTTTTTTGTAAGGATTTCCCTTTGAACTCACTTTTTTTCTCATGTCTGTCTATCTGACTCTTTCCTCGGGCCCTTTTTTTCTAACTCCTTGTTTTTAATGTTTTCCTCTTCAGCTCCTTTTATTTGACTCTTTTTTTGTAATGCTTTGATTTCCAACTCTTTCTTCTTGATGTCTGCTGGTACAGCTCCCTTTTTTACTCCTTTTTCAGTGCCTTCTGTACTCTTTTTTTTTTTTTTTTTGCTTCTTTTTGCTCAATGCTTTTCAATTCAACTTCTTTTTTTTCTGATGTTTGCCTGTCTGTCTCCTTTTTTAAAAGACTCCCTGTCTACTTTTCTCCCTAAGTTCTTTTTTCTGACTCCTTTTTTGTCATAGTTTTCTTGAGAACTCTCTTTTTATCTGACCTTTCCTCAGGTTTTTTTTTCTGAGTCGTTATTTGTGTAATGCCTGTCTTTTTACACATTTGTCTGACTCCTTGTTTGTTTTCCTTTCAGTTCAACTCATTTTATCTGACTTCTTTTTCTAATGCTCTCCTTTCCAACTCCTTTTTCTGATGTCTGCCTATCCCACTCCACTATACTTCTTCTTTTTTCTATCTTTTTTGTTATGCTTATCTAACGAACTCCTTTGAATTGTCTTTCTGTCAGACTTTTTCTTCAAGTTTTTTTTTTCTGGCTCCTTGTTTGTAATGCTTTTCTTTTAATTTCTTTTTTTCTGACTCCTTTTTTGCAATGATTTTATTTCAACTCCTTTTGTCTGACTCCTTTTTTGTAATTTTTTTTTCAATTGTTTTTCTTTGACATATTTTTTTTAATGCTTTCGCTTTCAACTCCCTTTTTTTATGACTCAGTTTTTGAAATGCTTTTTTTTCTCCAGCTCCTTTTTACCAGATGTTTGTCAATCCAAATCCGCTTCTTCCAATGAATCATTTTTTGATGCCTTTCTTCCTAATTCCCTTTTTTTCTGAGTCCTTGTCTATAATGCTTTCCCCATAAACTCCTTTTTTCTGATGTTGATCTATCTGATTCTTTCCTCTGGCTCTTTTTTATTTACTCCTGTTGTATGCTTTACTTTCCAACTCCTTTTTCTAACATTGGGAATAATCCAATAAAGATGGCAGTTTAATCCTTTATGCTCCATACTAGACCCTCAAAATCAGAATTTGTGTCACACTGATATAACTCATAGTCCAGAGTTTATGTTTTTCCACTGTTTGCTCTAAATGCACATGCTTTTCACTTTTCTCAGTCTCTGATGTTCAAAAACAAACACAGAATATAATAAATTATGATTAAACAAAATCGGAGTTGTTGACCTTCCTGAAACATCTTTTTCAGCAAAATTGTTTGAAATTTTCAGGAAATATGCTCAAGTTCCTCACAGTTAGAACTTGTTCCTCTTTTGTGATCTTTTTTTTCAGTTTTCTAGGCCTTAACCTTCCCATAAACCTCTCTCAAAATAAGGTCTCAGAGTGCCTCGAGGCTCTGCTAACTTGGCAACAGAAATGGTTTTTATCCGAGACTCTGCTCTGTAAGTGTGTCTTGACTCTGGAGGTGAAAGACAGAGAGCCATGGATCTTTCAGACCGCTCTGCTAATTAAAGGTATCAGTCATGTGAGATGTATGTCAGTTTATATAGCATAGACGCAGACCCCAGCCCCATTTGTCACCTCCTGGATTTATATCCAATAAGAATTCAATTGCTGGGCATAAATGCATGGTTTGATGTATGGTGTGTGTGGGTTAAAAGGGAAAAAAGGAGGGAGGAGGGTGACTCACAGAGAGAGAGCTAAGAACAGCTGAGTGGTAAAACATGGCAGTATCTCTCACCCATCTGTCTCTTTTCCTTTCGATGACTTATTCACAAGCACACAAACACATACACTGGCTTCTCCAAGCAACATATATCACAGCTGATCTGTGAACACCAGGGCAGCACACTTCATCTGCTCACTAAAAACACCACTTGACCTCAGTGTTAGTCTTTCACTGCAAAATAAGATCTTATACAGTAAACACTGAAAAGCTGGTATCAGGAGAAGCTGTTTTGCATGCATAGTGAAAGGAAGTGCTTTGTAAATACATTTTCTTTGGTAACTCAAAGAATAGCGAAGGACATGCTTTTTCGTGAGGGCCTGAGACTTCTATGTTCTTTTGGTTGTCCATCAGTTCATCGTCCATGCATTCAGGAAACTCTTCAGGACATAATATGTAATTTTTTTTCGGGGGTGGGGGGTGGGGGGGGGGGGGGGGTGGTTCTTCAGACCTCGCTGCATTCTTAAGTAAAAAGGTCATGGTCATCAGGCCACATGTTCATGAACTTCTTGTGAACCTGATATTTCAAGCACTCTCTATTTGTGCAGTTCATACTTTGCTTGATTGTCCACTCCGACCTAAGAATGAAAAACATATATTTTAAAGGTCAAAGCTTAAAGTTCAAGATCAATGGGCCCCATGGCCATCCCTTTTTTGTCAACCCAGTATCTCACGAAGGAGTTTTCTTCATACTTCACAAGTATATCCACAGGGACTCATTGATTTATTTAAATTTTGGACCAGATAAAGGACAATAGCTGAGACATCAAGGTTAAAGGGCCTCATGTTCTCCTCTGGCCTGTTAACCTGATTTTTCAGGAATTGTTTTAGGAACTTTTTCAAACAAATGAACCATCAAATGTCGACTTGGATTCAAGAATTACCGTTTTAGATACTAAAGGTTAAAGGTTAAAGATAAGATTTCAAGGTGAAGAGGTCTTATGTTCGTCCTTTGATTGTGAACCTGATACATGAGGAATGCTTTGTGAGATTTTCTTCATACTTGAAACAAATGTCCACTTTGTCACATTACTTACCTATTTAGAGTTTGGACTGGCTGTAGACATAACGTCATCTGGCCTAATGTTTCCTAATGGCTTGTGGACCTGATATTTCATGAATGGTTTAAGTAATGGCCCTTTTCCACCAGTCCGCCTTGGCCCTACCCTACTCTACTCTACTCAGCTCTACCCGGTTTGCATTGCATTTCCACTGGCACAGTACTTCCTAAAACAAACCAGTTTTAGTACCTACTCTGCTCTGGTTCTAAGCGAGCTGAGTCGACACTAAAAGGTGACGTCGACCGACTGCCGGCTACTGATTGGTCAGAGAATGTCGTCATCAATGAGTCATGAGCGCGATGCCCAAAACAGGACTGCAGTACATACACTTTGTTACTTTATGGCAATAACTTGCTGCCATCACAATGTTAAACACGGGACTTTATCATTACGAGCTAGCTAACAAGCTAGCGGTAGCTTCCATTAGCTTACCCTAATACATCTTTTCTTTTCAGCCCTATTGCTCTCTTTCCTCGGCTTCAAACTGTTGTATAGCTTCCAAAACTCTCCTGTACTTCTCAAGGGTATTTCTTCTCGCCGCCTGCAGCCTTCTTCTGCTTTCTTTCTTTGTAACAAAAAGCCACAGACCGAGCAGCAAGTATACTATTGCCTCCAAGTCCTCCACTGTTTTGGTTGTTGTGTCGTGCTCAAAATGACATGAACGCGGTGTCGCCCAGCTGTTTCACGGCGACCCCGCCCCCGCTAGGCAGGGGACTGGGCTGGTGGAAAAGCAGACCAAAGCGAGTAGGGTAGAGCTGGGTAGAGTCGGGGAAAGCCGAGACGAGTAGAGTAGGGCTGATGGAAAAGGGCCATAATTGTCCAAGGTTGGGGCTCATGGTCATCCATTGCTTATAATTGTAGTATATCAAGAATACTTCTCCTGCTTTCTTCAAACTTTGACCAATTGCCCACTCCAGCCAAAAAATGAATTGATCCTGAAGATCAGGCTCAAGGGTGAGGTCACTGTTCCCCAGCATTGTGTCCTGTTTGCCAACTGGATATTTCAGGAACAAAGGATTTTCATCAAACTTTGCACAAATCTCTACTCACAGATCACACACTGTGAAAAACACACCTTCCTGTCATCTTGATCCACCTTCACTGTTATCACATAACCCCCAGGCAGCTATGCTAACTTTAAACTGTCCTACCTTTGTGCTCACCCTCTGTGTGCTCTGTGTCATTTTGTCATGCTGGTTATCTTGTTTTCTTTTACTCTCAAAATCATGGAAATGAGGGCCTGCACTCAACAATTCTTTGATATTTAAATAGAGGTCACATGAATGAATTTCTTGCTTATGTAATAGTCATAAGCTGATATATTTGAGCAATGATGGTGGTCCAATTGGCCCCACACTCGTGTTTCAAAGTGCACTACAGAAGTCATTACCTTGGACATAAAAGCAAACAAAATGTTTTGTGAAAAACAAAGCTGCAATTTTCTCAAGTGGAGCATTCACAGTTGCAGCATATCAGGATGAATCAGGTTGGCCTCTTCTGTGCCATCGAGATGAAGTTCCTGGTTGCCGAGGTAAACACTTTTTATTTTCTGTATCTGACAGCATCACAGGGGTATCTGTTTAATCGCTTTCTGACGAGGTGCTGACAGTTTAGACTGTGTGGGCTGTGCTACTGTTTACTCTCCACCATATCTCAACTTTTTGTGTCTTTTACTGTTGTATACTCTTAAAATCCCTCAGACTGACTGTCTGAACCCTTCCCTCTTTATTCTTTATGTGCTTCTCTCTATGAAGCTTCTTTTTTCTTTGAGATTTATTTGGCTGCTTTTATGCCTGTTTTACAGAGTCAGGTTTATGGAAAAATTGTAAACCAGGAAGACTGGGAAATGACATGCAGGAATTGAGCCATAGGCCAGATTTACATCTGGGTTGACTGGGTGTATGAACATAAACACAAGGCTATCAGTGCTTTTTTCCATTGTTGTTGTTTATGCTATACTCTCCTACAGTACATACAAAAATGGTGGCTCATTGTTCTGATTTTTCTTCTGTATTTGAACTTAAACCTAAAATGTAGCATCTATTTATTGGTGTTTGTTACTGGTGTGTCAATATTAAACAGTTTTTCTGAAAAGAAAACAAACAGACAATCACTACTGCACTCTGAAAATAAAACTCATTTCAACTTTGCTGCTGCATGTGCATGTCTGTGATTAAGTCATTTATGAATTTCTGTAAATGGTGGCCTAGAAAAAGCAATGTCACCAATAAATGTTCAGTGGTGGGCTGTCGGGGTCAGGGCTTTCTCTGCTGCACAAAGTCATATTTATAAAGCTATAATGTCATTTTATAAGTTCATTTTCTTTGGATTTAGAATATCTTCTAGCAATATTTCTATTTGTTTATTTTTTAGTAGCTTTTCTCTTCCTTTGCCTCCGATGCTTCCAGTGCATCTTTTTATGTTTACAGCTTTCAGCCAATCATGTTTCATCCCAGTATTGTCTCTGGGTCATAAAATCTGCCCGTTGGCCTTCCGAACTTCCATTGAATCCCTCTGCAGTTGAACTGAATGAGGGCTTTGCTGATGATTGTCGTTTTTGATTAGTTTTTGAGTTAGACAAAATAAGTGCTCTTTCTTACACAGTGGGGTTAGTACACCAGATATTTTGCATGATCTGATTGGTCAGTGAGCTTTGAAGTGTTAGGTTATTCATGTGAAATTATCTATGACAACTAAAATTTTACGGTTACATATTTTGCTATAAAATATGTTAGATTCTTCAAATACTTTTGTTTGTTTGTTTGATTACAGAATGACTGAAATGTTAATTTTGACGGCTGATTTACCAGTGAAGCCTGTTGAAGAGGGATGTTTCACCAGAGCACAACAAGACTTCTCAAGAGGCATGCCTGCTATTAAAAACCAGGTTGATCTTCCTCCAACTGAGTGGTGCACACAGAGAAATGAAGCTCCACAACAAGCTCTTTAGACTTTTTAAACAGAATAATAGAGGATGGACTCCTCATGGGCTGTCATCACAAGCAGCTTTGGTAAGTCTAATGCTTTTTATCTATTAGCTTTTTACTTTTTCTCTGGAATCATACTGGATTTTATGCTTAATGATGTTTCTGGCTTGAAAAGACGTCTGGCTGTTCATTGAGAGTGTTTGGCTGGGATGCACAGAGCCAATTTTGAGCATTTTTACCCTTCTGGTGTTCATTTGAATAAACTAATTAAAACTGAGTTAAAAATCAGTTTACAGATAAAGTAGTTGTGGTGAACTTGTTGTTGTTGCAACGGTTGTGACATATTTAGTTTGTGGTATGCGGTGTCCATTTGTGATCCTGTCAAAACACCTGATTGAAATAGGTTGTCATTATTATTGGTTTCAATGTTACAGTGCAGGTGTTGAGCCTCAAGGCTGCAGCATCACTTTTCAAAAAAGGTTATGACATGATTGAAAACCTAAATCAGTGATGCCATAAGAAGGTTCTAGGGAGATGTTTTGACTGCATTTGGCGGTTGCATGAAGACCCAAGTGTAACTTGCATGTCACACCACTGCACAAGTTATATAGCCATGATAATTTCTGCAGACCTTGTTGGTCTCCACGGGACTGCCCGTACAAGATTTAATTGTCCCTTAACTGTATTTTGTCTCATTCACATGCAAATTTCACAGTTCCAGTACAATTTTTAATAAGCACTTACCAATGAAGCATTAAAAGGTACACCCTCTATTTTTGCGTTTCTGCTTTAACTATAACATCTATCAGCACAGTCGTCCAAAAGTCATCAGTTAACACATTTACTCATTTGACCACAACACTGAAACAGTTACAAAGAAGTATGGAAGAATTTATTTATATAGCACCTTTAAAACATCAAGTTACAAAGTGCTTCACAGAAATAGAACAAAGTCACAGGGAGAGAAAATACAGATGCAAAAAATCAGACAAGAACAAACAAAGCCTTAAAAGTTCAATGAAGGCTTGTGTGGACAGCAGAGTTTTTCAATGCTTTTAAAGCTATCGAAGGATTCTGCACATCTTATGAATTGTGGTAGTTTTTGCAGAGGATGGGAGCTAAAACAGCAAAAGCTCTGTCACCTTAAGTTCTGCATTTAGACTGAGGGATAGCAAGAAGGTCAGGACTAAAGTATCTAGGAGGATGGCTTGTTGAATAGTAAACAAGGAGGTCAGAAATGTAAGTGGAGGCGAGGGTATGTTGTGCTTTATATGCAGGTATCAAGACTTTAAAGTATACTCTGAATCTAACAGGGAGTCGGTGAACAGATGCAAGAACTGGTGAGATATGGGACTGGCGTCTGGTTTGAGTTGGTAATCTATCTGCTGCATTCTGGACAAACTGTAAACGGTGGAGTGATAATTGGCTGAGGCAAGTATTGCGTAAATTACAGGAATCTGAATGAGAGAAAATTAATGTATGAATATAAAGCTCAAGACCAGAGGGGGGAGCATTTGTTTGATTTTTGGGATAGTTTGTCAAGTCTGGACAAGCTTTGTGATATGGAGGTCAAAGTTCAATTGATGGATCAAAGGATTTTTTGTAGCAGGCGTCATATTAGGTTGACATGGGCCAATAAAATGTGTAACTGAGGAGGTAAATTGATTAGGTCCAATTAAAGGAATGTTTTGATTTTTTTTTTAGGTTGAGATGGAGAAAATTTGAAGACATTTAATCTTTGACTGCAATTAAACAGTTTGGAAGAGCGTACAGTGGATTTATTTTATTGATGTGAGGGTGAGGTCTGACCACTGGCTGTCTGTTGTGAACAAATATTTGATAATATATTAATTATTACTGTATTTCATTACTGATGCTTCCTCTGATGACAGAGCAAATGAGGGGACCCTCATTCTGTCTTCAACACATTTCCAGTGGAGGTGAAACATCCCAGGGTTGGAATTACTGAGGCTTGAAACAGCAGCACGAATGGGGCTAATGACACTGTAAGGAAATAACCTTATTGTGGGTCATTTTTCAAATGGGTGCATAAAGCAGCAAATGAACTACAGAGCAGAGGAAAGGAATTTTACCTGCGCAGCAATTAATCAAAATCCTGCACTTTCCTGCACATTTGTGTAGACATTTATTTGAGTTTTTATGAACTGTGAAAAGCCTCTTAAGTCTCTACATCACTGGTTTGTTTTCAACCGGCTGTTCTCTATAATTTAATCTCAGTGTCTTGTATGTTTTTTACATTGTAACTTGGATATTTGATTGCCTTCAGGAATAAAATGAAGTCATTGTATTGCTCAGAGCACATGATATCAAAAGAGTATGGATGTTCTAATATAACTCCAACTTTAAATCTCACACTGAATGCATAATATTGTTATATGTGACAATATTTACACCCCTTACAACTGGATGCGAAGAAATCAGCATCCAACATGACATGGAGAGATTTTTGGATTATTTTTGTAGTCAGAAGTCCATCTCAAAGTTCAGAAAAGGTGATAGAGAAGTTGTCGCTCGGGCCAAGTTAGCAACATTAAGTCAAAAGTTACAGTCTTCTCATGCCCAAATTCTGTTTTCAAATCATTTTACAGTGTTTGTGCCAGTTTCACACAAAGGGATCCCATTAAGATATGAATGAGATAGCCCACGGTGGTAAACAGTGCTGCATGAGAGGCTAATGTGCTTCTGTTTTTTGCTCACTAAACTGAGGTCAGACCTCATCATCATAAGGCACAGTATGTGGGAAGTTTGAGAAGTGGCTTCTAAGTGGCCCGAGGACTGAACCATCTCTACTTCTTGCATGATTGGCCGTCATCATTATCACAGAGAAGGAAAGTCAAATAAATCCCAGACAAACTGCGGCTCTAATTTGACTCAAACTTCTCTGCAGCAGAATGGCTATTTCTGCTTCTGTTCTGCTAGATTGGCACCTCAAATTGGTTTTCATCTTCCCTTTACTGCCTTCACTGCTTAGTCTCCCCATCTCACCCTTCTTTCTTTTGTTGTAGGCTTGCCAAGAGTCCTTAAGCTAATGTGCGCACAAGCTAACAAGCTTTGGTTCCCCTTTCATTTGAATGGACCGCTCATTTTACTTCCCCTTCCTCTCTGCCTTTATTTTGACAGTTTGAGACGTGAAGTGCAACAAAGTGGGGAGAAAATCTGCTAATTTTATGACCAGTCAGACTCACTTAATAGCCTGGGGGTACACTTGCGTACTTCCCTGTTTGCAGTTTGTGGATTAAGTATGAAATTTGTGCCAATTTAGGCAGTACAAACCTGAGTTTTGGGCCAGGCTCAGCAGGTGTAACACACCACAAAGACAAATACAGAGAGAAATCCTACACTACCTCCAGTGCAGCCTTCAGCTTGTCTGTACTGAGGTATTGGATGTATTTCTTTCTTGTACACCCTGGTGTGGTTTTGGTGTGAGGTAAGTAGGAGGGAGCTTGTGTGTTCAGCTTGTGGCTATTTTTAACAGCAGCTCCCTGCCAGTATAAAGTTAGAGAGAAGCTCCATACTCCCTCTACCTTAGCTTTGCTATCATGGGGGATCCAGCTGGACACAGAAATGCAACAACACAGAGTGGTTCTCCAGTTAAATCAAATACCAATCACTTTTTAATCCTTGACAAAACTAATCAACCATAATCATCATTTATATCAGGCGTCTGTTGGTTGTAGATTAAATGCTCTGAAAATGGTGCATCAAGGTGCTAACTATGGGTAAATGTTATTACAACTAGAGGTTCTGCCTCAAGTATTACCTTATGTAACATGACATTTGCATGTGGCATGATAGTGATAAATCAAAATTGTTGGGAGAGTTATGCTGATGCAAAGAGGCACTCCTTGTTTAGCACTCAGGCTTCTCTTTAGGGGACAAACACAACATTAGGACCCCAGCTTATGGCCTTGTACCTCCAAAATTGAATGGCTCTTTTATAACATTAAAGGAGGATTTTGGTTCAAAGCTCAACTTTTCCCCTAAAGATTTCTGAACTTATCAAGTCCACAAGCAAGAGATGATCATGAGACCCAAAAATGTTTGGCCTTGGCTTCCCAAAACATATCAGATTTTCCAAAGTCAAAACAAACATCAGTAGCCTTGCAGAGCAGACGGACCTGCCTGATTCATTGTCTGAAATCCTGCATGTCCATCTTGCCAGCATCCATTGTCCAACGACTTTACTCGGCTAAATGCTTAACGGCCCAATCAGGGAAGAGAGGTGGGAGCTGCGGAAGTGACGACAACAGGAAGTGACTGCATGTTTGAAAACGATGGCGGCTTCTGAAGCATTCTCCGTGGATGCGGCAATATCTGTTGTTTCAATCAGAGATGGACTCAATTTTTTCTTTAAAAAAAGAAGCAAAGAACGTCACTTAAAGCTTTTCTTATGGGAAATGACGATTTTGCTCTTCTCCCAACTGGGGATCAGTGCTGGGAAACTGGGAGAGAACGCGGAAATCTCCCACGGACATGCCGGTTAGTCTGTGGTCGTCATGGTTACTCAGTGATACTTGGCAAAATATGCTTTCCTCAGAAGTTTACCGAGAGAACTTGGAGGGCATTGTCTTTGATGAGGTTCATGTCACATATAAGTGGTAAATGATACATCTGTGTGGTATAATTTAATAAAAGACGATAGTCTATGGACTGAAACGTATTTTAAGCTAACGGCTAACAACAGCGCGAGCTGCTACGTCATACTGAGGCTTGATATGGATTGGTCTGTGATGAGTGTGACGAGCAGAATGATCGTCCAGTCACCAGCTGCTGTTGTTTTTGAAGGTTCTGCCTCTGAAAACATTTTTGAATGGCTCTTTGCCGGATGGACTAGTGACATATAACCATAGCGAATAAATGGAACTGTCTGTCTGGCGTGTCAGGCTACATCAGTGCAAAAGCTAGAAAAATGCACCAAAGCATTTTAGATATTGTATTCACAAAAAGATGGTGACCATGACCATGACCCTGTATGTATTTTGACCTATGACCTTCAGCAATAATCTATTTATTTGTGAGTCATAGTAGACTACTGTACCCAGTTTATAGACAGACTCTTAAGCATTGTTGTGCTATCATGCTAAAAAGATCACTTTAAAGGACAGGATGATCATGAGACCATGACCTCGGACCAAGACCCCCTTAACTGAAGAGGTCTTCTCTTTAGAGAAAGCTGAAATTTGTGCAGAGTTATATCAACTTAGTGAAATAAGATTCACAAAATCAGGAGGCTCCATGGACCATGATCTTTGACCTGTTACCTTAAGAGAAGGTAACAGAAGAATTCTTATGATGTTGCATTTGCAAGAGCATACTCACAAGCAAAAGATATACATGAGACTACCTGACCTTGACTTTTGAACCTAGACCTCCAAAATGTATTTTTTTCATTGCTCAGTCTGAGTGCACCTTTGTGCTGTGACAATCGTATCAAACTTTCTTGAGATGTTGCATTTACAAGCAAAGGATGACCTCAGGATGCAAGGACATTGACCTTTGATGCATGAAGTCTAAGATCTAGTAACTTCACTTTTAAATCCAGGAGGACATGTGCTGAAACTCTGAAGAAAACATATCGTCCTCCAGACTTGCCTGTTGCCAGCGCAGATGCAGAATAAGAAATACACCATACAGCCAAATCCATCTTTCCAGCAGGGCTGTCAGTGTGAAAATGTAGCTTAATTGTGATGTCAAACCTTTCTGTGGTTGTAAGCTATAAACCTAGTAAATCTACTTCAAATCTAAATGCTCCTAATAATGTTATGCAGTTTTTTCCATTTATTAATCCTAGCTGGTGTCAACTGAAGATTCTCTGTTGCCAAACACATCATAATTTCTCTGAAACAGTTGCATCAATCATATAGTGGAGACACAACAGATTTATACCAGTGCAGTCTCAATATTCAAAGCTGATTGATGGCAGCTAAAGGTCAAAAGAGCCAGTAAAAGAGGTCACATCACAACAATAAAGCTAATCCAATTTCACATCCAAAGATGGCTACACTGCTTGAGTTCTGACCACGGGACCATGGAGGCCACAAGCTAGGATTTGATTACAGCAGTACATCATTTATCACACAGCCATCAATACCTTCCATCTTAGAGAGATATCTTTGTAAACTGTGTTACCCGAACAGGATTTCATTTTCTAAATCTGTTTGTCATATGAAAAATGTCTTGGTAGGAGCCAAAACATCAAATATAAGTTCACTCTTTGGAAACCAAGACTTTTAATGTACCATTTTTATGTTACTCCCTTCAAGTATGTTCAAATTAGACAGCCATGTTGCATTAGGGGGGGATTTTATTCTTTAATTTTGACTACATCTAAAAAGTTTCCCAGATGAATAGGAAGGTGTATTTATGTTTTTATGTTTGACAGATAAAGCAAAAAGTTTTGAGTGAGTCAATGTGTCATGAGTCATACAGAAACAACCATTTATGTAGATCCCTGAACTTCAATCAGTCAACAACAATCAGCCACTGTTCTTATTGTAAGTGCACAAAGTAGCTTTCACTATATTTCCTCTGACATAAAATCACTTACAAGTTATTAAAAGTGACTCAGTCTTAAAGAGGCATTTAGTGCAGCAGTGGCAATGGTCCAGCTATACTGAGGTAAATAAATATTTGGTCTGTCCAGTGTAAACTAATTTTAAAGCAGTCTAAAATACTCTGGGAATAAAATCATAAATATCCATCACATCCGAAGAAAATAAAACTTTGTAAAAGTAATTTCCTCATGCCAGTATTAGGATTGACCAAACAAAGCACATTACATGGAGCCGTGATGTCTCACTCTGTTCGCCTTTTCAAAGACTTTGTACTTCCTCCTCCTGCTGTGGTTTGGAGAGGTTTCATCAAACAGAACCTAACAACCTCAGACCCTGTAAACTCATGAATTATTCATGCGTCTATGGGCATGTATTTTGATCTCCCATGGTGTGTGTGTGTGTGTGTGTGTGTGTGTGTGTGTGTGTGTGTGTGTCAACACCGGAACACACATGCACACACATTTCATCCCCAGCTCATTTCTAGCTTAATGAACATGGGGCATTAATTCATTGAGTGTGTTCTCAGGATTTCTGACTTCCTTGTATTTTTGGACCATCAAGATTGTATCACTGTTCACTTTACTGCACACAATTACATTATCAAAAGGTTCCCTGTCCTGAGATTGGTGTTTTAAAGCATCAGTATGGAAGAATTCAGAGTTGTGGCTCTGTTGTGACCACTGGAGGTGCACTGGATTATTACATGATCATCCTTCTCACAGATAAAACACATTTGTTGACATGTGGATTTTGGTGAAGTTGGCTTGTAAAGATGTGAATAATTAGTGAACTAGTGAGTCAAATTGGAGAGAATATTATTCTTTCTAATGCAAAATATGGCATTTCTTGCACCAACTTTCCACCGTTTGCAGATGGTGTGCATGTGTTCAACTGTTACCATGATGTCTTTAGTCTGTGTCTAGAGGGCCAGTTTGGAGAGGCTAACTTATTACATACTAGTTGAAATACATTGTATGGGTTTAAGATAACAAGATATAATGATTTGAAATCATGATAGCACATCCAGCACTGTCCCGTGAATGAATGAATGTAGAATTTCTATCCTTTGAAGCACAATCAATTTGTCATTTTGCAGGTCATCCTGGGATATCAGAATATTTGTGCTGCAATTACAACAAATTAATGTATTTTAAGTTGTTTGGCCATAGAGACACATCTTTTCACAACTGAATATGGTTCTGCCAAGCCTTTGCTATTAAGAGACGAAAAATAAATTATGTGGAGAAACTAACAGTTGTAATTCTTTACATGTTTACACTCATTAATCTTTTGCTCTGTATTTCTTTGTGTCACACTTTGAAGTGGTTTTTGTCCCAGTGATATGTTAGCTGAATTTGTGCAGTGGATCCATTGCGTCAGAAGTTGTTCTGAAGTTATTGAGGGGGAATCAGGCTAAATCTTGAGAATGTAGACTAACATTTAGTCACTCAGCTCTGTCTGGCAGGAAGATCTGATATTTTTTTATTTCTTTGATTAGTTGAAACCCTTCAAAACACCTTGATGTTTGCACAAAGATGAAAAGATCCAAGCTGCTGTTGGTTGCATCAGTCTGCAGGAGGTCTTATAAATAAGATATGGATCTCTGTAAATGGACCAAAAAGTGATCAAACATACTGCTTTTCTACATCTATTCCTCCTTTAAATTGAGGTTAACATAAGTTTAGATGTTTTAAAGCTAAAAGTTCAAATTGTACCTTATTTCAGGGGGTGCTTTCACACCCAAAGCACCCCCCTCATGTCCTTGCTTGAATATAGGCCAATAGTTATATTATATAAAGATGTGTTTTCTTATGCTATCACAGCCTTATTTTCCACGTATTACAGCAGATTTTTTTCACCCCTTAATGTGGACCTTTTACTCGGATGTAGCCAACAGTGTAACAGCAGGTGATCATGTATTTATGGTCAGTTTTGTAACATTAAAGATTCAGATTTCCCTTATGAACCCCTAAACTCATGAATTATGGATGTATATACAATAAATACACACAACCCAGCAAGACTTGGTTACTAGCTGAATCCTGCATGAGAAAGATTTTTTCACACAGCACAGGT
Source organism: Cetoscarus ocellatus (assembly GCA_037902135.1). Classification (NCBI taxonomy): domain Eukaryota; kingdom Metazoa; phylum Chordata; class Actinopteri; order Labriformes; family Labridae; genus Cetoscarus; species Cetoscarus ocellatus. The sequence continues at coordinate 810,431 of JBAMNC010000845.1, read as the reverse complement.
CATGATGCTGCCTTTTTTTCTCTGCTGGGTAGAGCTGTATAAAAATGTCATGGACTTTCAACTCGCCTGTTTTATTTGAACATGTTTAAAAAAAAGTTTAATGGAGTTAAATGTTTGATTACTGATGACAGTAAAAATCCTTCCTTACTTACTTCACTAATGCACATTTTAAACTTAATCTGGCATCTATTAATGTGATGCACATGAGTTATTTTAACATAAATTAATGTGCGACAACAGCTGCAGTTTCTGTAAGTGCTGATGATTCACTTGTGACTTATGTCAGACATTTAATCACAGCCAAGACGGCATCTGTTTATGAATTCTATTAAGTTGATTCAACCTGCAAGGCCCTTTTCCTCTTTTTTTCCATTAAAATAGTGTGCTATTAATTTGTCTTATTGTCGTACTTTTCCTACCAACTTCAGAAACATAGCTATTTATTTATTATTTTAATGAAAAAACTAAGCAGAAATGTGGATCCCCTTGCAAATTTTGTGCAAATGATACAATTAGGCATAAAAGCACAGCGGCTGTTCAGGTAATACTATTAAAGGTTTCACCCAGGGAGAAGCCTATTGTGTACAAAACACTTATTTATGCCAAAAAATAAATACAGTTGTTCCTTGGTGTTCAGAATATGTAAATACACAACAGCCATAATTTTTCTACTGATACAAATGCTTCTCTTCCTTTAACAATGTTTTTGATGCTGAAAATCCCATTGAAAATTAGACATTCATGCTGCAGCTTAGCTTTTAAACAGGGTCCCTGCAGATCCTTAAAAAGTCTTCCTTCAATAGTTTGAACTTTTACATTGCACTTGGACTCAGACCATGTTTAAAATGTTAAAGAATGCAATGTTTTGTCTCCTGAAGAGAAACAGAAACTTCATAACAATCATAAATATTCTATTACCAACCTTTTTGTTTATCTTGTAAATATACACTATTAAGGTATACAGAGTTGTTAAATTTGTTTTCCCAGCATAAGCATGGGAAAAAGCCTTTAAAATAAATCAAGACCCTGTTGTGATCTTTTGAGAACTATAATTAGTTCAACCAACAACTAAATGTGCAGTTAATCTTCACTGGATTTATTCTTCAGGGAAAAAGCACCATAGGAAATGCTTAAAAGCAGAATAAAAGTTTTTTCTTGTTTGTATAGTGCTACAGCTATCAATGTAATCAAAATCTAATCAGTAACTTCCTTTTTGTCATCTTAAACATCATCTCGCTCATGTCCAGCACTGGCCCTCTGCTGCTTCAGTGATCTCTCTCAAGCCTCCATGCATGTTTCTGTTGTATTATAGGATGTCAAACTTTGAGCAAAACACAACAATTTCACAGATAGTGAGGACTTAGTGGAGCATTCCAACATGCTACATGCACCGAAAGAGGATATGACCCACAAATAGTGTGGTTACCTTCTCAAAAAGGATTCCTCCACTGTGTGCCACTCACCCGTGAAAACGCTGTCTCCCCTCCGTGTCAATACTCCCGCTGTTGACAGGTGAAATGACTTGTGCTAGCTGCACCTTGTCAAGTCTGCTCTGATAACCAGGACATCTGACTTAAATTCAAATGGTGAGCACAAGACGGCTCTTTTTACCCCCAGATGAATGACTTTTTTTAAATTTCTTTATAGCCACTCTGCATCCCGTCAAAAGGCCTATTGTGTGCCGAAGCATCTTGGGTAAAAACTGACAATTGGTTGTCTCAGGGGAATATGCAGAAGAGAAGCAGTGATGGCATGAAAAAGAAGAGAATGGCAGAGAAGGGACAGCAATTATGCGTGTTTTTGTGTGGGTTTCCTTTCAAGTTCTTGTTGAAAACAGGAAGAAATGAGAAGATGAGCCAAAAGGAGAAGAAAACAGGGGGTATGTCCCGTAATTATGTCTGGCATGTTTTGTATATATATATATATTCATCATTTGAATTATTTGTTGGTGCATGTGGTTCTGATTTAAAAGAGATGGAAGAGAGAGGGTCCAAGGTCCATTTAGGGAGAGATGAAAACCATATCCCTTTCATTTTATACTTTTTTTAATCAATATTCAACACTTTACAGAGCTTCATTTTCTCTTTATTAAAGGTATAAAATGGCAGGAGAATATAAATGAAATGAATTGAGAGCAGAGTTAAATTCTCATTTATATTCAATTTCAAACTAAATGAAAAATAGAATGTTGTGGTACATTCTCAGCTATAAATATTTTTGTTTATACTTTCTTTTTAACAGACAAGTAAGGTTTTTTGGCTAGTACCTTTACATGTTTCGACGGATCTCTTCCGCCTTCGTCAGAAGTGTCATCAGATGGTAGCGTGAAGTGTCCTTTTTTCAGCTGATCTTTCGGAGGCGTGATCATCCTGTCAGATTTGACAGGTCGACCACGCCTCCTGCTGTCCAGTCGCTCCTCTGGGATGGCGCTCCAGGTGTGAGACAGCATGTATGCCCCCTCGTCCCGATTCATCGTCCTGTGGATACGCTTCCTGATTTCGATTGCTTCCCTGATCCAGCGTTGATGTTTGTTGCTCTCTGTGCAGATGATTTTGGCATTATCCCAATCCATGATGTGATTTTCTCTCATACAATGATCTGTGATGGCTGATTTTGCGTTTTCTTTCAAGCTTTGTCTTTTGTTGCATGTGTCTGTCTTTTTTCCGTTTCCTTTTCACATTCTTTTAGGTGTTCTTTTTTTCCTGTGTGAAAACTTCTGCCCGTCTCTCCGATGTATGTTTTTCTGCAGGAGTGGCATGGGATTTCATATATGACGTTGCATTTTTTATCCTGCTCGATTTTATCTTTTGGGTGCACAATTAATTGTCTCAATTTTGTGTGTGGTTTTACCGGGGTGTTTATATTGTGTTTTTTCATTGCTCTTTGTATTTTTTCTGTGATACCCCTAATGTATGGTAATGTGACCACCCCTCTGTTTTTTATTTCTTTTTTGTTCTTTCCTTTAAACTGTGTGGTTTCCCTTTGTTTTGCTTGCGTCTTAACTTTTTCTATGGCCCATTTTGGGTACTGGCATTCTGTTAGTGTGTGCTGTATGTGTTTTTCCTCCTCCTTTCTGTCCTCTTCCTCTGTCACTAAACCGGCCTGGTTGTATAATGTTCTCACGACGGACAGTTTGTGTGCTGTGGGGTGTTTGGATGACCATAATAGGTACTGATCAGTGTGTGTTGGTTTTCTGTGAATTTTTATTTTGATGTCTCCGTTGTCCGTATGTTTTATTTTTATGTCCAGGAAAGCTATGGTATTGTCCGTTTCTTCTTCGTGTGTGAATTTTATTTGACTTGTGTTGTCCATTGTGTTCAGATGGTCTGTTAAAAAGAAAGTATAAACATATCATCTACGTAGACATAATGAACCTTCTTGGACTATAACTATTTTTATTGTATTATCTTATTTTTAGGCAAAATAGCAACTCTAGACTCTGGTATAATTTAGATAAAGAGAGCCCAAGTGAAGAGTTTTTTGGAGAACCTTCCTATAACCCTTACATCATTATAATTATTATTATTATTATTATTATTATTATTATTATTGTTATTATTATTACTTTATTAATATTATTTTATTATTATTATTTTTAATCCAGTAATTTGGAGTGTTCACCAAAACCATGTTAAATTTTGTTGAAAGCTTAAAGCATATTCAAAGGTCAAAAGTTATTAAAATCTAAAACAAACAAAAAAAAGATTATTGTTCATGATACAGAAATTATTATTTTAAAGGGCTTAAGATTTTGGACTGCCAAGAATTTCGTTGGATGTAAGGCTGTGAGGAAATGCAAAGTTTTATATAGGTTTCATCATTGGGTTTAGTAAAGTGGCCCAATTGTGGTCAAAATAGTCAGGAAAATGAAAAATAGAGAGTAATGTTTACCTAGTCTCGGTATATGTATGTCAAGAGGGGTAGAATACATCCCAGACAAGATTGAAACAGTTATATTACGTTATATATTATGATATATGTTATAGCCCTGGGGATCTGACAAAGTATTCTATCGATCTATCTATCTATCTATCTATCTATTTATCTATCTATCTGTCACACATCTCTTTTGAGTCTTTCAGATTAAATGCTAAATTTGCCGCTTCTGTGGAGAAACTTCCCCTCCATTGTACAGAATGCTTTTATTTTGTAGTTTTCCTAGGCCATTTTTTCATTGAATCACATCACTTGTATGATTCTTAATAGACTCTGTTTAAGCCCTTTATTAAGGTGAAATTTATGGAGAGAAAGAGCTGTGACAGCAGGATGATGCAGCACTATGGCACCACATATACACCTGGTATGAAACCCATGACGGCATAAGCTAAGCTGGCATGCACATTAGCCACGCATATCCTGAGGAAAACTTGTGAGAATAGCACCACAGAAAATACCTAAATGTTAAAATTGTAATATTTTCCTTGCTCCACTTTCTGGTAAGATTGAAAAAGAGCTGTGGCATGCCTTGGTCAGTGAAATGTGTGTTCTTTCTGCATATTGAGTCAGAAGGCCTTTCATTTTAGGGCTGGTGATCATTTTGTTGTGCCTGCAGAGGTCACTTTCAACTTGAGCTAAGACTTTGACGTGCACGGCATCCTGCATGCCCTACATCCTGACATGTACCAAACCTAATGTCAGTGAGTGTATCAGAGCTTGTTCAGTGCTGAAACCCTACGCCAAGGAGGTAATGGTTTTGACTGCGATTGTCTGCCTGTTTTGTTTGTGAGCAAGAGAACTCGAGAGGCCTCAAATGGATTTTGAGGAAATTTTCAGGTCATAGGACAAGAAAGCCATGACTTTCAGGTGGCAGAGAGTCATGGCTTTTAAACAAGTCGCGACCTTTATCCACATTGGATATCAGATTTTTTTAAAGGATTTGTTTGTTTCAAGAGATAGGCAAATATTGTCGGAAATGCCTTGCCAAAGGGTTGTTCTCTCGGAGCACTTCTAGTTCAAACTGCAGTAACTTTAACTTGTAATTTGAGTGAAGAATGTGTAGAGGAACTTTGCAGGTTTACATCATAGGCCCTCAAGTCCAACTTTACATCTTTTCACGCTAGAGTTCCTGGTGGCACTCCTAATGAGTTAGAAATTAAGGAACATCCTGAAGCCCTGTAGCCTGTAGCCGGACAGCCTCTGATTCTGCCAGTGATAATAGTTTTCTCTCCAAGGTGAATCACTCCTCTCTGTTTTGTGAATCAACACAATCTTTACAAAGAGCAAACAGCAGGTTGCGGATTGTGGTGCTAATCCTGCCAAAACAGGCTGTCAGCCAATAACCAAACATGCCCCAGATCAATAGTGGCGAAGATCAACATGCCTACAACAGGCCTGTCTGATAACAACCAATAGTACAACATGGAAAATTGACCAACTCTGCCCTCAGCTTGACACGATCATGAGTTAAAATGAGAGTGGGCGCGAGTGTTACAATCAGCTGTTTTCACACTGATGTAACCCTAAAGCACTGCAGCATAAGCAAAGTAAAAAAAGTGTTCACACAGCAACGAAAGAAGACCAATTTGTCCTCACTTTAGCTCTGCAGGGAGATGCCATTTGCCTACTTTCCACAAACTACAGAACAAAACCATTTATTCTGACCACTCTCCCGTTGCTATTCTAGATGACATAAAGAACAAGTCGCTGATATAATTCATGACTCTCATTACACAAAAATCTTTGAGTGAGCAGCAACTTCGAAGCAGAAAGCAGAGCATCTCCCTTTTCTTGGGCGTTTCATATAAATGTAGCCCCCCTGTAGCAGGTGAAACACAAGCCCTCCACATACTCATAAACAGATACCCTGCCCTGGAAGTGCTCTGCTATTTTTATTCCCATCAGGGCAAAGTGGTAGCCAGACAGTCCAGGACCAAGTAATCACTTTGAGCACGTGGCTCGGAAAGCGGCCTCTTCCGGTGTCAGTGATCCAAAGATGTGTGGGAGCGCTCGGGGTCATTATATCCCAGCGGAAAGTTAATCTTGCACCAATTAGTTCCAGCCCAGGAGGTACCGACGGCTACTGTGCTATGAAACAGAGGTATCCTTTGGGAAAACCTCCTCCCACCACTATCTCCCACCTTTTCTTTTTCTTCTTTCCATAGATCGACCTCTACACAATGAAGCGCAGCCTCACTTTCTCACATACACACACCCCAACACTCTCACCAACACTCTTCCTCTCCAAGGTTCTTGGTATTGATCCGGCTATCATTCTATTTTAGCTCTGCAATTACGCTTGGTAATATCACTGCCGATGTTACACCATTCCTCTAATTGGTGCGTCAATATGGTGTCAGAGCTTTTGGTGCTCTATGATTTCAGGCACGTTAAGAACATCTGATGTCTGCTTTTGGAATTTTTAACGCTTTTTTTCTCGGACTGGGTGTATTTAACAACCTGATGGTGACTTAATAGGTATTACTACACACCAACAAGGCTCTATAATACGGGTTTAATCAAAGACAGCTTATGTTGGGAATGTAAAACAGAGCATGGTACACGCATGCACGCACTATGGCACTGTCACATGCTATATCCATTATGGAAGAGTGTGTTGATATAGACAGAAGAATGGTTTGGATGTGAACTGCCCAGATCGGCCCAGCTGTGTCTCCTTGAGGCTCGAGGACAGTTTGGTGCCACAGCTAAGTAAATCTAGATCTCGAATATTAATGACTGGCTTCATAACTTGTATCAGACTGATTCTGAGGTTCTGGAAGGAGACTCACACTCCTACACTGAAATTGTGGAGCGAGCAGATGGCAGGAATTGCTGCATGTGAGAAGATGTTGGGGAAATTAAACTACAGAAACGATATGAATAAAGAATAGGACAACTTTACTGACTTTAAGATTGGGGGAAGCAACGTAAACCTGTTAAGAACGCATGCTATTTGTCCTGAATATATAAATGCAAATGTAAATGTAAATGCCCACTGTTTCCTGTTTTTTTTAAGCCGTATTTATTTACATATTTACTTATTTTATTTCATGTTGTCTTAGTTCATATTATTTGTTTAATATTTGTTGTTCTTTTTTTTTTTTTTGTTAAAAAAGAAAAAACTCAATAAAATTACTAATTATAATAAAAAAACAACCTGATGGTGCAGTACATGCATACTAGATGTATCACAACTTTTAATGTTTATTTTTTTGCTTTCTGTTCTTTGCTTTTGCATTAGATATGTATATTGTTTAACTTTAAGCTGCCTATGAGTCCTATTGTATTTGCTTTAATACATTTTGCATTTAATGATGATTGGCACCATATTTTCTGGAATGAACCAACGAGTGCGGACATAATAGCATGACTCACACTATTTAAGCAGCCGCCTGAAGCCTTTGTTGTTACGTTTGCTCTCTGCTCTCAGTCTTTACGAATACAGCACAGAAGTGATTTTGTTTCCTTTCATAGAGGTCAAAGTTAACTTTGATTTGAGAGTATCATTCAGTGTTGACACACTTGGCTCTGTGTGGTAAATCCAGCTGTTAGAGCTTCTTCCTAGCTGCTAATTATGGTGAAGTGTTGTTTTGGTCATATTGCAGTGATATTTCAGGCAGCTGTTGATGCTGTTCACAGGAGGAGAGGGAGAAGGCCGAGGGCTTCAGGTTAGTAAAACTCACTCCAACAGATCAACACGGAAAACATAATTTGGCCTTCTTAATGTACAACGTTAAGCAAGGCATCTGTTTTGACATTGGGGTTGTCAAGGTTAACATTCAGATTATCTTTTCCCCCAATTTGAGCTAATGTCAATACCTGCTGGACGTTGTTTAATTCCTCAAAGTAAAATTATCCCTCTAACTAAACATGAAAGTAAGTGCTTCTGCCTAAGACAGTGCTAATTACAGTGAGCGCATGAGAGAGAACGTTTTCTTGAGAAAATCTAATTTCAAACCACATCTGGGTTACTTCCACAGAAAAGTAAACCTCAACCAGAGCTCTTGAAAAGTGTAAAAGCTTTCACATTCATGGTTTTGCAATGTATGGCAATGGCAGTGTTAAACAAATACTTCAAGGAGAAGAAAAAGAAAAAGCACTTTTGACGCTGTTTCCTGCCTCTAGGTCAGCACATGACCAATTTGAAAAGTGAATCTAAAACTGTGGGTTATAAAGTACATTCTTTTGCATTTTGTTTGAAACCCAAATCAAAAAGCTGGTGGGAGCTGCTTCACATTGCCATTGGGTTTCAATAGTCTGGCAATTTATTGTCAATTTACCTATTGCATAGCCCTAATTCATTCATCACTTTTCAGAGCATAGGTGAAAGTGGTGTCCAGAGGCATTGAAAGGATATTGAGTTTTTGAAAAATTATAAAAAACAAAAAAAAATTGGCAATTATAATGTATTGAAATTAAACTGAATTTGTAAAAAAATACGAAAACTACACCTTGGTGCAATTCAATGTAATAATTTTTTTTATGATGTACGTTGCAGCAAGTTGATTGAAGAAAGTAAAAATGCAGTAAAAATGTTTGACTAAATGCAGAGGGCTAATTTCAAAGGTCTGAGTTAAGAGTAGAAATCAAGTGGTGTTAAATCACTGGTTCTGTTGGTCTAATGAAAATATGTGCAAAAAAAGCACACTATACAAATTATTAGTTCAGTATCAATTAAAAAGCTGCTTGAAGTCAATAAATGCTTTAAAGGATGAGAAGGGTATTAGAGATGTTTACAAAGTTTCAAAAGTTGAGCCACATTTGAGGTCAACAGAAAGTTGAGTCGGACTGCAGGGGTTTGCTAATCGCCCTGCCTCGCTGTATTCATGTGCCCCATAACATCAGAAATGAATTTGCTCTGAGATGATCCATTGAGCTTTTGTTCGACCATCAGAAAATGACAGCTGGTAAGTACACAGCAAATTGACAAGAGTTAAAATTTGTATGTTGGCGAAATTAAAGCAAAGGGAGAAATAAATACTCTGGATGGAGTCAAATCCCTGTAGGTTGACTTAATATTAATTAATTCCATCCCAACAACACTGAGTAGGAAATCAGCCTTGTTTGATATAAGCACTCTTTTTTTGTCTCCAGGCTCCTAACTGTAAACTTGCAAGTTCTGGGTTGTGTAAAATCTTATACTTTTGTATTTTATCATATTTTATCTTGTGTAAATATGAATTCCATCTGCATACAAGTGAAAATCAAAGTAATACTTGGTGTTGTATTTATTTGTACCTGGATGCAGCACATACAGGTTAAATGATAGTGGCCCAAGAATCAAACCATGTGGGACTCCACGTGTCAGAGTTATCATCTGAGATTTATGGTCACCAGTGGAGACCATTTAGCCCATTGACTTTGAGATATGATCTGAGCCACGAGGACTGAAATGTATAATCCTACCTACTGCTCTATGCTGTCAAGAATTATTTTATGACCCTACATGTGCACTTTGACAAGATAGTGTTATACTGAACATGAATCGATACCCTGACAAATCATTCATCAAATCTGCCAGCAAGCCCTTGGAGCTGTTTTATCTGAAGCTACCTTTACAACCAACAGTCGATACAAATGAGGCTTTTTTAGACTGATTTCCTTGTTTTCTTTTCTTTCCGGTGAATTTAATATTAGTTCATATGAGAATAAGTGCAAAACAAGCAAGAATCTAGTGCAGAGGGAATAACATTAGGAAGTGCAACAAACTGCTTCAAGCCTGTTTGGACACAGGTGTTGCTGTGTGGTGCTCAAGGCAGCGTCTTTTTTATGACAGCTTTTTTTTTTTTTAAAGACAATAGCCACGATAGTGATTTTAAGATTGACTGATGTTTTTCGAAACAGTTTCTGTTTGAAATGCTGACTGTACTGAAGATAGAATCCGGCTCCATGTCCAGAAATTAAAACTCATGGTTAAAAAATGTCAGACAAAATTTGTAAAGAAGGTTTACTGGTGTTACACTGCTGCAGTACCCCAGCTGCACGGTATAGCCTTTCTAATATGCATATAGAAGGTAAGTGCTTCCAAAGTTTCTGTTAATGAGTTACTTTTCTATGGAGATTTGTGCTTCGTGTTGCACTGCTTTACATACCTTAATTAAAAGTATAGCCTTATTAAGAATCCTACTGAAATAAGTTTACCCAAGCTTCCCTAAGTGAGTGTCCCATTTATGGAGACTTGTGCTTTTTTTGACCTGAAGCAAAGAGTTGGTTTGATTGTGATGCCCATGGCATGAAAGTGTCACCTAAGCTTTTCTAAACAAGTGCCTGTCAGGGTTTATGCATTGTTTGTTCTGTATAAGACAGTCTTTTGCAGTAACACAAACCTAAAAAGTTGATATAGCCTGAAGATGTCATGTATGGAGAGTAAGAGGCACCTCATTTGTTGGGGCATTTGCAGTGCTGTCTTGGTGAGTGTTGTGCTGTTATATTACTCTGGACAAAGCCTATTTACTAACTTTGTTGCCTAAGGAGTGGAAGCTTCACCTAAGCTTCCCAAATCAGTGCAAAGCTACCCTGTCTGTGGGTGATTATGCATTTTCACCTCCAGCGAGGAAGTTGTGGTTTTGTCAGCATTTGCTTGTTTGGTTTTTTTTTGTTAGTCTGTGAATGGTTTAACTTAAGACCTGATGAACACATTTGGATGAAATTTTCAGGAAATGTTGGTCATGGCACAAGGAAGAAGTGACAAGATTTTGGCGGTGATCTGAGCTGAGATGCAGATCTTGGATATTTGTTAAGGTTTTGTTAACATTGCAAGACAGGGCATTTTTTGACGATAGCTCACATAACAATGTTGGAAATGCCTTGGTGGAGCTTTGTGCTCTTGATGAAAAAATCTGAAAAATATTTGACATGGCTGTTTGGCTATGTTTACTGAAAGATTAAAAATTGAGTGATGTCCGACCCAACTTATGGTAAGCTGATTTGGTAAATTTCCTCACTTTCCTCACTTTTGTCTTCCTCTCCATTTGACTTTTTCCCACTTTACCTCTCCATTCGTTTCACCTCCCTCAGTTATCCTACCTCTCTCATTTTATCATTTCTTGATTTCTCTTCACCCACTGCGTTTTCTCTCAACAACTGCTTTGACGTGTCTCTGAGACATGACTGGGGGGCTGTAAACAAAGAGGGTGACAGAGAGTGTGACAGATGCAGATAGGTGTGTGACAGCAGCTAGTTCAGGATGGTTCTCCTGCACATTGGCCTTCCACTTGTGGGTTTGTCATGCACTTCGCATTGATATCATTGTTTAAATGTATTCATGGAGGAAATTAAACTGAAGTATTGCATGGTGCAACATACACTTTGCTAATGAAAGTGTCTACTGATGTCATATGGTAAATGGTTTAGCCAATTTCTTTGTTGATTAAAGGAAAAAGGGTAAATGGGAAGGCAATGCTGTGACTCACATGTAAGATCAGCCTGCAATCTATTAAGTAGTTGGCTTTGATTACTATTGGATAACATTAAATTTGAAAGAGATATCTAGTGTCCCCCAAAGGAATATTCCTAATCCCATAGTGGTCTCTTTGACTTTTTGTTTGCCTATAAATTGATGAATTGATTTTTAGGCTGCAGAACTTGTGTTTAAGTTAGTGTCAAATATACATCGGCATGTCTGTTTCATTTAAGCAGACACCTAGCTGCCACCAAATACTAGACATTGTTGTTGTTAAGCTTGTCCACTAGTTAATTACTGGGTTTAACCAGAACAGCATGAACACTTGGGTCATTCTTGTCAATTGGATTGCATATGTGTTGATATACTTTCCAAGCTGTGGTTGTTTTTCATAGATGATTTAGATGAAAAGTGTGAGTTGACATTTCACTATGACATTTAAATAACAATCCATGCCCTTTCATACCCATTTACACATTACTGAACTGCTTGTTGATGCAACTTGGGGTTAAGTGTCTTGCCCAGACACATCGATATATGACAGCTGGACCTGGCCCAAGCCCCAAACCTCTCATAAACCCCAAAACACCAAAAGAAAGTTACATTTTCTTCTTTCTTTTAGGTCGTTTTTGCACCTAGATTGTTCAGGAGAGTTGTTCCAATACAAGTGGTAATGGTTCTGCTCATTTGAAATGGCCACGGGTTGCTTCCTACCCCCGGGTTGGTTTATTTGCACTGAGGGCAAAATTGACCCAGCAGCCAACACAAACAGGGTGACCAGTTAACTCATCACACTGCTGTAGTACAAGTAGTAGTAGTAGTAATAAAAATAAGTGCATTATAGCTACCAGGCAACCAGGCTGGTAACAAAGTACTACCTAATAATAATGTTTGGATCTTATATAGTCATTTTATGTGCTCAGGCAGAGCATAGTATGACCTGACAATACTGACTCATTCAAGATCCCAGAATTCAGTCCAGATTGTTCAAGCAGGAGAATGTATCCTTTATGAAGCCGTTCTCTACTTTTCCACATCATCACGGGACTCACTATAGACTGATTCAAAAAAGCTCTCTTTACTTTTCCAAACCACAACAGTCTCCCTGCGGACACTTCTACAGGTGCTATGGTACAATAAGTTACCATGCTATCTTGTGTCCTCTGTGGTCTTTTGTGGACGGCAGGTGTCAAAAGTGCATATTCTTTGGACACAAAGTTTGTCTACATTTATATCATAAGTCAGTTCATAAATGTGTTAATCGTTATAACCATTTATAAGACATTTCAGCTTCTCTATTAAACAATTACTTGTTCTGTAGATAGCTTCACCAGCTGGCTTCCCTCCTATAAAAGAGAGCATGACTTGGCTGTGACATAACGATGTTAGATCAGCAAGGCTTTTTTATGTGATTTGCTCTAATTCTAAATACTACCCTGTGAAAAAGAAACAATCCAAAAGGAAATGTGCTCATTTAAAGTGTTCTTCTTTTTTTTCCCAACTGTATCAGAACAAGCAACTGAGCTGTCGGTGTGAAAACCATCTCATAAAAAGTCAGTATTGATTACACGCCATTACACTCTTTCTCACACAGCTAGAACAGATAATGATTCAGCTATATCATGAAAAAGAGCATTTTTCCTTAAAATAGAAATTAAAAAACAATGTTCCAAAACATAATGTATGGATCTTTTCTTTCTACATTAAAATAATAATAAAGATCGTTTTGCTTTAGGCAGAAAGAGTTGCATGCTTTGCCTGCATCAATTAAAAATCAATATATGACACATGAATGGTCTACAGGTTGAAGAAAAAAAGCATGTCTCTATATAGTAGGCTAAATGTTCTGGAAGTTTTTTAAAACTATTAAAAATATGGTAAATAGCCTGAAAGATGGGAAATGCTTGACATCTTCTGATATTGGCAAACTTGTAATTCTAGTGTAGTGCCCACAGTAAATGTAACAATAATTTACTGTAATTTAGCGCATATGGCTTAATAAAAAAATGTAGTATGTAATTTATTGATTCATAACTGTAAGTATCAATATTTCTAGATGTATTGGTTTCCAACATTCAATAAATCAATTACTTATTGAGACCTCATGTTGAAGCTGTCAAGCCAATGCAGATGAAGTCAGAAGAGGTGACTTCCACTGTGCAGGACAGAGTTAGTAAATTACTCAAGAACTCAAGACTCATGACAATGTGGTATTGTGGTGCCACTGATGGTGTCGATCCCTAATTTCCATGACTGTGAGTTAATCCATTACCCTTCTTCCAGTAAAATCTACATAGTTGATATGATATTCCTACAGGTAATCTGCCAACCTCTTATAAAAAGAGAAGACAACAAAATCTACTCCTCTTTGGTCGCTTGTACAGTAACATAATCTTAAAAAGAAAAGGAAAGAGGATAAAAGTACTCTTGGAATTACAATCTGGCTCTCAGTAATGTTATATAACATCTATCTGTCATAAATATTAAAGACTACTAGACCTTAAAATAAAGTTTGACTGATTCTGTGCCCGTGTTGTGGATATTACCTTTCTCTTAGATAGATAGATAGATAGATAGATAGATAGATAGATAGATAGATAGCATGTCGCATTTGCTGTGAACATTGATAAAAGTTAATGATACAGACACTATAGCCTCAGCAGTTTAATATAAGTAGATCTGCACCTATCAGCCCAGAAACAAAAAAAAGATGTGTGGACCCAAAAACAGACTACAGTTATTCCCAACCCACTTTTAACTAGTTCTTCTTCTCTCTGTCTGCTGCTTCAGCCTAATTTTTAGCTCCTTGCCTGCCAGCTGCTTTACTTTTTAGGACATTGGACTTTGGTTCACGGCCCCTCTGGACACACAGATGTGCTTATTTAGGAAATTGCTCACGCTCTACTGGAGAATTTGGCCAGCAAAAGACAGCCAAGACTCTTCATTGTAGATCTGTCTGCCATCTTATTGTGTCTTATACCTTCTGCTGGCCAAGGATCTGCTTTGCACACTTGCAGACCCTCTAAAGCCTGAGCAGGTTTCCCTCAAGACCGAGATGATGGCGTCAGTGTGTTGAGGGCTATTTTTGCCTTCAGTGATATCAAGAGAGGCACTTGGTCTTTTTTTTCTCTTTTTGATCTTGTGACGTTATTGGCTAAAGAAAGTGAGGTAACATCTGACACAAACACAATGCTTGCAACAAATTCTGCTGTCACAGTCTATTTTTTTTCTACAATCGCAACAGCAGTCACACATTCATAAATAAGCCATTAGTAAGTGTCCCATTTTTAGGAACTTCATGGATATTTAAGTCTGTGCCCTAAAATAAAGCAGCATGGGAGCAGGGCTGTGTAGAGATATACTCCCAGAACACTTTAGATGTTTGCTTCTAGTCACACAAAACTCCAGAGTCTGTAAAGAGGTAGTGGTAAGTAGGGATGAGTCACATATGTAAAAATAACAATTTTCTTGCTAATAACTCTCCTCCTCCCCCCTGCTGCCTCTCACACATTCTCACTCACAGTTTGTTCTTTTGTGTCCCCAGAACGCCTCAACCTTGCATGAATAAGTTAAGTTTGGAAAGAGACGGTGACAGAAAAAGTGCTGATGTTTTTTTAATTACCCGAAGTAGAAGGACAGCAGCATAAAAATACTTTTACAACTACAAATCCTGCTTCTAAAATGTCTTCCTGCCCTCTCTTAAAGGCAGGAAGGCCCACGATAAAGTGTACTCAAACAAATAAAAACAGATTGTAATACAAATAAACATTATACGATTAGAATAAATTTTCATTGGTTAGACCATAATGTATAAAAAACATTACTGACATAAGAGCTCCTTTTAATAACACTTAATAAAAGTTAAGGAACTGAGGACTCTGATTGTTGAAGCTTTGTAGGTTGAATTTTTTTCACATTCATGCTTGATGCATGATTTAAGTTGCTCAACAGTCCGGGGCCTCCGTTGTCAATATTTTGCACTTTATATTACACCACATATTATCAATGGGAGACAGGGCTGGACTTCAGGCAGGCCAGTCTAGTACCCAGACTCTTTTTATAAAGCCACGCTGTTGTAACAAGTGCAGAATATGGCTATTTTTTTTTTTGGAGCATGTTGCAGACATCAAATTCAAATTGAGTGAATATTTGCAAAAAAAGGAACTTTACAAGTTTGAATATTAATATCTTGTCTTTGTTGTATATTCAATTGAATATTGGTCAAAATGAATTTACAAATAATTTCATTTTGTTTACATGTACATAATGTCCCATCTTCATTCGAATTTGGGTTTGTATTTGCACTGTATTATTGATATGCATAGTATAAGCAAAACCTAGCACACGTATGGTAATTATTTATGATATTATAATATGAAGATTAACAATAGTCTTATATTGTTGTTTTAGTAGGTTTTTGACGCAGGACAATTGCAAGGCTTCAAACAAAGACTTATATGACTATTGCTGTCGAAGATGATGCCTTCGCGGACATATTAATTGTAAACACAGCTATCTTTTTTAGTAACTTTTTTCATCTCTGCAAAAATGTCAGAGAACTTTTCATTGCTGTGTCTCCATTTAAAATTTGAACAGGAATCATTTTTCATGAAACAGTACGGACTTGAATTGCCAAAGCCAGTTTGTCTATGACTTGTTTATCTGAAGTTTGGGAAGGAGGAAGGATCAAAAAGAAGAAGCCGTGTATTTTGACTCCAGTTTTGATCTGTGGAGGGAGTTAAATGACCATTTTCATTAAATTACACTCCATCAGTAGCCAAGATTGTCAGTTAAATTTGCTGACATGTAATTCAGTTTGAAATAATCACTGCGACTAAGCTGAAAAAGGCATTCACTTTCATAAAAATGAAATACTTTGAGCAAAATGCTTTAAATGTGCATGAACACTATTTATTCAGGGATTTTCCAACAGTGTCAAACTGGTTGTAATCAGAGGCAAGCACATGCTTTTCCAGGAAAAAAAAAAAACATTTGGGGGGGGGGGGGGGGTCTGGCTTAAGCAAAAGCCTTGCAGATGTTTATACTTGTGTGACTTACTGGCATTCATTTTGAACATTAGATAAAGGATGTAACTCAATGCACATGAATACAACCAGCAGCAGATTTCGACGTGTCTGCTCAGTTTCTTCCAACGTGAACTCTATTTCAACCTCATCCATACAGGAGACTTCTCCTGTAATTGAAAACAGGGATGGTGTCCCGATCTTCTCATCCTCCATATACAAATGGTTTGTTAAAAAAACACCCTGACAATGTCTGAGTTGATTTTGGTTACCCATAATCCGTCAGAGTGAACATTTGTCTGTGGATGTATTGATTAAGCAATATGTGTGAGATTGGCTGGGAGTCAGTGAGCAGTACTTCAAACCACAAATCAAGAGTTTAGACTCGGGGACTGAATTGTTGCTTGAAACAACGTCCACTGTATGCAATTATTAACAGACCATGGATATAACAGAAAAGGCAGAGAAAAGAGAGCACCCTTTGGAGAAATAACTACTTTAAATGGTGCCCAGGTACTCAGACTTAAAACCATAATAAGGCACCAGCAGAGCCTCAGTCAGGCCAACTCACTCAGAAGCAACCTGCAGATGTTTTAATGAGAAAATTCTGGACTTAAAGATCAAGAAAACTGAGAAATTACAGGAGGTCTGTATCTCTTGGAAAGTAATATGAACGGAAACATTAATAATAAAGTGGTATCAAGGCTAATGTGATTTGGTTTTAAAGGCTCTTTTGACAAATGAATTCATAACAGGTTTCAGTCATTTCATGTCTTTTGCCTTGGGCACTGTATTAACTTTCCAAATATATTATCTAACCATTAATAATGACAAAAATTAAGCTGTTCCCATACTACAGTGTGGTGCAGCTGAATCTTAAGCCTACAAATCTTCTGGAGCCCACAAAATCCCTTGTTCATCTTAAACATGACATTTAAAGAATCTTCTTTTGTCCTATAAACAAAGAACTTGAGTGTAAATGTTTTGTTTTTATTAAGTAAATATGATTGGATATTGTTCAAGAAGTTACAAAGTACAACTAATCAGATATCACCCTTCTGCAAAGTCACCTTTATTTTATTTTCTAATTATTTAAATGTTCTCTGTGGCTCTGCAAACTCCTCTTCACATTGTGTTTTGGTAGTTCTTTATCAAAAATATAAACATGTTACAAACGCAATTTTAGTTTTTATAAAATGTTCTTAGTGGTTTTTATTTACAGTGATGATCTCTTGCAGCACCTCTGGAGCCCACGAGGAGGCCACAGCCCACACTTTGGGGAACACTAGTTTAGAAGAGGTCTCACTCCCAGTCGAACCCAGCAATAGCTTGTTTGCTTTGACAATGCAACTGACACCCCCCAGTTGGAGCAAACGGCCTATTTAATTATCAAACTCCGGTGGTGTCCCATGAAAAAATTTCCAAACCTTCTCTGCCAGTGCCAAAAGGCTGATTCTATTATTGATTCTTGTTTAGTTTCTGAAGAGATATGGTTTTGCCACTGGTTGCAGAATTTTTTCTTGGTGTCCGTCTGCAGTGAGATTACGATTGTCAAGTGATGACAAGCTTCATTTTTCAGTAGAGGAGATACAGTCTTGCATCATCACAATGTCTCCACCAAAAAATGATACTCTACAACAAGATGGTGTTCTCCTCGTCTTCTCCACACTTTGACCTCAAGATCCAATTGCCGTAGGTAGAATCTGGTAGAATCACTCCTCCACATTTTCAGGTTCCAGTGCACATGTTGCAGACAAATGGGCCTCACATTGAAGGATAGTTATGGCAGGCCTCCTGGCAGCCCTTTGAGACTGGAAGAAGCAGACACTGGCTGACCCAGGGCCCATGTTCACAGATGCTGATGATCAGGTGCCAATCAGGCAATAAGATGGCGTAAAATTGCAGTAGAGTCTCAAGTCCTTTTACCATATAAAGCTGTATGTCTTCTGCATAGCAACTATGAATAGCTTAACAAAAGATATCAAGGTGCCCCAAAGGGAGCAAAGAAAATAATAGAGGACCCAGAGCAGAATCCAGAGGGATACCACAGGTGAGCGTGAGTACAGATGAGATTTCCTGGAGATACTGAAGATTTCCTGTCTGTTAAATATAAGGAGTAAATGCCACATTTAGGAGCCAAGAGAACAAGGTCTGAATAATCACCTGCTTCAGTCTGTGTTCATATATCATTCTAGACCAGGGGTATTCAATTAAAAGTCACCAAGGTCCAGTTAATAAAATTTCCTCCAATAGAAGGTCCAAACCGAAGTCCAGTTTGTGTCATAGCCTTCCCCTATGTCCACATTTTCATGGTTTCACCAATATTATTGTCAGTTTTTAATGCAGGATATGTTTTATTCGGTGCACAGCTAGCTCTTTAACTTAAATAAAAATAGTCCTTGATAAATTAATTTAAGGCCTTTATTTCAGAATAAAAAAAGAAAAACCTAAAATAAAATACATAAAAAAGTGCAAACAGAGCCAAATAACCCTTTTTTTCTCTTAAATTAAAGAGGTTCCAGCCAAGAATTGGAGGCCTACACTTCCAGTAACAAAGTCAACATCTTCAAAAAACAATAAATAAAAGGTCCCTCTTTTTAGGAAAAAAACAAGAACATACAAAGCGCTGACTGAATATTTTCCTATTCTTTTTTCTTAAATAAGAGAGGTCACAGCCTAAGAAAAATGAAGACCTACACTTCCAGTAAAAAAGTCAACATCTTCAGAAAACAAGAAATAAAAGGTCCCTCTTTTTAGAAAAAAACAAGTGCATACAGAGCACTGACTGAATAATTTTTCCTCTTCTTTTTTCTTAAATAAGAGAGGTCACAGCCTTAAAAAAAAATGAAGACCTACACTTCCAGTAAAAAAGTCAACATCTTCATAATACAAGAAATGAACTCTTAAAAGTACAATCATTTGTCATCTGTAACTGCTTTTCCGCTGTGTTGTTGCAATATAATGTAACAAGAAAGTGATAGGAAGATAAATATTTTATTGGTGTCTTTCTCTTTCTTTCTCTTTCTCACACACAAACAGCGCTACATACATTGCATCAACTCACACTCACACAGGCTAATAAATAAATAAACAGAACAGTGTTACTAGAACTTGCAAAATGTGAAACATTCAAAAACAACCTAGTGCTAAAAACTGTAGAACTGAAACAATGAAAATAACACAAACAAATGATCAACTCGATTAGCAAACAATTAGAAAAAGAACAGGATCAGCCCCGTTGAGAGTGCAGTGCCACTACAGCGCAAAAGCTCTCAGCCTTCTCAGCCCTCATCAGCATTTCCCACACACAGGTCGGTCGCAAAGCTTGCAGGTGACAAGGGTCTTGTTTTTTTGCACAGGCTATTTATTTGGCACTGCCTACTGTTTGCTGGTGCTTGTGGCTGCTGCAGCTCGTGCTGCAAACACGATCACGGCGGGTAAATCACCTCCGCTAAATGAATCATTATGTCTCGTTCCTCTTTAGTGCTTCATTAAACAACCTAATAATTTTCAGAAAACATACAGAACATATATTTAGGAACACTCGTGGCATGACCAGCTTGTGATCAGACCACAGCAGCGGTTCAAGTGTTAACTGGAGTAGCAGCGCCCGTTGTATATCCGTCATTTGGTGATGCCTGTTCTAGACTCTGGAGAGCACTTTCTGTTGAATGACCACAGCAGAAACCACCCTTATCCAGCTGACTAAGTTAACCTACAGCTCTTTTCGTTTGTAGAGGAACTAAATACTGAATCTTGTAGCTATGTGTGAATAGTATGGTAACCAATATCAAAAAAGCAGTTGTGACACATGATGTAAAGATGCCCAATGATGGAGTTTGCTTTGTCAGACTTTTTCATTTTACTGTCTGAATCAGACCAAAGCAAATAAGTTTAAGGAGTAGAAAAGAAAAAATCCTGAGATTAATTTAGATCCTTCAGTGAACAAGTCTGACTTTTTGATCCAGCGCACTTAAAGTAGAACTTCACTTCCTCATTGTCGTCATGTTTGCATGACATTTGATTGTTACCAAAATAATACACCTTTATGTTACAGCGACATCTACTCCTCATGGGTTCCAAATGAGAAAACATGCATCTTCTGGTCCTAATTAGGTCGATCCATCTTTGAACCTGTTGCCGTGCTGCAGGCAAAAACCTTCTTTTCAAATACACCTACAAAGAGTTGGTGCACACCTACGCAGAGCAAAAATTCATACACAAACACACCCCTGCACATAAAGCATACTCACATTCAAGGGGTTGCACATACACACACAGTAGCACTCTTCAGAGGAGTTTGACTTGAGCAGATTGTCAGCCTTTGCAGACGGAGTCACGTCAACATCACAGGACTCACCCCCCCATGACAGGCGTCTCCATGGCACCCCTCAGATCACTGTGGCGCCACGGCGTCAGCTCCTTATATTTCAATCTCCCCTCTCTTCTTCCCCCACATCTTGAGCATCTTTGTTGAGAAATGTCTCAGAGCAGAGCCCCCGCACACACAGACACACACCTCCAAAGTGCTCACTGACAAACTTTGAGAAGAAGAACATCAACGATTGGTTTGCGTGTAGGGTTAAAGTGGGACACGGTCATGACAGGAGTACAGGAAACATCAGTGTGAGGGTAAGACAGCTCTCTGTGGCATGAAGTCATATTATAAAGCTATGTTTTGCCAAGGGTCTTATACATTGGATATTATTATTAGAAACTGCAAGATGTGGTATTTTTTAAAGAAAACTGCACTATAAACCCATCTGTAGCAATATTAGCATTAGCATAAGTTACCCAGCATATGAAGCCAATAATGTAATCAGCAAAAAATCAGGTAAGGTATCTCATCATTACAAAGCCTTTTCCCTCTAAGATGGTAACCACATTCTGTTTTGAGGAAAAGAGCAGAAAAGTTGAGCAGAGGAGAAATACTTTAACAATCAAAATTTCTCAAAATAAGATTCAAGAGGACAGATCACAAAACAGAAATACTCTTACACATCGTCCTGAATGCAGGTGTCAAATTTCGCAGTGTCGCACACCTGCTGTCCACACTGTATCACTTATTACGTATTTCAGTCTATACTCTGCATTTCTCCTGGTAAACAGTACAGCAAGTGCTGTTACTTTGCAGGTAGAGAAATGGACTTGTTGGACTTTATTTTACCGTGTAATAGACTCAGTGGTTCATCGGTACGCAGCTCTCCCATGGTGGAGTTTAAAGAGCCCATATTTTGTCTAAACTTGTGTTTATATATTCAAGCTTGATTGGTAGAGTATGTTCACAATCACTCATGTTCATAAACCTCCTATTCTGTATTCTCACTTTGTCTTCAATGCATTGTTAAAGCTCCTGCCACTTTCAGGCCACCTTTCTCAGATGATCCAGTTCGCCCCGATTGGTTGAGGGTTCTGCTCTGTGGGAATTGGCCAACTTAGTGCTGTTTGGCAATATGTTTTGACTTTGCATTCGTTTTATAGTCTCTACTCTGTTTTGAGCGTGCCAGTCTGGGCCAATTTGCTTAAACTGCTGACAAACTACGGATATGATGTCACACTGGTAGACTGGGTAAACAAGCCTGTTACAGCTGTGGTCATAATGTATTTTTTGTTGTGTGCCTGTTCAATTGGGTCTGCATGCCTCCGCTGGTCATTGGATTGAGAACTTTGCACTCCAATAGGTGATAGTCCATGAGAGCGAGTAATTTCTATTTAAACAGCACAGAGACATCACTCCTCAAATCTACTGAGTTCTGTCTACATTAGCTCTTTTCTTACAGCTTGGGTTATGGTTCTTAGGTATTTCTTTAGTGTGTTATGGTAATGTAAGGGTGAAAAAGTTGCACTGAGGTAAATCTTTATATCTCTCTGTTGGTATAAATATCTTTATTGTATATTTATTTAACTGTTTCATTGGTTTGAACCAGTTAGTTGTCTTCAGTGGCTGCTTGGAATTTGGTGGATTTGGGTCCTTTTCATGTTGTGTCTTGGCCACCCCTAGATGGGGCATATCGGAGACATTCATGATATTGATGGTAATACACCTTAAAAATTTGTTGGGGTTACTTAAAAATCCTACACTACAAATGTTTTTTTTAATTATCAAATACATGGTAAATATCCTGAATTATTTATTCTGTTATCTGTTTTAACTTGATGCAAAAAGCTGACCAGGATTGTGTAGAGAAACTATTCAGAGATTGAGATCATTTCTTGAAATAGTGGATTCTCCAACTGTCTGACGGTCTTAAAGTATATAAAAAAGTTGGATTGAATCCCTTACATGGCCTGCAGGTATGAATAGAGTCTGAGTGATGGGTCTAATCCAAATGTCCACCCTCACATACTCCAACACTTTGATGCTCGTTTCAGATAAGTCCACAAGGGCTCAGGGCTGTCCGACTGTGGAATAGGCCAGCGTCTTATGCCTCTTCAGGAAGCCCTCTCATTCCTTTAGGCACACTTCTGGCAAACTGAAGGAATTCATGGAGGGAGTTGTCAAGAAGAAATTGACGTGCAAATAGTTCACAAACTTGCATAGTTTGAAGCTATTCATTCTGGCATGCCGTCAAAAGAGCTTCAAGGAATTTTTAGTTCAAACCAACAGATTACTGGGACTAAAGAGAACAGAGGGCAAACAAGAATCTGTCACTCAACGTAAGTGTAAGAATATCTGATTTAGCTGTCCCCTTTAAGAGTTTGGTATCTCAGATATGCCTGCCACTTCATCCTCAGGACATAACACCATTACGTCATCTGCAAAGTGTTGGAACTTTTCCCAGAGTAATTGACTGTGACCCGTGACATGTGGCCTTTCTGTTTTTAATATACATCTCTGTAGGACAGTTGTGCACGAGGGTCAATGTTGGTGGTGTTTTGTTTGTTTTTTTAAGCTGATAATAGTTTGAATGATACCATACAACTCTTTTTTTAGAGTGATGGAATTAAACTTTAAATGAAACGGGTTAACTAGTCAAAAGCAAGGGAAGCATCAAAACTACTAAACAAATCTGATCCATTGAGATTAATTCAGTGTATATCTTGTTAGTATTTTTATAACTTAGTTTTGCTTTATTCTATAGCTTATTCACATATAGCCAACCTGCTTTCCAAACTCTTCTTTCACACTCATATCTGAACATTTTTTTAAGTTTATGCTCTATTCACAATATTCAATATTCACAAGCAGTTTATGATTTTAACTCACACTTTCAAAGGTTTTACTCCCCACATGCTTTCACATCACATGAGCTTCATGTATATAGACTAATTTATGATAACATAAGGAAGTATACTGAGGTGAAAATCAAATGGCAGCCCCGGGACTACATCAGGCCCCCACAGCTTCCTATATGGCCCAAGAGCATTGTCAAATATATAGAGAAGTGAGGAGAAAAGACTTTCTTGTGGTTTTAAAGTCCCAACAGCATCTCTCTGAACAGTGGTGATTTACCTGTCAGCCCAGTATCCAACCCCGAGAGTAAGTATACTCAAGTGAAGGTGAACATGACAGCCTTAGAGAGAAGTTGCCCAAGATAACTCAAGTGCCCTACGAGGCTGGCAGTAGTGTGGGTGGTAGGGGCTGATCTTACTTTGAAGGATAAAAATTATAAGCAATTCATAACAAGATGAAATATTAAAACTAATCATATGTCCACTAGACAAAAATATATATTTTTTTATCTATTCTTTTAATCCACTGCCCTGTATAACATATGTATGGAATAAAATTGGCCCTTTGACTGATATAGTTAATGACCCTTGATGGGCAGCATATTGCAAAGTGCAACAGAACAGATTGCAGGACAGCACAGATAGGAAGCCACTGCAGAAAAATATCGAAACAATGGTGTAGGAAGCTGTAATTTACCATGAGTTGTTGCATTTCTCCTATAAATGGACTGGAGGAATGTACAAGTGAGCATCTATTTCTCTTTTTCTTGATTGTGATTTTTTTTTATGGATAAAAAAGGTTTGAAATATATTGGTACAGGAACTACAGAGTCTGACCCACTGCTTAAAGCTGTTTCACTTTGGCTTCATTTGACTGAAGACAGATGTGGAACTGTTAGGACCTATGTTATGAAGTCAGAGCTTTCAGACAGCCAGCATGAGCATGATCATCTCACTTGCTGAGGATCTAGTGAACAGGAAACCGTCAAGAAGCAACAACTGTCTCAGTCAGAACAGATCATGTTTACCTTGTTTCTTCAGGGATGTGCTGTATGTTGACATCAGTAGAATGTGTCAAGGACAAGATAAACACAGTATGGTTACACATTCTGTTTTTTCTTTTCAAGGTAAAAGGCTGGTTTGTGAGGAGTTTTATTATTGTTTGTACTACACTTTTTATGTCCTAATTAACTGCTCAACACGACTTTTTAATCTTTCTTGTTTGTAATCTTTGATTTTTAAAGACAAGAAAATTCAGATTTGTACCCTCTATGGTCTTTTATGAGACAAGGCTATTGCTACAGAGACATAGAGCCAAAATGTAGTCAAGACTGCATGCTCTGAAAGCTGTGCTGTTGTGAGGCAGAGCTGACACACACATCAGTAGTCATGAATCTGGTGTGTTTGAAATTATCTGTGTTAAAGGCAAGTAGTTACCTTAACTAATGCAACAAGCTGGTAACAAAAGACAGGCATTGCCAAACAGCTTTTGTACTGTTGGGATTGCTGGGATTTGCATGTAAAAACTTTGTTGATTAGCTTAAACCTAGCTCATACCTCCATTATATATGTACTGCTTTTCTCTTTTGAGGTTGTGACCATCATTGCCATCAGATTTCGCAAACTAAGCAGATTTTAACAATTCTGTGTAGTTGTTGCATGCAAACATGGACACCGTATGCGATCATTGGGAAAGACAAATGCTCTTGTCATGTGGCATAATGTACTCAGTGTCCAGATAGCAGAAAACCACAGCAGTTAATGATTGGATGGGGTCACACTGATGTTACCAGTTTTTTGTTTTCTTTTTCCTGGCGTAAATGACAAAATAAACTTATGGTCTCTGATCCGGTTTAAGATCAGGCTCACCGATACAATTTCAAAAAGTGTCTTTCAGTGGTTTCCTTCCATCCCTAAAAGTTATGCCGCTCACGCAAATAACATATTTAGCCAGGCTAATAAAGCTTATTTTCTTTATGTTATCACATTTGTATCCCATGTTTTCTTTAAAAACTAGAATAGAATAGAACTTTACTTGTCATTGCAACAAGTACAACGAAATTGCAAAAGCCCTTCAGTCAGTGCAAAACAGTGTAATACGATAAAGTATGGTGCAAAATAAAAATAAAATGAAATAATAAGATAAAAATATAATAAAATAATAAAGGTAAGGTGCAAAATAGAATAACAGAGTATGATACCGTAAGTAATGAGAATAAGGTGCAAGAGGGAATGATAAAGGTGCAAAATAGCTGCCATGTTCTGGTGCAGTAAATGACATGAGGTAATTATTGACATGAGGTAGTGATATTAGCCTTTGTTCAGGACTGCTGTTGGGTAGAAACTATCTCTGAGCCGGTTTGTCCTTGCAGTGATTGACCTGTACCGCCTGCCTGACGGTAGCAGATTAAACATGCCGTGTCCAGGGTGAGAGGGGTCCTGGGTTATTTTTCCCGCCTTTCGGAGGCAGCGGGAGTGGTGCAGTTCTTCGAGCGTGAGGAGAGGGCAGCCGGTGATTTTTTGGGCCGTGTTGATGATCCTTTGCAGTGACGTTCTCTGAGCCACCGTGCAGATGGTGTACCACACGCACAGACAGTACACCAGGATGCTCTCGATGGTGCACCTGTAGAAAGACACCAGCAGTCTCTGGGGGATGTTGTTCTTCCTGAGCACCCTCAGGAAGTGCAGTCTCTGCTGGGCCTTCTTCAGTAGCTCCGAGGTGTTCACAGTCCAGGTCAGGTTCTTCTCTAAGTGGACTCCCAGAAAGCGGAAGTCCCCTACCCTCTCCACACAGTCCTCGTTGATGAGTAGACGGTGGAATGTCTGTTTTAGTCCTCCGAAAGTCGATGATCAGCTCCTTGGTCTTAACTGTGTTGAGGAGCAGGTTGTTATCTCTGCACCACCCAGTCAGCTGCTCCACCTCAGCCCTGTATGCGGACTCATCCCCCCCAGAGATGAGCCCTACTGTGGTGTCGTCGGCGAACTTGATGATGGTGTTACTGGGGTGTGCAGAGGTACAGTCCGATGTGTAGAGGGTGTAGAGCAGAGGGCTCAGCACGCAGCCCTGGGGGGAGCCAATGCTGAGGCTGATGGTCCCGGATGTGCGGTCTCCCACCCTCACCCTCTGCCTGCGGGCCGACAAGAAGCTGTAAATCCACATGCAGATGGAATGTGGAAGTCCAAGGTCTCCCAGTTTACCCACCAGTTTGTGAGGAAGGATGGTGTTAAACGCGGAGCTGTAGTCCACAAAGAGCATCCACGTGTAGGTCCCCTGCTGCTCCAGGTGAGACAGTGACACAACTAACCTTGAAAAATTAATAAGTCAATGGCTTAGTCTGGCTGTATGCTCTGCCTTTGATGGGATGGTCAGGGGTTTGAGCCCAGGTCCAGCTGTCACATGTGAATGTGTCCTTGGGCAAGACACTTGACCCCAAGTTACTCCTACCTCTGTGTCAGTAACGTGTAGGTGTGTTAGCTAATATTAATGGACAACTTGCATAGAAGCTTGGGACCATCAGTGAGTGAATGTGAAAGTAAATGGGTGTAAAATCGCTCTGAGTCATTGGGGAGACTGTTAAAGCATCATTCAGGCTCAAGTTTACCATTTACCAATTTTCCCCTTCTTGACACATACATATGTCAATCATGACAATAGCATTCAGTGACTGGTTTGAGTCACACTTTCAGTGTGGCCAGTTCTTTGGGTTATAAGGACAAGATTTTTTTTAGCACTGGCTGCCATGATGACATTGGAAAAGACATAGGCCTTAGGTGAAGTTTAGGGATGAATTCAAATCAATAGCAATTGACTTATCTGTTATATAGGTGTTAGGAGCATTGGTAGCGCAGTCTGATGGTGCACTTGGTTGGTAATCAGAAGGTTGCAGGTATGAGCCCAGCTCTGGCTGTCACATGGCAATGTATCCTTAGGCAAGACACTTAACCCCAAGTTGCTCCCACTGCTGTGTGGGTATGAATCTGAATGTGTTGGTTGATACTGATGGATAACTAACATAGAAATTCCAACTATCAGTGAGCGAATGTGTGAGTGAATGGGTGTGAATGGGTAGATGTGACCTACAGCGTAAAGCTGCTTTAAATAGTCATAGACCAGAAATGTGCAATAAAAGTTGAAGTCCATTTACCATTTACCGTGTCTTATTGAAATATATCAAAATAATGAAGCAAAGACATCATTACTGCTCTGAAATTATACTAACACAGCAAGAGAGCTAATCTTTTTTTAATTCTTCTGTCATTTAAAGTTATCTGTGTCTTTTATAACACCCTGTACCTACTTTTTAACCAAAAAAAAACCCACATTAAATAGAAAGAAAACAGCAAATACAGAGGGGGAAGGCTGCTCAAACAACAAATGATGGATTTTGTTGTCATTGCAGTGCAGTAAACATGTAGCACAGCCCCCGCCTCCCTCTCTCTCTCTCTGGAGGTTTAAGAACACGTTATTGATTTTACTGTCGCTGTTCCATGCAGCATGGTGGTGGCAGATTTCTGAGGGCATTGGTGAGTGAAGGCCATTGACATGGCCTCTTGTGTTGGTGGGAAATGAACCTGGAGAGGAAGCTACAGAGGGCCAGTATGAAATCCCCTAGGGGATCTCTGTTCACATTTAGTGACCTTGCAGAGGCTGTTGGGTTCATTCCTGTCGTGTTGACTATGTTTGTATGATCATTAAGATTCAAAGTGATGTCTTGAGTTGTTAGTCGAGCACCATTCAGTTTACATTCTAATACAAATGAAGGATATGCTCCTCTTGCAGCTTAAGGGTTTGTCCCTTTAGCTCAATTTTGGCTTCCGCAAAGGTAGACTTTCCCAAACATCTGTAGAGTCGAGCACACTTTGAACAAGGACATAAATAATGCTGTCAAATCACAGAAACCCACTGTTTGTACACCTTGTTCTTTGTTTTATTCATCTCAAGAACTACTGATCTTACTTCTAAAGTATTAAGTTAGTCAGATAACAAAAGCGCATCTTACTTTTTATCCACTTTATCTTGTTACTTTGTCAGCCTTTGAAAACTTTGACATGTTCAAGTGCTCTGTACAGCTCCGCTGCACAGACGAAAAATCTCCTTATTCATTTAAAAAGCATATGTGATTTTGATGCTTTTTATGACTTGGTGCTGGTGGCTGCAGAAGCAGGTCATCATGTTTTTCAGGTTTTAGTCCATCTGCACTTCCATCTATCCATCTGTCCAACTGTCAGTGCTGTTATTGTGGACATAGTGTTCTCAGGAAGGTTTTAGGAATTTTCCTCAACTTTGCTAATGACCAAAAAAAATTGTCCTGCTTATATTTGAAATTCAGAGGTCTTAGGTCAAGGTGATGTAGTCTCATGTTCATGCCTTGCTTATAGAAGCAAAGTCTTCAGAATACTTACAGGGATTTTCTCCATGCTTTGCAAATTTCTCCACTCTGACCCAAGAATAATGAGAAGAATGTAATATCTCAAAGCTTTGAGGTGTTTTCAAAAAACTGAAACTGAAAATTGAAATCTACTTTGATTCAAAGATGAACTGATTTGATTTTAGAGGTTCACGCTCAAAGATCATTCTGCCTGATTATAGTTTTGAATGCATTGTCACCAGATATCTGTCAAACATCACACAAAAGTCCCCTTTGACTGGTCTATGCACTGAGTAGTTTTTTGAGGTCAAGGCATTTGGTCTCAAGCCCCTCCTCATAACATTACAGCTAATAAAACTGATTTTGCAGGACTTGCTCTTAAGTCAAGGACATTGTCTGTCATGATCATCATGTGCCTGTTCGTCGAATATCTCAAAAAAGTTCTAGGATTTCTCCATCCAACTTGTCAATATGTTGAACCTGTTAGAATTTGGACGTCACATGTCAAGTTTACTGAGTCTCATGATCATTCTTGGCTTGTTAGTATATTTTAGGACAATGAACGGAACTTTCTTTAAGCTTTGTCCACTCTGATTTAAGGATGAGCGGATTCGATTTTAGAAGTCAAAGATCAAGGTCCTGGACCTCATGATGATCCCTTTTATAAGAACATTATCTTTTAGTAACATTTTGAGGAACTTCAAACCTGGTTCAAACGTCCTTTTACCTTTATTGACAGATTAGACTCCTGGATTTTAAAGCTATGTCCACTGATGGGCAGATGTTTTTGAAAGTACAGCTTTTTGTGTGCTTTGGCCTTCTTTCCACACGTACACTGCATTTTCAGTCACTGAAAAACTCCTGCCAAGGTTAAGATTTTCAGAAAATACCTTGAGTGTCTCCGTGTGGACAGGGATAGCAGCATTATTTGGCTAAAACGTCACCCATACCCATCTGTCCTCTGAGGGAGTTAACACAATGCAGCATTATCACTGTTATTTAAATGTGCTGCAGCAGGCATTGCTGAACTGTTGCTGTTTCGAGTGTTGCTGACTGGACAATTTCAACAGGTTACTTTGGTTACCAAGAGGGCCACAATAAAATCGCCCTATTTGTTAAAAAAGAACAAACATGTCTAGCTGACATAAGAAGTTGCTGGGACAACATTGATATGTAATAATATTGAAATGCAATTAGGGATGCTTAATCTAATGGATTAAACACATGATTCAATCAGCTTAAGCTACTTTTGATGCAAGTAGCATTCATCATCGTTCAGTCATATTTTTTGCTGTCTTCTTAGATTTGGTCAGGTTTTCTTCATGTACAAAGAGAAAATGGTCCACACACCAGAAGCTGTCCCTATGTCAGTTTTCATAAGGACTATCACAAGAGAAGTATACACTTTGGGTCCTACAACTTTAACATAAATGAACAGAATGGAAAAAAAAAAACCTCACTTTATACTCGCATCACATGAAGAGTCACCTGGCCCTTTATGTGATCCTTACAATTATAAAAGAGGTAATTTTTTAATCTGTTTGTGCTATTTTTTGTGTCTACCACCAGGTATTTAACTTTTTATTTCTTCATGTACATACATTTTTTAACTTTTTAAATTACTGGCGGACCGCATTGAGGGAGATAGAGGGTCGCATTTGGCCACAAGTCTCCCAGTTGCCTACCCCTGATTTTACCATCAAACATACTTTCAGCTGTTCCCTCACAATGTTGGCTGCCTCAAAAGTAATACAAATGCTGCCAACATTTAGGTGCAGAGTGGGCGTTACAGTTTCACATGTGACTGTATTGATTGACCCATTGCTATCTGTAGCTGCCATGGTAACAACAGATGTTGAAAACCAACAAAAGCACTCATGGATGCTTTTAAATAACAGAATTTGATCAAGATTATAAGATATGTCTAATTTGAAATATAAATAAAGAAATATGCTCTCGAAATGCCTGCTAACACCAGTTAACGTGGTCACAAGTTAAAACAAAACACTACTCAGACTTTTGGTTGGACTAGTTTGGAAGATGAGATGAATAGACTGATATTGTTACATTGCAAAAAACAGCCTAAAGCTCATTGTATTTACAGTCTACCTGCTCTTTCATACCTCACAGCGGTATGAAACTGCCAGGTTTTATTCACAGCATGAAGAGTTTTCAGGCTCTTATCTGAGAAAGTCTTACATTCCTGTGTGTGCCTATGTTTGCATGTGTGTTTACACAGCTCATAACGCCACTGAACTGTCCCTCTGAGTAATTAAGAGCTTTCCCCCTTGATCCACTCAGGCAACACAGGGGGATTGGCTCCACTCAATACACCCAGGATCCCATCACCAGGCAAGTAAACAAGGAGCCAAAACAGAGAGCGCCGTGCAGCCGACAATCAATTTCTTCACATTTTTCCCCAGTCACCAAATTTATGATAGTCTGTTATGAATGAGAGTAAACCAGCTCGATGTTTGGAGCTGTTCAGTAACAGACAGAACGATTTGTCTTTACGCTGTGAGAGGAAATTTAGAAGTATGAGTGTGAAAGTGTAGGAGAAGCTTTTTTAGAGTAACACACTGATGGAGGCAACTGGAATTGACCCACCAACGCCTCCAATTACAGGCAGTTAAAATGAGATCACACTGCAACTTTGCATTCTTTTTTTTTAATTAAATATCACACTCAAGAGCAACTTTGTGGATCATCTGTGTGCATTTAATTATTAGTACATCCTCTTCCTCATAAATTTGACCTTTTGGCCCAGACTAAACACATGACACTGCTTGCAATTGAGTTCAAAGTTGACTGCAGGATAATTTCTTTGATTTACCAGCAGTTCTGCAGTCAAGAAAACGAGAGGAGAGTTCACTGATGAGCCCATCCAAACTGAGAGCCTTGCTCATCCTTCTTTTTTGCTTTCTGCAACCAAAAACTCCTTTCGGTAAAGAGACATCTGTTTGTACCGACAATTCCCGCTCATCAGCCATGTCTCCATTCATGAGGCTCTGAGCTGGTTGATTTTCAGCTACCTTTACAGTTGTATACTGAATTACAAACATTGCTTTTCCATTACTTCTCTTTGATGTAAGTGGTTCAATCTTAGTTTTCTTTTACTGACTAAGTTTGTTGGTTAGTTTATTTTACTTGCCTGCATTAATTTGCAAGACATTTGTTTGTGGCATGTTGGTACTGGATCATTTTGTAAGGACTCTTGCTGGTTTTCAAGTTTCAGTCTCTTTAAATTTAGCTGCCAGAAAATTGAACCACTATACACTCTTCGAAAAAAGTTTGGCAATGTGCTTTGGTCAATTATTTCTCCTATTTACTAATACCAATTGTTATTGTATTTTACATTATTGGGAAGCCTCATTAGTCACCTTTACAATAAGGTATAACCTTTAAATATTGTTCATTTCTAGAATGAGCAACACAGCTAATTGTGTGGGTAGCACCCCCATAAAAAGTGCCAAAATACCCTGCCACTCAAGCTGGTGGTTAGATATGCAAAGTGGCAGTATTATTTGGTGTCACCCCGGTATCACTCCCAAACTTAGGACCAATTTCTGAGTCTGGTGAAGTTAAAGACAGACCATGAAGTGGGTGTCCCAGGAAGGCAACACTCCAAGAAGATTGGATGTTTATCCTAGCTTTACTGAGGAACTGTACAATTTCTTCTAGGAGAGGATATTTCAGTACATTTTGGGGGGTGCTACCCAAAAAATGACTTGCTCAATGACTTGAAATGCAGAAACAGCTTTGTTTAGCTTGAAACAGTTTAGAAGTATTATGTGCCATTAAATAAGAATCAAGCAGCATTTACTCTGGAAGGTGGTACTTGTCAGGCAGAGTGGTCCTTGTTGGGTCCTTGTTCAGTTTGGATGGATTTCATACCCGCTACAAACCAAAGTCTGGTTCGCTGAGAAGCAAATCAAGACCCCCTGTTTTCAGATGGACCAGGGTTCTGCTCTGACGTAATGTGAGCTTTCACACCAGCTTAAATAAACTGAGCTTTCCAAGTAGCTGATCAGCTACTTGAATTAACAAGCAGCTAATCAAGCTTTTCAAAATGGCTGGTTTGTGTATAGGATGTTTAACTGGATTTTTTTTTTTATAAATGTGGCTTATTAAGAGTAATGCAACAAAATATTAAACAAGCTTTTGGAGTGCTTTATGGATGCATTATAGCGTTTCTACTTTCTTTTACTGTTTTGTTTGTACTTATCTTTGTGGAGATACACGCACGTTTGCAACCTTTAAAGCCACATAGTATGTCAATCAAATATTAGTCATAGTCTTAAATACAAGTCTGGTATTTGTTGTTTAATAATAACTGTCAAAAAGATTGATTGATTTTTAAAGTCATCCAATTGTCTTCATTTTTTTGTTTAAATAACATGCCTTGTTATGAAGAAAAAGAACACGCTCGCTGTTCCAGATACATTTGTGTGGATACACACATGCCTCCAAAATGTCCCCTGAGCCCACACCAATTTGAAACAGGCAAGGTTATTCATAAGGAGATAGATGTTGCTTTTTGTCTCTGCTGTCATTTGACGATCCATCTTAATGCATGATAATACTTGGCTGTGAGGCTTCTCCCTGCACCACTTTCTACACGAATGCCTCCAGTTTGTCTGTAACAGAGCGCTGATGATTAAGATGAATTACAGCTCACAGGTGGTTTACTGTCCACATCAATGGCTGGAGAGGTGAAAAAAGGCCATTACATTTATCTTTAAGAAAGTGTTAAAGCCCTCCAGATTAAAATAGATGGTAGGGGGATGTATTGCACTGGATGTACAAGCTCTGTAGATGTAATAGAAGTCAAGATTAATTCAGGCAATTTAATCATGACATAAAAATGAACCGAATAGCTCACATATGTATATCAGCTGGAGCAATTTTGTCATACCATTGATTTAGCCACATATTTTCGCATTGTGCACATTAAAATAAGGTTTATGAGCAACATCTTAATGGAAGGCTTATTGGTCGTCCATTTTGCACCCTTACTTGTCTTACTCCTCCATTTACCAACGACAATATATGAGTCACTAATGGAAGAAGCCAAGTCCTGCATCTAAAATATCGGGCACCTTGTCTGCTGCAGTTTTCATTGGTATATGGCAAGGCGAGACGTTACAGCACTTTCCCCTTGATACCAAATCAATATGTTGACATGTGTGGCTGAGCGTGCTTTGACCGTAATGTCCTCTTAATTAAATGTGTTGCAGTATTTGCTGAATTTGCACCAGTGTCCTGTTTGTTGCATCTGTATTCAGCCTGTAAGGATAATGCTAGTCTATCTTAACCATCTCAAACTAAATAGGATGTCTCTTTGTTATCTGACATTTATTTTGCCTGTGGCAAGGACAACTTTTTTAAAGAGAGTTTTTTTATGTACCAATAATCTCTGTAAGGCTTACAAACAAGGCAAAGAAACCTGTTGACGTATACGTATGTCTTACATCTCAAATTATTTCATATTTTGTACTGAATCATTCCCTTTTAACTGGAAATAAATTCAGATTTTTTTTTTTATCCCCTTTCCTGAATTCCCCTATCAGGAAAATTCCCTTGATCCAACAGTCAAAGAAGCAAAATGAAGTTTTATGTTCATCGCTTTATGCAGATGGTACAGCGCTTTTGTATACAAAGTTATTTATAAAACAAGCAAGTATTGATTTTTTTACATAAAAAGTTAAAGGAGCAATCCAGTTTTTTCTGAGTAGTATTGCTCAAGGCATATGACACCAAGCCAGCTCTGCCCCTAAGGGAACTGACACTAATCAATGATGCCACCGAAAGCCACATAATCAACCCACATTAAGGTAAAAGCTACACAAAAAATGATGTTGGCTCAACTAGACACTACAATAAGATTGTTCACAAAGCCTCTGCATTTAGAACTACTTCATGAGGCAACATATGGGCTACATGTCCTTCCACCAGCCACTTGCTGCTGTCCTCTCATCAGCTGTTCATGTCTGAGTGCTGCAGTGGGGTCAGTAAGCGGCCAATAGAGCACAAACTGATGTAAATATAACTCACCTGAATATTCAGAAGATAGGGTGCTCCTGTTTTTATCCCATTTGTAAAATTGGGCTAAACTAACAGTCACAGTACCAATTTTTGTCCCACCATGATCAAAAAGGTCTCTTCCACTGTGCCATTTGGAAGTTTTGATCGAGAAATGGGACATTTAAAGGGGGTGGGGTGGTTAAATTTTGCATTGAAGTCAAAGTTATGATATTGACAATCCTAATGATTCAATTTCAACCAGTCAAATACAATTCTGTAAGTTGAGATAAGTTAAGCTTGTGGCTGCATGGGTATAAACTCCCAGATTATCCACATTTGTGCTTGTACGCTGCAGTTTTTTGTGCCAAATCTTAATGTGTGTCAAATGTGAAGTACTGTGTGTGAGTTCAGTCATGAGCAGACACATCATTGGAGGGTTGTAAAAGTTGTATAATTATGACAGGCAGACATGGTGTTGTTACTGAGTGTATTATCGGCTCTTTTTACAAGGAGAGGGGTCTTTGGGGTTTTATCATGTCTTACTGTCCTTTTCACTGAAGCTGATATGTGGTGTGAGGCATTCTGAAATGGATCTAATTCAATAAAGTCTGAGGATGCCTCTACAGTGATGTTCATGAGTAGTTAAGTGACATGACTACTTGTTAAGCCAGTATTACTCAGTGTGAACACTGGAAGCTTTGGATGGTGCAGTGCTGCTCAGCATGGCTTTAAAGGGGTTTTCCAACTCCCCCAAAATTGGCTTTAAAGGAGAATAGAAAAAAAAAATCCATATTTGCTTTTCAATTATCTCTTCTTTATGGATAGGATCTATGTCCAAGAGTCATAATGAGTGTTTTCCCCTCTGTTGCCTTCACAGCTTATGTTACGGCTGCCTTTAACGACTGTGCCTCTAACCCTTCAAACGCCTCGTTGGCTGAGCAGGGGCCGCCCTCCTCCCTCCGTCCTGATCCCATTTGTCTTTTACGATCTGCACTCTTACATGTCAGGTCATCTGTTTGTCTGTCTTCCCTCCCTTTTGTTCGCCTGTGGGGCTGGATAAACGCTGGATAAATTCAATCCCATTTGGGATTTGGCAATCGAGCAGATGGTGATTAGATGGTAGTTTGTGCTGTAAACTGTTATCTGTTCAAGCAAAAATGGATTTGCACTGAATGTGCTTTTAAAGTTGGGCTACTTGCTGCTCATGTATGAATAGATAACACTATCACAAAACCTAGAAAACCTTTTATGAAGCAGTAACTGGGGGATAGATGTAAAACGAGTGCTCAGTGGTTGTGTAAATCCTGCATGTAACAATACTTTGTGATCCATCTGGGAAAGACTTTTTATTCTTCATGTGTTGTGTAATCATTCTTGTGAAATACATTGGACTTATAGGAACAAAGTAATGGCATTGGTTTTATGTAGGCCAAGGACAGCAACTGCTAAAATGAAGTGCAGCTGTTTGTATATTTAAGGGACAATGCAATCAATACTGGAGTTACAAACATTGCAAGGTATATTTTCTTGGGCTGTCAGCATTATGAATTAAATTTTGATGAAAATAAGGTTTTCAACTTAACAAAAAATATGTTTTAGATACATTAATGGCATATTATTTTTAACTTGTATGTGTCATGACGGTGTTGTAACAAGGATACATCTCATCTTAATGGACCTCTGCTTTCACAGTGATGGAAATAAGGACCCCACTACTCCTCTGAATGTCATATTTTATTTTTATAAATAACATTCAGACAGCTCAGTGGACAAGTCAAAAGTAATCTGCACCTGCTGGTACTTAAAAGATGCATTTTTTATATTTTATATTTTATATTTTATATTTTTACTGCTTGTTTGTCCATTTGTCTGTTTGTCTGTCCATCAATCCATCTGTAAGCAAGATAAATCAATCGATCAATCAGTCAATCTGTATTTGTATAGCACCAGTTCATAGCAGGTGTTATCTCAAGACACTTTCCAATAGAGCAGGCTGAAGCCATTCTCTTCATTCTGTAGATACACATGCATGTATACAAATTCATATATAGATATATTTGTATATAAACATGCATACATCCACATATGTTTCCATCCAGGCAGAGACAAAGGGACTGAAAATAAGAATTTTTGATAACAACAAACCCATGGATGCCCAGATCCAAAGATCAAATGGAAAGAGTGCCCTACAGATTTGAATTACATCTTCTGAGAGTGCTGATCATGGCACAAGTAAGCATTGATCAGATTTATGTGGTGATCCAAATACAGATGTGGATCCAGGACCTTTTTAAGGATCTATTAAGATGGGGCAGTTTTCTTCCTTTTTTAAATAACTCAAAAAGTTCACAACTGATTTTGATGATATATTTAGGGAATGTCATAGCAAAGGATTTGCTAACATTTTGTGATATAACAATGATGAGAATAACTGCGCTAACAATGTCAGAAATGCCTCAGCGAAGGTTTGTCCCTTCAGAACACTTCCAGTTTCATTTACTTTTTAATACCTGTTAGAAGTTTTACTTTCCATAGTTTGGCCAATGTCAACACATACCAGAAGTTTATTTTCTTTCAAAATAAAAGCTGATTTTATCCAAACAGTTGGGAGTCACTTCATAATGGGAAGTACATGATTGATATTCAGGCCAGGAGTTTGACTGCATCCCAGGCTATTTTGTGCTCAGTAACCAGTAGATCAAAAATCTCACCCTAATAATATTCTCATGACACCTTTGAACAGATTGTTGAATTGCTTCATTAGTGACAACTAAAGATCTTAATTGTGTATGGGTCAACACAAGAGCTAGGCAACATATCAAGTTTTTTGGATGCATTGATATATTTTTAAACAAGATATGGGGTAAGACAATATCTTATTTACCAATATAATTTGTTTTGTATTAAGATAATTCACCCTTGATGCCTGCAATAAGTTCCAAAAAGCTGGGACAGGGACATGTTTACCACTGTTACATCACGTGTCCTTTTAACAACACTCAATAAGCATTTGAGAACTGGGGACACTAATTGTTGAAGCTTTGTAGGTGGAATTGTTTCCCATTCATGTTTGATGTACAACTTCAGTTGAACAGGGTCTCTGTTGTTGTATAATGTGCAAAACATTTTCCATTGGAGACAGATTGGGACTGTGGGCAGGTAAGTCAAGTACTGCACTCTTTTACTATGAAGCCACACTGTTGTGACACATGCAGAATGTGGCCTGAATTGTCTTTCAGGGACAGCAGCAGGGATGTCCCTAAGAAGGGCGTCTCTTGGATGGCAGCATATGTTGCTCCAAAACCTGTATGTAACTTTCAGCATTAATGGTGCCTTCACAGATTTGCAAGTTACCCATGCCATGGGCACTAACACCCCCCAATACCATCACAAATCCTGTCTTTTGAACTTTGCACTGATTAAATCTGAATGGTCCTTTTCCTCCTTAGCCTGTAGGACTCAACTCAACTTTCAAAAACTCAGAGACGCCAGCAGGAGTTCTGGGTGTGGATGTAGATTTTTAATGCAGTGTAGCCTGAACGATCACAGGTGATCAGTGTTGGTTTTCGGCCTTGCTACTTGCATGCAAAGATTTCTCCAGAACCTCTGGAGCATTTGATATTATGGACAGTAGATGATAAAATTCTAAAATTCCTTGCAACTTTATGTTGACAAACGTTCAAACTATTTGCTCACGTATATAGTTGTTCACAAAGTGGTGAACCTCCCCCATCCTTGCTTGTAAGCAACCAAGCCTCTCGGGGATGCTCCTCTTATACCCAGCCATTACACTCACATGTTTCCAATGAACCTGTTCACTAGTGAAATCTTCCAAACAGGTGTTTTTTGAGTATTTCATCTCTTTTGTTGCCCCTGTCGCCCACTTCTTGGAGCGCGTTGCAGACATCAAATTCAAAATGAGTGAATATTTGCAAGAAAACAATTACCTTTGTCAGATTGAACATTACATGTCATGTCTTTGTTGCATATTCAATTGAATGTAATTCAGTAAGGATTTGCAGCTCATTGTATTCCATTTCAAATATGTTTTATGTAACATCTCAATGTTTACATCTGTTCCCTTGGTTGTTTTCTATCGCGTCGCTCCCTAAACAAACCTGTTTTTTGGTGGGGTATTTTACACTTACATGATAAAGCAACTGCTCAGGTGGGGGATGGAAAGATTGACCTTCAGGTGTAGTTCCTCTCTGTCAAGGTGGCTAGAGAGTTGTCAAAGCTGCAAGGAAAAATCCATTACTGTGGTATGGCAGAGGAGTTATAATGTCCATCTTCAAATGTCGAGCTGCTGCATCTTTACTGTTGGCCATGTGTTCACCCTCAGGGACAGTGGTTGGAGTAGGACAGATCAAATGGGCTCCTCATTTAAGAAAAAAAAATGCAGACGTCTCAGTTTTTGATTCCCTCATTATAATTTGGACTAAGCCTGATGGATATGAACTGAAAATGACTTTGAAGCAATAGGCCATGTCAACATGTACAACTGTGGGAATTTTTAGAAGTGGAGAAGACTGTTTAGGATAAGAACCATTCCCTCCATTAAAGAGTCTTTCCAGTGATCTACACTTCTCTGTACAAAAGTATTGGCAAATTGAATTTGTCACTGTATTTATCTTCAACACTTCAAGACCATGTCAGTAATTCATGATGAAGTTGGGCCTGATATTCAAAACCACAGTAAGTTCTGAGCGCTTAAGGGGGATGTGTAGGTTTGAGATCACTATGAAACAATGTGCTGGGGAATAACTGGGAAAAAAAATTATGTTCTTTTTATATTTTAAAACACAACAGTGAGCTCTGGAGTCATTTTATTTTACTTTTACATTAAAACGTTCAACTACCTGTCATGTAACCTGACATGCCAGATGGACAGTTTCATATTGGAAATATTTCACTAATCCATCTGGGAAGGAGCTCCTGAGCTGTTTTCAGGGGCAGAACCTTCAAAACAACAGCAGCTTGTGATTGGACGATCTTTCGGCTCGTCACACTCATCACAGACCAATCTACATCGAGCAACGCTGCTATCTATAATGTAGCATACATAGCGGCTACACATAGCGGCTAACAGCTAACAACAGTTAACAGCCGTTAGTGCTACGGCTACTTCCTTTCATTTCCCTAGGATTGAACTCACGATTCCCGTGGCAAGAGACAGTGACAGTGCTGCTGCGCCACAATGAGCACGGCTAACAATGGCTAACAACAGTTAATGGCCATTAGCCCTATCGGCTAACCGTTAGCCGCTAGGGCTAAACACGCAGTCACTTCCTGTTGTTGTCACGTCATATCCACAGTTAAATAGAGCTGTTTTGAGCCTAGATTTGAACATTGTCAGAGTAGAGGCCTGTCTCACATCTTCAGAAAGACTGTTCCAGATTTTAGCTGCATAAAACTGGAACCCTGATTCCCCATGTTTAGTCCTAACTCTGGGCACCAGCAGGAGGCCGGTCCCTGAGGTCCTCAGAGTCTGAGATGGTTCATGTGGCACTAACATGTCAGAGATGGACTTTGGTGCTAGGCCGTGGAGAGACTTGTACACAAGCAGAGCTGCTTTAAAGTTTATTCTCTGAGCCACAGGAAGCCAGTGTAGGGACCTGAGCACAGGACTAATGTACTCGTCCTTCCTGGTTCTGGTCAGGACCCGAGCAGCAGCATTCTGGATGTACTGCAGCTGTCTTACAGCTCATTTGAAGAGGCCAGCGAGCAGGCCATTACAGTAGTCTAACCTACTGGAGACAAATGCATGGATAAGTCTAAGTCAGGTTTAGGCACTATACCTTTGATTTTGGCAATGTTTTTTAGATGGTAAAAGGCTGCTGATGTTATTGATTTGCTGTGGCTGTTAAAGTTCAAGTCTGAGTCCATTATTACCCCGAGATTTCTAACCTGATTTGTAGGTTTTAGAGAGAGAGACTGGAGGTGACTGCTGACACTTTCTCTTTGTTTCTGACCAAATCCGATGACTTCAGTCTTGTCTGAATTTAGCTGGAGAATGTTGTTTTGCATCCACGCACTGACCTGTTGGATGCAGTGACAGAATGAATCCACTGGTCCATATTCACCTGCTGTCAGTGAGACATAGATCTGAGTGTCGTCTGCATAATTGTGGTAGGACACATTATTACTTTGTATTAACTGGCCTAAAGGCAGCATGTAGAGATTGAACAGAAGGGGTCCCAGGATTGACCCTTGGGGCACCCCACAGGTCAAGGCCATGTGGTCTGAGACACAGTTACCAATTTCAACAAAGTACTTCCTGTCTCCTAGGTAGGAGAAGGATGTTTTTTTTCCTCTACACGTATACTTTTACTTTTAAAGACGAATATGTGAGGCGTGAGAGGAAGAAGAGACCGGTCAGGATAAGAAGAAATAACAGCTGAAGAGGAGAAATCTTGTTTTAATGCGATATGAACCAGCAGAGAGTCGGGTGAGTGAGGAGTGTAAGCTAGGGATCTCTGATGAAGTGTTCTTACTGAAGATGACCACATTTTCACCTGAAGCACAGAGTCATCACAGCCAGACAGGCAGACAGGATTTACTCTGTGAATCTATGGGAGGAGAGACAGATGTCTGGATAAGTCACTGTGTGTAAAGTTCATCAGACCAGAGGAAGACGTTCTTATTACAGTTAGTGAGGTTCTCTGTGCGTTTTACCTCTTACTGGTGAGTCCAGTTGTGAGCCTCCGCCACCTGCTCCTGACTTTACACTGTTGTATTCAGTTTGGTTTGGTTGCAGTTACTGTTCACATCCCTGTTTCCTGTTAAGCTGTTTCAACTTAGAGGCCTTTGACAACCTAAGACATGAGGACTTTTACTGTGAAGAGTCATTTAGCTTGACTTTGCTTCAGCAGCGTGACATCCAGCATTATATGACAGGAGGAGATACAG
The DNA here is from genome assembly GCA_037902135.1 of Cetoscarus ocellatus. Lineage (NCBI taxonomy): Eukaryota > Metazoa > Chordata > Actinopteri > Labriformes > Labridae > Cetoscarus > Cetoscarus ocellatus. The sequence continues at coordinate 768,591 of JBAMNC010000845.1, read as the reverse complement.
TAGACACCTGTGCAGAGTTTATTCACTTACATGTTGGAGAAAAATAGACTTAAACCTGACATTTATGAAGCTGACACAAGCAAAATATTGACCCAACTTATCAACAAGTAAAATTGATTGTAAGAATGTTAAGATGGTGTAACTATAACATTAAATGTGCGCTGTACATTGATTATAATTACAGTCACGTAACATGATTTCCTTTTATGACGTAATACGACGTGGTGTAGGGAAATAAAACGTTCTGGCAGCGTCAATGAAAACAGGCACTTTTTCATCAATTTTGAACCTCTGTCTTGTGGGAAAACTTTGAAAATCAATTGTTACCTGACATAACAGGTCTTGTTGAAAAAGATTTTGTAAAACAAATTGAACCTGCACATCTTTAACCCAGACTTCTATTCAGTGATAAAAAAAAAAAAAAAAATACGCAGATAAATGCACAAGTGGTTGTGCTTTATCTTTGACAACACTTTCTTCATTTTAAATAAGACAGTGTTGGAGCAAGTCTCAGCTCAGAAGAGACACTGTTCCATTCTTTAGGTACATGAATATTGAATATCCTCTCATCAGACTTTTAGAACTGGTCGAGGTACATGGGGATATATCTGCTTATGCACAGAGACTTCCTCAGGTTATGAAATGACAGCGTGTATGATATGCTGTGAACCCAGACCAGCAGTGCTTGATGAAATAAAAGGAGGATTTTGATTTTATGTAAAAACAATAGGCGAACTACTAATGTTTTTATGGCCCGAGGCTGTCAATAAATCTTTGTGTAACTGAATAAATAGATTGTTGAGCTTTAAGACAAAAAAGGTTTGATAGTCAAACCCACCATTACTTGGGACTTTCTCCAAGACAGTTTGAGAATGACATCTTAAGATTCCCCACATATTCTTATTTGAATAGTTATTCATGCAAACTTTAACAGTTTCTTTAAAAAAAATCCTGGATTTGCATCCACAGCTGATTATTTTAGACCTATTTTTGACTGTTTCTTAATTTTACTGCTTTGCTTCATTGTTTAATTGTGTGTATTACTGTGTTTTGTGTTTTAGAATATTATTTCAACTGTTGCCTGTTTGTGCAATTGTATGTAAAGAGCTTTGTAACTTGTTTTTTAAATCACCATAAAAAAAATTTATTGTTATTTTTATATTTGTATTAACAAAAAAATCAGATCACTTCTTCCTTATGCCATGATCAAAATTCCCTGAAATTTTACTCCAAATCCAAGAACTTTTTGAGTTATGTTGCTCAAGGACAGACAGAGAAGCAAACAAACAGACAGACAATATATATTAAACATGAAGGCTGGATGATGACATCCTTCGCATCCTTCATTTTTGCAGTGAACCCTGGGTAACACCCCCACACCAAATAAAGGCTGCAGATATGTGAACTAACTGAAGTGCATAATTTGCTAATGAAAAGTCTGCATCAGGATCCTCAAGGACTTCAGGATTTCACAGTGGAACAGCAGCACTGTGCACTCACACACTAAACGTGAACATGTCTGTCTGTGTGTCCATGAGTGTGCTGTTTGGGATTGAGCCCCTGTCTTTTCAGCAACATCTCATTGGTCTTTTTTGTAAAAACAATACTTAATTTTTCTGAAAGAAGGGGTGTCCAAACTGTGGCCCAGTTGCCAAATGCGGCCCACTGCCCATTTTGAATTGGCCCCTGAAACAGTTAAATGAATGAAGACATATCGATTACAGCAGCAAATCACACCAATCATGCACATTTTCTGCCTTATTTACTTTGTCACAAGGTTTCATTTATAACATATTTTCCAATATTCATCGTTAAGCACTAACATTCTTGCAGTTTACTCTTGTTTTGTGTCTGACAGTGAAGATAAGCCGTCAGTGTCTCCCAGATGTTGCTCAGAAGGTCATTCTCTCCCAGACTAGGTGTGAATCATCAGCTATCAGTGATAGTTTGGGGTTACAAGGGCCCCTTGACAGGTGATAACCCACCCCTAAACCCTAAAACTTAAATACACTAAACGTGAGGAGCGTCCATGTATTCTTCTTTATGCAGCCCTTGATGTAAAAAGTTTGGACACCCCTGTCTTAAAGTGATGGTCCTGAGGATTTCTTCCCAAACTTCACTAATGATAGCATACCAGGGTGCTCAACATGTGGAGGCTGGATGGGTGTAAACAAAGCACAGGTCACCTCTGCAGACGGTGATGTGCAGTGAGAGTTGAGATTGATGAAACTGAAGTTAGTGTCAATCCATGTAAAAAATGAAGTCTGGGTCAAAGCTAAGACTCAGTCAGTCTGCTCAGTCCGAACAGTCAGAAAGAAGCAACAATCCAGTTTCAATCCAGCAACTGATTAATGCATCTGAGGGAAGCTCCTCCCCCGAAAAAGGTCCAAAAGCAGGGGTGGGCAGCCAGTGGCCCTCGGGCCTCATGCAGCCCTCCTTTTCCATAAATTTGGTCCACCAGTCAACTGTAAAATTGTAAAACCTAAAATATGATGATGCCAATTTGCCAAACATCTCAGTCCCATTTTCCTCTTAGGCTCTAAATGCAAGGAAAAAACAGCATGACTCCATTAAAATGGCAACATTTCAATAGTAATCTTGAATAGCTTGAGAGTATTTATTTATATACTCTATATATATAATCTTGAATGTGATTTCTTGTAATGTTTCTGTGTTTTATAACACAGTTCTCCATGCATTTGGAAAAATTAAAAAACAAACCTCAAAAACAGTAGTTTAATGAACTTGAAAAATACCTTTGATTGGCTTGATATCATTTTCAGCTCACTAAATACAGCTTAACTTTTGGTTTTTAGTTTAATGGTATCTTCAAAAATTCTGATGGAAAGTATATGTAGCTTTGCTTTCAGATAGAAACCTTGCACCTCGAAAATGACTGGTTTCCAGGATAAAAATAACTGTAGTGTTTAAAAAAACAAACAAACAAACAAACAAAAAAAAAAATGGTATTATTATAGTTGGCCATCTTTTTTTGTTCTTTTAACTTGTGTAGAATTTAAAATTCCAATCACAGCCATGAAGGTTGAGTACATATTTAGAAAATACAGCAATAGTGAAAATCATGAAAAGAAATTAATATGACGTTCCTGCCCCAATATCTCATCTTTTGTGTTTTTATAGCTATTTTTCATAGTCTTATTGAGTGCCCGCATCACTATGTAACAATTTGGCCCTCTGAATGTAAGATCAACATTAATGTGGCCCTCATTGTCGCCAAACTTGTCCATGCCTTATTTATAGAAAGATTCCCTGAATAAGGAGTGGAGAAATCACCACTTTGGCACAAAGTGATATGATAATTGAATGATTCAGTTGCGAAATTGCAACTAAGATGAATTTGTCAAGCTACATTTTTAACTTCAAGAAGGGTAATACACATACCATTAATAAATAAGATGTGATTTAAAAAAAACTCAGTTCTTTTAAATAAAGCTTAAAGTGGAGGCCAGATCTGAGCAAATGATCAAGTTTGATTTTCAATTATAAGTACTACTTCTCACAATGATGAAAACAGAAGCACAATTCAAATATTACTGCGCACAGGACATGTTGAACATTTTTTGTCTTTCTCTGTCATTATCCTTGTCATTATTTTTAGGTATTTGTATTATTTCACACACATTTTTAGGTATTGCCCATCCTTTTATATTCAAAATGATCATTTTAAAAGCATTAAACTTCATGATTGCATGCAGTGCATTTGTAAAATTAGTGAGTAAGTTTATTTTATAATCATGATCTCAATATCATGATTATAAAATACAATAATTTTTGCTCTTGTCAAGAAGTCCCTTGTGTAGGTGACCACTGGTTATGTCCATTCATCCTATTAACAGATGCTTTTGTCCTCAATGTGTGCAATGGGGGTTCACATCCAGCCTGTGGCACCTTTGATTGTTTTGTATTTTATTTCCCACTCTCTTCCTCCCTAGTTTTCTTCTCTCTCCATCATCCTTTCTCTACAGCGACGGCATAAAAGCTTCAAAAATACATCTAAAAAACAAAAGCCTCCAAGTGAAAGGCATTCACAGATAAACAAGCTTCAAATGTGCCGCATCACCTCGCTCGCTGTGCTGGCTTCAAAAATCTGTTTTTAATATCTTGTTGAATACCAGAGTGTGCGGCATGACCTGTTAGCATGCTGATTATGTGTGAAAAAGGCCACATGATATTAAAAACTCCTCTGTTAAGTGGAGATTATCTCAAATAAAAGGATTTGGTGAATAGTCTGTGACCCTTTTCATCACAGCACTATTGTGTAATGAGATGAAATGATTGCACAAGAGAAACATTTAAAACTGGGTTACTCTGACAGTTCCCTCTGTGAACTGCTCCGACAAACATTCAAAATTTAATCTGTTTATATTTAGCGGCTTCATGATTGAATAATGCGCCCCTTTTTACATGCAAAAAAACAACTGCAGGGAGCCAGCGATAATGAAAAATGGATACATTGGACTTAGTTTTGCAAAAAAAATGTCTCTTCTGCAAACTCTGAAGACCAAATCCATCATTACCAGCATTAAATCCATGTGACATCAAGCAACCTGAGTAAGAGTGAAGGCAAAAATCCAGCCAAGTGGCTCAGAATTAATTCCATCACTGGCTAAATCTTTTTGTAAAGATTTATGGATCTGTAATTAGCATAAACCTGAAGTAGATCGATAGCTATGACATTATCTCTGCTCAAATAATCAGTTTATAGCCACATCAAAACAAGGCTGAGTAAATCATCTGATTTAAGGCATCCCTGCTGTGTTTGAGTTAATGCAGGCTTTTCTGATGACCCTTGGGCTCCAAAGCAAAAATAAATACTCTCAGTAAACTCGTAAAATACACAAGAAGTGCAAACATGATCTGATTGATTCATTTTTGACAGATTTTACAGTCAGATTAGTAACTTAGACTAAAGAGAAGTGCAGGGATGACATTATTTTGTAGGGGATTCAAAAGTTAACATCATGTATGTTCCATCCTGAAAAAGTCTGTTTTTTATGTTTTTTCAAGATTAATTATTTATTATAAGATAATTTGCGATTTTGCATCATTACAGACAATAAACTCTGTGGCAAAAAAAAGGATAGCAGTTTAGAGACATTTAGGTAGCTAATCTGTGCTTATTGTCTACCTAAGCAGAGGCATGAAAAATTAAACGTAAGGGGACCAAAAATAGAGCTTTGTGGGACTCCACATATTTTTTGGACCTTCTTGGCAAAATCCTATCAGTCGTTCATGTTAAGTGAACACGGAGTGCAGCTCTCCTCCTAACTCAGTGAAGCCCTCCAGTTATTTTCGAAGTTTTTAAAATTGCAACCATAACGATAAAAAAAAATACTACTATGACCTATTTTTCAGTCTGATTTGCATTTCAACATGAAAAATGGAAAATTTACACAATAGTTTTAATAATTGGTTTCATCTTTTTTTTTCTTTGGCGGACCTAGCAGATATGGTTTTCTAAAATAGTTTCTGTAAGGTCTTTTATGAAGCATTATTGGTACTTTTAGGTTAAAAAAGTTAGACAAAAGAAAAACATCCAACTGAAACTACTACCATTTGCCAGGTTACTTTTGTTAAAGAAATGTCATTTTCAGTGGGACTTACTGGTAATATAGAGTTAAGATAAATTATTTGATCAAAAGAAAAATGAAATATATAATAGTTACTGAATTAGTAAAGTATCTTTAAATGTTTTAATTGTGTGCTAATCTCGTTGAATTTAGCTTTACTGGTTGATTTTGAGTTTGAAAACATTAAACTCTGATAGGTGACAGATTTTAATTTTTTGGTCATTTACAGGTACTTTTGATGGTTTTGTTAGTAGTACTATTTTAACAATCTTAAACTGAAATACACATGAATGTGACCCTTGTTACAACCAAATTTGTGCATCCCTGGTGTAACATATTTGGAGTGAGGCTCACTCATTGCAGTTTTGTATCTCATATCTTCTTCTGAAATGCCTCTTTTGTGCCACAAAAGACGTGTGAGTACCTTGACAATCCCGACTTATTTAAGTCCACTGATCTTAAGTTAAGTCCACTGAGACAAACAGCTCATTAAGTCACAGAAAACACATATTTTGGAGAAACTCCTGCCAAGGTGAAGACTTTCTGAAGCCCTATTAAGGGAACAGGGAAACAGCTTATTGGGTCCAAAATGTCACAATCTGTCAACCTCTCCTTGGGCTGATGTCACACTTCGCAACACTCTCACTGCTCTTTACACGTGTTGCAGCAGACATTGCTAAACTGTTATTGTTTTAACTGTTGCTAACTGGACTATTTATATGCCAACACAGACTTTTTTGTGCTCCCTCACTATGATGCTGCTTTAAAAACATTCTGATGATACAAACCCTGAGGACTTTTTTGGGTGAGACCCAGCATTGTTGTTTTACAAGCGATGGTGTTGGCTGGTGATCCATGGCTGCATGCGTCTGTGGTTGCTGTGGTTACGACAGATATTGAAACCAACAACAGTACCTGAGAATTTTTTCAGTAACAGGATTTGATCAGAATTATCAGATGCATTGTGAATTTATATAAAAAGAAAGAATTTTTTAGTCAGTATGCCTGCTAAAACTAGATAACATAGCGACAAGTTAAACCATAACACCAGTCGGACTTGTGGTTGGACTGGAGTATTTCTGAAAATGTAGGAAAACCTCAGTTTTTCTAAATATTGCACCGCCTATGTGTGGACAGAGCCTAAAAGACTGACTCAGCAGTGCTGGTTTAACAGCACATCACTGTGTTAGGCTGGATTTTAGCAGGGGCTGTGCAGAGAAACAAACCCACTTTCCATGCAAAGGGTCTCGCTGATGTCACAGGTCCTGAAAGAACACGGGCTGTGTTGCAGCTGCACTGTTATCATATAGTTTCACTTCAGGCTGGAAGAAAAGAAAAACAACTAACAGAACAGAGAATTGCTCAACCCTGCTTGAGGGTTCGGAAAAAGCTGTGTTTGAAAAAATAAAAACACAAAGATTGATGGTGATAAATAATTTGTCTGACTGTGAGGTTGCACATTAAACAAAGACCTCTGGGAAAGCTCCTTTAACACACCAAACACATCAGCAAATCTGCAATCACTCTGCAACACACAGACGACCTGAGATAGTGAGGCATTGCTGCTCCACCTTGTGGATTGCACCACTCTGCTGTGACCGCCTCGGCGTCAAATCTCTGCTGAATCTCCTGATTGACACCGCGCCATCTCCTCGTCAGGCTCAGGAATGGAGCTCAAGGGTTGCATTCCCTGACGGCTGGTTGCCTGCGGAGAAATGCCTGAGAGTCGACAGGCTCTCGTGTTTTTTAATAGAAACCAGGCACAATACAATCTGTCATCCCTCACTTTACTGGTGGCTTCTTGAAATCTTTAAAGAGCTGTTTCTCCCTTTATGAACACAGACATATTACAAGAGATAACCACAAGAGGAAGGTATACACATGATTTTGGACTGAAGTCCTAATGTTGGGAAAAATAGTTGCAATTTTGAGAATGATGTCAGTAAATGCCTTTAAAAATGAAGGAAAAAGTTACATTTTGACTTTTTTTAAACAAGGTTTTGTCCTCTTAAAACACATCTCTTTTTAGAATCAAAAATCCTGCCCTGATGACTATACTATGTTTTTTAGATAACGAGACTTTCTTCATTACTAAACCTTAGATTGTGGAGGACAGTTGCACCAGTTCATACATAGAACATTTTAAAGATGCATTTGAATACATTTTTTGCTTAAAAAAAACAGTCAAGATTCTGGATTTTATATTCAAATTAAATCTCAAAAATGTCTGTCCCTCTTGAAATTTTCGACTATTTTTTAAAATTGTTTATTATTTAAAAGGTTTCAATGTTTTTCTCAGTACTTAAGATTATTTTTGACATTAAAGATTTCTTTGACATTATGGCTAAGATTTACTTATTTCATACTACCATATTTTTTGTTTTTCATTTCTACAGCTTCACTTTTCCCCAAACATTAATATTTTTCCTCTTTTTTTAAATTACAAATACTTTTACTTTTTCCCAAAAGATTTTGGGTTCAAGCTCAACATTTATTCTACAACTTTTCCAATCTCCTCTGCAGTTTTTAAGCTTTTCATTTTAAAAAGTCATCTTATTCTAAACATTTACACTTTTTTTAACATTTTTATTTATTCACCATTTTGACTGGATGGTGTGACTTCATACTTTTTAGTTTGTCTTTTTCCTGTTGTCATTGTTAACAGTTAGCTAGCATCCATTGTTTTAAACACACAACAACGGTTTCAGACTCAAAAGCAGGCACCATCAGATGAACATTAAGCATTAAAAAAGTCATGTTTGTGTGTTTACCATGAACTTTTTCTCAGGCACTTATCCAAAACCCACGTTCTAAATCGCATTTACTCCGGAGGGTTAAGAACCAGGAAGTGCTAAACACTAACTCACTTGTGCATTTTTGGGCTCATTCCTGCACCACTCTATTTTCACATGGACTTGTAGACATTAGCCTGTTAAGAGGACCACTGAACACTACATTAGCTAGCTCTCTGTTGATGTATTTAGCCAAATTCAAGCCACAGCTAACTGCTTTCTGTTTCACTTGTCTTGTTTTGTCCTTGATTGGTTCAGATGGCTTTCACGCCAACCATGAACAGATCTCTTGCTTGTTTGGAAGCAAACTGCGACCCCCTCTTTTTAGCCGCACCAGAGTTTATATGAGCTTCACACCACCCCAAATTAACAGAACTTCCCCTAAGAATGGACAAGAGCTTGTATGGTCCCAGTCTCGTTCATGGATTTAAAATATGAGTGTTAAGATAATTGTTTATCAAAAATGTGAGCATACTCAGGCACGACTCTGCCCCTCCTCATGTAGTCTGTGGTATCAAACATCAAATGTTATCAGCGCTAATGGTTATGACCTTGTATCTAAATGCACATAACTGATGTCCTGAAGTGCCTGTGAAAATGTTAACCTTATTTCGACATTTAAATGTTTCATAAACACCGCTCAGGGTTTTCTTTGGCATTTGGACTTTATTCTGTTTACCTAGACTTTTACCATATTTTGTCTCTGTACAGGTCAGTTCAATCTAGTCTTCCATATTTGACTTACAGTATCCTCCACATTTATCTTTATTCTCAGTATTTCAGCAGAAGTGAATAATGTAAAAATTCTTCCCCCTCTTGCTTTTCTCTCTTCTGCCTGATCCTAATATTCCTCTATACAAACAGGCATCAGTGCATCCATTACGGTAGTGCTCCATTTCCAGGTAGTTATTAACTTTAAGGAATGACTTGCAAATGTTATGCAAGAGCATCTGTCTGCATTTACATATCAGTGTGCATGTGTGTGCATCTGGGTGCATGCAGCACACGGAATATGCAAGGGAGCAGATAATTTATGCCCATGAACTGTTGATTAATGAGCTTAAAGTACCTTGTTTTTTTTTACATTTCTACCACCGTTATAATGAGGAACAATGGGGAAAAATATAGAGCATTATATGTGTGTTAGTGTGTGTTTGTCTATGCTGGTATAAAGTTGTCAGAGAGAGGGAAAGACAAAGTGAGAGAAAGACATAAGTGGTTGAGTGAATAATAGAAAATGAGCCCCTTGATCATGAAGTATGGTATATGCAGGTACAGTATTTCATCCTCTGAATGAGAGCCACTTCATCTCTTCCTCTGCTCCGCAAGAGTCTATTTCACTACATAATGTGAGCAATTAGGTCCCAGCCATGAATAATGTTTGATTTATTATCTCAACAGCTGTCACTCTTTGTACAAGAAATACCTCAGCTAGATGATTTACCGCACAGCTGATGTAAAGGGATTTATATGTCTCCTCCATTAGGGTAAATAGAGGCTTCTGCCTGATTGTTTTTATTTGGGTAATTATTCAAAAATAAGGCAAGGACATGCACCTCAAACTGTCAAAAACATGGTGCCTGTCCCTGGCAAATATGATGGAGTAAAAGGTATTAAGCTTTCCACTTCTGATGGTTGCACATTCATCAGATTTCTCTTCTCCCAATGAAAAATAACTGTGCTAAATTACGCTACTTTACGCTCTTCAATTTCTACGAGCTGCCCCGTCATCTAACAACTTTAACAAGTGCACTGGAACTGCCTTATGAAACTAAGGTCACGTAACTTTGTTTTGAAAATACTTGGAAGTTTCACAGCTGCCTTTGTTTTTCCACCTCTCAGGACAGTGGCATTATGTTTTGGGAGTTGTCCATCCATCTTTCCATCTGATTGTGCGTCCATCGGATTTGTATGAGCTCAATATCCCAAGAATGCTTTAAGGGATTTTCTTCCAGTTTTGCACCAATGTGAACTCCAACTCAGGGATGAGCTAAATACATTTTGGAGTCAAGGTCAATCTCTGTGGAGGCTCTCAGTCATCCAGGCCATGGTTATCCAGTGCTGATCAGCGTGGTAACTGGACTGGTTCAGTCTTGAAGATGTTTCTCCTCTTCTCCAGTAGGTTTCTTCAGTTCTCAGAGCTGACTGGGGGACAGCCACAATATTAAGCCGAAGTAGCAGAGTCGTTGACCGAATTTCCTCATTAAGGTGTGGCTGGTGGGCATTTCCTGGGTTGCTTGAGTCACATGCTCTCTGGTCCTCTGTTCTCTCTGTTCAATTCATAATTCCAAAAGTGAATTATAAATTGGAGAAAGACCACTTGCCTTTTAATGACTGACTTGAAGCAAATTGTCTCCAGACTTTGCTTCCTTTGGGGGGATAAACCTATTAGATCTTGAAGGTCAAAGATAAAGGTCTTTGAGCCCTTGCTGATAAGATATTTAAAGCCACACTGTGTGGTTTGTTCTCCCATCTAGTGGTGAAACTGTATTTTTCAAACGAAAAGTGCTCTCTAGCGCCTCACTTTTTCAAATGTGCATTGCAACCGCTGATGCCTACGGTAGCCAGTATGTGCCTAGAAACTATGTCTTCTCTTTCTCGCTTTTTTGCCAACGAGGATTTCTTCTCCTGTGCCGTGGCATAAGTATGATCTTGCATTTTGAACGAAAGTGCAGTGCAGGCCTTCAAATTTGCCGGGGCAGTAGCAAGCGCGTTTCACTGTGCTCCTTCTCCATTTCTGTCACGCTGGCTCTCAGCGAAAACACGTTTAGCCTTAACCAGTAGTACTACGTAGTACTTTATGTCCCTCTTGGCTGTTCATAGATTTTATATACCAGAAGGACATGGAAGTCTGTACAGGACTTACCTGTTATGTAAATACAGATAAGAAATTCTTCGCTCAGGAGGACAGTCAGATTATTGGCAGAGGCAATTTGACACAAATGAGGACATATTTGTGAATGTAGTCATGTTTTTAGCTCCTAAATTACTTAAAACGCTACACATTGTCCCTTTAAGAAAGGCCTTGAGGACTTTTTTTCTCGAACATCATTTTCATGATCATCCCTTGCACATTAATGTGATGACCTGATAAGACCATGAGGGGCGTTTTTTATACTTTGCCTCAGGTTCATTCAGACAGAAACTTTAGAACTTTAAACTCTGAAAAAAATGTTCACTTTGAGCCAAGGATGAACTGATTAAATTTGACTTTACACAAATGTTCATTCTACATTCAAAAGTATGTCACACTTGAGAGTTAGCCAGCTCATTTGAACAGGCTCACATCGCATCCTGGGACATGAAGGATTAACCACATGTCTCCTTTATGATCTTTCCACAACCTGTCTGCCAAGTCCTGCCAAGGGAGTTTAAAGATTTCTTAAATGTCTCTGTTTTTCAAGTTGGATGTCACGACAGGAGTGAGAACATCTTAAAGTGTGGGGTTGGTAAGCGGTCATTCTTCTTCTTCTCATTTCTTAAGGCCTTACATCAAAACTCTGTCAGCCTTTTAAAGCATAACACATCTTCAACATCACTTTCCACTGGAACTGAGATCTCCTGCGGTTTTTGTAGGTGCCACATTTTTTGGACCGAATTACTTAGCTTGTCTACTCTGGGTCCTGTTTTGGTTTAATGCTAAATCAGTTCCACCTTTCTGGAGGCTGGTTAAATTAGGACATCATTATTTGTGCATCTTTTGCCCCTCTGCACTTGAGCAGGTGTTTTTAGCAGCTGGGCTAGCTGCATTGGAAAAACGAGTCTCAAGTGACCTTAATTACAAAGCTAAGGCATGTCTGTTCTCTTAGATAAAACATGAGAGGTAAAAAGACCCTCGTGACCTCCTTTGTATTTACTCCATAGCATTTCAAAGCAAAACCCCTCTGTGCTAATGGCTTTAATTTAGCTTTAGACCTAACAACTGCAGCTTATTGAGACTGATTTAATATATTTCCTCGTCAGTAAAGCAGTGATGCTGTTGCAGTGCTTTATGCACTTAGATGAAACCCAAATTAATTTGCCAAATGACTTTAAAACTCTGATGATCAGTGGCTCCTGAAAATCAGATATCAGGATTGCAATTTTAAATGCAAATACAATCAGTCATCACATACAGTATAATAAAAATTTGTCTTATTACTGCAACTTTTATGCAACTTTGTTAATTATTTTACAGGTCCAGTGTACTGCAAAATCCAATTTCATCACTTTTATGATAGAAGGGTCTTGAGGAGCAGGAGAACACACTAGTTTTATTAAACTCTCAGTTTACAGAGAAATGTGCTTTACCTGTTTTAAGAAAATGCACCATAAAATGCTCAGTTTTTCACTTCCTGAGGTTTATTATGTCATAACTGTACAGCCTCCACCTACACGTGGGCCTTCTTCTCATTACAGCCAGACACCCCGATTGTTTTGAAAGTCCACTCCACAGCCTGTAACCCCTCCTCCCATCAGGCATTACACTGGGCAGCCAATCAGTGCAGAGCTCATCATCATAGCCTCCCATAGCCCCCACTTAGATCAGAGCATTTCCAAAGGGGAGGGAGAAAGAGCTGCATCTAATCCTCTAAAGAGACCAAATTCATCACTTTTATATTCAACTTACATAAAATCCTTGCAACATTGTGAACATGATATTTTAAAAATGCTTTAGTTGATTTCCTTCCAAATGTATGCAGAGAACCACACACCCTCAATAGTGTTGCGTATGGGGAGTAATGGGTCAAAAGTCAAGGTCATGAAGTCAAGTGCATTCTTGGTTGAGAATATAATATTTCAAAGTTCTTTGGGGGATTTTCCTCAACATTTGGACCAATAACTGCTATGATTCAAGGGTAAACTCACCAGATTTTGGAGGTCATAGTTCAGTGAAGTCTTGTGCTTAAAACCACCAGTTCTTTAGAAACATTATTGTGTCAGTGCTTTGTTCAAAATACAGAGTGGGGTGGTAGTTCTAGCTTTGGTTGCCAATCTGATAATATAGATAAATATTTCATGTTCTATTTTTTGTGAGAAAATGTAGTTTAAAGTTCTGAGATTATTTTTCCATGGATATAGGTTTATCTGCACAGCATCTGGAGTCATTGCATTTTGCTTAGAAAAGTTCAGTAGTTTTCAGCTTATGCTATGCATGCACCTTTGGGTTTGTCATGTTTTTTGATAAAATGTTATAATTTTATGCTTGATAATTAAGAAAAGGTTTGTTATTGTAACTGGAAATCATTTTTCTGTGGACTTGACACTTCATTAATTCTGAAGATAAAGCGTAGGTTATGATATTCAGCTTTCTGGGAGGGCTGCTTTGAAAACTACAAATATTTCTGACTAAGCCTGCCAATTTTTTCGGTCTTGGAGTGTCATTGATAAGTAAAGCCTCAAAGTATCACAACTTTAGCAGCTGCTTTGGAAAACGCTGGCACAAAATCAGACAAATGTGCTACAAGAATCCCAAAACAGTGTAGAGAAATCCTGGAAAACTTTTTCTTGCCCTTTATTTGATGCTTTTTAAAATGCTTTATTAAACCACACCCATTGATTTCGGTGTGCAAATTGAACACACGTGCTGCTTAGAGGTGTGAAAACTATTTACTCATTTTCATTTGGATAGTGATAACATTATGGGATTTAATAAAAACTTTGAACAAAAAAAACTTGAATTTCCCTCCAAGCGTTCCAGATCTTGCAGTTTTACGATCCATCCTGTCAATTTGCAGAGCACCCTCTTGCAAGCGTGTGCAGAAATGTCCCCTCAAACAAATCCTTCTGTGGCTCTGCTCTCCTCCGTGATGATTCGTCTTTGATTCGTTCAGAGAGGACCACTGACACTGGAGGTAGCAAACTGTGGCAGTCGGCCATGAACTTGGCTGCATTTGCTGACTCAGGCGAGGACATTAGCATACAGCTGCCATTAACCGAACTGCAGCTGCTACAGACGCCTTCCTTAGTTAGCTGAATGGAAGAGATGGTGTGTCAGTGACAGAGGGTTCATAAGGAGTGCACTTACGGTCCTCAGAGACCTCTGCTGACGTCTTGTCCCTGTCCTGGAGATAAATTGTTACCTTAAGAATGCTCTATTCTTTCAACAGTGGAAACATGGGGCTAAAGGAAAATTCGGAGCACAAATGCTTTCTAACACGAGAAGTAATAATTCACAGATTTTGCAGTTCAATTGTGGGTCTATCACCTGTCACCAGTTAACTTTCCTTCCTGTCTAAAGCAGGGTACACACATAAAGATTATCGGGCTGTTTTTGTCCCGACTTTCCCCCTTCCTGACCAAGGATGGCAAATGCCTGATTATCTTATATCTTATAAGATTATCCTACAAGAATATCCTGTGGTCTGAGGTGTGTTACGAGTGAATTTGTCCCGATAATCAGCTCTGAATTTGGTCGGGGCTGACAATCGTAAATATTGCACTTGTTCAGTCTTTATGTGTGTGGGGAAAGCCGACGACTCCTGAGTCATGACTCCGTGAATTGTGATGTGAAACAGAATGTAGCCAATCGAGAAGCGAGCTGACTGAGGAACAAGGAAGCAGGCATAAATATAAAGAAGCACAGCCAACCTGAAGCATAAACATAAAGTTCAGTTGACCTAAGAAGCGGAGGATCAGCTCACGTGTTCACATTGTCTCCAGGATTTTTCCACAGTCTTTTCTTTTATTTTGTTCCTGATTTTCCGTCAAAAATAGTCCCAGGACCACCATCATTCCTTCTTCTTGTATGTCCTCTCCCATATTGCGTGTTGTGTTGTTCCCATAGACATATACGTTTATGGTAGTTACTATCCTTCTTCTTCTTCTTTGTTTTTGTTAGATCACGTTTGATCATGCGAGATTTCTGTCTCGGAGGACTAGATCTGGATCGGTGGTGGGACAGAATCGTTATGTGTATGGTGTGCTGTGTTGAGATTATGGGAGCACACCACACACAGTACAATCAAACTGTTCAATGCCTGATTTTTTATCTTCATGTGTGGGGTCTCTAATAGATAAAAAGATCATCTCTTCAGATTTAGAAAATCCTTATGTGTGTACCCCACTTAAGGTGGTTTTCACACCTACATCTGGGTTGTTTTGCTCCGATTCAGTTGAAAAAAAAAGATATAAATTTGCATATCTCCCCTGGATCGCTGTTTTCACATGGCAGTGTTCTGAAGCGAGTCTGAGTGGCCTTACGTCATTACATCACAGCCAGCATTCCTCTGAGTTGGAGTCACGCTGTGCATTATGGGAAGAGTGACAAAAGATAAACTACCCACAAAACTATAATATACTAACGATATAACCATCCTCTTTAAGACGATACATATTACCATATCTATCAATGTGGGACAAGCCTCATGATATAGGTGTAAACAAACTGTGCATGAAGAAGAGGGTCTTTAAATACTTGCCAGTGGACTGTAGGGGACACCAGAAAGCATGGGAACATGTTACAATGTAACACCTGCAGAGGTGTTCCCAAAGAAACTTCCCGCAATGTAGGAAAAGCAGATAGCTGTTTTCAAAAAGATTAATTATCCTGCTTAAACGTACATGACTAATACAATCTGTGAATCTTGAAGAGTTTTTGAATCAGTCTATGTTGTTGAGTTCTGTGATGATCTGCTGTAGAGACGCTGAGTAATGTTGACCTGTTCATATTTTCATGCCTGTTCACAGTGAACGTGACTCTGTGGGAACAAAACACTGTCATTAAGTAGTTCTTGTCATCAGCCTGGTTGCCTGGTAGCAGTCATGTGGTTATTATTACTACTACAGCTGCTTATACCTCTACAGCAGTGTGATGAGTTACTTCATCGGCCTGTTTGATTCGGTTCCTGGGGCAATTGTTTTCTCACTGCAAACGAACCACTCCAAGGACCGGGTAAAACAAGCCAAGACCACCTCTTTCAGGGCATTTTGGTTTTGTTGCTTGTACAGAAACAGGATCAGTTGTTGTGTTCAAATATATAAAAATGAACCATGAACCGAGCTCTCTCCAATTGATCAAGATGTAAAAATGACCAGTGTTCATTTTTTTCCCCACAACTTTATCAATCTGTTCTTGTCCATGTCCCAACTGTATCTGGAACATGTTGCCACCATCAGATTCAAAGGGTCTTGTCTTTGTGATCTATTCAGTTGAGTATAGTTTTAAAGAGGCGGCAAATAACTGCAGATTATTTCCATTCACATTTCACACAATGTCCCAGCTCTTTTGGAAATGGGGTCTGTAGATATAACCATACCTTTCTTCTGCTTGTTTCCCCTCCGCAGCGAGAAAGCCGTCTTTTCATGTCTAGTTGAGGCTGCATCCCTTTCTGTCAGGGTTGAGGTGACGTTGCAGGCAGATTGCTTATCCGTCAGCATCGCAGCAGACACAAACAGGTTGCTGATGCTGCTTCTTAAACCTGTCTCAGTCAGGCCTTGATCATCAAATCTGTACCCTGTCTCCTGTGATATATTGACAGCATTGCATTTGTCTCCCTCCTTTCCACCCCCTCAGAGCTGAATTCCTGGCCAATCGTGGGCCCTGGTTACGGGGCCATCATAAAGAATGTATGACAGGACCTTAGTGCGCTGAGGGATGGCTCTGAGGAGCCGGCAGGGCTGGTGAAGATGGAATAACACAGGTGTGGCGGCACACGGCAGCTTGACTTATGGCCTTGAATCCTTTCACAAGCACCTTGAAATCTCAGAGTGTGGACAGTGTTGGAGAGGTTCCTGTTAAGAACACAAAATAGATGGAGATTTTGTCATGCAGCAGTTATTAGAGTTGAAAGCGTAGAGCCATGTGAGTTCAGATTTTATTTAACACCACAAGTTGGAGGCAAGTTTTGCATTTTGAATGTTTTGCAGCTGAATCCTTCTGTTTGAACTCATTAAGATTTAATATGACTTTTTGGGGGCATTTCTCGAGAGTAAAGGCAAGATCTGATATTCCTACCATTAATTTAGTTTCAACAGTGACCACCAGAGACATAGATGTTCTAGGCTAGCTGCACACCAGATGATTTTAAACACAGTTTTTGACCTGATTTGCCCTCCACAATGATCCAGGGAGCTGGACATATCCAACAGCATCAACATTTAACCAGTTGTTTTCATAGGGAAGGGCATTTTTAACAATTGCTCTTTTAGGCTGAAGATTATACTTGTTTTTGAAGAGGTGGACACGGATGGCGATGACTGTGACACGTCCCCTGTGTTGATTCAGGCTGTTGGTTATTCACATCCTCCACAATTCACATGACACAAATACAAGCTGCAGTATACACATGACCAGCAGAATCAGAGTATGGGCAGAGGTGATGTGACAGCATCAACACAAGCAGTAAGAGCAACTGCAACAATCCACTGTAAGTTTTGGTGTACTGATTCAACTAGTGACCATGCAAATTGGTAACTTTTAGTTGACTCAGTCTTTGAGTCTGTTTACATTAACTTTATTTCTATGGCTTTATTATCTAACATTAACTACTGATAAGTGTTTTCTGATACAATGATAAAAAACCTCTACACAATGAAGCACTAGAGAGTAAACCCTCTGATTTTACTGGTCCTTCAGTGACAGTATATGTATGCAAATATGGCTGAAAGTCACCAGTTAACACAACCACTCTTTAGACCATAACACTGAGACCGTTACAATGGTGCACAGAGGAAAAGTATTGTACAAACCAAGTGCAGATGCTGCTGATGTTGAGGTCTGACCACTGATCATCATTTACCAACACATATCTGATGGTGGCATTGATTACTGGTATTTGTTTTGTTAGTTCTACTCTTGAAAATACCATAACTGCTGCCATGTTTCTCACAAAACAGGTAGTAACATTGTTTGTTTTTGTGCACTCTATGAAAAAAAATACGCCAAAGGAAGCAAAAATGAATGCATGGAAAAAGTAAGTATATTTTCTACCTTATTCTCCTTGGCATTGTTCTTTCATAGCAGTATCTTGGCCTGTATGAAAGTTAAAAATGTTCAACTTGACACAGAGCTTGTCAAAAGTCACTTTTAGAAGAAGCAGTCAATGACATGAACTGGGAGGTTTACCACCTTTCTGTCTGTATTGGAGGATGTTGATGAAGAAAACAGACAATCCATTTTCTCACTGAGGATATCCCATAGTCTGCAAAAATGTGGCCCCCAGGCAGTGTGTATGAAATTAATGTGGGTCCCTTCAAAACAAACTTGCTTGAGTCTTTTTGTCTGTGATCTCCCACAAAGAAATTGCACCATATTGAGCTCTCGTCAATATTCGATGTGCCAATATTTCAAAAATCATTTTGGCTAATAGCATAACTGGGAACAACACCTGTTTTTTTTCATTGTGTACAGCACAGATTTTTAGGTATACTACTATAACTCCATCCTGTTTCAGTATTTTTGCTTTTGCAACAGATATAAAACAAGACAAAGAGCGCTTGGCTGTACAAAACATGACAAATTTAACCTTCTCAAAATTGAACACTGAGGACTAAAGACCTGAAAGTTGTATCTCTGAGTTAAATGTACATTATATGTGAAATATAGATGCAATAGGAAAGCGTGGTTTATTTTCATGTATCCTATCCTGAGCACTCTGCTGGAATACTAGCATCAGTATTATTTGTATTACTGCCCTGATGCGCTCTGTACTTGTATGTGCATCTAAATCATGGCAAGTGAAAAAGAGCAGTTGATTTTAATGCAATTACTGCCCAACAGAAAATAGGGGGCAATTAAAGGACTTGGCATGGCTTGTAAATCTGTTGTGGCAAAGACAGATTTACAAGCTTATTTAATCACTAACTGAGATATGAATGAGTATATTAACTTCTGATATTAAAGCATTTAGATCACAGTGTGGGCTTGTCTTCTATAACCATTAACACACTAGTCATACTACACATGTTGTAGACATACACATACTGGCAGACACCTGTTGATGTGCAGAGGACCAATCACAGGGCTTATGGTCCAGCATGTCATGTTCTCTGTTTGATCAGGGTTTCACAGACTGACAGTATAGACTACAACATAGACTATGTCTTAGCTTTGGCTTCACAGTAATACAAGCTTCATCTGCCTTTCTGAGAGTGAAACAGCTCTGCAGACAGAGAGCAACGTAGTTCACAAAAACATATGACCCTTTTTTCATTTTCAGTTTTAAAATAGAGATTAATCTTGTTGTTAAACAGATATGCAGCTTGATTTTCTAAAACATTCCTACAATGGTGCTTCATATGACACAAAAAATCACGTTCATCTTAGGTGAAAGAGATGAATCCTTGAACCATCTTTAAAGTTTAAGTATAGAGGTAAAGAAAGAGCAAAAGTTCAGTGGAGATTGGTCTTTTTTGGGGCTGCTTTGATGTCTCTGTATGCATCACACATATTTGCAGTTCTGATGTGTTGATTTCTTGAGCTATAATCTGCCAATATCATTATCCATATCATGCTGAAGATATCCTGTGTATTAAAAATCAGTTCAGATGTGAAGCTCGTCTCATGTGTAGCCAGTGTTACCTATTGCTATCCCAAAGGGTTGTAATTCTCAGGAATCAGTGATCGGTCATGCTCTAAAAACCTCAAATAGCAACTTTCTTCCCAAATAGTGATCTCAAGAGATAAACCACAGACCTAGAATCAATACAACGGCCGTGACAGCGACGTCAGAACTAATTAAGATTGCCCATGTGGCACAATGGTACCAATCTGAGCTGGGTGGGCCCAGTGTCAGCATGGGCCAACACAAGGTTATTTTTCTTCTATTGTTTGAGGCTTAGAGACACCCCCGGAGGGATCCCTGCTGCCAAGACACTATTATCTGTCCGAGGTTTGGGGACAATCACTCCGTCCCTCTCTCATTTCTCCTAAAGGTCCCTCTTCAATTAATCTCGGAGCCAAATCTTTTTATGCTCTCCTGTACAGATCCTGTGAAAAGAGACTTTTTCAAAGGGGCTTGTGAACAGGTTTGGATTTTGGTCCTGAAAGGGAACAAAGGGGGATTATGTCATATAGAGTGAACTGAGGGAAAGAGGATGTAGCAGGGTGACTAGGATTATGTTCTGATCATGTAGAGATGCCACGTCTCGCCCTAAATGTTTTAAGGGGTCCAGATTTATAGCTGCAGGTTGATGTGTGAACAAAGACTTCAACCTCGAGTATTACAACAGTGTAATGATGACCTAAATTATTTGGCAGCGGAATCTAAATAAGTTATCGAGCATTGAAGGTAAATTCAGTTGATTTTTGTTTTTTACTTGAAAGAACACAAGTCAGTCTTGTTAATTTGTATCATGTCGGACATGCTCCCTACATCCCAACTCTTAAAATTTCAATGATGAAGTAGTAGATGAGTACTGTCTGACAGTAAACAAATAAACGAAGAGAGATGTCTCGGAGAGGTCAGGGCTATTAATATGCCGTGAATGTTACAAACTTTAGAGTACGTTCATTCTTCAAATTAGTGTTATTTGTTGGTATTTTCACCCCTGACTCAAAAGATTAGCAATTTTTTTTAGCTTCTGCTCATGTTTCTGGGATCTGGAGAGCCTCATTTTGGTATATCCTGTTTAAGTGTGGTGCATTTAAACAGTATATGAGATGTCTGTAATAATCAAATTATAGACATTTCTGATTTAAAGTCAAGTTGCTGCATGACAGCAACAACAAATAATGTGATTTTCGCTTCTAAATGTCCATCCATCCATTATTTGGAGATCACCAGCCTTTTTACCATAGTTATGACAAGACCCCTGCAACTAAAAATAGATCTTTGACAAAGAAAACACCCACTGAACTTAAGTTATTACTGCAGTACATGATCATAGACTCAGCTCTGATCCTATCTTACCTGCAGTTTCATTTTTACAGGATTTTAGGAGTGATAAGAAAGTACATAAACCCCTGCCTGAGCCTAAAAGTTAATACTGGGATAGTGGTGGGCTGAAAGTGTGATGGCAGTACTGATGCAGGACAGAGCTGGCAGAGAGAAAAGCAGACTTTAACCAGAAATCTTAAGCTTGGATATCCTTTTCATGGGTAGGATATTTGAATTATGATGCCAGTCAGGAGTGAAATCAGTGCAGCTGAGTTATCTGAAATACCTTGCAGGTGTTATTGCATTTTTTTGCATACAGGAAATTAAAATCTCAAAGAGCTTTATTGAGTATATTAAAGTTTCATGAAGGCTTACAGTATTGCCCTGTACGGTCTACAGCACTGCCTTTGCCTCCATTCTAAACTTTTGTTGACCCAAATGAAATATTCATATTTACCATGCAGCCTTAACTGTCTAAATGGAATTGGCTGACATTTTCCTATTACCTTTAATAAAATCATCATGCTCTAATATGTTGAGCATGTTACATTGCCTGTAATCTGCAGTACCATGAAGAAGAGACAAACTGAAACTGAATTGAAATCTTAACTGACTGTATTACAAACTAATAAATGCTCTCGCCATGCACATGAACAATTTAAAAACCAACAAAACAGCTCTCATTTATTTGTTACTCTAAACAAACATCGTCTCCTTAACCAACCTCGCTTACATATAATCAGATGAAAATAACCTTGGAAAATGCAAACGAGCCAATTGTTTTTGGGTTGATTAATTCATTTCTGAACTGTTGTGCCTGACTGCATGTGGAACACAGAGAGATTAATTTAAAAAAGTTATAAATTGCACAAAGAAACGGCCTTTGTGGTGCAAAGATGAATGTTTATTTGGAGAGAGCAGCCCAGATATAATGTTACACTCTGACCGTGGCACTCAGTGGTGCTACACAAACACACAAACAAACAGACGCACACACAGAGTCAAAGTTGTTTTAAAGTCAAATGGATTGTAAAGCAGAACCTGAGATGCACTCTGTTCCTTTACTCTGAGGATTTGGTAATGTGTAGAACAAAAGAGAAGTGAATAATTTATGAAGCAGAGCATGCACTGCGGTCATACGTACTAGTGTAAGCTTCTGAATCAGTGTGTGAAACTCTAAACATGCTCATGAGCAGAGGTGACAAAGTGCACACATTCTTTACAGGAAGAGTTATATTAAAGAGACAATCCAGAGGGCATTTCAGCCAGCTTTTCCTGTGCAGGTGACTGAACACATTCACAATACTGTTTGATCTGAACAGGACAAATTGTCCTCAAGTCTCAGAGTTCTTAGTCTCAGTCTTAGACCTACACATTTAAGCCTATGTATTTGTGTCTCTTTTGTCTCTGTGTGTTACCTCTAATATTTTATTATAACAACTACTAAATAACTTATTGCAATTGCTTTGTTACCTTCGAAACTCCTACTGTTACAGAGGAGACCCTGGTAAACCAGGTCTTTGAAACCAGCTTGATTTACTATCTCTATTAACTCTAAGCACCAGCTTGACTACGTACTTCCAGTTGTGGCAAATATGCACGTCCCAGTTCCCTGTTTCAGTCTGTCTCCATTTACATTGTCTTTATATTTGAGTTGCTGAAGAGTTTATCTGATGACTGTAGGCAGAGGGCAAGCTAACACTTTCCATTGACTCCCAGTGTTTATGCTAAGCTTATTAGCGGTGGGCGAGCTCTGCGAATCTCCTCCTTGTTATTGCACATGCACAGTCGAAAGAATGTTGTCTGTCTGCTTGTCATGGACTCAGGAGTGAGGCAAGACAAGAAGACAAAAAAAATGTTGGCGTATCCTGTTTAGATGCTTTTCTGTTACTGTTTGATCAACTGGCATCCTGCATTTGAACCCTACCTCAAGGGGACAATTTTGTCCCCTTGATGCTGAACTTTCTTTAACAATTTTAAATTGGATATGCCTATCCTCAACATATTTGTTTCAGGTGTGTGTTATTTTTTACTTATTTTCATATTTTAAACACAAATCTTCAATCACACATTTCTTCACAGTGTGACTAATAACTGTTACACAGAGCCTTAAAGGGGACATTTTTGTCACTTTCACAGTTTTAACCCTGTAGATGCCAGTTGGAACTATGCAAGTGTCAGTTTTCAAGATGGGATTATTACAATCTTAGACATGTCAGTGATTAGAGACGAGTGGTTTTTGCTGGATTTGTAGTTTTTATGCAAAAAAATTTCTCCTTAATTTCTTAAAAGGGGACATTTTTGTCCCCTGCTAAAAGGCCCTAAATTATTATATGTTGAAGTGTTTTTCCACTTTTTTCTTCATAAATTTCTTAATCTACTTCAGTCCTGATCATAACTATCAAGTATTCAATCTTTTTGCCAATTTTAACCCTTAAAATGGCAGTATATTTGATGACACCTCAAAAATGTCCCCTTTTCAGAAATTGAGGGGTTTTTTTATATTCTGACCTAGCAGAAAAACTACAAATTCATTACAAACAATATTGTTACTTAGCTGTGACATGTCCAAGACTGTAATAAACCCCACTAGAAAATTGCACTTTGCATTCTATGTATTGAAAATATTTCAGTTTTATTTTATTCTATTTTTTACAGAAATAGGTTATGTGATCACAAACACTGGCATTTAAAGGGTTAAAATTTTGAAAATTATTGAAATCTCTATAGTTATGATCAGGACTGAAGTAGATCAAGGGATTTATGAAGAAAAAAAGTGGAAAAAAAACTCCATGTTAGATTTTTAGGGTCTTTAAGAAGGGGACAAAAATGTCCCTTTTTAAGAAATTAAGGACTTTCTGGTGTCAGGTATGAGGGTGAATAATCTCTGAAAAACTACAAATACTGAGTTACCTAAACCTTATGCTGGTAAACAGTAAGAGAAATGCAGCTGTCTTCACTTGAGGTACTGCTAAGCAAAGAAAAATCCAGGTGTTTCAAGTGATTAATTCTCGGCGTTGATTTGACAAAAACACTTTTGCTGTGTGCAGAAAAGCTGCAGTATGATATACAGTAAAAACAGCTCCATGGGCCACATTGACGTCTTTTCTGTTCTTTTTTACCTGAAGTGGCTCTGTAATGGGGACTTCATCTTTTTTTTTTCTTTTGGGGCTATTCTATGAAAAGGTGCTGGTGTCTGGGGTCCCAGTGGTACCTATTACAGCAGCCTAGTAGTCATTAATCACAGACAAGTAAGCATTTCAACTCAGCTTCTGCACAGAGTTTCCAATAGCCATTCATTAACAGTTTCCAGCGCCATCTCTTTTCTTAGCACCTGCCCCCTCCTCACCATCGCTCCCACCTGGGCTCCGTGGAGTTGGTCCTTTTCTTGCTGACATACTGGCTTTTTTTTTCCTGTTATGTAGAAACTGAAGAAGAGGGTGTACTTACCATTCAGTACTGTGCGAAAAAGATCTTAACCTAACCTTTAGAGAAGTTCTTTGCTTCTTCTTTTTGCTTTCATGATGTTTTTTCCAAAGAAAGTACAGTCTTTAATTGCATTCATCTGTCTGGGATTCTTACAGACTTTGTAAAAAAAAAAAAAAAAAAGAAGCAAAATCAACCTTGAAACCTTCTCTTAAAATCGAAAAGATAATAACCAAATGTGTCACTCTGGAACATCTCTTTTGCACGACATTTCTTCTCTACATCTGTGAAAACATTTGCTGCTGTTTCATTTCATCAGGCATGGGAAAATAATCTGTCACACATCATGCAGTATTGTGGCCAGTGGGGATATTATACCCATTATTAATGGTCTCCAGAAACCCTCAGGGGCCTCCCATTATAATTATTGACTTTTCCCCTTCTTGTCTCATACACTGTTTGTTGTTTATATTAAATTAGAGCAAGGTCAGCACTTGGAGATGTAGAACATAAATAAGTATTGGTAAGAGTGTTCAGCAGATGCAATAGAATAACAAACAGGAAAGTTAAGAATTTGAAAAGTGTAAATAAAATCACCGTTTTGTTGAAGAAAGATGCATCCTCATTTTGAAAGAATTTTTCACCTCTTATGGACTAAATGAAAAATGTTGCCATTTGGACCTAAAAAGGTACAAAAAAGATGATTGAACAGAAACAGAATAAAGCAAACAAGTTTAATTGGTTTATCATATAAAAGCCTAGGAAGGTCTGTATTGTCAGGGTGCTAAAGTATATTTTACTGTAAGACTGCATTTAATTGAACAAAAAACTCGCAACAGAATCTATTCTTATCTTTAACCCTCTGGTATCACTTCAATTTTAGCACCCTAAAGAGGGGACTTAAAAACCCTCTGCAGAAAAAAAGGCTTCAAAAATATTCAAATTCAGTATTTTTTACACTTTTTTGGGTTCAATCTTTCAATCAACTTCATTCCTACTCAAAACTACCAGATAAAACATTCTGAAAAACATCCTGTTGGACTGTTAGGGTGATAAATTTTAAACATGGCAATGTGCAAAAACAATTAATTAATTTACGTCAATGTCATTGTTGTGTTGCTTGTGTTTGATTTAACTAAAAACATTAACATCATGTTATCAAACTAGAATGTAAAGGGTTAAAATAAACAAAATTATTCAGTGCTTGGTAGTTTTGATAAGAACTGGGGTTGAAAGAAAAACTGAACCCATAAAAGTGAAAAATTATATTGTTAATGTTAATATAAAATATTTATCCATTGAGCGTGTATGTCCTTACCGACTCTTGGGGTTCTAAATTTGTACACTCTTATTATTAAAAAAAATTTAAAAATGTAATTTGAATTCCCTTGTTTTATAGAAGAAAAAATTATTTCAGTAAAGACACACAATTTCAATAAATATAGGCAAAGTTATGACCAGAACAAAGTGTCATTTCAACCCCAGTGGACAAAAATGTCTATAGTGATACAAGAGGGTGAAAACAAAACAAAAGTGCTGCAACATTTTACAATTTTTAATTTTCAATATGTAAAGGAAAAAACTCAAAATACAGGCATATCCATCCATCTATCTATCTATCTATCTGCCCCTTCATATACATCCATCCAACTGTCTATCCATCCATCCATACATCTGTCAGTCCCTCCATCCATCCTACTATCCATACCCACATCTTTTCACCTGGGCATTCATTTGTCTATCCATTAATTTATCCATCCATCCGTACAACTGCCTTATTTATCCATCCATCCATCCATCTGTCCTTCCATCAATCTATCAACTTTTCAACTGCATACCATCCCCTTTGACCATTTGTCTGTCCCACTCCTCCAACTGTCCATCCATCTAACTGAGCACACATGCCTACATTTCACATTACTCTGTCTTACAGAATTAAATGATTAAATTAAGATTTTTTTTAGAAATCTTTTGAACATTAACATGGAAAAAACTAAAGAAATGCCTGGATGGTTATCTGTTCAGGGCTTTTGAACATTCCAGACTACTTGACACTTTTGGGTCACTTTTGGTTTACTAAGGCCTTTAAACTGCTTTTTTGTGTCGTTGTTTATTTTTACAACTTCGAGGCCAAAAGCATATGGGAAAAGTAATCTAGAGGTAAGGTAGTTCGCTTTTCTTTGGCACTAAAAAAAGCGGTCAGTGATTCAAGTGACCATTCGATTGCCCAGGAGGATGATTGTTGTCCTTTGAATCATTGCAAAAACCAATTTACCTCCAATCACAGCAGGTGGTGGGACAGAAATCATAGCTAACAATCCTGAGATCTTGAAACTCTCCTTTTTTATCGACTTTTTCTCTGTGACTCGAGTAGACCTTTTAGTAAATTGTAGTTTTTTTCACAACCTTTCTTTTGAAGTTTCATAAATATCAAAAATCTTTTCCAAAATTGGCCTCACATTGCACAAGAAGGGCACTATTTTCTTTTTCTTCTTCTTCTTCCCAAGGAGTAGGGTGTCTTTGGTGGCCAAAAACCTGACAGGACAAAGCTGAATGATTTGGCTCCCTACACTGATTGATTTGGTGTTGCTCCAAGGTTACTAATTGATCAGCATCAAAGCTGGGAGTAACTTTCCTCTCAAAATAATTTGCCTACAGTGAGGGTGAACCTCCCACCTCAGCTGAACCTTACCAAATATCAATCACAGGGGAGGGACAACCTATAAAGTGCTGAGGAGCAGATAAGCGGGGATATCCCTCCTCCTCAGTGAACCCTGTGTCATCTAGAACATTAACCCCAAGAGTTAGATTTCCCCTCGGCAGCAGCCTAAACAAAATGATCGCTAATCATTTGTCGTAGGCTCCCTGGAAGGCCGTGGGTGTAAGCTTGCATTGATTAACTGACAAAAGAGCAGGAGAGAGAGGATAAGAAGGAGCAGCCGTCTTTGCTTGACTAATGCAGATGAAGGGAGAGTCGTGACGGACAGCAGAAGGCAGCCATTGACGGGTCAGCTGAGGATGAGGCATCATCAAGAATCATAAGGGCTAAATTCTGAGTTTGATAGAGGACAACTTTGACCATGGATGATTTTTCTCTGACTTAACGTTGTGTGGGAAACAGTGCTGAATAGCAAAACCTGTGACTTTACAAGATTAAAGCCAGTAATAGTCCAGCTCAGCTTCATTTCTGTACTACTCTTCATAAGCTTTGAAGAAAGCAGCCTGAAGTGTTTCACAGAGGAATGACGGACAGGAAGAAAAACAGATTTAGACAGCAAGTGGTAAAAACCCACAAGACAAAGACGAGTGAGAAGGACTCCTCCTACTATTAAAGTCTCTTTTTTTCCTTCTTACTTAGTTTTCAAAAGTTCTTGCTTATATAGACATCATATCAGAGACACAGGCAGTGAGAGACAAAGGTAGTTTTTTTATACATTTGGATCATTAGAGTTACTCTAATACAAGTGGGTGCTCTCTGTTTGGTGAGGTTCATTTGAATATATACTACTCTAAAAAGGATGTATTTTGGTTGATTATTTCTCCCATTTAATAATACCAATTGGAGTTGTGTTTTATGTCTCCTGAAAGCCTGATTAGTCACCTTTACAAGAGGTACAACTTGTAAGGATCGTGCACTCCAATTGTGGAATGAGCAACACAGCTGAACATGTGGGTAGAGCCCCCCAAAAATTAGCCAGCAGTGAAATGCTAATGGTAGCTGTTGTTTGACCACAGCTTACAGGTATTTCTTATGTGTAAAAGAAAGCAAATATGTCCAGCAATTTCTTTTTGGATCTGTTAAGATGTCTCTTACTTAGGGATGGGAATTGAAAATGATACAAATTTCATCATCGATTCTGCTGGTCAGTCCAATTCTTTAACTATTCCCTTATCAATTTGGCATAGTCTGACTATATTGGTTTTCAGTGGCAACAATGTCAAACATGTCTCCAGATATTTAATTCCGGTCTGCATAAACGAATGATCGTGCAGTTGTTGGCATTTCTACCTACTAAATATGCAGTAAGCATCTTTTTGTCAAAATTTTGACCACTTCTGCCCCCTCGGTGCCATGATCAAATCTTTGCTATCATTTCTGTTGACTGGCTCTAATTAGAGTGTGACATCCTTGATTTATGAGGCATGCAGAATTAAACAAAGGAGTTGATAAGGGGATTGATGAAAAAAATAAATAAATAACAATAACGATATCAATTTCTCAAGGGAGTTGTAATTGATTCATAACTGGAATTGGTTTTCGTTTTCCATTCCTACTCTAACTAATGATACAAATCAGACACTTTTAATTATATGGCGTGCAAAAATTAGTATGAGCAGCCCATCTCAATCTCTTTTTATTGTTCAAAGTGAAGCTAACAGTAGCTCACATATTGGTAGTGGCCTCATTCATAGCCAAGAAATGCACTGGTTGGAGGTGATTGGTGGTACTGCAGAGCTCATGCCATGTCCTCTCTGCCAGTTGAAGCACTGATTTAATGTACAAATATAAAAATCTGAATTCAGTCAGTTTGAAGCATATTAGCAAATTTTTTGACTTTCCCATTTCCTTCTTTACTGTAACAGACCAGCTGAGAATGTCCATTTGTTAACTCTGTACACCAGATGACTAATTTTACAACCTACACAAATAATTAGACTTTGACAATAATCATCATGATCATAAATTACTGGAGTGACTAAACAAGGTATGGCCAAATATTTTGACCTCAATGCCTGCGAACTGTTGCTCTGTCCATCTTGATATGCAGTAAATGCAAGAAAATTTCATTTCCACACAACTTCTGCAATTTAGCATCTCACTCTAAGTATCAAACCTCATATTGCCTTTTATTCTTATGGTCATTGACATAAGTAGAATCATTTTGGAGGAAAAATATTAGATTTACTTTTGCTAATAAAATGACTTTTACTGCAAAAATAAAAGAGAAAGTTAGCCCAGACTGCCATTATTTGAACTCTAAAGTTTCACATGATTAAGGAATCAAAGGTAAATACCCCTGTGGCCACATAAAAAATGGCAGAGCCATTACTCATATCCTGCAACAAAATTAATAGGCCAAAGTCTACCATACTGCTGGAGCATGAGTAATGCAGGGTCTTGGCTGCTGGTGCTGTACTGAACAGAAGCTAGCGGTACTTGCCAATTCCACGATAAATATCAAATAGTCTGGCAGCACATTTTAGAAATCGAGCTCCATGATGGAGTGTAATTACCATCAGGCTGATTCATTGTTAAAGACATGCAGGAACAGCTGGTGGCCTTTTCCAAGATAATCCAAGACCTGATGTTTTTGGACCTCTTACTTGTAATACGAGTGTTTTAGTCTACTCTGTTTCTTAAACATTATACCTCCAATTCAAGCTTTCTGAATAAAAATAGCCCTTTTTGTTTTGTATGAATATACAGTACATTTTCACAGTTAGCTCACCATGCAGAATAAAAAGAGCCTGAAACAATTTGGACAAGGAGTCGGCGAGTATGCATATATGCAGAATCTTAACTACTGCTCCATTAACTCCCAGTAATGATGCATGTCTCCCGTCTGTTTGCCCGGTGGTGATTTGGAGATGGCACACTGTTGCATGTTGTATGCCCTCTCTCCCGCTCTGGCCAACATTCAGAGCCTCCCAACTGAAAGAGAAAGAACAGAAATGGTAATGGTGAATTTGGGCTGAGGTGAACATGAAGGTCTGGACTGTGAGGGTGCACAAATTCAGAAATAAAGTGGGAACGAGAAAGCCCACTATAGCTCTTCTTTTTCCTGCTGTGAAGTATATTTGTCTGCAGCACCTCTGGAAAACTCACAAAGCAGCTTGACAACTGAAGACATGTTTTCTTTATGTGAGAATGAGCCTCTGTGATACACCGGGAAAAAGCTATTTTTTACCCCCAACTGTTGTTTATGGAAAGCAAGTGTCAAAAACCCACTCAGTCTCCAAAGTGAATTGATAAAAGTGATGCTGTGAAAAGTGCGTGCTCTTATTTTGGAACACACACACTGCTGTGTGAGATCTCAAAATTTGCCTGTGTGTCTCTGAAAGCCAACTTTTACTTTTGATGTGTTGGTGTGCAGAATATATGTATGCAACACTCAACGGAAGGAGGTGGATATAATCTCTGCTGAATCTGAATATAATTAAATAATACTGGAACACTGTGTTGAGAGTTTTTCAGCCTCATTATTTTCATGTCGAAAACTTCTGCTGCACTTTCAGACTAAAACATTGGGGATGATGTAAAGACTATAGTTACACCTTGGACTCTAAATACATGGGAATGTATAGAAACATTAAAATAAGGCACTTTATGTATCAGAGGGTTCAAACCACCAGGCCAAATTCTGATAAAAGGTGAGGAACTCTAAATTTATGGAGTTAAAGATAATTCAGCAATCTTTGATTACCATGCTGTGGAGTTAAAAGTGCTCAAACCACGCCCAACCAAAGAGGAGTGATCCTCTAACTAACAAAAAAAAAGCTAAGGCCTGTCACTTAAAGATTTTAAAAATCTTAATCAATTTTGATGCGGATCCAAGAATTTTTAATGGACTTCCTTAAATTGCAACATAGGGCAGTTTCCCACATAAACCATGTTACAGTGCAAAAAGAAATGAGTGTGATTTGTGCCATTCACTGCCATAATCCATTTTTGTTTGGAATTCTACGTCAAGCAAAAAGCTTTATTTTGTAGTTTGGATCATATTTAATTTTGATCTATTCAGACCAAGTGTCACAATTGATCCCTGGGCCATAGTTTGGACACCCCTGCTTCAAGTCTTCTTCATATTCATACAGCAATGGTAATCCATATATACAGTGTGTTTGGAGACAAATTTTGGACTTTTCCTTTTACAGGTCTTCAAAATGAGTAAAAACACATTTAATCTTTTTTTTATTGCTTTAAGATAACTAACTGTATTATGAACAAGTGAACAAGTCTTCTAGGACCAATATTCAAGCGATAAACTCTTCTGCAAATGAAGTCCCACTATTGCTTGGTCACATTTTTAAACACCATTATCATATGAAATGAAAGTCCCCGTAGAGACTGATCAGTGTGACTAACCCCCGTTCTGCCTCAGAACTTCATCAGATATAGACTCTCTCCGCTGTGTGCTTTCCTGCCTGAGAGCAGTAGACCCATGCAGTAATTTGTGCTTCCTTTATCTACTGAGCAGGAGCTAAAATACAGTTTTTCCCACTAAGATAAGGATGGGTTAATACTTTAGTTGTGTCGCTTCTTGGAATTATTCCTCTCTCTTATTCTTCTCTGACTGCGTTCTTGATACTTTCCTGGATGGAGCGTTGATTTTCTGACTATAATTAATCATCAGTTGACGTGCAATTCAACTGGCTCACACTTATCTGGATGTTTAGCCTTATGAGGACAAAAAGGCATAATGTATTGATCTTATAACACAGTAATAATATCAATAGAAAATTCACGCCATGAGGGTTTTTTAGGTTTTGTTTAGTTTTTCAAATGAGTGTGAATTTAAAGCTATAGATATTTTAACGAAGTTTACCAGTTTTGACATATATATAAAGATAACCTTACTTCCTGGTCTTGAACATCCATTTTAGTCGAGAAATATCTGTGGATCAGTTTTACAAAAATAACAAGGGGTGGGTCAAAGGCAGGGGTGGCTGTATCAGTGGTATAAATGGTAGAATCTCACATCTTTAATGGCGTAAGTACATATTGTTACAGAATGAGATGACAGTGACCTTTGGCCTTCAAAATTTAATCAGTTCCTCCTATAGTCAGAGTGATATTGTGTGCAGATTTCCTCGTGGCATTGTTAGATAAAGTAACACAAACAATGACCTTTGCACTACGAC
Source organism: Cetoscarus ocellatus (assembly GCA_037902135.1). NCBI lineage: Eukaryota > Metazoa > Chordata > Actinopteri > Labriformes > Labridae > Cetoscarus > Cetoscarus ocellatus. The sequence continues at coordinate 736,122 of JBAMNC010000845.1, read as the reverse complement.
TGCCAGACCTGATCAGTTTATCCTTTATATCAGGGTGTATAGTAGTCAAAAGTTTGTAAAAAACATAAAACCTTTGTCCTTAGTCGTCCATAACACGGCATGAAAGTATTGAAGAGATATTGAGAATCATAGTAAAATGTAGTAAAAATGATGATGAACTGTGTTCACTGTCACTGTGAACAAAGAGCTAACAACGAAAAACCCTGAAGGAGTTTAACTTCATTTTTTTTAGAAAGCTTTCATGATATATTTGATTTTTTTTCTTTACTTGTGTTTATATATTTATGTTTTTAACTTCGAGTTTCTGCATTTAATGTTTTTTTAATTCAACAAATAAAGAAGGCACAACATCATCAGAGTAATGCAGTATTCTCTACTTGTGAATGAATCAATAGTTGTGCTCTGGTTGTGGCCCTTGTTTAAAATGTCCCATACATGATCTAAGAAGACTTGCCGAGAACACGGCAATGCAAATCCAGCACTCAAGAGTAAGTTCCTATTTTACTTCTCTAAAGATTTATTTTCCTCTTATCAAATTTTTTACCTCCATGCCAAGCCATCTTTAAACAAACAGAGACTTCCAGAGAGTACACAAACAAATAACCACATATTCATGCTGTTCTACCTTAAGGTCAAGATTTTCTCTGTCCGTACAAGTTGAAATAGAAGATATTAAAACAAGACATATCAGGAGTATGAGGCTGTTTAGACTTTACCAGCAATCTGCAAGCATTGCATCAGTAAATTTTCTATTCTCTTTATGTGTATCATCATCAAGAAGTTTTTTTTACCAGACAAATAATGCTCCCTGAACTGTCGACCTAAAACTCAACTTGAACAAGCACAGCTTGTAACCTGGATAACACTCCAGCTAAACTTGTTGTTACATCATGCGAACATCCCGGAGCCTGTCAGAAGTGCTTCTAATGACTGCATTCCCTGCTGCTCCTGATATGTTCCCTGTCAATCTGACATACAGCCTAAACTAAAAATTAGAACATTTTACTCTGAATGAAATAGAAAAAAAAGACTCTTTAATACTTTGAGGCAAATCCTTTAATCACAACATGTGGGGTGAAAAATATTCAACCTCACAGTTCTGCCCTGTATCAGAGCTAAGAATATCGTGCACCGGGAGGCAAGAGAGACTCTACATCAGGGACCAATTTACATCATGACACTGTCAAGATGGAGCCTCAGAGGTGTTACATCTGGAGGTGACTTGCGCTGAGCATTCTAAAATTATGTGCACATAGAGTTGAATATTGTTGAGTTCATTCTGTGCTGGGTGTGAAAACCCCAGAATCATGCAAATCACTCAACAAAAACTTACAAACCCCCAATTTGAAAGGAGTGAAAGGTGGAGTAAATGAATACAGTGATTCATATGGTGACAAGGTCCAGAAGCCTCACAGACTTTTCTTGGCCTGTGCTCATCTGGGATGAACTGACGTGAAGTCCTAAAATGTGCTGTGGTATGCTGAGCTCACATATCAGATTGTTTTTGAAAATAATGGCTGTAGTCACTGCCAAGTTCAAAAACCATCATCTGTGATGGTGTGGCAGTGTATTGGTGCCCATGGCATGGGTAGGTTGCACATCTGTAAATAAAACCCTCGACCAATAGGTACACATGTCTTTTGTAGTAACACTTTTTTCCAAATAAATGAGATTTTTCTATAGACAATAAGGAACTGAGGGGGACAGTTCTAAGAGATACTGTGCATGAGGTACATTATCATGGTTTTGTAGCCACTAGACTGGCCTGTATGCAGTCCAGACAAGGATGCACACATTCAGTCACATAAGTGGCTTGATTTGGACAACAATGTAGCTGACACCATGGTTAAAAGTAGGTTAAACAGTTTCTTTATAATTATCATTATTACCAGCCTGAAATGCTCTTGGTAAAGTTGAACACAGCCACCTGCCACTTGTAACCACTGCAGCTCTGCCAATTGGCTGCTGCCTTGCAGTTGAAGTGCCCTCTTACCCAAATGTAAATAAAGGACATTTGGTGCTTTTCCATTTGTGGTTTCTGTGCAACTCAGCAGGACCCTGCATTGTTTAAATACTACCCACTTTGTTTTTTGTAACTGAAGAGACTTCCTCTCAAAGGTAAGGAGGGCTGTCATAGCAGGACTGTGCAAAACTACCCTGGCACCCTAAAAACAGCAAAGGGCAAAACAAAAGAGGTAGAGCTGCCAGCCCCTATATGTGTTTTTCATTGTAGGGAGATTAATTTCATTCCAAAAAAGGGCTTTATTAGCAAAACAATAAACTAACTAAAGAACAGAAAAGTTTATGGTATAAAAGAGTGGACAATGGAAGGCAATACTCTGACCCCCCCAGAGGTCAACAGTGTCTCCAAGTCAGGGTAGGGTCCGTCCCAATTCTACCCCTTAGTCCTTGTCTTACCCCTTAGTCCTTGGTTTTGCGCGTTCACGTCTAGTGAAGGGGTGTCCCAATTCTCCATAGGGCTAAGGGGAAGTGCTACACAGCCCTTGAAACAAAGACAGACCAGGACCTCACTTGAAAGGAAGGGGTATGATAATTTCCCATAATACACCAGGCTTGCTAACAAATCAGCAGAGCGGAGACCAAAGGAAACGCATAATCATAAGTACTTATTAAATCATCAAGTAAATATTAATCATGTTTTGAATTGTTGGTCGTATTTTAAAATTTCTCGTTATAATGAGCTACCTTTCGCAGCTGTAGCCACGGCTATTGTGGCATCTGCCTACGACACAGCCAGCGAGCAGCTCTGAGTGATGACGTAGTGGGAATCGAGTGGCGTCTCGTTTCTCAGGAACGTGTTTTCACCCTTTCCTGTTGGCCCTCAAAACAGAGGGCCAAGGGGAAGGGGTAGACAAAGGGGTAAGACAAAGGGGAAGGGCTAAGGGGTACAACTGGGGTTCACCCTTAGTCTTGGCTCACTTTGCATGGAACCTCACTGGAGATTAAACAAAACTGTTCCAGGTACCAGGCATGATCCCTGATGGAAAACCAAAACAGCCGTGTAAAACCTAGCCGAGTGGAGCTGATACCACATCGTGGAAAAGCTCCAACTTGAGTGTAAACTATGAAGTGAATGGATAGCATCTGTAGTTTGGTATAGCAACCATGCAGTTTGGAAATATATTGAGCCATTAAATGGAGTTTGTGTTGTACTTGGGTTGGGTCAGATTATACATACATATAAGCACTTGACCTCCAGCAAGTGAATAACCATGTACACAGAAGTATAGACATTAAACTGAGAGGAGGACAAAAGGTGGCAGTGCTAGTACAATTAACATTTGCATTAGCTATTTTCCACTATGTAGATCAACCTTACATAGTACCCAGAGATCCTGTGAAAAAAAAAGACTTCAGTTTGTACCATTGGGTGCTTCATTAATTTAAAACTTGTCAGATAGATTTGATTTTAATTTGGGTTTAGCTGGATTTAAAGTGATTCACCTGGGAACATCCCTGGTCAAGACTGGCAAGTAGAAATGTATGGCACTTTATGATACACAAAATCCAACAACAACACAATAATGGTAAAAAACAAAAAGAAATCAACTATGAACACCTCAGCAAATAGCATCTTCAGTTGCTAGACCCTTGTAGTGTTGTTAAAGAAAGGCGATGAAACCCTGTGGTTAACAAGTTCCTGTCCCAATTACTTTTGATGTGTTGAAGACATCAAATGTAAATTGTGCGTACATTTCCAAAAATACAGCAATGTCCATCGGTTTGAATATGTCTTTGTAGCTGTTGATTATAGATTGGAAGGATTTGTAAATCACAGTATTTATCTACGATTTATAAATGTTCCAACTCTTCTGTAACTGTCTTTTTTTAAAGGTCATTACTTCTTAAGTTAAGTAATTCATACAAGCACTGAAATCTTCATGTTACCATATTAAGTTAATTTATACTTTATTCAATGTAGACGTTCCCTTTGAGATGTTATTTTCTGCTCAAAGGGCATTTTAATTGCATCACACTGCGAAACCTGTAATTTTTTATTGAATAGCCAACTAACAAGTGGTACTTATGTTCATTTACACATTAATTAATCTGCTTCTGGATGTCAAATCAATCGACATGATGAAACTATCATTACAGAGGAAAAAATGCTTTTGCCATCATACCTTTTCGGCAAAACATCAAGCCTCCTTTTGAGGCTTTTTCCTGCTCTGCTCCTGATTCAACAGCCGATTTAACATTCGACCCAGTTTCAGTGAGGTTCTCTACAGGGACACAACCCAGAAGTGTCATACAGCAGCACCAGAATAATAAGGCCCCACCACTCTGAAAATAAAAGCACATCTACCCCGTCTTTATGCTCTATAGATTAACATACAAGCACGACATCATTCCGGATGGGTGATCTGCTAACTTAAGAAGCACACACACAGTCGTCAGGTCGCATTATAGCATTCAATGAGGATGATAAAAGAGGCAAAGACAGGATAATTGCAATGTAATCCAATACACACACATCTTATTTTGAAGGCTCATTATGCACACTCTGCCCTTTGGATGTCAACCACATATAGAAATGACAGCCAACAATTTTATACAACCCTTTAGGACGGTAATTAGTATTATAATGTAATGTAATTAGTCTTAGCATGCTATGATGTCAGGCATGGCTCGGGATATCAATAGTTAATGTGCAAACTGGATCACAAACAACCTGATTAGATTTTCTTACTTACTTTCAAAGAGCTAGTAGCAGTCTGCCAGCAAGTCTCACAGGGATATGAATGTTTTTTTTTAAGTTAGTGAAGCACATATTGTCTCAGAGGTGAACTGCAGCGCTGGCACAATTACTGGCAGTCTAATTATAGAATGTAGGTATTGACGATGTAGTCTTGTGTATGTGCTTAACATAAAGAAGTCAAGGTGTTAAAACAGTGGTTCTCAAATGGTGTGCAGGGCACAGTGGTGTGCCTTGGGAATTCGTACAGCTATTTGTTATAAAAACAGCTATATAGCAGCTGATGGTATGGTTTTTTAAATGTACTCTATCAGTACATTAAATGATTCATGTACGTAAAAAAAAGCAATTCATCAATTCAAAAAAATCCCTATAAAACCTCATAGAAAATGGCACCAAAATAAACAGGTTGAAAAAGAGACTAATGTTGACCCTGTTCCTTTTTTTCAAAATCCCAAAATAATAATTTTTTGCTTAGTAATGCGTTATCATAATTGTGCCCCAAGTGCTTTAGCATTTAGCATCAAATCAACCAAAAGGCCATACTTTTTGACTGTTGGCTTGAAAAACTAGAGTTATAGCTCTGAGTTCTGGTCATCAAAAATATTAATATAGCATTGAAATCTCTGTTGAAACTGGCAGAGTAGTAATTAATTTTCTAATTTAACAATCAGATGTATGGTTACATGCATATATTTGCGACATCACACGCAGCGCCCTGTGTTTATAGAAGTAAATATGGTGTGTATTAGTTCTGAAGTTGTGAAATTGGAGCCGACAAAGTTCTTACAAAGCGATAAGGAGAAAAGGAAGATTGAGAAAAAAGAGAGCACTAATTTTAATGATGTTCTTTTGTGGAGCAGTGGTTGTTATTGTCTGTTCAGACGTATGTGTGGATGTGCAATCTGAGCCTGGAGTGGTGGGATTGTGAAGTAAAGGGCTTCACTGACAAAGACTTGATCCATAATTGTTATGTCCATTGTTAGCATTTCATCTTGCTGTGTCAAGCCTCCTCCAGAGTGGATTTGTACAACTGCCTCACTTCAATGACGTAAAAGTCAGATGAAATGGCACATGACCGTTCAGAGTGAGGTTGCTTTGAGAAACAACAGATTAGTGTCTGATTTAGGACCACATATGAAAGTTGATTAGGTCTGATTTTAAAAATAAGAATTGTGCCATTCAGACTGTCATGAAAAGATCAGATATGGGCCACATATGGGCAAAAAAGTCAGATTTTGGCCCTTTTGCCTGCAGTGTTACTGTAACCTAATATGTGTTTAAATGTAACATCAAACATTATAGAAAAATCTTTTTTTTGGGATGAAGCCTTAATAAAACAACTTTTAAAAATTTCCAGAACATATATTAATGTTCAGATTTTTTTTCAGATTTGTAGATTAAAAAAAACAAACATATGCAAAATAATCAGGCATTGTAGTTCATGTTTAAGAGGCTATTCAGCACATTTTTAAATACAGTGTACCTCGACATTTTGGCTTGATCTTTGTTGCTACTTGATCAGGGCGGAGTTGCGCTCTAATGATTCAGCTGAGTATTCGGAAACAGACTGAAAGCTAAGGTTGGGATTTAGCGGCTACAGCTGTAAAATACTGTTCTTCAGGAGTTGGCATTTTATTGGTGGATGTCCAAAATACACCTAAAGTTTTATTAGTGTCACACATCTTCTTCCAACTCAGCACTGATCCAGATCCAGAAGCTGCAGTAACCTAAAATATATCCAATAAATATGGATAGTGCTACATCAGCAGACAGTGGTGGACTCAGAGGGAAGCAACAAAATTGTCCTTTTTTTTTCACTTTCTTTATGTTTCATTGTGTTTGTGTTAATTGTCTTGTTTTGTGATTTTTTTAAATTTATTTTTGTGTTTTTCTTACTGTTCTCATCTGTTGTTGTGTTTTGTTGTTTGTTGTAAGTTTTTTATTTGTTGCTGTGTTTTGTTGTTCTGTAATCACATTTGTTGTCCTTCTCTAATATGTGTTGCTTTCTTATGTTTTCTTGTGTTTTGTTGTTGCATCCTCTTGTCTTTTAGCTCCATTGTTTTGTTGTGTTTTCCTTTCACTCAGGGGAGATAATTCCCACATAAGAACAAAGGTTAATTACTAATACATGTTTGAAATGGCACATATTTACAACAGCATAACTACATAGTCACAGGCTCCATGTATGAGCACAAACAAGTGTGTTATCTAGGCCAGCGTGTTGTAAATTACAGCGCCTCAGTAGTTGTTTTGAGAGTCTTTGAGAGAGCATTTCTCTCTCCAAGCATGTTTCCGCTATCCACTCTCTAAAGTGTTCCAGCCATAATTAGCCCAGATTAATGAGGGGGCCACTTCAGAATGAAACATATGAATAATAAAGGTGTTGTTATACAAACACTGTTTCATCTTTCATTGTAATCTTATGTGCGTCTCACATGGGACGCAGAAAAAAAGCGTGTTATCAAATTTATTAAGGCCGCACTGACAATTTGTGCCTGTGAATATTGATGAAAGATAAAACACACACTTTATTTTTCCCTTCCTTGTTATAAAGACAGGAGAATACATTTTAAATGACGTTTAAAAGGCCTTATGAATCAATCAAGTCAAATTCCCCCTCTTATCGCTTTTCCCATGAAACCAAATGAAAGCTTTATACATGTGAAGCATTGCGCTTTCTATAAAATTGCACTGACACTGGTCAGGATGCATTAAGACTGCCCCCTTTCTTCCGCTCTCAACACTTACACATAATTAAACCCAAGAGAGGGGATTGTGGGACTACCGGGGGATCAGGATGGCCAAAGGGAATACAGCCACAGCTCTGTGAAATGATCACACTGCAAACACAGGCTTCTACTCATTCAGGAAATGAAGCCTCTCACTGTCTTTATGCATGTAAATACAACTCCTATTTTAGGCTTTACAGTTTCTTAACTGTGGCATTATCAGTACAGATAATAAGGTCACGCAGGGAGCACTCTCCTAATCCTGATAGTTTGATCACGAACATCCCTGTGCAAATAAAATATTCAGTATTTTGCAGCAACTCTTGTAATAAATTAGAACAGAGTTTTTCATAATAGGAAAGCAGGTTGAAAATAAACAAGCCAGTGCAGCTTCTGATTTTTGAATGAAAGAGACAGCTTTCCCTCTCATTCCTGCGTCTTGAAATAGCTTCCTTGATGGAGCGTTTCTCCTCAAATTACTTCAGAAAATGAACGCTCAAAAAGGGAATTTAATATGACTTTTGTGTTGTTTTCTCTCTTATGAAGTTCCCCCTTAAAATGAGAAACACCACCCTCCCTTCTGGATCATAAAAAAAGCCAGCTTTGTACTATGTTAAATTTAGCATGACAGGATGAAAGTTAATTTCCACATGAAACAAATGTGCTGATCTCTGATTTTTGGGAGCACCAAACACAAGCAGCACTGTGAGACCGGTGAAAAAGTGGAGGAAAAGTGGAACAAACTTTTCCTCAGTATCCAGGCCAATCCCCTTCCTCTGCTGCCAAGTGCTGTTTTTTTATGCTCCCGATGCCAGTGATGCTCTCTGATTAGGTCTTTGTTTGAACTCAGCCGAAAGCCCACACACGAATACTTAGCTCTTAATTGGAGGTCTTTTTTTTAAAGGAAGAAAGCTTCAAAACCAAGTGAAGGAACTCAAATTTGATCTTCTTCAAAAGGTGGTGCTTGATTCTTCAAACCACTCCTTCCTTTGCTTTCTTGTAACTTTAACAAGTGTGTGATGCTTCCCAACGTCCTGCAGGAATAAGTAAAACCCCTTCAGGAGTTATTGATAGTGGACCAGCAGGCATTTACAAAGACAGTTCATATGTTTGGCAGCGTGCACCCTCAGGGCCTTGGCAATTGAGGACCGGGGCCTGTTTGATCTATAGAGAACACACCGTGCATGTCAGCGCAGGGAATGCTTATTTCCCTGGGGAAGCAGCCAGTAGGGACAGCAGAATCCAAGAGGCTAAAAATATATTTGTGAGAAGCAATTACGGGTAAAAAGTTGGATGTGATCAGTGGTAGAGGCTTTGAAATGTTAAATTAATGTCCACTCGCCCTCCTGTCACGAATATGCAGCGTAAAAGGTGTGATTGTCATCCTCTGCAGATTCACTTGCTTATAAACCACATACAGTACTAATGCACAAGTTGATGTGTCCATTACATGACTGCATAAAGTAGGTCCAATTATCTCAGGCAAAGCGCCAAGAAAATTGTCAGATGACTGGCTCTTAGTGCTGTATTAAAAAGGCAGCGTACAGACACTTTCAGTTTAATCACTTACTGCAGATAGCATCACTTAATAGCTGTAATAATGTCAGTAATGCTCATCCTAAAGCTGAATACATCTGCATTAATGCGCCATACGCATTTTTATCTCCGTTTCCCACGGCTAAATTGGCTATCGCGGGTAACCCTGCATGTAGGAAAATCTGTTCAACACATGCTCTTCTTATCAGCAGCCCCCTCCAAATTCTCTCTGTTCCACCTCCTCTTGATGAAGAGTAGCCCCAGACACAAAGGGAGCAAACACACTTATCAGACAGGGATCAGGGAAGAAAAATAACCCTCGCGGCGAAGGCACCTCTCCTACCCCCGCCTTTTTTTTTTTCTTTGACTTCCACAGCCGACCTAGGGAGGGGACGAGCGGTCGGGGAGGACGTATAAGTGCGAGGATGGAGAGCGACTTGTCTAGATGGTGGATGATAAAGGGAAAGCTCCATGTTGGTAGTAGAAGTGATGCCGTTTGCCCCTGGGTGGCTTTGTGCTGGTTTGTAAAGAATGCAGCTTGTGTCGCGTGGGAATTCATCACGAAGACCTTTCTGGCAAGGTTTAACCCTAAAGAAGTCACAGTTTGTGCAGGTCTGCAAGGACAAAAACTTCCCTCAGATTGCTCAGTTGCCTCAACACAGCATTTACTTTAACTGTAGGTCAATTAAGCAATCAGAAAATTTAACTTAATGTTTTTTTTCTAACAGTGTTATCAGTGGGTAAATACTATTCGGTTGATTTGCATAGAGGAGTGTGGTCAACCTCTTTAGCCCCATAGGGACCCAAATTTGGGTCTGCTGGGGCTCAAGAAAAAAAGCTCCTCAACACGACAGCACAAAGCAGTGAACTGTGCCTTTAAGACTACAGTCATGTTGGCTTTTATCTGACAAATACATATATTTTTGACCTTTGGCTCAATATACACTGTTTCAAAATCCTTGCCTGACCATATTGTTATAAAACCTCTTTAATTTTACTCTGCATCACTTTATAACAATAATCCTTTGCAGAGATGATGTAAAAATATTTTATTATTCATTTTCAGAGTTTTACAGCCACTCCAGCATCATTTCTAAGAGATATTCACCATAAAAAAATTTTTTTTGTTTTAGGCGAGGATTGAAATCTATCTTCATTTACTCTGTCCCAGTAACACATCTACTTATAATTACACATCTGGACAAATCTTTCAAGTGTTACTTTTATTATGACACCAAAATTATTCAAATAGACCTTGTGGGTTTCGAGCAGAAGGCTTAAAAAGGGGGTGGGGCTGAACAGGTTAATGCTAATGTTAGCAGTGCTACCACAGCTCGTCTCTGGATGTCCTTTCAGTGTGAAGCCAGAGATATGCATGCTGTCCTTGTGTTTGCGTTTATGTCCGCTGGTGTCTTAAGTGTTTTTGTGTGTATACTTGCCTCTAATGTTACATGTGTTACTGGAGGACACCACTAGAGGAAGCATAAAGACCTCAGGCTATATGTAACTACCTGTTGTGTAAGAAGTAAACTCCAAACATTGTGGTAATTCTGAGAGTACAATTTAAAAAAGTAAACAGCAATAACACCATCAAATATTTATTAGTAACTGATGACTGACAGTCAGACCTCACCGTTAGCATCATCTGCCCTCAAGTTCTGCTGAAATTTCCTCCTGAATTTCCTGAAACTGTCCAGGTGTGTGGGTGTAATGACTGACTGTGTTATTTTATGACTTGCAGGCAACTGTGCTGATAGATGTCTTTGTCAAAGAACCAGCAAAAATAAAAAGTGTACTCCCCACGGCTTGATTGTGAAGTGTTCTATAAATCATTCTATCAGAAAATAACAAACAATAGTTTATAGGTTAGAAAATATGGCCAAAGCAACACAGTTAACACAACACATTAATGGACAAAGTCAATCATGGTGTTGATTCAAAGTCACCAAATGACATGGTCACTAATAGAATTCATATCCTGAACGTATTTCCTTGTTTCCTGACTTTTATAGGAGATTTTATCTGCCCACAGCCATCAGACTGTACAACACGCTATACAAAGGCAGTGACTTATGAAAGGGGGTTATCATCTCTGGACTGTTTATTACCATGTTATTTGCTCTAACCAAACATACTATTGCTACTTAAGATAAATATTTTATCTATACTGTAGAAAGAATTCACCAAGGCTAGAACTATATCAGCTGCTTGCATATCAAAGGGATTTTGGCATACTTTGAGAGGTAATTTCATGGATGCAGCCATACTGTAAACATCTTCTCAACCTAAACCTACCAACAAGCAAAGAGGCTGTGATGAGAGTCCAAAGTCACAGCATGGACTCATACCATGTCAATCACATCCTTAACTGTTCATTGAAAAGTCTTAATAAAAATCCAAATGGGCACGATTAAAAAAAAAATACCATCTGTACAGTGAAGGAATAATACATTGAATGTTCAGACCAAAGCTTGTTTTAACCAGGCTGTTAATGTGTTTAATTCTGCTGTTAGAAATGTGCCTATTATTATTTAGTTTAATGAGAATTTCAGTGTTTTTGCAGCCAATCCCAAGAGAACGATCTTGGAACTGCAGGGATGGCTCTTTCATGTCGGCTTAATTTTCCATCAGCTGAGGTTTCAGCTTTATAAAAAGACAGAAACATCAGCACCCTTGTATGAGCAAAATTAGCCTAATATACAACCATAAACTTCCCAAGATTAAAAAAAAAAGCATATCGCCTTATCAAAATAAAAGTGCTCGACATACCATACAGTTAATCAAAGATAAACTGAAACATACAGAGCTTTATGCTACTCTCTATGCTACAAAACAGCCAAAAACCATCGGCCACCATCATGGTTCCTCTAAGAGATCTGTCCACAAGTCTGTGGAAACAGCCATTTTTATTATCATGTAGCAAATCAGTTCCTAATGCTGCTGCTATTTTTTCATCCAGCTCTTCCATTTTAGTAGCTGTTTTTGGCCAACATGAGGGTTTTGGCTAAGGCTCAGCAAACACCATCAGCTCAGGCTTCCTCCTCCTTAAACAGAACCAAATGTGAAATATTACCAGACTCTAGTTTCATTTTTAGTTGGCTTCTCTGCTCTTCTACCCTCACAAGTAACTTTTGCTTACCGGTGTTGGCAGAATTGGCAAGTTACAGCACTAAGCTCATTGTTTGCATTGGACTAACATTACTATTGCATAAATGTTATCAGCATATTTCTGACAAGGTTCTTTCAGACATAACTTTTACTGGCAAAAATGCAAGTGTGATTTTTATTTCGGGACACTTTTTTGAATCTTCCTCATGGTTGCAGATGCTCCCCATAGGCAGTTATTGTTGTAAATGGTTCATTGTTTGTTCACAGTCAGTAGCCATGGCTGGAGGAGTTATACCCCAGTGGATTGTTAAATATTTTACAACTTTATGGTATCTTATCAAAGAAAGTCAGCTAGAAAGACCCAGAGAGTTGGCTTATGTATCTTTGTAGAAGAGAAAATATTGTCAGCTTTGTCCATCTCTGCTGTTTACTTGCTGTTTTGAATTGGGGACTTTGTCCGATGAAAACTGCACTGCACAAGGTGTATTTTCACTACAGCAAGACCCCTTTTTGTTTCATGGATAAGTCTCACATAATAAAGGAGAAAACATTGTAAATGTGGCCTTCATGGTTTTGTCACTGGCTACTTGCAAAGGATTCTTGGATCTCCCATGGCATGCTGCTCCACTGTTAGCTACAGAATAACCTCTGGCTAAAGTCAGAGAGACTGTAAACTAATAGCTGTCCCAACAGGATTTTTTTTTTTGTAGTAGCATCAACCAAAGTTTTTCAGTTTAATGCAAAGCTATCCAGTCTTTGGAGGGTTTGCATGTTTGTTAACTTATCTCTACAAAGTTTTGATACCGTGCTTAGTGCATTCTCCTGATGACTTCTGACAGTCACCCTCAGCTTTTGACTGTAAGGTTTACAAAGTGCAACCAAAATCCGTGGCATAGAAACATGTCAAAAGACAAAGAGTCTCTCAATTTCTCCAGCGTCCTGAATCACATGTTGCTCTGCGTCACACATACTATGTACTCAATCTGATGCCTGGTGACGCTAATGATGGCTACTCAGTCAAAAAACACCCCTATCACATGTGCATCATTGCTGAAGAAGCATCTACTCCAAATGAATCTCCTTAAGCACCAACATAACACCATTTGAACAGTTTTTCCCCCTCATTAAATTTATAGCATACGTCAAACAAAAAACTGTGACTACTGTTGAGTAAATACACCTTTAAGGGTACAGTCATAAAACCTCAAAGAATACTTGATGTTGTTTAAGGTTATTTAACCAAATATAAATGCAGAATAACATTACTCATATTTTGTCTCATCAAGACATTTCAGTGCATAAAAATTAACATACTGAGTTCAGACACCTTCATCTGTCTTTCAGTTCAGGAACTGCAGAGAAATTTCACAGACACTTAAAAAACACTGCCAGACGACAGCATCTGCCTGTCTGTGTTATCTGAAGTCCCCCGCTAAACTTTTAAAGGTGAGGTAGCATTAACCACGCTGGCAAGATGCTGTTTGTTTTTACAGATCTAAGAATAAACTAAACGGTTGGCTCACCACCTTTGCAAGTAGAGCTGCATAGGAATTTTGCTAATGAGGTGTGAGGTCTATAAATTAAGCTGAATATCAACATGAAATATCTTACAAAAGTGTGTACACTCCCACATTTCTACAAATATTTACTTTCGCCAAGGAGGTTATGATTTCGCCAAGGTCTGCTTGTGTGTTTGTTTGTTTGTTTGTCTGTTGGCAAGAAAATGCAAAAACTACTAGATGGATTTACATGAAAATTTTACCAGAGGTGTGGATTGGTCCAAGGAATAAGCCATTACATTTTGGTGGTGATCCACATATATGTCTGGATGCAAAAAATTCCCAAATTTTGTGAAAAATCCCATAACTTAACATAGAGCCGTATTTTATAAAATTCATATCTCTGACATCACTTCATGGATTTACCTTAAAATTTATACGATAATTTATATAATGTAACTCCATCATCAAGGTCAATTTCATCTGGATCCGATCCAGATTGACGTCACAAAAAACATTGAAGTTTATAACGGCAAATCCCATTAATTTCTCCTCGGCTGCTGTGAGGGCTCCGCCCCCTTTACGTCATTCTGGGAATTGTAGTTTATTTGCAAACTCACATCAGCGTTTTTCAAGCCTATGTCACTACATTACCCAGCTCTTACCCACCAAAGAGACACGTGATTCTTAGCCTTTAAAATAGGATCAGTTCATATCATTCATACTGCTGCCAGCCAAAAGGAAGAAGATGAGATATTTGGCAAATGCTGGCCATCACTGGGTTCAACACTGCCATACGAATACTCCTGGTGGTGGAATACTTACTGACAACAGCCAACAGGTAACTCAGTAGCATTCTTTCAATCTCAGTTTTTACAGGTCGCTGTGGGGATTTAATGAAGGAAAAGACATGTTTGAAACCACAAAATGTTTTTAATTCCAGACAAATTCCCACAAAAAAAATTGACACTTTTTTTTCCCCAAAATACCTACTCACTATGCTACAAAACAGCCAATACCTCCAAAACAATTTCAGTGGTCCTGATCCTCTGCCTTAGTGTGTGTACATACAAGTATATGTATTTATATGTTCATGCATGTGTGCTGTAGCAGGAGCATTTTTGTTCATATTTTAGGCTGTTATGAGACAACAAAGGAGATAGAAAGGACTTGTATCTCAGTTTGCTGTGGTTTTTAAACTATACTGACATTTTCAACATCCTGCTCTTATTTCATAAGCATAATTTCAGCACTTAGTACATTTGAACGAGTGACATTTATTTTCTTAGCACAACCTGTAAGGCCCAGATTTCAGAATAAATTCAAATAATATGATTATTTTAGTCAACTTAATATCTTGTTGTTTAAAAACTTATTTTTTTTACAAAATGTACATAAATTTAAGTCTTTATAAGTAAGATCACTCCCTATCACCCATACTGCTGCTCTCGACATGGGGGAAAATGAGAATTTTTGGCTACTTATTTTTGTATCTGTCATGTTGTTCATCAGTGGGATTGACACTCATGTACTCCTAGCTGAATATTAGCTGATGTGGCTAACAGCTGGATTCTTGTGAGATGGATCACATGTGAAGTCACACCTGATAAAGATGTTTTTGTTGTTGCTCTAATAGCTGCAGGGATTGAACAAAAAAGACAGACACACTTGAAACTACAGTATGTTTTGTCCTTACAATTTCTGAGCTTGATAATGTTCAAGGGGCCAGTTGGGAAGCTTCAGGGGGCCTGGTGGGGCCCTGGGACCTCCAGTTGGAGATCCCTGCTGCATATTTTTTATGTAGTAAAAGCAGACACTCCAGCCCAACTTTTTTACATGGTCTTGTAATTTTGACTTGCCATGAGAGAGAATGCAGATGTAATTCACTTCTGCATATACTTCAATTTTATGCTGCATGCACCCCTTAGGATGTTTTATTTTTATTTTTGATATTCCATCATCTCTGCAGTTGCAGATTTGTCCTTTTCCCACAAAGAAAAAGCGAGATTGAATACACCGTGACCTGAGCTCATATCCCTCCAGACTCAGAGCAGCCCTCAGAGTATTAAATACTAGTTTGGACAAAGGCTTACACAACTCAGTCCTCTGTTATAGTGGATTAATGAACTATTTGTCAGGGTGATGCATATTAAGCTGTGTTAAACAATCTGTCAGGCGGGGTCTCGACAGCCACTTGGTCGGGATGATAGATTTCAAAGCGGGATGAGACATCAATCACTGTCCCGCTGTGATTGGTTGTTTGTGTGAGCCGTGGTGGCCCTCCATCTCAGCAAGGCGAAGGTTGGCTGATTGCTCCCTCTGCCTCTCTACATTCATTGTGGTTACCTGACACCATGTTATACACCCAACGCCGAGTGTGGAAATGCTTATTTACACTTGGCCGGGCTGAGCTACGGCACGCGCAATATCATTTGGGTGTCTGGATGCTGGATTGGCCGCTGTGCTGAAAAGAGCGAAGTGGGTTTTTTTTCGCTGTCTGGTTATTGCCTCCCCTTGCTGCTTTTGTCCATTTATCCCAAGATAGGTTAGATGGAGGAGTGTTGGTTGTTTGTTTTGTTGGCCTGCCTGTCTTCTGGCACCGCTGCTACGGTAGCTGACTGACAAGTGGTTAAGACGTCTCTTTGTGCTTATCAAAAAGTCGGCGCAGAAAGGTGAAAAGCTTTGCTCTCTATCTTCTTTGAAGCTGAGAGAAATCAGGTTTGGGATCCACAATATCACCTCAAAAATAACACGTGAAATAACAAAACAGTGTATAAAAACACTGCTTGTATATATGTATGCCATTAAATACTTAATATTAAAGGTTAAATTATTGTTTTCTGCACCATCTTCTGATCAAACCTTTCCATCAGCAACTTAAGAATCCCTAAATCTAATATTTAGTTGGTGCTTCTTGAACTTTGGTGCTTTTTATGTTGAACATCTGAATTAGGGTAGTCAGACATGCAGTTTTAATGCCCCAAGTTGAAAAAGTGTCAAATCTTCATAAGCACCAAACAGGAAGTGGAAACATGTTTACTGATGCAGTTTATTTGCCAAATGAGAAGGAAATGTCGAACAGATGCTCCATTTTTTCTTGACAGAATCAGAGCAGCAGTAGATGATCGAGGAGAAGACATGTTGAGCAGGATTCTTGGGGCAGGAGACTTTATTTATAAATTCACTTTTTCCCCTGCCTTCATCCATGTCTCTGTCTGATCGTGCTCATGTCATTATTCCTAAACGTTTATAGATAAGTCAGTTTTTTATAGAATAAATTGATTTTGCCTTGTATTTGAAAGAAAAGAGGCAAATGTTGAAAATGAATAATTCTGTAACAAACAACACTGTATTAGCAGTATGAATCTGGTTTTTGACACAGATGATAGGTCATTCAGTTTGCCAAATGGACTTGAGCTTATAGCATTTTCTCTTTGACCACTCAAAGCAGCTTTACTCCGCAGGTCACATCTACCTCATTCACTCTCACATTCACTCACTGATGGTTATAGTACCTATGTCGATTGTCCATCAGCATCAGCTAACACATTCACATGCTTTCAACCCTTATACACGACACTGATGCAGCAGTAGGAGCAACTTTTAAGTGTAAGGACACATCGCCATGTGACAGCCGGGAGCTGGGCTCAAGCCTGCAACCTTCTGATAATCGGTCAAGCACACTATCGGACTGCACCACGAACGCCCCATATATGGTCCACAATATTGAATTGTCAATACTTTGATGTCTCATTAAGTATGTTAACCAATAAATTCTCTGTATTTTAATTGTGAATAGTATGCATAAGCCCTAACCACCCACAAAATTGCTCCTTCATGACACATATGTGTGCACATTGTCTGCATCAAAATACATTAGTAATATTTTGACACGAAAGTTTTGGTTTTCTTTTAGTTTACAGCTTCATAAGAAAGATAATCCTTTACTGACACCCAGATATAGTTTAAACTAGGCCCAGAAAATCCATCCTAGCCCTACTTCAGCCCATGGAAGTTCTGACCAAGCCCAGTCTGACCCTTCCCCTAAACGATACCCAAGGACCCTAGCCAGATTCAAATCTGACTTTTTTTGACATTATGGCCTCAATATTTAAGACTCGTAAGTGCAGTTTCTCAGCTGTTTGATGGCAGAAATCCATTTAGGAGAAACCTCAAAGTGGCTTATGTGATAGTGTTAATTCTCCAGACATGATTTTCCTTTTGGCATCCTCATTTTCATGGTAATGTGTGTTCTGTCCAGTGAACTGTTGTACAGATGAAGCATAAAACTGAGATCTTTTGATTTTTTTGATCGAATTTATTGTTGTATTACCCCTCAGTCAGTGGACAATGACATAATGCCTGTCTGGTGCTTTTCTTTTCCTTTACTTTCCTTTTCTGATTTTTGTTTTTTTCTCTTTATTTCTTTTCTTTTCTTTTCTTTTCTTTTCAACATGCTACAGACAATAACCATCTTGCGCAACAGCAAAGCCACATTAACGAAACTGTTTATCTGACCTGCATCTGATGTTAATGACATCGAGACCATCTTAATAAGATCATTTCAGTCATGTCTTTGTAGCTTCCCAGTGGGTCAAAAGCTGTCAGCTGAGTCATTAGGTGTCTTCAGTCAGATGTCAAAACATGTCAGACAAGATTGATTAGCAGTTCATCATAAATACCATGACTGTCAAGTTAGCCCAGCTTGATGAACTTAACACAAGATGGAGATGTGCAGTGACATTAATACTGTGAATATAAAACACAAATTAATTTGCTTTATAGGTAGTTTTTTTTATAATTTTATTTTAAAACTAGTTACATTATAAGCTCCCTGGCATCTGAGTTTTCTCGAGCATGAATAAAAAGGACTGAATGATTTTATATGTAGGCTCACTAATCAGTCGTTCAAAAACTGCATCATCTAATAAGGAATAATTGATGAGTAACACAAGCAAAAGCAGGTTAATGGATCATCAATGCTGTTCCATAGGGTGGTTTACTTTAGCTTGCTGGCAACATTGGGCCCTTTGCATCATTCAGTGCGGCCCCAGGTCAATTTCAATCATATTGAAAAAGCATGAGGATTGAAATTTAGAAATTAGCTATGAAAGAGTTCTGTGTTAACAATGTCACCATGTAGGCTGCCACTTTTTCCCGAAAAAGATTGCTTTTCGAGCATACACGGTAATAACCTAAGATATTCTTTTATTTGTATGTGCTAGTAAAGAAGCTTAAATCGGCTTAATTTAGAGATTGTTTGAATTATGAATTACTTTAAGCATTTGAGTTCAAAATCACAAATATTGATATATTATGGCCTAAAAATCTTCATATTCTCTCTTTAAAAAAACAAAAGCAATTTTAAATGTCTTGTTGAACATTATTATCATTATCCTGCTTGATAACCCTGGTAATGTTCTGGCTCTTGCTGCTCTTCAGTCCACATTGAAAGGTTGGAGAGCCAAAAAAGGGGCTTTGTGGCAATAATATTGGTGCTGTCATTAACAAAAGCTGGAATGAACAGAGTCCGGATCTGTTAAAAGGAGACAATACTGTGGCAGCTTTGGGCCATGTAATTGATAAACAAGTGACTTGCGTTTTATTCAAATTAGGTAGGTTCTTTAATCTAATTTGTTAGACGCTTATTTTTTAATTTAAAGAGACCATATCATGCTTTGTGTAGTTCACATGACCTTCAGTGTGTTTAACATGTCTCCTCTACATGATAGAGCACTTCTATGAACAAGACAAAAAGTCTGCAGCGTGAAGGCCTCTCCATCTCCCTCTCTTTGAGGAGCCAGCAGACAACTAAAACGTCTTATCCCTCTTACTCTCCTGAACAGACCTACAAGTGTGACGTCTGACAATTGTTTCATCCTCAGTCTTAGCCTGTTGGCTCGGTAGCAAGCTCAGTGCAGAGCAGAAACCATAGAATGAATGCAGAGCAGCACTGAACTAACCGATTTTGACAGAGTAGACCCGTCAACCAATCAGAGCAGACTCAGCCCACGTGATTATGAGAGCCTTAACCCTTTAACTACCAGCTCAACTGTTTGGCGGAGGTCATCAATAAATTCAGGGACATTTAATGTTTTAAAAAACAGAAAAAAATAAAGTCATTGTTTGATTCTGTTAGTATTTCAGGGAACAGAGAAAACTACAAACAAGTGAAAAAAAAGAAAAAAAAGTAAAACAAGTACAAGCTCTCATTTGTTCCTCAATCTATTTCCTTATTAAACAAACAGTGGTGAGGAGGTGGGGCAGCGCTACACACACATACCCTTGACGCTGACTTGGGACATTCTTATGCATTTGGGCTCAATTGGTGTTCGGACTGTTGTTGAATAGTTGGACTTTTTAACCTTTTATGATGTATTTATTGATATGCTTTTATTTTTAAACGACGCTACATTGTGATGATGGATGAGCTGGTGATGCAAAACAAATTTCTGAGTAATCAGACAATAAAGTATTATCTTATCTTATCTTAACATACCAAAAGCCAGATATTTTCTTGGTGTTGGATTTAAAGATCTAAAAAGCTAACAGTTGATTACGTGATGACATGAAAATGCAAAAATATTTGGGACAAAATCAATCAGAAAAGGCAGGAATGTTTGTAGATAAAATAGCAATCAAAAATAACGTAAAATAGATTACATTGACTTTGAAAAACACACAAAATAAATGTTTTTCATGAATAAAAGATTATAAAATATAAATCATCACATCAGTAAATGGTTTAGTTAAGTGTTTAAAATAATAATGGTGGTAGTCATCATAATAGCTTTTTAAACCTTTAAATCCCGCACAAAGAAAATATCAACTCTTTTGGTTTGTTTGCAGTTTTTTCTGTATCCCAAAACACTGACAGAAACAAACGATGACGTGCATATTAAATATTCCTGAATTTACTGACCTCTGCCAAACAGTTGAGCCTGGAGTTAAAGGGTTAAAGAGGCAGAGGTTCAAACAGAGCGTCGCAGGCATGCTGAGAGTACAGCACTCTCAGGTGTCGATTTATGAAAACAACAAAGTTTTTACTCTAGCAGTTATCAAAAATCAAAACATGAATCTGATTAACGCCAAATATGACCTCTTTAATGTCCAATAGTAACTGTTACAAACAATAATCCACTGACGATATCTGTCTTAAACATGGCTATAGTTTTTAAAGGCATAGCAGCAGAAAGGTTCTCCGAATAGTACGCATAATACATTATTTCTGTTAGAACATTGACGTACATCATCTTTGTGCTTAAATGACTTCAAAGTTTGAATCAGAAGTTGTACTTTTCTTAAAGTTACATGTTGTAGTTTGTATTGAATGAAAAGGGAACGTGGTGTTCAGGGAAGGATTAAACTCAAAGTTTAGTTATTTAGAGGGAAAAGACTTAAAAGCAGGTCAGCACACCAAAGTGCTGTGGTGTTTTTGTTTGGAATATACTGTCCCTGGTGGCTCCATGGACTAGATATCCTTCAGATTTTCACACATTCTGAAAATGACACATTTTCTGTCCTTTTTAGACCATTCTGATGCAATTATTTGCATATTGTAATCCTGCTACTCACATGAAGGTACAACAGACACGACTAGGACAAATAATTGGAAAATAGTCACACCGAGCAGTGTGGTCCCATGTCATTTCTGCTTTTACGTTAAATGAAAAAGAGTTATAGCACACAGCTGCCTTTTTTTTTTTTCTTTTATTTCAGCTCACATCTTCTTGTGTGTTACCAAAGAATCTCCCACATTACACAAGCCTGGTTTGGTCTATTGTTGTTGAGATGGTCTTAGCTGTAATGCCTCCTCCAGATGGCCCTCTAAAATTAATCTTTCTTCCCAACGCACTGCAGAAAACACTTGGTGCTCAAACTCGTGACAGTTTGTATGTTTGTAGTGTGTTGCAGTGCCCTTCACAGGATTAGTCATAGGGGTTTGTGTGTTATTAGAATCAAATTAGAACCCTGCTGTGTTTGAAACCACATGAATAATTGAGAGTTTTTTAAATCATAAACACAGAGGAGGGGTCGAAGTAATCAGTAAATGACCTCTCTGTGTGCAGAATTCAATACACAGGATGTTCTGTATGGCTGCTTTTACTCTGTAGAAATCTAACGATAGGGCTGTCAGCATCAACATGTTGACTGTGATTTGATTTAAATAAAAGCATGACCTTTTTTCAACTGCATTAATCGTGGGCTATTTTCTCCTTTTAGGTGCTCTATAGTCAGGCTACCATAGCCAGGCTGCAGCTGGACACCACTCGCCTCAGCATCTTCTGCTTCTACTGTGATTGAAGGTAAAGACACAACTGCTTTTTGCTTTTGAAAAAAACTCCCAGGAGCTCAGTGGATGGGTCAATAGTTATCTGCACCATATGATGCCAAACATATTTGCCTTTTCGTTTTCTAATTTAACCATCGCAAGCTCTTTTTCCCATCTGTGGGTGAGCTTGTACAGGAAATGAAAAACATTTGACTGACAACAGGAAAAACAAATTAAACAAGTTATGTATGTATTTTTTTTACCGTGGATACTTTTAAAACTTGGAACCTCTGTAAGTGCAAATACTGTTGCATTACCAGGCATCATCACTTTATTGTGTTATATTTCGCCTCAACTCTAGTTCATATGTAATATTTTGATGACTGCGAGGGTATGTTCACAATCATTAACCCAAAAATGTTGTCAGCATCCCTGTAATAGTTGTAACACCTCTGCTCTGCTCTACTCTGCACTGGGCTTGCTACAAAGGGCTTAAACTGATGATGAAACAATGGTAGGACATCACACTGGTATGTTTGTTCTGGGGGATGGGGGAATAAGCTGTTTTGGGCAGCTACGAAAGAGCAAGAAGTTTTTGTCTTGTTCAGGAAAATGCTCCATCATGAAGGAAACTTGTTAAACACACTAAAGGGCCCATAAAGCTCAAAAGATATGGGCTTTTTAAACACACATTTTACTGTATTAGAACTAAAGACCCACATGAGTATGGATGCTCCCCCTCTCCTCTTCTGGCCTGTCCTCACACCAGGGACATTACTTCATGCTCAGGCGCACTTGGTGAATGTACACGACACAATACAGTTAGCAGTGACATATGTAGATGGGAAATAAGTCTGCTAAAAGAGGAAAGAAGGTAGAGCAACCATGGCAACCACTTGTTTCTCTTTTTTGTGTAGATACTGTGTTTTGCTGCTACTTTGGATGCTTTTAATGTTTTTGAGATACTTACAATAGCGGCTTCTCCACTTCCATGTAGACTGTACAGCATAGAGAATAAAATGAGCCCATGTTGCATGGATACAGTGGTGTCTGAAATACAGAAGACATTTAGAGATGCATTTACAACTCTTCATGCTGACATGTGCCCCATACTCAAGCACAAAGGCTCTTGCATCTCCTGCTTGCCGTACTTGAGTTCACTTGGATCATGCCTGAGTGCACTTTGACAAGCCAACTCTGGCACGGTGCCTAATTATAGTATGTTTGTGACAGCACGTAAAAATAACTGGACTTTGACATGAAATGAACTCAGATCCGTGTTGGGTCCCAAGTGTGAAACTGCCCTTTGAGACTGTCAAGATTGTACAGTGGCTTCCTTTTTATTCATCTGATTTCTAAATCAAGAAAGTGGGAAGGAATGCTTGTCATTATGAAAAAATCTTTGAAATGCAAAATGTTAATGGTGATATCAAACATTTCACTTTTTTATTACTTCCTGAGGCTGTTTTCATATACTTTTCTTTATGCAGCATGTTCTTTTTTACCATGATTAAGCCAATATCCTGAGACCGATTCAAGTCAAAAATTCATGAGCCATAGAAACCATTTAAGGACTTTGCAGCTTTGTAAACAGAGCTGCTGCAGCTCAAGCTGGCTGACGGTGTTACCTGAAAATGAGTTTGTCAAGTTACAACAGCTGGTTTTAGAATATAATGCACATCATGTGTTTGACAGACAATCAGCATCTCAAAGTCCAGAGAGGAAATGTGTAAAATGGGATCCATTGTAAGCTGGCTACAGTATATCCTTATTAATAGTTATGAGTCACATGTCTCCAAGAACTGAAGCATCATTATCAGCCACTGCCTGGTAAAAGACAGTCTTTGATGTTTGTGTTTTTTCTGCTTATTATAGTTGATGATAATTCCTTAAAATGATGAAATTGGTCAGAGAATAATCCAGAGAAATTAACAAAAGTTGGGATGTCTCCAGCATTAATCCAAAAGCATAAATTGGGGTAAACACCATAAGTTTTCTGTTAATGCATCCATGGACAACTCTTAAGTCTGGATCCTCTAATTTTTCCTTTTTTTAATTTATTTTGTGTTGTTGTTTTTTTCATGTTTTCAACAAAGGCAAGATTGCATCTTAGGCGAGATAAACCACTATCACTGTCCTGATTCATATTGTGCACTGCAAGAAATCTAAGCTAAGATATGAGCAAGAAGCACGGAAGTGGGATCTCTCGGGTTTAGTGGATATTGCATTATTGCAAATGAGTCATTTGTCAGCCCTATTGATGTTTGAAGGGGAACACTTGTGATGTTTAAAGAAACACATCTGTTAACATTATGCCGACTGAAGTGCTCTTATTTGCCAATCAATACATAACGAGACATTTTCTCAGTGGTTTATGCCCATCTGACAAATGACTGACAGATTTCTGGGAGAATTCTTGGAAGTCCGTTTATTCGTCTTCTCCTCGGACACACACAGGGTTAAGTGAAAATGAAGCACTAATTTCCTCCCAGGGGCGAGCTGCCTCGCTGCTCTCAGCATGACTGACGTTATGACCAATAGATTCATTTCACTTCTTCTATCGTTCACAGTATTGATGATCCTGTGGAATTAAATCCCAGCATGCCGTCTGCCTGATTACAATGCCCTTTCCTCTTACAGGGGTCAGTGATAATAACTGGATTAGTTCATTGCAACAGGGTCAGCCTTTTAGTGCAAAACTGCATGACTCAACATGAAGAGTCTCTCTGACTATCTTAAAGTTTTATGCTTTGTTTGGAGAGGCTAGGAAACCCGAAGGAGTCTTGTGTACTAAATAGATATACAATAACATAAAATTAATGCTAATTTTGATGCACTGTTTATAGCTAAAGTGCATATTTTCATGTTGACATGACCATTTTTCTCCAGATGACCAGTTACTGTTTCCATTTATATTAGTTACAATAATGTTTATTATTTATATAGCACTTTTCAAATTCACATTGGAAAGTGCTTCACAAGATCAGCAATAATTTAAAACGTAATAAAAGAAACAACACCACAGGCAGGTGATATAATTATAAGCAAAGAAACAATTATGCTATTATGAAAGCATCTTTAAAAAATATATCTGACAAATAACTGATATAATGTTTGAAAATGTTGTAATCCAGCTCACTCTTTCGCTCTAATCCTTCATGCTGTGTTGAACTTTTTGCCCGTCCCTGAATGATTTACACATAAATCATGACTGCAGCACACCCAGGGCAAATAAGCATCTTAATAAGCACAACTTTCATCAGTAACTGTAGTAATATTACTTTTTCTAAAATTGCTATCATTTGTTTTCACAGCTTCTCAAAAAGTGATATTATTTCAGTGCTGTCTTACGGTAACAAGTCCCTGTCCAGCACTGCAAATGAGTCAGAAGTTCAGCTGAATTCTTCAGTGGCTTGATTGTGGCTGATTTGTAAAAAAAACCCAAAATGGTTTAATTTTCTAATTGATTAGCACTAGCATTCATTTTCCCCCATAGCAAAGATGAAG
The DNA here is from genome assembly GCA_037902135.1 of Cetoscarus ocellatus. NCBI lineage: Eukaryota > Metazoa > Chordata > Actinopteri > Labriformes > Labridae > Cetoscarus > Cetoscarus ocellatus. The sequence goes on along the minus strand of JBAMNC010000845.1, from coordinate 710,751 downwards.
AGTAGAGGACTAGTCTATTATCATACTGAATTAAACTTTGAGTTCTAATGTTGAGGCCACAGCACATGGTGCACAGTGGTGCCTTCAGGCAGGTAGGTATACCTGGGATATTTGTACAACCATCAGGTAAAAATATAAATCAGCATCAACTAATGAATGAGTTTTGAGTTTACTTTTGACATAAATTTTGGATTACTTGATGAATTAATAATTTATTTATTCAACATTTGCATTTCCGGTTTTATCAGGTACTTGCGGTCAAAAATAGAGACGTATGATAATGTAACCCACATTTAAAGGCTGTTTTATAAATATGGATAAAGTTTACCTCGATATTTTGTCTTGGTGTGAGGTGTGCCTTTGGGAAAAAAAATAGTCTGACAGCTTTGACTCAATTTGTTGGAATTTGATGAATTTGGACAATATGAAATTAAAAGTCAAAATAAAACGCAAAAAAATAATTCATGAGATAAAAAGTTGAACTTTTGGGAAAACAGTGATGGTTATAAAATTTGAAAAAGACAGTTGTACAATTTAAGATATAAATCTTAAATATATAATTAGCCAAATTTATGGGACCAAATGCAAATAATAACAAAAGAAGACAAACTTACAAGGCCAAAAGTTAAATTATGAATGAGAATGTCAAATTCATGAAATAAAATGTAAAAAAAATAAAAGAAAACAGTATAAATCATTAAACATAGACTTGATGGATGTTAAAATAATGAAAAATGACAATAATTATTTGATAAGAGTAATAATTCAGAGATAAAAGTCATATTTATAAGGTTAAAATGTCATAGGTAAAGAATAAAAGTCAAAATATTAAATAAGAAATTGAACTGCTGAGAGAAAAGGCAAAATATATACGAGGAAAAGTCCAACTTATTGGATACATTTCTATATACAGTAAAAAGTCATAATTATATAATGAATGGTCATACTCATAGGATTAAAAATTAAAATTTTAAGATAAAAATACTTTTTTGGTTGTTTTTTACTTTGTAAGTTGCTTGCAAGCGGAGATGAGGGTGACAGAATTACGCAGTAAAGTTCCTATTAGTATTGAAGAACTAGCCTGTTCTTTAAAACTTCCTTTATAAAAATGTGTTTAAATAGATATGAAGGTATAATCAAATGATACACACTATTACAAGGGGGGAAAAACAAAGCATGGTAAAATGATATTGTGTGCAAGAAAAGTCTCAATGGATTCAACTGTGGCTCTACCAAAATATATCCATTTGTCATATTTTTTATTTTACAGTTATTTTCATTTTTGGACTCTTTGGGCCACCATACCATGACATTTTATTTGTCTGCTTTGAGATGAGTGAAATGCTTATTTGTGAGCTAATAAAGATGTTCACCTTTAAAACCAAAATGTTTATACACACAGGTCATAAAGCACATTCATGTCAAATATATTACAAAGATATCACTCTCAGTGATGGTGAGCATAAATCATGTGTAATTCTAACCGTTAATCCTAGTTGTGATTACTCACAAAGATTGTGATGCTTGAGTTTCAATATAGTGTACACCTCTGACATGCCAAAAAACAGCACATTCTTTCATCTTCCTGACTATCACCTCTCAGGTTGCCTCATTACGTGCCTTGATGTTTTATGCAGTCAGGTAAAAACAGGAGCCAGGATGCACTTTGATCTCCTCCATAAAAGCTGCACAGGAGCTGACAGTGTTTCCAGATAGAAATGGCGATGGATCGAGCGCGTTACACTAAAATATTGTGTGATACTTTGATGCATTATTGACCATGATACTAAAAGCAAAAATATTGACCTCATCAAATATTGAAGGAGGATGTGACAGTGTGTCGAGCAGCAAGGCCGTCCAAAATGTTGTCCCTTTGTGTGGAAGACATTTGATCCACGTCAGGACCTCTGGGACGATGCAGCTGAAGAGTAACTGAACTCCAGACCTTCTGCTGAGGTGCAGAGTCCCTGGAATTTCAATATTTGTCTTTTAAACACCATAGAAAGACCTGGAAAGACACGTCCACTGACTCTTTTGTGATGTCCCCTGTCAGTCACACCGTATATGTATATATTAGCTGCATTTTTTTAAAGCAGTTTGTTAAATAATATATGGTCCGTGGATCAGTGTTAATTTTGACAGCACTTCTTAATTTAGTTTTAGCTATAGTCTTTTGTTTTTTAGTTTTAGTCATAATTTGGTAATCTAAATTGTTTTCATTTTAATCTAGTTTTAGTTGATGAAACTTCACAATATTTTGGTCGACGAAATCTGCTGTAAATTTAGTCAACTACAACATGAAGAGTATAGTGTAAGGCATTTTTTACGTTTCCTTGAATTTCTGAAGTCATGTTTCACTCATGAATGCATTTATCAACACCAACCTGTTTCATTAACCTCCTAATTCGCACTGCTTTGGTGTCGAAGCCAAATGGATCTATTCCTAACTCGTTCCTACTTTCGACATGATGAAATTATGTCTGATTGGATTAAGTCTTTGTCAAACATTTTAGTCTAGTTGTTATTTGTTGCTGAAAATTTCAGTTAATTTAGTTTTAGTTTTGGCCAAGTGCACTTGTTTTTATGAGTTACTGTCTAGTTTTCATCAGGGGAAAAAAGGTTGTTGACGAAAACTGTGACGAAAATAATTAGTCAACAAAATTAACACTGCTGGGGATGAGAAATCTTTATTTAACATTTAACACAAATCTTACCACCAAACCGCTGCTTCCTAGTGGTCTAATGCCTCCACTAGGTTTAAGAAAGGAGGACAGAGGAAGTACAGGGGCGGTGCGAGAAAAGGAGTTAGGGTGGTACGGTTATGGATAATGTCATTAGAACTTTCAAAAGCCAGCAATGGACATGAGGCTTAATGACACTGACCGCTAAAGTTTGATCTAATTAGTTTCTTCTTGAGTCTAAGTTGACAAACATTTTTAGCCCAGAGTATTTAAAGCATGAAAATAATAAATATCCATTTTAGTAAGTATCTTCATTTGAAATAGATATCTGCTTTTGTATAAATAGATAAATACATACAATAATATATCATTCATAAGTTTAACGATGTTAAATATATGTTTCAAAAAGCCAATAATCTCATTGTTTTTTCTTTGTGGCACATTAAACACCTGAGTTCCCCCCTTGACCACCACTTAATCAGCCACATAATGAGAGTGAAACGGAAAGTCCTGAGCTGACCATTTGATGAGAGCAGAGTTGATATCAAAGTGGTTAAACTCTGAATAATTCTGTTTAGAGATTAATTTAAAGTTCATATCGTGTTATTTGTGCTAATACATATCTTATTTGAAGAAATAAGATGCGTATTGATACGACTGTCCCGCCCCGCTCTGCAGAGGGTCATCGGCTTCTTCCGAAGAATGTTATGAAGTGACTGCTTCTTCTCATCAGGAGATATCTTACACTGCCTCTTCAGGGTCCGAAGATCCTGACGAAGCTGGTGTAACTTGATGTGGTTCATGGTGTTTGAGACGGACACAGATAACACCTAAACAGTTTTTAGGTTTTTACAAAAAGTATTAACTTAAAAAAATATTACTTTGGTTGTAATATTGATAACTAGAGAAGCACTCAGAAAGCACAGACCTCTGCCAAGCAGCTCAGCTCCAGCAGTGGCTTTTCCACAGCCCCTGTAAAAGATCATCAGATCCAGAATAGTGCCAGGATCCTGACCAAACTCAGCACACATATGGAGGTTGTTAGCCTGTATGAACATGACAAGTTTTGGGAACATCACTTAATATTTGGATTTTATATGAATTATTGAATATCGTCAATGGGATTTCCCATTATAAAGTTCAATGTTATTTGTGACATCAATCTGGGTTGAAGCCAGATGAAATTTGCCTTGATGACAGAGCCATGGACCCTTTATTATCCTGTAAAATTGAAAGCAAATCCGTTGAGAAATGGCAGAGACGTGATTTTTTTAAATTCCACCCAATAATAACCTATGGGACTTTTTAAATTTGGGAATTTTTTGAATCCAGACCAATATCTGCATCACCACCAAAATTTAATGGGTTCTTCCTTGGACCAAACTACACCTCTGGTAAAATTTTGATGTAAATTCATCGAGTAGTTTTTCCGTAATCTTGCTAACAGACAAACAAACAAACAAACAAACAGACAGACCCTGACGAAAACATAACCTCCTTGGCAGAGGTAATAATACCCATGTGAACTAGAGTTTGAAGTTATTTTTATTTTTTTAGATTAGAAAGTAATTTTACCTCAAAATTACCAATAGGTCAGGTTTTTAAGTTGAGGAGCAGTCCTCTTGAGATGGGTGGAGACTCTGGAGATCTTAGCACCGACTGAGGAGGATCTTGGAGATTCTTGAGAGACTTTTCAGTTTTGTTTGGCGGGAGAGACATTTAGCCGGGGATCAGCTGTTGTAAGGCTGCAAAACTAAGAAACTCTCAAAACTTCCTCTTCAACTGTACACACTCGTAGAGCTCTGGCCACCTTGGACACTGCTTGATTTGCACATTTCTGCAGAACTAGAACAGTGATACTCACAAAACAAACTCCACGCAGATCCAATCTTTTTTTTTATCTTTAAAAGGTTTTTTTTTTCTATTTATTTGTGATACTTGTAGTGTCTGTTCAGTGCAGTGTGTTGAATGTAAAGAAGTCCTGTTGTCTGCTCTACCACAGTTACTCATCTTCCTGAGTCTCCTGAATCTGCTCCAATCTTTCCAGTTATTTTTGACAGTGTTTCCAAATTACAAAACCCACAACACCACACATGGGTCTTTGGTGTTGCCACACTTTCACAAATACATTTAAACCGTATTAGGACCACTTTTCAGATTTCTTAGGTTACACATTTGTTCGAAGGCATCTAAAGCTGCAGGAGGATCCCTCTAAATGTGAGTTTTGCTGATATTTGCTCCTTCTTCATTGTTGTGTTTCCAGCTTGTGTTTGAACAGTTAAACATCGACTCAAACGCTCCTCCATTTGGGAATTACAAACTCCTAAGTGACTTCAAAAGCAGCGCCTTCATTTGTACCAACAAAGAACAGAATGTGATGATTCACTCGCCTCTTTCATTTTTCTCCCTTTTTGGACATATTTTGGGCGATAAGCAGAACCCCTCTTCTCTCTCTAAAGGCCCATATGGCCATCAAAAACACGTTGCCCAACAGGATACTTTACAAAAACACACATCTATTGAACAGAGTCTAGCTGTGTATTTTTAGACTTTCATATTCACAGAAAACCAACGATTCATTGGTTCAGTATTCCTTTATAGTTGTCACAGATTCCTTCTTATGTTAGCTTGTTTTAGCACTTGCCTGCTGACTTCAATGTGGTTCACGTGTTAAGGATCAAATCTGGCGTCACATATGCAGCGTTTAATCTACACGTTTGGCGTTCGTTGCTTTTACTCCCACTGAAAGTTACTGGCTGTGTCAGGGAGATGAATGCACTGGAGAGATGGAGGAGGGGGAAGCAGTCAGCCTCTGAAGATCTGAGCTGTGGAGATCAATTTAAAGTAGCATTAATATCTATAAACAATCCATTCTCATTAATTCTCATACAATCACAGCCATCCACCAAAGCCTTGTTGTGATATAAAACAAAAAAGCATAACATAAGTTCTTCGAGACAGTAAAAACTACATACTAGTTTGACAAAGAACAGTTTAATGGTAAAATCTCTTTGCTTGATTGTAACCTTTAATGGATTTCTTGCACAGAAAAGGAAATAGCACTGAAACTCCTGAAAAGTGTAGTGTTATCACATTAACATTCACCCCAATAAAAGAATTCAATATCCCTTTTATGAACTCCAAGACAGTGACGCTGATAACCTGCAGCCCGAGACCACACTCTGTCATGACGTAATCATCTTAGCTCTGCTGTTTGTCTGAAAATGTTGGAAGCGATGTGAAAAATGCACCATGAAGCACTTCACTCTGACTCTGCTCGGGAAAAAACGTCTCTTTAACCCTGACGTAATCATGGTTTGACTCTCACTGCAGCCGACATGATGTTCTCTGCATGGCTGGGTGAAGGACGATGCTTTAAGTATTCTCAGCATGTGCTCATCTCCATTTCTACATTATGTATACCACTGTAATGTTCCACATCAGAGTATCCTATGGTATCACATTAATTCTGCTCAATCAACAGTGTAGTGCACCAGATACAGAAGTGCACACAGTGTCTCGTTTAATTGTTTACCCACTTTTCTCCCCGTTCTGTTTGAATATGCATGCAGAGGAAGAGCACATGTACTCCCAAGGATATATAATGTTTGAGAGTTTGGATCAAAACAGAACTGGCTTAAACTGGATGACGCTCAAAGAGGAGTTAACCTCGTTTCTCGCCTTGATCTGATTCAAAGTGTTACGAAAGAAGGTGAGGGTTTTCAAACTTTTGCATACAGTAAATATAAGCTCTAATGATGTGATAGAGATCCAAAATCAGAGTTGGTTGGCTGAGGTTTATCGTATTTTCCCAAGAGAATTAAAGTAAAGTTTGTGTTATTTTTATCTGGTACATATACTAATGTAGCAAATGAGGCAGAAGATCACAAGATGTATGGACTGACCTTATTTTAGCTGGACATAAATTGCAGTATTTTCCTCTGTTTTCAGCATTAACACATTCATTCACTGGCCACTTTATTTAAGCACACTTGCTGAACTGCTTGTTAATGCTAATTAAGTTAATCAACCAATCACAAGGCAGCCACTCAGTGTATTCAGACATTGTTATGAAGAGCTGCTAAAGTTCAAACCAATCATCAGAATGGGGAAGAAAGGTGATTTTGAATGTGGCATGGTTGTTGTTGCCAGACAGGCTGTTCTGAGTATTTCAGAAACTACTGATCTTGGCTTGGCAGACTTTGGATTCCTCAGCACCACAGCCAACCTGCGCCTAAACCTGGGGGTGCTTCGCAGGTGTCTGGCCCAACAGTCTGCGTTCATGGGTGTGGTTGTGTGTGTTTCATTTGTTTGTATTGTTGTCTTAGTACTTGATTGTAAACTGAATTAACCATTTGGGATAAAGTTGTCTAAATCCAGTGAGCATTGTTGCTGACCATGTCTAAACCTTCATGACCACAGTATACTCATCTTCTGGTGGCTACTTCTGGCCGGATAATGTGCCATGTTACAAGACTCAGATCATGTCATGTACAGTGTCTTGTCTTATTCTGGTGCCTCCTTTCCGACCGAAAGGCTGGCGACAACGCCCACTGGAAGCGTCATGCCGCAGCACGCAGCCCTGTGCAGTTCGGGGGGAAGGGTCCACGATTAACTTTTGTCCTTTTGCCTCTGGGACCCTCTGATCGACTGTTGACCTGATGCTCGTGCCTCCGGTTGTGAAGTAATGACAAACTATTGAGGAAATTTATGTTCGGGAGTCCGTGCATTGTGTTTCATTTTGAAAGTACTGGATACTCCACACGTTTGACTTCCTTTTCTGGTGCTTTCTGAACGGCGAGGTTTGGCAGAAGCCGCAATGAAAATAGACCTGCAGTGTATCTCAGGCGAAGCAGAGCGCACTGCCGCTTCAGCCACGCGCCGCTACCGCACTGGAGCGCCAGCTGTAGAAATGCTCTGATAGACTAGAGAGGGAGTGAAGTGCTCCGCAGTACGATTTGAGGCCTGTTTGCAGCGCGTTCACTTTATGTGGAACTTGGGAGTTAGACAAAGTCTATAAAAGTCAGGCCTGCAGCAACATCTCTGCGGTCTATTTTCAGGTTTTCATAAACTTTTGGTTTATTTTTAATCAAATGAAACTTCAAAACTATACTTCTTTGTGTTGTGTCCATTATCATGTTCAGCCCTGGAGTTACCTATAACATAATAATGGGACTATTCTGCAGCAACTGTGTGATACTATCATGTCAATATGGACCAAAATCTCTGAGGAATGTTTTCAGCAACTTGTTGAATCTATGCCACAAAGAAGTGAGGCTGCTCTGAAGGCCAAACGTGGTTCAACCTTGTACCAGCAGGGTGTATCTCATAAAGTGACCGTTGAGTGTGGACATTCAACTCAAATGAACTCTGAACCAGTTTTTCTTCTTACATAAGGTTTACTGGCAGTGCAGGAAGCAGAAGTAGTGGACATGTTAAATTTCCTGATGAACAGAATTTAAACTGGTTTAACTGTCCTTCCTTCTAACTTTGATTTAACCCTCATAAATACTTTCATGGCCCCTAAAATCGTTCTTCCTTTCATCCAACTTTCTGTTAAAACCAATGTTATCCTAGTTTAGTTGTGCAAAATGGTAAGTTAAATGAAAAAAATCTGCCCTAGAAAAGTATTTGCATTCTCTTTGTATTGTTTGAACAAGAATACACTTTCTTTCCTTCTGCCAGAAAGCAGAGATACCTCTGAGGCAGACCTTGCAGATGTTCCACTGATGGTAAATCAAATCAACTTAGCTTAGAGGAAATAAAAAATGCCACAGAAGTATACTTATAGAGGTATTTTATGTGGGGGCGTTTTAGTGATGATAAAAATGCAGACAGGTAAATTTCATCTAAAGAGAGTAATTGAGCAGAATCCTCTGAATTATCCTTGAGGGAAAAGTTTATTTTTTTCTAATAACTGAGCAGACTTAGTATGAGACATACTGCTGCTTTAATTATGGCCTTTTAAGTTTGGTATCTGACACACAAGACTTAATATGAGAATAAAATCAGTGAAAGTATTTTAAACCAAGAAAGAAAACAGGAGAGGGGTTTAAAGGAGGCCCACAAAATACATGGTAGGAGAAATTAAATATGTCTGGTTTTGGGATCTTATGGAAAACAGTATAGACCCCACTAGCGGTCATACTTTTTGTACAAATAGTTTCCCACTTACATGTGCACTTGATCTTTTGCAGAAATCCCTCAGCACTGCTTGTGCACTAAAGAGTTTTGCCATCCTGTTTAATAGTAAGAGCTGTCTGGCTTTCACGGAGCCCACAATACTGCCTGTAATACTGCAAAAAATTGTGAATATGCTCAATTTTCTTTCAAGGATGTAAATTTTATCATAACACAAAAACTGTGAGTATAGAAAACTTTCTTGCAAGCTTGCAAAAAAGAACACCCAGCTAACCACTGCCTGGTAAGCTGGGTGTTTATTTAAAAAAACTATCGGAACGAAAGAAAACACCCATGAGCTCCCCCAAAACCATTTTAAAAATTTGTAACTTTACTGTTAGATAAGCATGTAAAAAATGTCCTTGTGAACATATAAAACACACTAGTCCACAACACACACTGTTAGTGATATTTTATTCCATGCCATTCTATCGTGATTGGTAGGTTTGCAGTGATTTGCAGGCTCCTTTATTGTCTCTTTTATTTTTATCGCACATTAAACAAAGTAAAAAGTTGAACTCAGCAGAACACATTTTTATTTATTCTAAACCTTTTGATGTTCTCTTTCTAAACTAGAATAATCATGCTGTTGAGCGATGTGCTTATCTCACCAACTGGTCCAGTGCAACTGCGTCACAACACTTCAGTTAAATCAAGCACCTCCTAAGTGAAAATATGTGTAGCTTTGTGACCCTGCAAAGCTGAAACAAGCTTTCGTGCACTTCAGTTTTTTAAAAAAGTTGCTACATGACTTTGATTTTTTTGGAGATCAGGGTGTTTCATAAATATTTAATGATCGGGGGAGATTTACCCTTGATTTTTGTTGAGGTGCATGAAACACTCCAGTCTTTAAATGATTCAGTTTCAAGTTGTTTTACTATAAAATATACAAACCGTTAGAGAATATTTCAAAGCTTAACCGTGTCACTACAGGATTGGAAGAACTGTTTTAAACTTTAGTCACTGAACAAAATGTTGCAAGAGCACTGTTGAACAGTTGTTTCAAAAGTTTTTTTACCACAGAGCTCATCCAGTTGAACTTTAAGTACCCCCCAACACTTACATAAAAAGTGATACATTCTAGATCTAACAATGAGCATTTTATTGGTTTTCCTTGATAAAATGTAGCTTACGTTGATACACGTTCTTACAATCTTAGCAAAAGACCTTTTACAAAAAGGTTTTAATATATGTAACCTAATTTAAAGAAACCTCAAGGCTGTCAGAGCTTTGCACCTACCCTGAGATCTCTGGGACACAATGCTGTAAAATGTCTTTTTATTGGACAGTATTCTACCATTTCTTTGGATGCATATTTATTTCGAGTAGGGGAAAAAGCCACTTAACCCATGCCTGAGCACCATGCTTTCTATGTGCAGTGAAAATGTTTGAAATAGTAGTCAGTGGGAGAGACGGGAACACAAGCCATCAGTGTTGCCGCCAGCCATAATCCTGTGTAAACTGTGCATACATTTCATCAATGGTGTATATATTTGGTATTATAATACTAAACAGTCACTTCCTGCTGTCATCTTGCTTGTTCTTCTTGATGTCAAGGACACTGATTGGACCGTGCCACTTTGGGCTGCTCACCGTCGTCGTAGATTGAAACTTGGCAAGATGGATCTGCCTGACTACAGACATCGAATCAGGCTGATCTATCTGCTCTGCAAGGTTAGATATCAGACAGACATCTGAGTGGACTGATGTTGAACATTCATCAAGATATTAAGACAGATTCTGATGCTGTTCTACAAGTGTGTGATGCTTCAGGGAGTTGCTGGCTCCTTCAGGCAAGAAAATCTAAATTTAATCTCTCATTTGGCCCTTCAGTTGTTTTTAAGTGAGTAGTTTGCTCTTCTTGTTTTTCCCTTCTCTCTTAACTCTTAAAATGCTATCCTTCAAGTTTATGCCAAATAATGAAATCCGTTATGACTTTAATTTCCCACTTTGCTTCCAATGTTAAGCTGGCTTTTTGTGTTTATCAAGAGTTATTGTTCAGTTTATGCAGTGTTTAATGCATGCTCTCTCTTTTTGTGTGCATGGAAATCAAGACTTAATGTATCCTTTATGTTCTTAAATAGCTCTTGTGTATGTATTAAAACATCATCCTGCACCAATGCAAGCCAATATGACAGGAACACCTCTTTTACCAGTATATCTCACTTCTAGTCTTAAAAACTGCTCATAGAGGAAACTGTAATGCACCATGTTGGAATAGTACTGTGTCAGGGGCTAGTTAGATTAAAATGAAAAATTAATTCATGGCAGATCAGATTGAGCCCTTTTAGCCTTTTCACTCATTGCTAACATGACCCCACTCATTGGTACATTAGTATTGCCAACAGTTTTACTGCATGTAGCATGTAGCATGCAGCATGCTGAAATACTTAGCCATGAGCTGAGAGGCTGGTACTTCCTTTTTAACGGGCTTTAGGTGGTTTTTAATGCTCTCCAGTATGCAAGTGCAACTGGCATTAAAGGTTATACTGTATATATTAGTCCTTTTCAGAAAGTTTACATCAGCCTTAGGTGTCCCCAAGCATATTTTTGATCACTTTTTAGCTTAAAAATCCATTCAGGTATTGGATTTTGGCATGCCTATGAACCCCTGTAAATCCCTATGACCCTCTCAAGAAACAATCATGACTTCAGCTTTCCAGCTCTGTGCTCTAATGTGTTCTGTGGCAGCACAAGACGTGAACCTTCCACAGGGGCCAGCTGTGGGTTGAACAAACATCTGGCCAAGGGAGTGTCTCTAAATATCCCCTGATGGCGTCACTGGGGGACAATTTTAAAACATACTGTTTGAGCATCATTGATCTCAAAAACATCAATGATGCTTGTTTATCTGAGGAGGCTTTGGAATATTATTTATTATATTTTTATATATCATTTATTACGTATTTTCTGAAAGGTCTAGCAAGTGGAGGGGTAATTTTTCACATGTAAGAGGGATTGTAGATAAATCATGTGCACAAATTGTTGGATTAAATAACAATAAAAGGTCTATTTTGCATAATACGGGTTCTTTAAGGAAACCATTTGGGTGATGTTAATGCAAGGTTTAAATGGTATCCAGGTCCTTCTTGTATATGTAACCATTCATCCCAAATCCAGTCAAAGGTAACTCAAAAATGTCTCACCAGATTTCCAACCCCCTGTAATAAGATTTCCGACCACTGTAATAAAAATAGATAAAGCAGGGCCCAATCCAAACTTTTGCAGGACATTATTCTAGTTAAAAACAGATATGTGGGTTATTTAAGGTCTCCAACATAAACTATATCTGTAATATTTCTGCTAAGAAAAGTTTCTCTTTTCTTGCTTTAGTGAGTACATGCTGCGGTAGACTCTTCCCTCCAGTGACCCTAGCATGAATTCACTCGTCAAGGCAATAAATAAATGATCAAGTATGCAGTGTAGTACCAATGAACACTCATTGGTGTGCATTCAAAGACTCCAGTCTGTCTCTGATTGGTTAAGTAAGGAGGAGCATTAAAGGCTGCCTGTCCTTTGCTTGACAGAGCCTTAATATTAATGTTACTCTTGCTCACCCAAATACTACCAGTTCCTTTTTAATCCTGTCTGGCCTTTTGAAGATAACTTTACCTTTAAGGGACTGAGCGTATATATCAATTCACATCAAAGACCGGATGTCCGAGACATTCGAATAACTTGTCCATCAATAACCGGCAGGAATTTGTGAATTTCAGATCATCATTATCTGCTCGGTCTTTGTTCTGTGGGCAAATGTGCCTGGAATGCTTCAAAGGCATGTTAATCAAGCTCTGTGTGAAGATGCCAGGAGACCAATTACACTTGCGAGCTGCACTTCAGCTTTCTCATTTCCCCCGAATCCTGCTGCTCAAACATGGTTATAGCCCAGATTTCTTTTCCAAGCCGATGAAACGGTTGACCTTGACAAAAAAGCAGAATGCAGAGAGAGGAATGGGTAACATGGAAACAGCAAGGGGGTACTTCAACTTTTCTGCAGCACCTGTGGGAAGCGGCGGTATCCACTGTGCATGAACCACATCACATGGCTGTGTATTTCCATGCGCACAAGATGAAGTGGCTTTGTTGCTCTTGGCTTACATGAATGTGGCTGCAGATTGAATTTGCTGCACATTGTAAAAGTGATTGAAAGCTCTTTATCATATTTCATATGATTTCACCTGGACTTTGGAGCGCTCACTAACCACACTCCAAGGTCCAGGTCCTTGATTCAGACTAACCCCTTTGAACAGAAAGCATTTTTCTCAACTTTCATAACTGCCCAATGTCACTGTAATCATCAAACACCATAATTCTGCCATCCAAGACGGTAAGGCAGAAAGCCAGACATCCTTCGAAGGTGGAGTTTGCAGAGAACAGATGCAGCTTGAACAAAGTGCTTCCCATCCCTCCAGCTGTTTCACATTTTGCTGGAAAACAGAGGAATCTGTCACCAGTGGAAGATGCATCCCAGTTGGCATTTTGCAGCCCTAATCATCACCCGTCCATCCATCTGCCACGAGATTGATATGCCTCCGGATGTCTTGTAAAGCCCCGGCATAACCCACATGCCAGACAGCCAGCAAGGGCCTGTCTTTGCTCGGCTGGCATTGCGCTCCGTTCACACCAGGACAAACTTGATTTGACCAGGGGGAGGTACTTGTGATTGATGATTCCACCACATATCTTCAGCCACAGCAATCTGGCAGGGCTGCACTGCTGTGAAAAGTGTGTGTGGGTGTGCTTGTGTGTGTACCTGCTTGAATGTGACAGTAGGTTAAACCTGAAATGCAGTGGCAGAGATGTCCAAAAGCCATTTTATCTTCCCCATTGCAAATTTGATGCAGACTTTTGCCATATGCTGTTATTCACAACTTTGTATTTAACAAGAGGGTTCAAACACTAAACTTACAATTCTTAAGACAGTATCATAATTGACAGCATGCACTAAGTTATGACAGCTGTCAGTAGTGTGATCAGAGCAGAGGGGTGGAGTGTGACAAGGATGTCAACTATTGACTGCCATGTGGAGCTGCAGCACAGGCTCTTTAAGTTGTATCTCCACCTGAAACACATTTTTACATCTTATCAAAACCACAGGAAATTGAAAAATTCATGTAAAATACAAATCTTTGGCATTTAAGACCCTTACACAACACCCCAATAAATAACTAATATCTTTAAAAACAGCAAAGTCTTTGTTAGAGCATCACTTCAGGTATATTTACAGACCACGACATGTCATGAATTAATGTTGATTTTTTTCAGATCAGAGGTACAGAGGTACGCCCACCTGCTTCCTCCCTGTGGCCTGCCAGTCACTTAAAACTATCAGAAACTGTATACCTTGAGGAAAATGTGACAAATTTGCCTTGATGGCATCAAAAATTACAATATTTATGAATAAACATATATATATCTATATCTATATATCTATCTATATATATATATATATATATATATATATATATATATATATATATATATATATATATATATATATATATATATATATATATATATACATAGCTAGAAATGTAAGTAAAATATACTTAAATAACCAATAAATACTCTGTACTTTCCATTGGAGAAAGTGGATAAAAGTGGTTTGGTTTAGGTCTGTGTTTACCTGATTAAAAGTGTAGTATTAATACTTGCATGAGTACATAGATGCTTATATAGTTACTTCCCATAGCAGCAACATATTTGGTCTTTTGTTTATATGTAATCATTATATTATCAATTCTGAAATCATGACATTGGGATATCCCACAGAGTACATCAATGTGGTCCTCTGGTAATGAAAACAAAACTAATGAGGCCCTTTTGGGAACCAAAGTTCTTTTAGATGACTTTGTGGAAGTATGAGGAACATGAAATTCTTCATTATTGCAGCATCTGTGAATGACTTGCTAACATTAGCTTGTTGTTGATTCTGCACTGGTACCACAAGGATCATTATCATCTGTCACTTTCAGTCAGTGTTTTGGGGCCATAATTTTATTAGATAAATTTCATATTCTGGTCAAGTTTACTCAATAATTTTTGGCAGCACTTGGGATAAGTCTGTTTAGCCTTACTGGCTTTGAACTTACAGACACTGAAAGTACGAGTTCTCTTTTTGCTCCTCTTGTTGTTTTTCTTCCCTTGAGTGATGCGTCTCTGTATGATGGTCCCACAAAGGGAAATAGGGCATTTTTTTGTTAGGTTGTTGATTACTTTAATGATCGAAATTTCCAATAACAGATTATATGAGTTGCAGAACTAACCAACTGGTTGTTATTTGTTACCCAAAAAAGTAATCTGAATACTCTAGCAGATTACTTTGTTATACTGCTCTTGGTTATTGTTTCTGCCAACATTCCTATAAAATGTTAAGTTTGCTATCAAGTAACATGATATTTTCTTAATATATCATTTAGAAAAACACAAATGGTCCGAGTAGAAAAAAACTCCAAGTTTTCTTTGTGATTGTTGATTGATTGAATTGCCAGTAAAGCCAAAGAAGCTTGTTTTAAGTATTAACCTAATTTCAGGCAACAGGATAAAAAAATAATGATGCTTATAACTTAATTTGTCCTTTCAAATAAATAAAATTGGCTCAGGCAAAAGCTTGTCTAACAGGTTTATCCCAGCAACAGTTCTAATGATCAGAAAGCACCAAAGGGTCACATGATAATGTCACATAATAATGTAGTCTTTATTTGATTTTGGGTGGAGTAATTGTTGATATCAGCTGATTGATTGCCCTTCTTGCCTACTCCCTGCTATGTTGAGGTTAATATTTGAAAAGCTTGATGCAGTTGGACACTTCAAATGTGTGTGCAGGTATGTATGTGTAAACATAACCCTGGCATTGTCATGTATCCCTCAGCAGCTCTAGTTCTTTGCTTTTGTTTGTTGTGCAACACTTCCCAAGCATGTGGCAGGCTGTGAGACCTCTCTATCCAGCCTTTTGTTAAAGACGGCTCAAAATGCCATCGGGCCTACCCACGCACCCACAGGTCCCCTTGACTGTGGCAGTTATCAGCGCTGGGAAGTGCCGTGTGAGTCCGCGCCTCAGCGCCCGGGACACAAGCTTTCCACACTGCTTACTTCGTCTTGATCTCCTACTTCTGTTTTTTCTCCTTTCTCTTAAATGTCAACTCCCATCATGTTCATCTCCCATAGTGCTCCTCGGGCTAACAAACACTGAAGCTCCACTGTTCCATCATTATTGCACTACAGTCTGGATCAATGCCTGCTCTTCATGGGGAGGTTTAGTATTACAAGTTGATAAAAGATGGATGAACTGTATGAAGGCATGCAGACATGGGCTAAATGATATTAACGCCTCACACAGAAATACTCTGAGGTAACTTATTATTGGATAAAAAGTGAGGGAGGTGGGATCATGTTGGGATGAATGTCAATTAAAGGGAACTAAAACCCAGAGTTTTGGCTCAGGTGCTTCTACCCTGAGATGAAAAAGTGCCTCTAAAACGTCACGGACAGGGCGGGAAAATACATGCCCTCTCACTGGCTGTAATGTAATAACCAACCAATGTAGCCATACAAGCTACCTGGATTTGAAACGGTGGTAAATTCTTCTGGAAAAAGTTTGTATTTGTAAATAACACGACTTGCAATTTGCCTTTTTTGTCCAGAGTCTTAGAAAGTTGTTTTCACAACATTTTTTTAACTCACCATGATATACACAAATGATTTAGTGTAGTTTCAAGCCCCTTCAAAAACTGCTCCTTTATGAATTTTTAATAATCAGATTTTAAAAGTTAAAATGGGGATTTTTCTGTTCTGCTGCTTTTGGACTTACGAGCTGCACTGTTGATCAAATCCTCCTGACACATCTGAAAACTGTTTCGTGATGAAAGGAACTGCTCTTTTGTGGTTTGAGTCTTGCTGGTCTGACAGGAGCTTTTCTGTCTTTCTCTGGGACAGGTCCTTTTGGGTGTGATGTCCAGCTTGGCCTAGATTTGACCCTTTTTTTATTGTACATGCTGTTTAAATGCTTTATTTGTGATAAGTATAATGTATCATTCATTGTTTTGCTGAAAATGTCAAGATTTGTATGCCTTTAAAATCAAAATGTGAGGGTTCACTGCAGCCCTTAGTGGATTGTCTGCTGGACATTAAAACATGAATAGTGAAAATGTTTCTGAATTACAGTGAAAACTAAACTGATGTCTTTGTGTTTGGTAATTCTGGGCTGTCACATGTGGGCACTTTTTGCCCTCTTGCCACTAGTGTGCATTCTTCTGTGACCAGCATATCATTTCATTCGAGAAGTCAAGTTTTAGAAGCTCAGGTTAAATAAAAATCCCTCTCTTAAATTTTAAGAAAGGGGGACACATGGAGTTATAATGTCTTGTCTTTGCCACTGTAATGCTTTCTTTGTTTTGTTTTTTGTTTGTTTGTTTTTTTGGACAAATTTAAGAACATGGCTTGCCGACAGAGGTCAAAACCCACATAGAGATTCAGTCTGTGAATTTTTTAAAGCAACTTGAGCCCAAATAATATGTGCCCTAATCTTTTCCGTTACATAATATGTCAAGGAAATATGAAAATCATGACAGCATTTGCCCCAGTTGCAGACAAACTGCATCAACATAGAGTGACAGTACTAAAAAGTTGCAACTGAATAACCTAAGGGAATCAAACAGACACAACAGCGTAAATTAAGCCTGACGTGTACAACTAATTGACATGCAACTTCTTCTGACCCACATTAATTGCGTTCCTTCAATGATTTTTTTCAACATCCTGAAAGTCATCTCTTTTCTTCATAGTCTTTGTGTGTGTCCCTTCTGTGTTGCAATGCACACATACAGAGGCACACAAACGCCCACACAGTCCCAACCTTAATGACATAAACGGCATGTAATGGTGATGATATGGAGCTGGAGGGAGAAATAAATCACTGATGTTATGTTTCCGGTAGATGGGGAAGCCAATGCGAGGGGCTCCATCTACTGCCAGCTGGTGTGAACTTCACCCGTGTGTCCTGACAAAGCAGCCTCTGACTCACTCAGCTCCCTGCCTGTAAATGAAAAGGGACAGCCAGACTCAGCAATGAGGCTAAGGCTGTGTAATTTATGCCTGTGAATTATGGATATACCGAGCAAGTGAAGGCCAATATATGCTTTATACCACACCCTCTTCCATTTATTTTGGCTGGGGTTATGACTTGATAGCTGGCGGTTCTATTGATGATGGACTTTCTGATTTATCCCCACAAGTCAGGAAGGACCATCAATTAAGACGCCATGCCAGGGAAGACATGCCAAGTGTACCATCACCTGTTGTTTATGAGTGTCCGTGGGGCGCTTCTACCACTGGGATTACGCCAAGACAGGAGGCAGTAAAGCAGTGTGCATTACCCAGCTGCAATTTGCACCACTACTGAACCAGCAGTATCTCTTTCAAGCTTCATTTCAACATCCATTTCTTTTATCCACTGATCAGAATTACTGCAGGCAAACCTATACATAGCATTGTTTATAACCTCATCAAAGCCAGGACTGTATAATTTCTCACAGATTGACTGAGATGTATATACTATCCATTCCCCTGGAAGGCATCACCAGCCATTTCCTTCCTCTTTCATCATTTTAAATACAGCTAAATGGTCTGAATGGACAGGGGGGTTGAACGGCAATAACCGCACTTTTGTGTCAGGAGAGGGGGGATTCGGAATCTTTGATGCTTTCCCTGGCATGAAATGTATTTACAAATACCTTTGTGGGAGCAAATAAAAGGTTTAATATTTAATTAGGCCTAAGGGCATCAGCAATAACCGGCGCATTTCTGATCAATGGAAATGATGGAAGAATCTTCCCTTCCTGTCAGACTGTGTGAGAAGAGGAGAAAGGCTGGCTTTCTCTTTTAAATACTACAATTACCTACACGCAGACATCACTTTGGAAGAAGTAGTTCATCACCTAGAAATAACAAGCAACTAGAGAGACACAAAGCTCATGTTTGTGGAGAATCAGTGCTTTTATATGACACCTGAGTATCCCAGTTTTGCACTTCACACTGTTATTTATACCGACATACAGCACATACTGACCTATATTTACTGTGGCAGGTCAACCGGAAGTTTGACACTATCATTGCCAGTTTGCCATAGTTTGGTATGAGGTGTACTCACTTGATGGTTTATTTTATACTTAGAACCTTGAAAATGTTAGAAGAATCTAAATCAGGTTATCTGACATAGGATACTTTATTCTTTCAATTGAAATACATCACACATGTTACTTTCTTGGAAAGCCGCCATCTTCAGTTATTCATTGCCATGCAGTATTAGCCCTGTTTTGTACTGATAATCATCTGGAAGAGTATTCCAAAGTTTTCAATTGAAATCAAACAGGCAAAATTAACCCCTCTCCTAACCTTTGATTTGGGACACAAGGAGGCATCGACTGTATTTTTTGCAGATAAATGGGAACCAGTCACGTGACTAAGTGGAGGAACAAGGTGTAACCCTGCTTTTTATAACAGAATACAGCATTTTAATACTCACAGACAGACCTGGCTATTCCTTTTCAAAATAAATATTATGATTCAGGTTTCAGATAATTATATTCCATATGCAGGCACCTGCTACCTTCTATGTTAATGAAATTTAGTGCTTTTTTGTTTGAACCAATTTGCTGAACTGTGAGTGTCCATAAACCAGCACCCTGTAGCCCATTCATTACGGGATTAAAAGTTACAAAGTGTAGCCTTAATGTTTAATGTTTTCTATATCCCTAAAGAAGACGTCTATGCAGACTTGTTCAGTAACTGTTATTTCTAAATTAGTTTTTCCCTGCTCCAGAGTTAGACCCCTCATTGCTGTTTATTTTGCTGATTCATCATTTGGCTGATGATGTGCCAAAGCTGTATACATGCCACAGTATCCTGACATCTTTGGAACTTCAAAAGGAACTAGCAAAATCTGTTTACTCAAAACTGTTCTCTAAGATCAGACTATGATATTCACCAGCTCAAACCAGGTAACTTAAGAACCCGATCTGCAGCAGGCCACTTAAGTACTTGTGAACCCACCCAATACTGAGCCTAAAGGTTTCTGACTTCAGATGGCTTCCATGAAAAATGAATGGAGAACAACGGATAAAAAATGTATTCTGACTTTTCCCAACGCTGATATAACTTTCATGATACTCATGAAGAGGTCTGACAAGTCAAAGTGCACCCTGGCACTGGATTGTATTACTTACAATCTTTTGCTAAGGGCATAACTGTTTTTCAAAGAAAACTTTTTATTTTTTCATAAAAAAAAAACTTTTTTATATCTTTGGAGAGTGTGGAAGCTTCAGGTTCATTGCTCAGGTTTATTTTACACCCAGTTTTGGGCCTTCTTCACCCCTTTCAATGCTCTGGGACAGTGGCCCAATTCCAAGGCTTGCTGTGTCAGACTATTTAATCAAGTAATTCTCAAATGTCTGATTATAGTGCTTCCCTAAGTTGGGTCAAAGAAGTAAATATATGGCATAACAGCTCTAGGTGGAGTGGAGTCAGGAGTACTATACCCACCTCCTGCTGTCACATGGCTGTATGTCTTTGGGAAAGGCACTTAATTGCACTTTGGTTGCACTTTTGTTTATCTCCACATTCAGACACGAAACAAGAGAAAACTGTAAGGCTGATGTACTTGAATGGGGCGTTGGTGTTTGGAGAAATTGGCTGTATGCTTTGTTTACCTGATCTGTGTGCTAAGCTTATAGTGAAAAAAATGTGTTGATTATTGTTGTTTTTTGCATTGATCCATTTGTTTGTGTTCACCAGTCTGACACGTGCTTCATTCATTAATGCCAAAATTCATTGTGGTTTTAGGAAATTGCTGTGGGCTGATTAAAAAAAGATCATGTGCTGCAGTTGGCCCCCTGGGCCATAGTTTGGACACCATTGGTTTACAATACGATAGAAAGGCAGCAGTGACTCAAGCAGATTGGCTTCTGCAGCAGAGGACTGAATTGGTTTCTACTCCTGCCAACTAAGAACAGGAAACTGAGGCTACAATTCACACAGGCTCACATAAATTTGACAGCAGTAGTTGGAAAAAGGTTTCCTGGTCTGATGAGTCTTGAATTCTGTTGCAACATTCACATGGGATGTTCAGAATTTAGCTTAAATTACATGAAAACATGGACCCTTCCTGCCTTGAATCAACAGTTCAGGCTGGTGATGGTAGCAGAGTAATGGTGTGGAAGATATTTTCTCGGCACACTTTGGGCTCCTGGGTACCAACTGAGCATCACTGAAGCTCTGCTGCCTACCCGAGCTTTACTCCTGACCATGCCCATCCTTTTATGACCACAGTGTGCCAGTCTTCTGATGGCTACTTCCAACAGGATAATGTCACAAAGCTCAAATCATCTCAAGCTGATTTCTTGGACATGACAATGAGTTCATGATTCTCCAATGGTCTCCACAGTCGCCGGATTTCAATCCCATAGAGCACCTTTGGGATGTGGGGGAAGAGGAGATTTGCTTCATGATTGTGCACCTGACAAATGTGTTGCTACTGTGTGATGCCATCGTATTAATACAGATCAACTCTGACGAATGTTTCCGGCACCTTGTTGAATCTACACCAAGAAGAATTAGAGTAGTTCTGAAGGCAAAACAGGGTCCAACTAGGAACTAGCATGGTGGCCAGTGTGTGTGGATTGACTTTAAACCATTAATCTGAATTCATTTCTGTGCTTTGAGCATGGTTAAGTGTGCATAGCATCATATTTTAACAGCTTAGCATTGAGAAAGGAGCTTTGAAGTTAAAATGGTGGCTTCACAGATGACCACTGAATCTCGGTTGTGATTTTTACCAGTCCTATTTTGAGAGACATGCGCCACTTTGACAGAGATTTGATGTCAAATCACAGCAGCTAGCATCAAAGCATCATTATTGACTACACCTCACTGTTGTGTAAATGAGCGCACCTGCGACAGCCTTAATTGTAGTGCTATCAAAACACACCAAGCTTAACAACAGCTGTCAGAGCCTCGTGACAGCTGTCGCCGAGTCAACACACAAGTCTGCTTTCTCTGCTGCTTTATTATTCCTGTGAAACTTTCAGAGAAAAAAAACAAGCAGCATGTCACATTTTTATTCCTTATGACAGCATGAAACCCCCCGTTCTTTAGTTTTAATCGAGGAGATCCAGCCTGTTCTTTTCAGCTGGAGAACAATGAGGGAACGCGGGTGCTCTGCGTTGGAGACTTTTTTTTTTTTTTGTTCTGTTGCCTCTGAACTCACGTCACAGAGCGTGGATGCCTCAGAGACGTGGCACAAAACATATAAATGCCCAATTATAGTTGCTTCAAACGGAGATGCATTAAAAAATTAATAATGGGGAGTGTGTTACATAATTCAAAATGGTGGGTTATGTAAGTAGCCCAAATTTGAAGAATAGGAAGGGTATTGTTTCATACTCTAATGGCGGTGGGTGTGCCCGCATGTGCTTTGTGGACTCATGCGTAGGTCACCACGTGTTCGCGAGTCGTGCATATCCATCTTCTCAGAGCTTGAATATTTCTCTCAAAGGACCATGTTAAATAAGGACAAGATTTGTTAAAAGCAGTCTTTCTGATAAACTCTTAATTTCTCCAGTGTCAAAGTGCATTAATATCCCAGATGAACTGCTGTTTTATTCTCTTTTCTTGAAGCTTCAATTCAACATGAAGGCTGCAATGTGATATGTATAAAAGAGTAGGTATTGTGACTCAGGTCAAACTGTATTGTATAATAGAGCTTTTGAGGATAGAAAAGATGTCAAGCTCACATGCCAGCTTAGTTTCCTGCATACAGGTGTGCACATTATTCTTAAAGCTTATATTCTTGACATTAAACCGACACTACTTAGTTTTGCCAATCTAATCTAATATTTCTAGAATCATTGTGAAGGTACATCGCCTTACAACAGGTTGAATGGCACCTCTGTCATGGTCTGAGGGGGTCTGTACCACCTTCACTGGCACTAAGTAACTTCGATGTGGATGGTAGGAACACTTCCACATTAAAAAACTAGAAATTTTTACTGCTTTGAGTGCTTTACGGCATCTGTCACTTCCACCTCGAGGCGAAAGCTAAACGTTGGGAAAAGGAGAAAATAAAGCAGTTTTTGAATTTTTAAAACAGATTTAATGAGCAGAATTTAGTTTAAAGTAAATATGCCCTTATTTTCCAAATGGAAATAGGGACCTCTGGCTCACACTTCACATCGTGGGTGGTGATAATGCTCCTCTGATGCTGGATGCCACCTGCTGTTAAATAAAAAGAAGAAGAAGAAAGCTAACCAGCTGATGCTGATTTAGCCCTGGTACAGCTTGGACTTGAAAGTACATGATGATTTATTCGAAAAGAAACATGATTAGACTGTACCTTATCAGTCCACATGGTTGATTTGTCTCTCAGGACGTCCTATCAGCTCGCTTCTCCTCCCTTTCTATGTCAACAAATGCACATTGGAGTGAGGCGCTCTGTTTTACAACCGTGCAGTAACACTCAACGTCCATAGAGGCCCCTAGAGAGCTGACAGCCAGAAGCTTACTTAGTGCTGCTTTAACAAAGATCTAGTTATATGTTTCTTAACAAACAATAATCAAAACCCCAAAAAGTAATCTAATCATATCGATCTGCCTGTTTTCCCAGACAGAAAAACAGCCAAAGAAAGGAAGGTCTCCTTTGTATAACAGTTCACGTAGATTATAAAAACATCAGAGAAGGTAGTGGCGGACAAAACTTTACTGGGAGCAACTATCACAGCACGCAGAACAAAACTGAAATAAACACAAAGTTGGCCTGATTTCTAAAAATTGGGTCATATCATTTTGTGATTGTTTGTCAAACCAGGTCAGGCCACACAAAGCTAAGTTAATGTCAGTTGGGCAACGCTGATGTTCGTCGAGTGCTTAAAAAAATGTTCGATGTTTGATCCAGCACACTTAAATGCAAACTACGGTTGATCTCGGGCTTGGACTCTGGTGTGAAATGGCATAAACATACGCTTTATATGGCGTTTGTTGAATTATGTTGCAATACATTTGTGCAGCGTACAGCGGTGCCAGGCTCCCTTAGGCCAAAGTTCCTCTAAATTGAGCACGCTACCCATGCATTACATCATTAGTCAGGGAGCCATCAGTACTCCACCAGCACACTTAAAATATGTTGTCCAGCATTGATCAAAGCAAACTTAACCCAGTAAACATAGTTTTACCAAAATTTTTATGACTTCCCACCTTGGTCAGTGTCAGCTAATACATGCTGATGTGTGAATGGGCCTTAATAGAAAATAAAGTTCAGCATACACAGTCAATCCATGCCAAAACACCAGTGATTCAAACTTGTAATCACTTGGTGTTTGTTTGGCCCAGGCCTGCCCCAGCTTACATACAAAAGACTATATAAAGGGTATAATGTCTATGCATATTAACAGTCAGTATATCAATACAATTCCTGATTGATATGCAATGTGTGATCACCACACCACCTCTGTCTGCTCACTTTGCCTCCACTGCTCCATTAAGTCACCTGTTAGATGGATACACAAGTGTTCACACAGAGACACACAAATCCATTGTGGTTGGAAACTTTATTGTTCCTCCTGAACTGCTCTTGATCTCTTTGCAACGTTCCTATTTGTTATGAACTTACAAAGATGATTTGTGAAGCAGTTGTGAGTTTAACTGTCATGTTAAAAGCATGTATGATCTTTGGCAATAGAAACTACATTTCCTTCAATCCTAGTATGTCACAAAAACATGTCTGATAGGCAAAGCCTGTTTTCACAACAGATTTGTTTGGCACTCCAGGAAACTGCTTGCGGATACAACCAATGTTGGGGAGTAACTACATACTTGTAATATATTAATGTAACAGTGTCACTTTTTGAGTAACTAGTGAAGGATAACACTTTCCAACAACTAATGACATAACATTTTCTGACCAAAGTAATCCTTGGTTTCTTAGTTTCTTTATGATTTTAGTGGGCTGACATCTGTATCTGTATATCTGTTTCAGTTTTGCCTCTGAGGTAAAAAAAAAAAAAAAAAAAAGCAAGTATAGGAAGATGAGACCTATATTTTGTTTTCTTTTGGTTTCCAATGAAAAATAATTTTTGATTTAATCAATCCCAAAATTCATTTCTTGTTAATTAAGAGACGTAATTATCTGAATACTTGTATTATTTAATTTGAACGTAGCCTAGTGCAGTATATGTAGACAATCTGTGTTGTAGCATGACATTGAATTTAATCGTTAATGTAATAATTGTATTTGAATTTAATTGTGGCACTTCTGAAGATGCACAGCCCTCATTCTTCGTATATCCTGTATCTGTATCACTGTTCATTTAAATAATTTCTGATCATTTCAAGCAATATGTTATCTATGAAAACAAATCACCTATATCATTTAAATGACCAGTACAAAACATTTGCCCTATGAGAAAAATGTATTTTTATTTTATTTAATCTTTAAAATCATTGAAAATTTACACTTAAAAAGTCGGATAATTACCAAGATCGCCATTTCCACTTACTTACTCGAACGACCTTTTACAGTAAGTAACAATCGGATATTATGATGAAATACCGTGAAGTTTACAAAAATCACTTTAGTGTTGAACAACAGCACTGCTAATATCCATAAACATATACTTTCAGCTGAAAAAGCTGTTCAGGGGTCAGCTAATCCCAACATTAAATGGGTAAGGTCCTGCGTTCATGACCTTTAACCTGTTTTTACATTAGAAAACTAAAATAACTGTTTTACAAACAATGAAGTTCCCACTTAAACTTAGGAAATGTTCTCCATCTAGACCTTGAGTTCATTCTACATTTAGTCCTTGGGCCTTTTTGTTACTTTTGCACATAATTGAATTATTCAAGAGCACTTCAGATTTTCCCCAAATCACACTCGATGAATCTTGAACAATTCAAACTACGATGAGGACAGATAAGGTTAGTTGGAATCTGATGCGAGTTCATGCACTGACGAGCTATTTAAAATCTCTTCTTAATACGCCTCATCTCCATTATTGTAGTGATACCAGAGGGACGGATTCTCAGCAGGATGTTCTTTACCAAAAGCAATGAGTCATAAAAATAAGCGAGAGCATGAGGGACCTTAGGGTGCTCTGAACCCGTTATGCGAGCAGAAAAT
The DNA here is from genome assembly GCA_037902135.1 of Cetoscarus ocellatus. Classification (NCBI taxonomy): domain Eukaryota; kingdom Metazoa; phylum Chordata; class Actinopteri; order Labriformes; family Labridae; genus Cetoscarus; species Cetoscarus ocellatus. Next base: position 684,723 of record JBAMNC010000845.1, on the reverse strand, counting down.
ATAGCTTATTCCAGCACAGATTAAAAAAGTGTGAATCTGTAACTTTCCCCAAACAGAAAAAACACAAAACCCTCGGTCTTTGATTAGGCGTGTTGCCTTGTTAGTGCTCTGTCGGGGGCTAAGAATAAATCTACAAAGGGAAAAAAATGACAAATGTGTTTGCTGCTCCGATCCTTAATTAGTTGCAGGAATCCCAGTTGTTACATGTTTTCATTTACTGACTGAGAAATGAACATCTTTTCTTTTGCACTTTTTGATTACAGAGAGTTTCTCTTTTTTTTGACAGTCTTTGTTCTTGTTCTCGAGTTTGAATCTTTTGTTCGCTTCCTGTTTTCATTAGTATGTGTCTCAGTTTCAACCAACTTGTTTGTGTGCACCTGCTTTTACATAAGTTGTTAAAGGCACCTAAAAATATCACATTTAACTTAGTATGCTTTAGCTCTGACCAAGTGCAAAAAGCAGATACCACACTTCACAGGTAGCTCAGGTCTGGCTCAAAACCATTCAGTACTTAAGCACTAGTTTGATTATTTGATGTCAGATCACAAATTAAGAGTAGTTAGTGGGGATGGATGAGGTACACAGCACTGACCTGATAGTTAGACACAGGGACACAGATCAGCTCTGCATCTGTGCAGAAATAGTTGGCATGAAAGCTAGAGCAACAAATTGCTGCACATGGGGCCACCTTATTCTTCTTCCATGTAACTTAAAGAGTGATTGCATGCTAGAACTGTTTTCAAGCCTCGTTGTTTTGCCACTACCTATACAGCTCAGCCTACGGTATCCTACCGCAAGCAGCATCCTAACTGGCAAATGATCTGACTTTATTTTTGCCAACCCTAATATCACTACATCTCAAATAAAGATGAGCTAAATTTACAAATCCTGAAAAGATAATCCTGTTGACCAAGCACAGTAGTTTTGAGAAAGTGTGTTATTCCAGCTCAGTTCATCTGCTCAAGAATAAACATTCAGCATATTATCATCAAGTAAACATGATGATAATATGCTTTTACACCCAACACAGGAAGTTCAGTTGATTTGGGGTGGTGTAAAGGCTCACACAGGCACTGGTCCGCATGAAACAGGGAATCTCAGTTTGCTTCCAAGCGGACGAAAGTTTGGTTTGCGGCAGGCGCGAAAGCCATACAAACCAAACAAAGGACCAAACAAGACAGGCCAACCAGCAGTGCATTGTGGCTTGAATCTGGCAGAATATCACACCAGTAAGCAAGCTAATGTAGCGTTTACACCCACAGTCCAAAGCGCAGATGGGTCAGGGGACAAAATGACAGGCAGCCTCAGCAATAATAGCATTAGCACTGTTTCTGTTCATTTGTGTAACAATAAAGCAATCAAACTCTGTAAATTTGTATTTTTTAGTCGTTACATGGATGTTACACGTCTCGTGCGTGTGTTCAGTGGTGTAAATCATGAAAGTTCAAATAAATTACTTGTTAGATTTATTTTTTTGTTCAGTAATGGATGTTAATTTAGAGGTGCTTGTCATTAATTGGAGTACCATTTACTTTGTTTTTTTTTTAGCTATTTGCCTGAGTGACCAGCAACAGAAATTTAGCCAAGTTATTAGAGTGGGGAGGGAAAGCACACAGCTATGTTTGTATAATTAAAAGAAACTTGATTATTTACACATGTTTAATGTAGTTTTTGTATTGCAGAAATAGTCGCTCTGGTCCAAACTTCAGCCCAGTGTATGGCAGGAATTAGCCTCAACATAGAAAGGCCCTGACCGACACAGGGTTCAAACCAGCAACTTTCTTGCTATAAGGCACACACACTTCCTGCTGCACCACCATGCCAGCCAATATAAATGTTATTCCTTAATCATATTTGTTGTGTTACCAGTGACGTATTTGTGGCACCATTCGCCGTTTTTTCACATTTCTTGTTTGGACTGCATCCTCTATTCAACACATTTGTACTGTGATATAGTAACCACATATCTGGCTATCTGGTGCTATGTTTGTTATGGTCAACTTGCAATACTTGAGACACTTGTAAGTTACAGAAAAGAACTGAGTGTATGTAAGCCCCCTGTCATGCTACATGTTTGGGTTTTTCTGGGCTGCTTGTATGAATACACCACTGTATCTGTAAAAGAGCACCAAGGGAACAAAGAAAAACACTAGTCTTGAACTTAGAATTGTCTTCTTCATTTATGTCGCCTGCATGTGGATGTGAGAAATTCTCTGTCTTACATGTTTCAGTCAAGGGTTTTTTTGAGACCCTCCCTTGTGCACACCTCAGCTAAATCCCTGCTGGTTTCCTGAAACATCCCACAAACCCCCTGTCCTCCTCATCCTTCTCTCGAGACCAGCTGTGATTCCAATTATGAAGAAATATGTACAGGAAATCCGCGACTGTCACAGGTCCTGTGGAAATTTCATTTTAATTAATCTCGGATAGAAATTGGCAGCTCGGGCATCGCTACACTCATCGCGGCTCCCTGAAGTAGATCCAATTTTCTGTCTCAATAGGCATTAAATTAGCAAGAACATTTCCACCTTTGTCACCGCCGCACACATAACAAATGAAATACATTCAGCGACATGACATAATGGAGTACTAATGAACGACCCAACACACCTGTGAGGCACAGGGAGACAGATGCAGGTAAAGCACGGCTGTCTTCACATTTAGAAAGAAAACAGAGTTCAAGATGGCAGGTCTGCTGTTGGGAATAGAGGATATACAAGTTTTTTCACTTGTGTGGAAATTTTAAAGGAGGTCAGATAAAAAATATGTCCACTTTACAGAGAAACTTTTCTGACTGCTTCCTTTAAAAATCAGAACTTGAACCCTGCTTGGCCCTTGAATGTGTGGTAACATACTGAGCTTTGAAATATTTTTTCTCATAAAAGAACTATTCAGCCAAGAAGGGCTCTATTTTTTATTCTTCTGTGGCTTTCCAGGGGCTCATGAGGACATCCAACTCTTTTTGAGTCATCACAAATCATTCAGTGCATTTACATGTAAGTGCAGTTAAGTTCATACACCTGTCCCAGTGTACATGCACAAATAAAATCACATTTCTCTCTCCATTTTTTATGTTGGATGTCAGTATATCTCCTCTCTTCCTGCTTGCTACTATGATCCTTTACACTCTTGGCAGTTGTCAAGTAGCCAACTGGACGTGTGTTGACTGACAAATATATAACAACCAAGAGCTCTTTACATTTCATATACGCTCTACGCTGTGATTTAATTTTGGTGAACACTTTGAGATGAACATTATCCCCCTATCCTGATGTCTTCATTTATTTATTTATTTGTTTATTTAATAGGGACAGTGCAAATTAATGAACACAAAGCAATAGATGTAAATATGCCAGATGATAGCAACATACTAATTTAAATCTGCAGTCCCTTGGCAGGTAACACAAAAACATTATGCCAAAGACACCACACACACAAAAGCAAAACATAGAAGAGGACAATAGATCACATTAAGAGTGCATCACAAGACAGTACATTTCTTAAACCCTAAAAGTCAGTGGTTACAGGACTGGTTTGCTTTCAGCCACTGCTTGACGTGCTTTTGAAAGTTTGTAAAGTTTAATTCTGTGATATATAAACTTGCTGATAACTACACAGATGGATGATGGCTGTCCTTGCATTGGTTAAGCGCACAGGCCCTAAACATAAGGGTGGGTGATATGGGAAAGAAATATGATTTTTATATGGCACTATCATGATCTCATTTTTCTTTTTCTTTTCAACAATCTTTTTATTAATTTTCCCACAGTGATTATAAAAAAAAGGATACGACTCACAGAATGCATAATCACATTAGTTGTACCGTGGTAGAGATAGAACCTGCCCCCCCCCCCCAAAGAAATGTTCAACTAAGGCACACAAAAGCAGAAAACAAAAAAGCTGTAATAGAAAGAACAAAAAGTAAAAAATAAGGGGCTAAAGCACAGTAATTGGCAGGCCTATTGACATTCATATCTTGAGCTCCCAAATGTCAGGTGCCTATCTCAAGGCCATATTCTAAACTACATGGGAATCACGAAAATAGGTTAGAAAGGATCCCCAGGTCTCATAGAATTTGCCCTCAGTGCCTTTCATTGAAAAACGTATCTTCTCAAGAGTAAGACAGTGCATAGTGTCTCGGAGCCACTGAGTATGTGTGGGCGAGGTCGCCTCCTTCCATCTAAGCAAAATGGCCCGCCTGGCCAAAAGCAGGGAGAAGGAAACCATATGGCGCTCAGCAAAGCTCAGTCAGGGATCATCAACCCCAGAAGCGCCGAACAGAGCCATCATAGGGTTTGGAATAAGTTCATGCTGCAGGATATTTGAAAGAGTATGAAAAACGTTATTCCAAAAAATTTGTAAGTGAGGGCACAGCCAATACATGTGGAAAAGAGTGGCGTCACCTGACTTACATTTGCCACAGGTAGGCGTGACATCCGGGTATATGCTGGCTAATTCAAACTTTGACATATGAGCTCTTTGTACCACTTTGAGTCAGACAATGCCTTGCACAAAGTGATGATTTATGGATTGATTTCAGGATCGAGTCCCAGCGGTCAGCAGTTATCGAATGCCCTAGGTCCTGTTCCCATGCCTTCCTGGTCCTGTCCAACGTTAGATGCAGCAACGTAGTGATATTCCGGTACAGTGTTGAGAGCGCGCCTTTTGATGTTGGATTAAGGGTCAGAAACGTGTCAATTGGATTAGGACCAGGTTTATTGGGAAAGCAAGATAAAGTGTGACGCATGAAATCTCTGGCCTGTAAATAACATCAAAAATGCGTTTTAGGCAAGTGGAATTTCTCAGAAAGATCCTGAAAAGAAGCCAAACTGCTATGATCTCATTTTTCCACAGTTCTCATAATTCACACTTATTTGCCAATTACCAACCAGAGCCAAACCTGCATCTGTAAAATTTAAGTTCAAATGCACAAATACTGAACTTAGAATACAAGTTAAAGGTTATTTATTTCAAACTTTTACTTGTCTTCAGCAATAACAGGTTTTCAGTTGCACTGAGTATTTAAATCAAGGTCGGATCCATGGGTTGGCCTGGATGTGCACAAACCCACCCACATTGACAGGTGGCCCACCAAATCAGTGTCATGAAAATGACAAATAAATAAAATAAAATGTAATTTGATTTTTTTGCTTGAATTGCCTTTTTGCGTAATAAATACAGATATTGACAAATGCAGGGCAGCCACTCAAAGTGATTAAATTTCAGAGCATCATCTCTGAAGTAAAAATAGACTTTTGGTTATTTTGCATATTAAAAGAAAAGTATGTCAGTTTTTGAAGCAAGCTTGTTTGACTTTTCTTGTGCTACTGTAGGTGTGTAGTAGTTAAAATGGTTTAAAAATCTAATTTTATTGCAATATATTATTCAGGCTGTGGATAAATTGTCTTTTCATATTTTGATTAGAGGGTTAGTCAAGGAATGTCCAGACACTATAAAGACTATAGTTAATAAAATACTTTTCAATTGGCCAAGACTCTGGATTTAAAGCAGCAGGAATGGCCTCTTTACATTTAGCCACAGCACCATTGGATAGAATTCTACTCTTACAAAAATCTAAGTCTTCTAAGACAATGTTGAAGGTAAGAAATGATCAGATAACAGAGGATATTCAGGAAAGACTTTTAGTTCATAAATATCAAGGCCATGTGCTAAAACAAGGTCAAGAATAAGCTGATTAGTTACTACTGTCTCGAGGATCTTTGAAGTATATGGAAGGTTTGATATATCCCCGTAGGTTGCTTATGTGCCTGAAACAAGCGTAGGTTATTTAAGAAGAGGTCTGATTTATCTAAGTGACTATCATACATATTTTAATCTACTGATGAATCTATTCATTTGAAAGTATGCAGACTTGAAAATATAGTTTCTGCTGTAATTAAGTTGACAGAATTTATGCATCTAACACTTTATGTATGCAGTTTATTTTTAACTTTTGTATGAAAAATACAGAATTTTCTTCAATTGCATGGATAACAGAGACAAAAAAAACAACATATTTTTATGACTGGATTATTTTGTGAGACATGATTTGGCAATAAACTGAGAAGGTTGACCCCACATGGGCCCAGTAATCTCTGATTGGTTGACAGGTCACCTCCATGGTGATTGGTCAGTTTAGCATTGCTCGGCCAACAACTCTGCAGTAATTCTAACATTCTAACATCTATGCCCTCCACTGGGCTTGCTACTGTGAACCAGTGGGCTTAAACTTATGGGACAATGGTAGGATGTCAAAGGGATGGTAGGGAAACAGTCATTTTAAACAGCTATGGCACCATAAGTATGAGGAGCAGAAGAGGAGACATGTTTAACACATTACGAGGAATATTAAATTTAAAAAAGCATTTCATGGGCACTGTAACAAATAAACTTGTTGCTTTCTGTTGGCTTACCTAAATGACCTCAACCATATAAACCATGTTAAAGTTATATTTAATAGACATGATCATCCCATAATATTAAACTGAAATGAAACAAAGCCCGCCATGTTGAGCTGCCAGGGGCTACCACACAAACATGAGGATGAGGTGCAGCTGGTAGCGGTGATACACTCTTAAAAGACCCACTCCACTTAACTGAGCATCTACCTCGTGCATCATGCAGCCTGGACCTGTATACAGGAATCAAACTGAATCATTTACAATGATGAGTTGTTTGATTACTGCTGGTTATATCAGGTAGATTTCACTGATAATTAGTATTAAACATGGATGAATTGGTGGCTTTGTTTTCCGTTACACAATACGGCAGTTTGTGCTTCCAGTAACGACTTACATGACATGGCCCTGGATATTTCACATCTGCTATGGCAATGTTTGTGCGTGCTTATTATGTTTGTTAGGGACAAAATGATGACTTGGACGAATAAATAAATTAAAAAATAAACATTATCAATCATTTTTAAAGTAAAGAATACTAAAAACTTGTTTGTCCCAATTTGATTAAATGTATCAACAATTTAAGTGTGGAGCTATTTGTCACTGTTTATTTCCTGTTGTCGATGAACCCTCCCTGACTTATCCATTCAGTACACCTGCTGCTGAAGATAAACATACACACTTTCTTGTATATTAACAGGCACTAACCTCAGATTTACCCACCTTTTTTTTCTTTGTGTCTCATTAAGCAGTAGACTTTTCTGACTGTTCCTCACCACCTTTGAGTGAATTTTCAGAGGTTTAACGAGTCTTGTATTTTCCATGATACTCTCAGATTTCCATCATTAATACAGAGAAGCTTTGTATCTCCTTTATGTTTGGAAGTTGGATTATTATAAAAGTTTCTACCAAACCAGGGACATTCTGCAGAAACAGATCAATGGGCGTCTATTAATTTCCTTTAGGAAAACTCTGGCACATTCCTATTTCAGGAGGCACAGTTAGTGCAGAAATACATTTACATGTTGCCCCTATATTTAGGGTGAAGTTTTTGAAAGTAACGAAAACTTTTCTAACTCCATATGTGTCATCACACATAGGAAATGTGTTATTTTTATAGAGATGTTCAAGCATGCAGTGCGACTATTAAAAGTAGAGAAGTGAATCTCTGATTATTTTTTTTTTGGTAGAGATGTAGAAACTTGAACTATGACTATAAGAAGAAAAACAGTGCAGATCTTACTTCAGATTTATAATATTGTTCATGCCTGACAGGCAGTGTTCTTGTCTCTAAAACTCTTGACACATCAGTCGCTGACTGATCCACCCACAGAGTGAGGTAACTCTATAGTCTCAATAACTCTACATATGCAGCAACAGCTGTGCATTATGGGAGAAATATCTCTTTTATGAAGTCTGGATAGTCTCCCAGAGAATATGATCCTTACTCTGTGCACACAGTTATTATACTCTACCCAAAATAGTCATAATAGAATCCAGACAGGGGACTTTACCAGGCCTGTCCAAGGCTTTTGATCATCTGTCTCTGAACTCAAATCCTCTTGTACCTGGTGACAGTGGGCTTTAGGTGGCAGTTAAGGGGACACCTAATGATGGAAAAAAGAGGACCACCGTTTAAACAAAAGTTTGAACTAAAGGTGATGAAAGTGTTGTGTAATTCATTACAGGAGTTGAGAAAGGTGTTACATATTTGATAAGACTTTTTAGTTCATTTGGCGTTATTAATGGGAAAATCATTTTTAAAGTCTGTGGTTTTGATTGAACACCAGCTATGTCTCATTTCAGAAGGAATTCATTACAAGCTTGAACCCTTGAAGGAGTTAAAGTTTGTCTAAAAACAGCTTTTATCCTCATGGGATTGAGTTGTTTGGACTCTCTGATTCCGACTAATATAAAACAGAACAAATGGGGTTTGTGGATTCCAAGTTAGGAGTTGTTTTGTCACTCTGCTTCAGAAATAAAATGTAATGTAAAATAAGGTGCACTCAGACAATTCTTTCAGAGTTCTAGCAAACTTTGCAGTTAAACAGCGTTGATTATGTTTTGGTTTATTATGCCCTTTAGCGCGTTTATGTTCCTTAGCATGACAGAGCAATTCTTCAAACAAGACAAAAAGTCTGTGGCATCAGGTTTTCTTATTCTCACCCCCCATAACGTCCTGCCATTCCTTTGTTGTCAGTTTAGGCCCATTTACTCACATTAGTAAACCAAGTGCAGCACAGTGATGTAAGAATGAATGCAGATTTGATCGAGTTAAGCCACCTACACACCGAATGCAACTTTGTGACCACTCTTCACGTAAAGTCAATGTATAGCCGTGATGGGGCGGGGTTAACCCTCCCGCGACGCGGCGGCCGCGATCAAGGCAACCTGGTTGCTCATCCCTCCGATGCCAAAGTTGAAAAGTTTGAACTCTTCAGGCGACATCGTGTGTGGCTGTGAGGCAACAGCCAAACAGCGTTGTGTGGGTGTGTTACAATGCCCGTGACAGACTAGCTGTGTTTGAAACCGTTCCCTATCATGGATATAGTGCACTGTATAATGTGTTCGCCATTTTGTACCCACAATTCACAGCAAATGTGAATGTACATACGATGTACCCTATATTGTACTTGTTTTTCCAGAGAAGTAGAGGAAGAAGGCTACTACGGCACAAATTGACGCTGCTTTCATTTATAAATGTAAGAAACATTAAAGTATCTTTAACATGTTCGTAGCGTAGCTTTTTTACCTCTTGAAACGGTTCTAAACAGCTGCAAAATTTGTTACTTATCCTCCTGAGTGCCCAATTTGTTTACGTGATGCTTGGCATGTCCACTTCCATCACAGGAATATCCAGCTTATCTGCTGAGGCAATGATGTTTAGAAAATTTCAATGTAGTGTCGGAAATCTCGTTCGGTCCTTCCCCATGTAGTTCACTATTTCATTAACACTACATAGGGAATTGTGAGTGAGTGAATGGTTTCGAACACAGCTACTGTTTTTATTCCAGTTCACAGAGTAACAATCCATGTCTGTGTGGGAAACATTAGTCAGTGAGAACATTAGTTCCGCCTAGACAGACCGCAGAGAACTCGCAGACGATGCTGCTGCAGGGCCATCAGCTGCAGTGTTTTGTGGTTGGAAGGTGAGTGAAAAGGATACAGTTGGAATAATGTCAGCTAAAACATCCTATTATATGATATGATATGATCGCGGTGAAACCTGAGCAGATGTGACGTCACTGAGCGACGGTGACCAAAATGAGGTATTTATGGACAGGCGACGCTACTTGGGTGGGCGACGCAATTTCAGTCGCAAAGTCGCGTTCGGTGTGAACGCAGCTTTATGGTGTCAAGTAGCGCCAAGCTGACCAATTAACACAAGTTGACCCGTGAACCAATCAGAGCTGGATGGGCCCACATGAGAAGGAAGCCTTAAAGGGGCAGAAGCTCAAACAGAGCGGCATAGTGATAATACAGCACTATCTGGGGTAGTCTTTTTATGAAAACTATGTGTTTTAAACATTAGTGATTGTGGACATACCCTCACAGTCATTAAAATGAATAATTTAAGGTAAAATATGACCTCTCTAAAGGGCATTAAAAGTGTGCAGATATACATCATGTGGGTTCTTGCCACAGTAAAGTTTGGATACTGGTCAAGATCCAAATCTCACTTTTAATTTAGGAACTCAGTCTGGATCAGGGGTACATACATATTCATCTGGGCAGCCACTCACCTTAAATGCCTCTGTAGTGTATTTAATCACATTTGTATACGTATCATTATTTACTATTGAATATACTACGCTACAAAACCTGTTGTCCCTCTTTTACTGTGAATTTACGCCTTTTTATGTATGAACAGTTAGGGCAATACATCACTCTCTGTGGCCAATAAAGCAGCTTTTGATTCATAAAGCCATTCTTTGATAAATAATCCTTTGTTCTAATGACTTATGGTTTACAGCATATAAATCATATGACAGTACTTCCTACTGAATGACTGCTTTCATTGTCCTTTTTCCTCGTGTTATCACAATATACAGTAGCATATACTGTATTAGGACCTCAACATGGTTGGCATGTGAGCAGTTCACATCAGTCAACCAACATTTTGGGAGCCATTTTCTTCAAATTTAACTTCATATTTCTATGTATGTGCCTAATTGAGCATGGATTGTCTCTAAATTCCTGTGTTTTTCATGACCTTTTACCCTCCTCTTAAAGAATTGTTGCTAAGTGTTTGTGTTTCCCAAGAGTAACAAACCCTTATCCCTACCATCATCTACTTCTTTGTGGCATTTTAATTGGCCATCGCTGGTGCAACCTACCAACCCAGCTGTTTCCCTGCTACATCCGAAACCGATGCAAGTGTTTCTCCCTAATTACTGCTGCTGTCTGCACTGATCTGTGACACAGCCGGCTCCTGCTGAATTACCCTCACCTCGCCCATTTACTGTACCTGTCAATATGCTGCCTCATTTTCATACATCAGTGAAAAAAAAATCTGCAAAGTAGAGCCTGAGATTGACCGAAAAATGATGATGCCCCCGCAAGACTAATGACTGTTAAAAAGCAATCATGTGGCAGCAGCAGTCTGGGTGGTAGATCTCGGAGTTTTATTGCTAACGCCCGGTCACGCAGCCTCTGCTGTTTAAATGATTGCTATGTAAATCACCTGAAGTGCTTTAGTATTGGAAAGCAGCAGATTTAAGATGCTGGTGTGTGTGCTAAGTAGACAGTATCCCGATATTCGCAGAGGCCTTCATTTGAAGGACTAACTCCTGCTATTCATCAGCGTGTCATTCCACCTCCAGCTGGCAGTACATTTTGAGAAGCTTGCTGGCGGAACAAATGAAGTCCTCTCTGAGTCACGTACAAAATGCTTATTCTGTATTTCTGCACAACTAACGAGAAGTATGTCATGGAAAGTTCTGGAGCACTTCTACTTTACCACTGCCTCTTCTTATATTTGACATTCATCTTTAAGCATAAACCTTTGTATAGTTTAAGGATTCCTGCGTCAAACTGTACTGTACTTAAACTCTTAGTGCTCAATTCAATTCACTCATAACTAGTTAATAATCCTTCAGGGGAAGAGCGGTTTGGAGCAACTCAACATAAAAACATGAAAACAGATTTTACACAGTGAGGCACAAACAGCAACACTATGCATACTTAAAATATGGAAGATGACAAAGTCACAAACTGAACTGAAAAACAATGAAAATAACTGGCCTAGTAATAGGATTCGTAAAGGGTCAAAAGATTGTAGAAGTATAAAACATTGGAGCAATAAAAACTTAAAATATGTTGTATTCCAACTGGGATATTTCAACCCTCTTATATAGAGTTGGGCAACTGGTGGCCCAGGGTCCACATAACAGCATACCAGTCAATTTAAAATATGGAAAAATGCTTGTCCATGATGAAAATCTGACAGAATATACCATGAAAACATTAAAATTATCAATATTTCCGAGGAATTAGAGCTGTAAGTGACTATACTTTTTCATGTGAAACTCTTTTTTTGCATCTGTCAAAATGTAAATGGGCCATTTCTCTGCTTACCCTCTGTGGCCCTCAGAAAGCTTTATCCCCCTTTTTGGGCTGCCATGCCCCTGTACACAGTAACCACCTGGTGAAATGTAAGGCTGCCATTATTTAGTTACATAACTTCAAAGAGCTGGGTAAAAGCCAAGGAAATATCGACCAGAGTGGCAATATAACCAGAAATATACAGTATCACTCACAGTGCAGTACAGTTTGTGCTGCAGCTTGTATTGTAGAGAATAGTGGTATAAGATGCAGCTAGGTTGCACCAGCTCTGAGAAAGTTCAAATGTAGCCAATCTGAATGTAAGTTATAACTAATAGCAATATTAACACTCAGCTAACATTTGAGTTGTAGCTCCAGCTGAGATAGTTTTAACATCAGGTTAAGTTATATCTTACACCTTTCACCATAGTAGGACTGAATATCTCTGTGAAATATGATTGCCATGGTGGATCACTTTAGTAAGGATGGGGGGTGAGGAGGAGCACAGCGTTATAAAAGCTGTCTGTTGTAAGCCATGTCTTTTCGATATATGCCATTTTAAATGGTATCTCCCAACCACTTTGGGAGCTACTGGTGCATGAAAGCAACATATTTGTGACATCATATTATCAAACTTGCGTCTTAATGGTTAAAAACCCCAAAACGTTTGAATGGACCACAGTTTTGATCAGAATTCAATGTTCATAAGAGATTTAACCCCAATAATTGTAGAAAAACGTTCAAATATTATGTCTTTAATATTGTTTTTGGAGGTTTACTATTAGTTTGATAACCATGATGGGATGAACATTTACTTGATAAGGGTAAAGATCAGTGATAAAGCTCTTGAAATCCTCTTGAGCATAGGTGTCAGATTTTTTAAAACTAAAAGGTTTATAATTACAAGCCCCTCGATGTCGGACAGTGTGTTAACAGGGAGTGGATCTCAGCTCAGTAAACACAGGCTGTCTGCTCGACGAGCACAAATATTTGCATGAGCTGTCACTGCCCCCTGCTGTTACTTTGACTGTATTACATCCACATACATCAGAGGGTCCTTTACAGACAAAGTTGAAGGCTTTTTTTTATTCTGTTACTTATTTTTTACTCATTATTTCTTTTAAGTTTATTCAGAGTCGTTAAATTCAGTCAAATTCATAAGTAAGCCTACTTAGTCAAACTTGTTGTGATGGTATTAAAGCTTGTGACTGTTAATGTGCTTATCACATAAAACAAAACTACATTGAGGGGATTAATTGCTTTCTGGATTTTTTTTTAGCTCATAATCTTAATCATTTTGTGATTGAATGCACTGGCCTATTTCCCGTTGTATTTTTCATTCCTGCTTTGGGTTTTTAGCACTTTAAAGGAGGTTTTCTTTATTTAAGGATCCAAAACAGTTGGTTGTGTTTTGCGATATACATACATTGTAAGCTGTAAAAATAATTCAATCATCTGTTTCAAACATATTATAGAGGAAAGGGGAAAAAGTATATGCAGACAGAAGTAGAAAATACCTGTGCAAAAAAATGAAATGCAATGAAAAAGTTAAGACAGTTAATTCAGTTCACGGGTTCATCAGAGGACCTCAGGCAATACAAGAACTATGATATAAAAAGAGTCCATTAGGACCAGAAATGAAAACATAAGAACAAAGAGTGGGGGGACGGACAACAGGAGAATGAAATGAGATTGAGACAATAAGAGATTAAAGCAGTTAGACAAGAAAACAATAAAAAGAACAAAAATTAATGAAATTTGGTAGGAAATTAGAATCGGTAGAGCTACAAACATAAACAGTAAATGAAACAGTAAAGCAATGAAAGAGCCTAAAGTGTAACCAATAAATAAAGATTAAAAGTACAGCATAAGACAAACAGATAATGCAATAGGCAGAAAGTAAAGCAAGCAGCATAAATGAGTTAAAATATATGATATGTTAAAAGGAAATATCAAAAAGCCAACAGAGCTAAAATGATTAGAGCAATAAAGACAGACAAGAGTCTAAAAAGACAGTAAAACAGATATATGATAAAGACAACACCTACGGACAAGAATTGAAAGGATTTTATTGATACCCAGTGACATTAACGATTCTACTTATTGTTTGATTCTTTAACAGTCTTTGTACCATCTGCTAAATTTTCAGTGTGGGCCAAAGTCGGCCTACGTAGGTCTCAGTGGCAACAATGTCAAACACATGACAATCCTGATATTCAGTGTCCCACTACATGGATAAACAAATGCTTCTGCAGGATGCTGATGTTTTCACTTAATGAGAGCTGTTCAGTAAGTGTCTTTTTTATTGAAAGTTAAGACACGATTTTGACCACTTGTGAACTGACAGGGAGCCACAGTAAAACTGTTAAACTAGGGATGATGTGATGCAATCTGTTAAAAGCCTAGCTGCTATCTGGTCTTGAGAAAATTGAACATGGATGGTTGCTGTTTGACCTTGTTTTGGTATTTATAATTTCCATAACCAAGACCTGGGTCCACAGGGCAATTTGGAGTTTAAAGCAGCGACAAAAATCTTGTCCGTGTTCAGGCTGTGAGGAGAGAAAGAACCCCTTCACCGTAATAACCTCAGAGCTTAAGTCATGAGCCTGCTTTGTTTCCTTTCCCCAGAGTAAGCCTGCAGACCTCTCCTCACCCCCTGTGCAAATCAGAAGCACACTCCAGCTTGCTGTATTTTCAGGAAACTGTCAGAAATAAAGAGTGTAGCTGAGGTACATTTCTGTTCTCTTAAGTACAAAATCCTAGTGATGTATCTTCAGGGTCCCTTTTTGGACCTTATGGTACATACCCTTCCCGTGTAAAAAAGAGTACGTAAAGATTTGCTATAATGAAGTCCTGTGTTGTTATGTTTTTCAACAAATGAAAGCACTGTGACAATGTCTGACTAGTGTATGTGTCCTTTCATATTCATACAGCCTGACCCAAAGGTAAAACAAATCTGTTGGTAAAAGTAATGAACCAGAGATCACAGCGATGAGTTTAAAAATATGAATCAGTTATATCACATCTATGATTTTGAAGGAGAATATATATTGTCATTAATTTGGCTTAAATAAGATGAACAAAACTTTGATATATTTTTTTCAGCTGTACATTTTCAGACATTCTGAGTGATCGCCATTGTCATGATAAAACAACAGGATGCTAGATAACTTTTTCTTCACAATAAAAGATCAATTTAGCCATTTAAAAATTAGAAATGCCAGAGTGCAAGGAAATAGAATAGTTTACCTTGAGGGTACTGAAACAGTTAAAAGCTTCTGGTTTCTTAAAGATACAAATTTAGCACATTGTTTCTGAGAGTTAAAAAATGATATTAGACTATTCATGAATGCATAACATCGAGGCAGTTTGATATCAAACAGCATCCTCATCTGTTTCAAAAACTAGCGTGACTTCATTTCTTCTTAAATGATGTATAAGAGTTTTGGATCTTGATCTTCAAAGGAATTTAAATCTCTAATCAATCTCTAATGGTAAGCTTATTGATGAAGATTTTATCTAACAACATTTTTCTCTTTTGCTTATTGCCTAAAGGATTGCAAAATTAGCTGTTGTTTGATCAGTACAGCTCTTGAGCTCAGACAGAACAAGCTCTGCAAAGAAATTAGATTATATCTCACTGATGGAAAAAAAAACTGATGAAAAAACAGATGCCAATGCAGTATGATATCCCGCATCCAACAGTGAGCACTGAAACTGTAAGATTTTTATCACAGCCTTTAATTACTCTCCGTTTCTATGAAATTCACATACTTTGTTGTTTCTCTCACACTTCCAGCTGTTTCCCTCAGTGAGCTTGACTCCACCAAAAAGTGCTAGCTTGTTTTATTTCCATGCTAACACAATACTCTTAAAGCAAACATCACACACTGCCATGTGCTTTTTTCCACATTTTTATGCTTAAGTTATTTAGCTCTTAGCACTGCTTTGCATGTGAAGGCCTACATCCCCTCAGTAGTTCAAGCACACTTGATGATACTTACATATTTTATTGAATTGGGTAACCAAGTGAAAATAATGATAAATGTGATAAAGTAAGGATTGTCTCTGCTAGCATGACAGCACACTTGTTGCTGTTTAGCTCCCAGCATAGATATGAACATCGATACAAGGGTGTTAGCATGACTGCTATGGGGTGTGCATTGGCCAGGATCTGATGATACTGTATAATACATACTACAATACATGAGTGATGATATAATATATTGCAAACGCAATACTATAAACATTGCAAGACATATTGATTTTATCTTTTTTTTTTCTTTATAGTATGAAGAAGCCACAGTATTGTTGGCCTAAAAATACAGTATCTAAACTGTGTTATTTATCTATAGGGTAGGCCCGGCAACATTTGTAAGCTTTATTGTGTAACTATGGTACAGAAATGATAGCAATTACTGTAGCAGAGAAAAAATCAAGTGGCAAAATGTCTGATGCTAACTTGTGTCTGCAAGCTGCATTAAAATGCAAACAAACATCCCAATTTACATAATTTATAGATTATTAACATATCACGATATTGCGCTGAAAATATCGATATAGTAATGTGCCACAAACTATTGTAATATATTGGCAAACCAATATTTTTTACACCCTAAATGGCTACTTTAGCATGCTAACACATTTCACTCATGGTTCATCTCAAAGACTTAAAACTAAAAAAGCTGAATGCACTTGCTCCCATTAGCATACTAATGTTACCTATAAGCTCAAGGCGTTGCTTTGAAAATGTACAGTCCCACAAGCTTGTTAGCATGGCTAAATTACCATATTTCTAAGATTGTAAACCTAGCAGGCTAACAACATATTTAACATCACTGTTGAAGCTGTTTTACCGGAAGCATGTTAGCATTCTAATAATAGCACTTGTCTTAGGGTACTGTTGTGCTTGAATACAGCCCCTCAAAGGTGCTAGCGTAGCTGTGGGCTTTAACTGTTGTTATGCAATAAATGCCTCAAGCAGTAACAGAGTATTCAAAAGGGATTTACTCTTTAAAAGGTAAATAATAGCTTTAAAGACCCTCATTTACAGATAAGCAAGTGGAGATGGAGAGGTGAGTAAAATTAGTTGCATCCTGAGTTAAGAAAGTGAGAGAGTTGATCGTCTTATGACGGCATTGTATTGAAAGTGGAGGAGGGGAAAAGAGGAAGGAGGCAGACAGTCATATGAACCCCCAGTATTGCTCCCTCTTAACAACTCCCACTGTGCTTTTTTTTCCACCAAAGGCAAGGATTACCATTAAGCCCGAGTCACATCTTCTCACATGATCCACTCCTGCCCAAGGAAGGTTTATTCACACACATGCTCCGACATGAGCACACACAGACTTTTAGCGGGGGCAGGAGAGGGAGGTCGGCTGAGCGGCGGTCACGGGACGATCAGAGCACTGTTCATTCTGTACTTGTGTAGCAGAATAATGCTCCAGAGAATTAAACAATTTAATAAAGGCTTAACTTAACTCATAATTTGGAGACTGCGTTTTTGTTCACAAGTGGTTTTTCCAATTATACTTTAATATGATGTTTGATTTTTTTAATGTACATGCAACATTCAAAATAGAAAAAATATCTTATTTTTTGCTTGTGAAATTTGTCTTCATATGTACAGCATTCTGCAGAAGGAGGCATCTTACAGACTTCATGAAAAGACCAAGAGTTAATGTTAGCTCCTCCTCTATTTAAATGTGACCTTAAAACATGCAGTGCAGTTTAAGGTCAATAGCACTGTGAATTATTAAAAATCCACTCATCTAGTCTGTGATGGATCAAAGAAATTCATTTAGGGCCAGAGCATGTCTCCAAAGTCAGAATGATTTATTATCTTAACTATAACATAATGCAATTTAACATTTTGAATGCATGGTTTAAAAAGGTAGTCAGATAAAGGGGGTCTGAATGGTGATAGCAGCCTTAGCATGGTAACAGCTGTACTTCAGTTCTTTATGGAAACATGTGAACTGTATATACATCAGGAATGTGGCAGTGTTTTCAATGTACTCCATGAGAATGAGCTTAGTGCTAGCTTTGTGTAATCCCTCCCTCGCCAAAATGCCCCAATTATGAAACGTTACACGCAGGCTGGAATTATGACAGCCAGCGTGAAGCACATGTGACTGAGTTAAGATCCTTTTGGTGTGTGAGATCACATCACTGGTAGAAAACCGCTGTATTGTTTTGATGAGGTTTTTCTCATTCCTGAGGAAGAGATAAATGAAGTTGCATGCAAAGTTTTTTTGAGTTTCATTATATTTCTCTGGAAGAATTTGTTGTGACCATTTTATCAGCAGACTGGAGCAGGGGTTAGCAACTGGTGGTCCAGGAGCCACAGACAGCCCCCCTCCTCACTTAGCACAGCCCAGATGTCAATTTCAGATACCAACGAGAACTGCTCCAAGAGTCCAATCTGCCGAGGCATTTCTGACCACCAAATCGCCACCAAATTCTGATCACCTCTTCCTTAAAGCCATGACCAACATTCCAAGAAAATGTCGTCAAAATCCATGGTGAACTTTTTAAGTTATCTTGCTCCCAGGCAGATGTAAAAACAAATAGACGGACAGAGCGGCAAGAACATAACCTCCTTGGGGAGGTAAAAATTGTGAAAATGACAAATAAATGCCAGGAGCATTTTAACCTTTGTTATCCGTTTAGAAAATATGCAAATGCATTACAACATAAAAATAGACAACTTTCTAAATTGAACATTGAATCCTGGAGTATTCTTTGTTCTGTGCGAGAAATTAGTTGATACAATTTGTGGTAATTGTGCTTCTGAAACTAAAAGTGAGTAAATTTAGCACTTCAGGCACAGCATCTGACTGTTTTTTTGTCCTAACTTGCTGATTGGACAGTCTATTGGAATTGGTGACTGTGGCTCTGAGTCAACGCCATTATCACGTGGGATACCACAAGGTTCATTCCTGGGACCTTTGCTTTTCTCCCTCTTGCTGCTGCCACTTTCCTTTGTAGGGGAGCTGGATTCTGCAGATTACCTGTCTGACATCAGGTAGATCCATCTGTATCAATAAATAAGTGTCGTTTTGAGAAAAAAAGATGGCTGCTTCAAGCATGGTTTGGTGCTCTAAAAGGGAGAAGCAACTTCAAATTTTTGACTTGCCTGTAATCAATGCTACTGACAACTCATTAATTCAGTCACGCTCCATTTTTGTAAAGTTTCTGCCCTTTCAGACACTGTTCATAGGATTGTGGCCGGACTGACATACAGTATATCCCATTATATGAGAAACAATCATCTTGTATGTCAGGTTACCACTGGACAGGTCATTAACAGTTTTAACATGGCCCACCATCTTTATACTGATGAGTTACTTTTAAACCTGAAGTTTCAAGGTTCATGGCTGATAATTGTTTACAGGCAGACGCTGTGAAACAAAAGCTTTGTCACTGCACAAGATAAGTTTGTCCCTTTAGTCCTCAAGAATGTTGTTGCTCTGGATGGGCAAAACCAAACTTTTTGAAATCGTATGATACCAATACTTTTTCTGTGATTTCTTTTATACAGACCCTGACATTGATACCACTAATTTTAAAGTTACGTTAAGTTAGTTATGTGTCATTGGTACTGTCACTTGGCATGAAAAGCAGTGCTGTCTTGCCACACAAACAAACACACAGAGACTTTGAACAGCCAAAAGAGGGACATAATTGTCTTTTTCAATTTTCATTTAGTGTAAGGAGCCAGCGGGAAGGCACAAGACACAGGATTCATTTAAAGAAAGAGTGGGCTTGTTATTTTAACCAAGCAAACTTTACAAACCAAAATGTAAGAGTAAGGCCTAAAAACAAGGTCAACTAATAATAACTCTAAATAAACAATACAAAAACTGCAAAGCACTTGGAGAGTGCAGACCTCCGCCAAGCGCCACAGTTCCCCCTATTTGTCATTTGCACCATAAATCCTAGTCCCACATTTATTTTGACTACATTTTTAGATTCCTTGACCATGAAAACATACCATTGGCAACTGAATTCATAATGATATCAACATTGGTTCAGCAGTTATTCACGAAAATCGAATTTTCCTTAATGGCGGTTTTCTTCTGGATCTAGCTCCCTAGCTTTTGAAGATACAGCAAATCTGTTGGCACCTTCCAAATTCCACAATGCCTTGGCTATAATGGTGTTTGTTGCGTGTTTATAGCTTCATTTGTTCTCTTCCTATGATGAAAATTCCAAAGGTCCCCTATTTTTTCATATTCTGGATCATAGTATCCGGAATTATATCTTTATCCGGATCAGTCTTCGATATACTGTAGAGCATGTTAGAAACTTGTCCTGTATTTTTTTCCCAAGTGCCCTGACCATTATTTGTGGAGTTATATGCACAAATGCGAAAATAGCCCTATCTCCCAATGTTAAAGAATCCTTTTAAAAATTCCTGGATCCAGACAGAGATCCGGATCGCTTCCAAAATCTAAGCATTTGTTCCTTATCCCAATCTGGACATTCCCTGAAAATTTCATCAATATCCATCCATAACTTTTTGAGTAATGTTGCTAACTAACTAACAGGCAGACAGACAAACAAACCCTCCCAAAAACATAACTTCCTTGGCGGAGGTAATAAGGTGTGAACACATAGAGCAGACACAGCAAAATGAGACAAAGGGAAAATGATACTGGTTTGGCCAACCCAAATGAAACACAATGGGTACACAAAATGGATTCCACATCTAACTAAATTCAAAGATTTAATTTTACCTAAAGCTTGTTATTTTAATGTTTTTTTTGTTGCCATTGTGATTGAATTATTGTCAGTTTCTTGATCTTGACTACATACTTATTTAAATACCCAAGGCTATATTTTATCTAATTACTCTAAAGTTTCTACAATTGACTTGTGAAGTGTAATATACAGTTTAAAACTATTTTGCCTTCTAGCAGTAAGAGTAATATTAGTGTAATCTTCTTGATACCTACTTGGATCCCATCGTGGCTCCTTTGCTGTTTTCTAGGAATACATCTGTCCCAGTCTGGGGTGCAACTTCAGGTTTTTGAAGTGAAAACATGTGCTTATATAAAAATTAAACATGACACTGATTTTCCCTGTGTCTAAAAGTTTTCCTCTCAAACTGATAATTGAAGTTTTTGTTGTGTCTTTGCAAATTAGTCTTTGTTGGTCCATCTCATAACAACACAATAGCCCCAAGTTGCCATAAATGAATTTCTGACATTTGTTGCAGCGAACAGCTTTTCTCATTCCCCCTGGTGCCCTCTCTGCAACCTTACTGTGAAAGACTACAGTGAACTGTAAGCCATTAAACACTCAAAAAAGAAACAGCATGCTGATCTTCATCTTAATCTAACGTCCTTGGGGTTATCTCATTGCATTTTGTAAACAAAAACAACTGTACATATCAGCAAAAGGAAAAAAAATGTCCTGTGGATTTAGCTTTAGACGACCAGAATAATCAGCCCTTAGCTGCTTGTGTCATCCGCTCATTAAAATTCATCAAAGGCTTTTCTGTTGTTCGCAGAGCGACTTCAACACCTGAACAGGAACAAACAGAAAACATAATGGAAGCAAGAACTGAGGGGGAGCCAAATAATTGTACCAGCAGTTCATTTAAAAGGTAAGTGAAGAAAATGTGTTTAAAAATAAGAGGAGAAAGGCAATTATAAGCATTTTTGATGCCACTGCAGACTAAGAGTTGGAAAGTATCATAACAGAATGAGCATCTGGTGGAGATATTTTGATGTCTCTTGTAGGAGCTCTAGAACATTAACACTGAACAGTTCACTTGTCATAAATTTACTCTCATTAGGACTTTAGTACTCAAGAAAGAGTGAAGATCCATCTGGTCAAATTGTGCTCCGATATACAAGTGAAAGATGCAGTATTTAAGTACTCAAAATAAACGTACTGTTGCATAAAAGTGTTTTTACAATGCATAAGTGCAGTCAACAACACACCGCTGTACATGCTGCTGTACTTTTATTTAGAAAATAACTTAGTTTTTAAAGAGACCTGTTCACCTGGACCTGAGTTATGACCATGGGTGCTCAGTTGGAGAATTATTGTCCCACAGTGACTCCTTAACTCCTACTGGAGTGCTGGAACTGAGAAGCATGGGTCTCCTCTGTGCTACCATGGAGATGGGAGATGTACAGGCAAAGAAACACTACAGAGACAAACAACACACAAAAATGTTCTTTGGATCAGATGTTCTAAAAGAAAAGAAAATTAATCAGCTGATTCACAGAATCAGAGACATTTGCAAAAACTGACGCGCAGGAAAAAAAATGTGATTTCTGTCTCTCAACAGAGTAAAAGTAAAGAGTTTCCCTCCCAAAAAATGATACTCAAATTACTCAAATGATGCATAGATATTCAAAAATTGAAAATTTCCTTTGAACATTTCACCGCTGCTTCTGTGAAACATCTGAAAAATATTAGTGATGTCACCTCAAAAGGTCCCCTAAAAGCCTCCCGCTACCTCACAGGTAGTGAGAAAACAATGGGAGAAAGGTGCTGACTTTTACCTGTGAGTGAAAATGTCAGTTTATTTTATTTAGAAATGTCTATCTTTTAAGAAACTCAAAAAAATTAAGCAGAGCAACGTTCTAAAGAAGACTCTCCCTCATTCTGCATACTGGCACAAGTTTTGCTGACATGTATTCTGGTAAATGGTTAAAGAAGGCTCTTTCTTTTACACCTTGCATTCACATCATATTTAAGTAGTTGGACACCATTAATCATGGATTACTTGGGAATACCGGTACCTAACCTTTGAGGGATTTTGTTCAAACTTTAAAGTGTCCATATCATGCTTTTTTGAGTTTTATTTGCCCTTATGTGTGTTTAACATGTTGCCTCTGCATGACATGGTACTTCTATGAACAAGACAAAAGTCTACAGGATCAGAACTTCTTCCTCTAGATTAGATTAGATTAGATTAGACTAGATTAGATTAGATAGAAGTTTATTAATCCCTTTGGAAAACTCCTCAGGGAAATTAGAATTCCAATAGCAGTTACAAAAAGTAGATAGAAAGATAAATTAAAAATATAGATATAAACAAAGGTATAAATAAAAACAAATATAAACAAAACAGTAAAAAACACTTATAATAAAATAAAATAAACGGTTTAAAAAAAGAAAACATATTCATGGGAAATATATAAAACACAAGAAGTGTCTTCAAGAGCAGAAAGGTCAAAAAATAGGAAAAGTCTAGAAACTGTACAAAATTGTTCGAACATTGGAGCAAAGACTAAAAAAAGAGCTAAATTGGAGAGGTATTGGAGAGGCAGCCGTTTACATCCAGCGCCATGGCAACAACCGCTATACAGCACCAGTAGCTGCCTAAAACGTCTTGTTTACTGGCCCTCCCAGACAGACCTTCTCGTGTGGCATCCTGTTATTGTTTTGTTAGAGATTTAAGCCCAAAGGCTGGCAGTAGCAAGCCTAGGGAAGAGTGCAGACATTGGAATGAATGCAGGGTTTTGGCAAAATGGAAGAACAGCACTGAACTGACCAGTTACCACAGAGGTGAACAATCAGCCAATCAGAGCAGACTTTGCGAACATGGGGAAAGGAGCCTTAAAGAGGCAGGAGCCCAGAGGGTCTCAGGTAGAGAATACAGAGCTATCAGGGCTACTATGGTGTTTTTTAACTTTAGCGACTGAGAACGTACTCTTGCAGTCGTCAAAAATGAACATAATTGAATCTGATTTAATGCAAAATATCAGCTCTTTATAAAAATGCCCGCTTGGATTATAGGACAAACTGTCTAGATTCTGAGGTCAAAGTTCATGGTTGTGGAGCTCCATTTACTCCTTTGACTGTAAACTTGATATGCTTGAAACGTTTCTAGGGGTTTTACCCAAACTGTGCACAAATGTTCCCTCTGGCACAAGGACAAATTAATTCCATTTAGGTGGTCCTGGAACAATCCAAGAACATGGAGTGTCATGATTGTTAGTTTCTGCTGAACACAAAATATCAAGGATGGATTTCTTTAAAATGTTGCACATGTGTCCAACCTCTCTTAGGAATCAGCTGATTAGATTTTGGAGGCCAAGGCTCAAATTTCAAGGTTATGGAGTCTCCATGATCATCCTTGGCTTGGGATACAATCTTATAAGTGTGATGTCACAAGAATGTTCAGTGAAAGGTCAAGATTGAGGAGACACCTGGTCATCATTTGATTATGAATGTGTTCAAGCTTTCAGAAATATTTTGTTAAATTTGCACATTATCAAGATTAAGTTAATAGAAATTAAGGGATATAAAACTCAAAAACGGCAAATGATCCTCCAAATTTTAAACAAACAAAAGTTAAAACTCGGCTTAGTCTTCCGCAGGTTAATGCCAATAACGTGCGTTTATATACAACCATTATTGACTTAGCTGAATTAAAACACATAAGCATCAAGATTTTTAACTATGTTTGAAAGCCTCAGATTTTCATTGTAAGACTGCCTTTTTACAGAGAACTTTTGTCTGTTTAAAATAGGACTTTTTTAAAAACATATTAAATTTTGTGCTTGATGCGTCAAAGATCACCCTCTGCTAATGAATGCAATATTTTATAAATGCTTTCAAAAATATTTTCAAATTTTGCACTAATTTCCATTTTGCTTAAAGGATGAGTTGCTGAGATTTTGGGCGGACAGGGTCTCATGATATCTGAATCTCTTTGCACAACTGTCCTCCCTGTCTTGACAAACTGTGTTTTGAAAGTGAGGTCATAGGGTTTCATGTTCATCCCTTGCCTGTGAGATCCTCACATTTCACGCTAAACACAAAAACTACCCCAGCTCTTCTTGACCCATCACTGTAAATATCTGGCACTTGGATACCTCACTGAGGAATAAAACAACCAGCTGGCAGATAAATCTCATTTTTGAGCATGGTTTTGGAGTATTTTTTCTGTCATAAGTTGTTGATTTTTGTCAAAACTCTATATGTATCTCACTTTAGGAATAAGGCTTTGTCTTTCACTACTCTTTTTGAAAGAGAGAGAAGCAACAAAGACTGTCTATCCCAGGCAAATTCACACCACAAACATCCTTTGCTTCGAGGTGTAAACATAAGCAAAGACGGACAACAATGCAGTCGTCATGCCGCCTTGGATGAATGTTACTGATGAGAAACAGCAGAAAAAGGATCAAGTTCAAGGCTGGAAAATCTGAACTGTTTTAAAAACACCAAAACATTTTGTGTTTGTTTCATGTGACATAAAACATGAATCTTATTCAAAGAATTCCTCTTCCTTGAAGGCTTCTTCTTAGCAGATTTCCTCCCCTCTTTTTTGTTCCTGCACCTCAGGTTCCTCACGTGCTCGTGGCGGCACACGCACCCTTGAGGTTTGAGAGAAAAGAGGTGGTGGAGCAGAGACGGGGGGAGGAAGGTCTTTACTGAGAAGTCAAATGACCCAAAATAGGATCTCTGTACCACACAAATGAACCTCTGAAGCATTTTCAGATTAGATCATGGCATTTTATTATTTAATGTACAGAACAATAGAGTTATTCAAAAAAGTAATAAATGAGAAACGTGTCAAAATTTATATTTTTGAGCTTGCTTGAAGCAATAAGATTATTACTTTTACTGCTGAAATATATTTTTCTGGGCTGAGGATACACGTTTTACAAGGCTGTAACTCCAGATCCATTTTCATACAGCTCTCATAATTGCAAGAGCCCAAAGCTGTTTAAATTTCTAGGGAGGTCTGCTCATTTACCAGAGTTTGGATTTAAAAAGAATAATATTATGTAACTCATTCTCACAACAGAAATCCGGACAGACTTTTAGGACAAGACACTTTAAGCAGTGTTACCTCGGAGCCTTTTTCAGTTTTCCATCAGGTGTGAAGTAAACATAAAACAAATTTTTAATGATAATGATGATATTTAAAATGTTTGCAAGGTCAGCGAGCGTACAATGCGAAGAAATAATCCACAATTACCCAGCAGTGTTAATTTCTTCCATAGAACATATGACTGATAAGTGACTTTTTGTCATGACAATAAAACAACCTGAAGACTGATCTTTCATAGTAAAATACTCTGGTTTCTCGCCCTTGCTTCACTGAGGAACTGCAGGCTTTCTTCACAGGGAATGGAGGGATTTTGGCACATTTTTGGGGCACTACCCTCGCCTTTAGCTGTGTTTCTCAGTCTATGAATGCCTGATCCTTACAAGCTGTACCTCGTTGATGTTTCCAAACTTTATTTACGGAGAACAGATGAATGTATGACTGCTTTAGGCCCCCATACATCATACATTTTTGCCACATTGTTTTTCCAGGCACACATTTATGACCCACCAAATACAGCTTCATGGCCTTTTCCAGGTCCCAACTCATCAGAGGGGAAACCACCACTTCAATTAAAATGATGTCGGGCCTAACCTTCACATTCCTTTGAGCAGTGGTTCTAAAATAGAGTTGCAGGTCATTTTTTAGATGAATATTTCAAAATGAGTACAGCTTTCTGTCTGATTATATAAGGCCTTTGTTAAGAATAGACTTGCACAGACCATGACCAATAATATCTTGCAACAAATGTAAAAACAGCTATTTTGTATTATTACAAACATGGAGGAGTTTGGAGATTCTATGAGCATTACTGAAAGGGGACCCTAGAAATATTACAGTATCAGCAACATTTTGCCAAAGGCCTTTTAACCTTTTCATGCATGGTGTCCACTACAGTAGACAGATATTTGGAATAAATCTTATACCCTTTAGGTTGCAGTACCATGTCCAACTACCAGGTGGTAAATTCCCAAACCCTTGTCATATTGAGATATTGCATCATAAATCCAACATAGCTGAGGAAGGGCAAACTGGGTATTGTACCTGTATTCAGATTTCACATAATTTTGTATATTTATTTCAAATTTTGGTGTAATTCACAAGTGAATAGTTTGATTGAACAGCAGTAATACATATACTTCAGATTTAGATTTTTCTTGTATTTACTCTTCATAAGTGTTTGTCAAATACATGTGTTTGTGGATCTTTATTAAGTTCCACTAAATAACTGTTTATACCGTTGATGCTTGGTGTCTGCATCAAAATATATGATTTTGTTTTAACATGTTTGAAAGTAAAAACAAACATTTTTTTAAAAGTATGCCTTCATGATTTAATAATCCATGCATGAAATGGTTATGATTTCTTTACTCTTCACTTGATAAAAAAAATGCTTTCTTTTTCTTGTTTTCATTGCAAAAAGGGAATAATCATTTTTAATGTATTTCTGAATGTTTGTCTGGCATGTAAAAATATCTGGATCTTCAAAATAGGAAGTTAACTGGTAAAATAATTCTATTATCTCCCTAAGTTTAAATTTTTGACAGGGTTAAACAATCAGTTAAAGTTTAAAAAAGTGACTGATTATATGATAAACAAAAACCTGTTAGATGCCTGAAATGGTCCAAATCTCAGAAAGTTACTTGTAGAACATGATTTTATTTATTTATTGTGTGACTGTCAGCTGAATAAGGTTTTGTTTGATGCTTATTTTGTTCTTAAACATAACAACTTGTCTGTAATGAGCTGGTTAGGATGGACTCAATATGTCATCCTGAAATGGGGCCCAACATTTCCAGCAGCGCCCCTGTTTTTTTTAATATGGTGTGCTTTGAGATCAAGGAGGGTTTGGAAACTACAGCCCCAGGCCCAGTCTCTAAATCACTAAACCCGGCCCTGTTAATCACACGGCCCTCTTTCTCTGTAGGAAATATGATGTTATGTGTCGGCATCACGCGGGAGTCAGAAAATCCGGGTAGCCCAGTCATGCGCTAATCCGGTATTTAAGAGGGACGCTTCAGTGGTTTAGGGGAAATACATGCTGGACTCTGGACTCATTTGAGGTGAAGTTTTACCCACAATTAGCTGGCAGAAAAAATAACAAAGTTCTTTCTATGGTTTAAAGCACCACTCTTGGATAAAGAGTTAGTCGTGGTGCGTAAAAGTCGGTGTAACTGACTCTAAATCAGCAGAAGCCGTGCGTAAAAGTTTGGATAATGCTCCGGTGCTGCTTTCTGGTGCTTGTTGGCGCGGCGGCGGTGTGCGCACAGTTCCCCCGACAGTGTGTGACACCTGAAGCGCTGAGGAGTGGGACCTGCTGCCCGTCACCAAATGGACTCGGTAACGACCCGTGCGGTGCCAGCGTGGGGCGCGGACAGTGCGTGCTAATCACAGTGGACGTGAACCCCCACGGCCCTCAGTACCCACACGACGGACAGGACGATCGGGAACTGTGGCCTATCCGTTTCTTCAACCGGACCTGCCAGTGCAACGGTAACTTCGGCGGATTCAGCTGCGGCAGATGCAAAACCGGGTGGACGGGCTTCAACTGTGACCAGAGGGTCTCTGTTGGTAAGTGCGCGCGGTGAGGGAAATGAATGGGATATATCATGTTTTAATGATTTTGCACATTAAGTTCAGTAAAAAGAGAGGCATGGTTGATCTGTTTACCCACTAATATGATGCTTTTTATGCAACTTCGTATGCAGAATGAAGATTTGCTGTCATTTGAGCTATTTCATTTATTTCGTTGATGTTTGTTGCTATTCTCATGTTGAAATATTTAATAATTTATTCATTTTACAGCCCTAGTTCTAGTATTACTTTAGAGTTATTTCTAGCAACTTTGTGCGCAAAGTGAACGGATTGTTGTGCATTTACTGTCTTTTTAAACCATTTTCATGCAATTTAGTTAGACTGATAAATCATTTTCATAATACTGAGATTTAATTTAAAAAAAAAAAAGTTTGACCAACTTACAGCCCAAAAACTGCCCTTAATTTTTCATTATTTGACCACTTTGTTCATGATGAACGGTTTTAATGCATTTATTGTTCCATCATAAACCATTTTCACCGCGCCATGTAAGTGAGATTATTACCATTTAAAGGAAAATATCAGTTATAACCTTATTAAGCCATATCCCGTTGTAAAATGGCTTTTAAAAGTGAAGTTAATTGATCCAAAGTACCTGTTACGCACAATTTTCTGCTTTTCTTTCACAGTCATTAAACTCTGATTCCAAATTAACGCATGACTTATTCAGTTAATCCACTCTCCCTGTGCCATAATCCCCACAGTGAGAAGAAACGTGATGCTGCTCAGCGCTGAGGAGAAGCGTGCCTTCATCGAGGCCCTGGATCTGGCCAAGCGCACTGTGCACCCAGAGATTGTGATCGCCACACGGCGCTATCCCGAGATCTTTGGGCCCGATGGAAACACCATGTTTGAGAACGTCACCATCTACAACTACTTCGTTTGGTCCCATTACTACTCTGTAGCCAAGACGTTCCTGGGCGCAGGACAGCCCAGCTTTGGAGGTGTGGACTTCTCGCACGAAGGGCCTGGTTTTGTCACTTGGCACAGATATCACTTGTTGCAGCTGGAGCGAGACATGCAGGTAAAAATCTCTGATTTTGATTCTGACAGTGGATTATTTCATTGGTTTTATTTATTATATCAGCCAATTTGTTACACTTAATGCACTTATCCACAAGCTGATTGGCGTAAAAACATAAGTGACAGTGTAATTTCATACTCTGATAAGAAGGCAGTGCGTAAAAATTGAGATTTAATAGTCTCAGATTGTTATTGTCCACAAAAGCTCTGCTGAAGGGAGTTCTGTCACTGCACTAAACACAAGTATAAACAAAGGTTC
The DNA here is from genome assembly GCA_037902135.1 of Cetoscarus ocellatus. Lineage (NCBI taxonomy): Eukaryota > Metazoa > Chordata > Actinopteri > Labriformes > Labridae > Cetoscarus > Cetoscarus ocellatus. The sequence goes on along the minus strand of JBAMNC010000845.1, from coordinate 655,100 downwards.
AGAACTCACCCTGTATATGGATGATGTGTAGTTCTTGCACCCATCCAGACAAGAATTCATTATTATGCACATAAACTAATAAATATACACACTGATAAAGAGCTTGTCTTATCTCTTAACTATGTTTATGTGTACACAGTGAGCATATTTAGCACAAAAACACACAAGTGCCAGAAACTGAAGAGGTCTTGTATGAGGGCATAACCCTGAAAGTAAGTAGTTTTTTAAAGTGTTTCTCTCCTGGAAAATGTGAACAAAAGCAACACAAAACAATAGAATAGAATAATAATAATAACTTTATTTATTCAGTACTATTAAAAACAGACCTTTACAAAGCACTTTGGTGGTTAAGGGCAGAGAACAATAAAATAAGCATTAACAATTAGGTCAAAAACAAAATGATCCGAAAACTGAAAGGAAAGGGCGAGGAAAAAAAATGGAAAACAGTGAATCAGCAAAAGCGAAGAATAAATAAAAGCAGACAAAGGGAATGGAAGTGATTACAGGACTAAATTTTATGATAAGGACTTAGACCAACAACAATTACAACAACAAATATGCTCAAGAAATAAAACAAGATGACAACATCACATAAGTGGTGATAGACAAGGCTTAAAAAAATTAAAACAGATGAATAAGGGATGAAAAGAAGAGAGTTAAATAATCATGAAAAGAGGAAGAGTATGCAAGGCTGATATGAAATAGAAATACCTCATAAATAAGTCCATAAGAAATCCAGTGAATAAAATGACATTATGTGGAAGCAAGTCTTTAAAAGTAAGATGTAAGAAGTGATTTAAAAGATGATACTTATTCTGAAAAAAACAGGAAGCTGATGGTCTGTCCGCCTCATGTTCACAGGCTGTGTCCTCACTGCAGGCAGTCTGGGTCACAATGTGGTCTGGGGTCTCTCTTCCACATGTCAGTCCCCACACTCTGACCCCACTTAACAATCCAAAGTCCCATCCTCTTAAAATTAAAAGCAGCAAAAATCAATCTGTATTAAACAAACATCAAAGTAAAAAGACTGAAAAATTACTTGATAAGAATTTATAACACAAGACATTATAAGACTTAGTGAGTCGAAGTGATGAAGTTAAACCATGTTTCCACTAAGCAGTCTGGTTAATGTTAGTTCAATATGCTATACAGTTATTTGTGTTTTCATGGTCAAAAGTTGGGTATGGTATCAAACTAACAAGTCCAAATAGCGCCACAATGTACAGAACTAGGCTTGGCCGCGCAATTTAAATTAATCATAAGATGACAACAAATTATTTTTTTGGTTATTATACTGAGCAAAACTTTAACTTTACATGGAGAGTAAAAATGTCATTCAGAAATCAGAAAAGCCCCAGCAACACTTGGACTTGAGAGCACATCTTAAGTAGAAGGACTAGATTTGGCTTGTGGCCTTGAAATGCATCCATGTTATAAAACTGTATGTATTTTTTGGGGATTTTGATTTAAAAAAAAAAAAGTCGGGATTAATTTTTTGTTGTGGAAGTTTTGAATAAAAGCACTTGACTTTGGCTTAACGGTTTATTATTTAATGTGCTAATAACCTGTTTAGTAAGTGGATTTATTAGCACTTATAAGATTGAAGAAATAAACATAACAAAAAGGATTTTTCAGAGGAGAGCGAGAGCTGCGCAGAATCAAAAAATGAAAAAAAAAAATTAGTGATATTGGTAGGTAAAAATAGGCCATCCTAAAGGGATAGTTCCGTTTTTTTGAAGTGGGGCTGTATGAGCTCCATATGGCCACTAAGTGCATTAGATGCAGTAGAAAGTTCTCTTCTCTCCCTCAGTAAGCCACAATTTGTAAAAGTTTGTGACGCAGAGCCAGCTGCAAACAGGGAATTATTGTACCAAATACAAAGGGTATTATCTCCACCTACAAGAACTTCCATCAAAAAATAATACCACAGTTTAAGAGTACGCTACCTAGAATTTTTTTTGAGTGCATTAACTTTTTCGGAAAAATAAAGTTTATCTGGAACTAACCAACTCACATCACATATTCCTCCACGCAGCGCTGTCACAGAACTGACCACTCTTCCTCAGAGCGTTCATTTTGGCCACGGTGGAGTCCAGGAAACTCTCATCCTCAAAGATCAAATAACCGTTAGGAATCATCTTGGAGAATTTGAAGGTTTTTCTAATGGAGTATTATGTAAATCCAGGGAAGTGCCACTGTCGAGACTGTGTAGATGCCAGAAAACCTTAATTTTTCAAAAAAATTAATGCACTCAAAAAAAATTCTAGGCAGCGTACTCTTAAACTGTGGTATTATTTTTTTGATGGGAGTTCTTGTAGGCGGAGAAAAAACCCTTTGTGTTTGGTATGATACTTTTCTGTTTGCGGCTGGTTCTGCATCACAAACTCTTAAAAATTACGGCTAACTGAGGGAGAGGAGAGAACTTTCTACTGCATCTAATGTATTTAGTAGCCATATGGAGCTCATACAACCCCACTTCAAAAAAACTAAACGATCCCTTTAACTAAAATCCAAGCCAATCAGATAACATGTCATGGTGCACACCCTTGTTTTTTTAGTGCATTTAAAGCCTTTGAATTTTGAAAATTTTAAGAAGTCATGCCTTTTACTTTTTCTTACCTGTAGTTGATCATCTATCTTTGAGTGTCATGTGGCTTCAGTCATGTAACTTCTGCTGTATGAGTCCCCACAGTATTCAGACACATGTTTTTCATTGTCTTATGTCTTGATGAAGAAGTATTTGACTTAAAAAAACATCTTCACCTCCCTGTTGTATAAGGATTATTTACATTACTTGAGAGTGCCTATGATTTTCAGTCTAGACTACCTTTTTCACCATGGGCTTTGATGGAAATAGTCTAGACTAGTGCTTTTCAAAGTGAGGTTGGCCTTCCCATAGGGGGCGCCAGAGGACTTAGGCAGAGGTGCCAGCTTGAGAAAACATAAACCAAGAGAAAAGTGTTTCCCTAAATCCTCAAATGAATGGGACAAAGTGGATACAAATTTTGCATGACAAAGAATGGGGCAATAAATTCTTTAGTTTGCTTAGAAAACAGAACATAGGTGGTGCAGAAAGGGCATAATAATTCTTGTTATAGGTCCAACCAACTGTATTTTCAAAAATATTTTAATTGGAGTTCCTTATAATTTAAGTTAGTCAGTTTTTAATGAGATTTTTTGTTTTACTTCTTTTAAAGTCATATGGTGTCAAGTGTTTGCAGTTTGCAGAATGGGATTTGGTGACTTGAAAATCATGTTTTCTGTCAAAAGTCTGTGGTGAAAATGACTGAAACTGAAATGACCGCTGCAATACATTTAGTGGTTTTTCAAGCACCTGTCCGTATTATTTCTGTGTTCATTTTCTGACAGCAGCACAATAAAACAAATGTCAAAGTGGCTCACTATGTTTCTTCTTTTGTTCCAATCCATCCAGTCCATACTTCAAAACCCGTCCTTCGCTCTGCCCTACTGGAACTTTGCCATCGGTGGGAACACATGTGACATCTGCACAGATGACCTGATGGGCGCCAGGAGCAGCTTCGACATGAACTCACTGAGCCCTAACTCCATCTTCTCACAGTGGAGGGTGGTGTGTGAGAGTGTGGATGATTATGACACACTGGGAACCATCTGCAACAGTAAGTTTGTTTACTACAGAGGATGTAAGCTACCACAGGGATCCTCTTTGGTCTTTTAGCGCAGCAGGGGTTGCTGTGGAATGACTTGTCTCCTTTTCCAGGCACTGAGACAAACCCGATCAGAAGAAACCCGGCAGGAAATGTGGACAGGCCGATGGTGCAGCGTCTCCCAGAGCCCAAAGATGTGGAGGATTGTCTGCAGGTCACAACTTTTGACACACCACCCTACTACTCCACCTCCTCTGAGAGCTTCAGAAATGCAATTGAAGGTGACTTGAACACAAATTCCTCTGCTTGTAACTTTTGTATCCACAGCATTTTAAAAAAACTTTTTCATTTTCTATTTTCAGGCTACAGTACCCCACAGGGAAAATATGACCCCATAGTGAGGACCCTCCACAACCTGGCCCATCTGTTCCTGAATGGGACAGGAGGAACAACTCATATCTCACCCAACGACCCCATCTTTGTCCTTCTGCACACCTTCACTGACGCCATATTTGATGAATGGTTGAGGAGACATGCTCCAGGTGTTTCATCTAAATAACCCATTATTTCCTTAACAGCTCTATATTTCCACTTAGAGTTATTAGCTTTTTGGCTAATGAGTTTTACTTGGCAGAGTCCTCCGTTGGTATGATATTGCTTTACTGTTAGCATTTGTTCCTTGGCATAATGTCAACATTTCTCATAGAAATGCCTTTTCTAATTTACAACCTTTATCAACACAGCTTTAATATTTGTTCAAATAGATATTAGGCTAACCCTGACAGCAGTGTCTGTTACTGACATTACTTTATACCGCTTCATAGTTAGCACAACTAGCTCTCTGGACAGCTTCAGGTAGTTTTTCTTCTGCTGTTTTCAGATTTATTCTTAATGTTTTCTGACATAATTTCCAGTTGTTCCCCTTTTCTAACTAAAATGATAGAGCTTTAGGCTTTTGTTGGCATTATTGATTTGGCTAGCTTTAAATCCTTTACTATACCGACTGGAGACTCCAAACATTTTTGTTAATACCTGTTTTACTGCTTCATAGTTGAAATGGTTAGCTCTTTGGTTAGCTTTAACAAATCTTGACAGAATTGTATTTAGCTCCTGCAATATTTTCTGCTTGTTTACAGGTTTGATATTAGCATAGTTAGACATATTAAGTATTACCTGCCAGGACTAACTATAGTTTCTTTAAAATACCTGGAGGTAAAATTTAAGGATTTGTTTGCTGGATCTTTCTTTGACTTGATACAGGCCAAAGTTTCTCCTCTAAGAATTTTAAGTTTCAATATTTGGTTTGTGTACCGCTTCACTGTTTGCATAATTAAGCTAGCTTTAAATAATTCTTGACAAACATTCCTAACAAACTTTCCTTTTTATATACTGTCTGTCTTTTCTGTCCCTTTATTAGTAAGATTACCACCTTGGCCATCACTGTTAATTTCTTTAAGAAACATTTTCATTTTTCTGTTTTCTTACATGCCTGTCTTGCAGTTTTAAAGTTTGGATGGTTAGCTACTTCACACACTTCAAGTGTTTCTGACCAGTTTGTTTCCTTGCTAACTTCTGTCTTTCTGGCCTTACTGGAAACATATTTCTTGACAGCATTTTCTCTCATTCCCCTGTCATCTTACATATTTTAATAGCATACATAGTTTTCAGACCTTTGATGTTAGAATGTATGGGAAACATTTCAGCGAACTTTAAGTTTAACTAGGAATCAGAATCAATAACATCTTAAAGCTTTAAAGACAGCACTGTTAGCTACAAGCATTTTGTCCCTTACCAACCTCTGTCCTCCTCAACTCTACTGTTAACATGATTTTGCTAGCTCTGGACATTTCTTGCTAGAATTATCTTTTCCCCTTTTTTATTTACAGCATAATTAATAATAGCTTCTAATAATAACTAGCCTGAATGTTGTTATTAGTGATTTTAATAGCTAATAATAATAACTGCTTCATAATTATTATTACCTGACTAGCTCTCTTGCTATCTGCAATTTCTCCTGTTTTTATAATGTCTGCCTATTTTAAATACTAAATGTGAGCATGACTTGGTCCACTCTCGAGAGACTTCTTGACACATTATTTGCTTTATCTTAATTTGCAGGTTTCACTGGTGGTCTTAAATCATGTTTAACTCTTTGTATGTCTTGACAGACATGGCAGCGTTTCCTGGTGAAATGGCCCCTATTGGTCACAACAGAGGCTACAACATGGTGCCTTTCTGGCCCCCAATAACAAACGCTGAGATGTTTTTAACAGCTCCCGATAATCTCGGTTACTCCTACGAAGCTCAGTGGCCAGGTATTTCTTTTATGACTTTTATGACAATAACTTTTTTATAGGTTTGGTTTCAATCTTCACCAAACAGGACAATAACCACTTTTTTATCTCTTTTAGGCCAAGCTTACACCTTGACTGAAATCATCACCATGGCCATAGTCGCCGCCCTTGTGGTTGTTGCTGTCATTTTTGCTGCCACCACATGTGCATTGCGTGCCCGCTCTTACAAGATGGACGGCCACCAGCCTCTGCTCGGGGATCAGTACCAGCGCTATGATGACAAAAATAGCCAATCTGTTGTATAACAGCCATGTGCCCCTTTTTCTCCACTTTTTTAATGACAGAAATTTGACATTTGGTTTTTAAAGCCTGAATCTGTTTTCACTGACAAGCAGGAGTGAAAGCTACATTGTGATAAGAGGTGATCTTTATACTTCATTCATGGCCATATTTTTAAAGCTGATGTAGTCCATTTTCTCAACACATAGTACAAATATAAACAATTTAAACACTGATTAAGATGCATTTTTGCAATTGAAACATTTGTATTTGCTGGAGCTTTTACGTATTTGGCTCGGCAAATATGCACTTTTTTCATTTTGAGATATCAAAGAAAAAAATTGGAAATGTTATTGTGTTCAAATAAAGCGAACATGGACAACCGAAGTGTGGGTGTGGTAGCAGTGCAGCTTTTGAGAAACTTTGTCAAGTCAAAATTAGAAACGTAGATGTATTTTCAAAACCAGTGAAGGAAAATAATCATATCAATTAATCCACAGTTTTATGAAAGATATAACACCTGTTTGTTTTTTACTCAAGGCTTAGATTAGCTACACAATAGAGATTAGGAATAAATTGCTGGTAATAATCACAATGGGCACTGTCCATGTTAGAGCCATTACGACCACAAGGGGGTGCAATAGTTTAATTTATGAAGCAATGCTTGTGAATGGTCTTGTGAGGGTTTTTTATTATTATATTACAGTTTTGCTTTTTTTATTTAACAATGTACTGATATAAGATATTCTAATTGACAAATCCATGCATTAATTGACAGGTTGCAGATTCCTCTTTTCATGTTTTCCAAAAGAACAAATTGATGTGAAAAATGTCATGAATGCTTCTCTGTTTTTTCATATTTTCTTTTGCCAAGATGTTGTTTAATTTGGGTAAATGCAAAATTTTAAGATAATTAAATTTTACACCCTAAATGTGTTTATTTCTTCATTTAATTCCACAATAGGGCCACAAGTGAAATACGCACTGATTAGGCCGATAAATAGTAAAAAATAGTGTATATGACTGTAGGCCAAAACCCCATTCACAAATGCAAAAACAGCCGAAAGTTTCTGAATTTATCTGGGTGAGCTGCATGTTTGAATGCAAACAAAAGAGCTTGGCATGAAATTTTCCTGCTGACTCCCTAGTGCAGCTGCTTTCACACATGCAACTTTGAAATTTCATGAGTTTCAGGGTTGTCTACGAAGAAAATCCCACAGCTTGCTTGTTCACACTTATCCCTCACAGCAGGAAGATTGCCTCAGTAAGTAGTTTGGGGTCAGTGGGGTCATTTCAGGACAGTCCCTGGTGAAAAACTCCTTTTTGTTTGTTATCATATATGAAGCTTAGCCTGGCTAAATTTTGAGAAATTTCAGGTTTTTCTCTGAATGCATGAATGTGCTTTATTTTTCCTCAGCTCACATCCAAACCACGGCTGATATCCAAACTGCTGGAATTTTTCTGCTATTGGGAAAATTGTAAACAAGTGAATCAAGAAACATTTTTAAAGTTGGTTACTCTGAAGTTCTAAGAAAATGTCAGGGTTACATGTGTGAAAGAGGCTCTGCAAGGTCAATTTAGGGTAAACTCTGGTTGAAAAAAAAAACTGCTATTTGCATATAAATGCAGCTCACCTTTGTAAACTCAAGGACATTTCAGTTTTTTCTGCATGTGTGAATGGGGCTTATACTTCTCCTCCCATATCCTTGTTTGACTGGCATGAAAACTTCAGGAAATTTTCCAGCTGTGAGGAGCAGGTGTGAACAAACAAGAAAGGGTATTTTATCGGTAGATTATCAAGCAAATTTAAGAAATGTATGTCAAAAAAAGCTCACAAGTGTTGCCTTTCTCCAACCTTAATGCAACCCGCCATGAAATTCAAAATATTTTAAAAGAATAGGAGAAAACCTGACAAAAACTGGTATAACAGCATAAATATAAAATTTTACAAGAATAGAGCGGAAGTTTTCTGTATTTCCATTGAAGATCAAAAGTCCCACATTTTTAATTGAATACATTTGAGTGGTTAAAGTTTTTCAGGAACTTGGGTCACATTTTTCATTCAGGAGATGGTGAATCCTGAGGCTTTAGAGCAGTAGAGGGCAACTAGTGGTCCCAAGGGCCACAAATTACCCACCTCCTTACTCAGTGCAGTCTGTTAGTCAATCTCAAATTTCCATAAACAGCCCTAAAGATACAAAACCATGAAGTATGTTGGTCTGATTAGTTGCCACAACACCATGTGCATGGGCAAAATAAATTACAACATGCAAAATGGAGCATTCCATATGGTCTTTAAAACAGTATTTACAGTATTATTAACAGGAAATTAGCAGATTTAATTTATTAATTGGTTTCTTTAAAGAGGGCGGCATAATTTGAAGCACATAATTGTGAGTACCTCAAAACAAGAAGGCTGCTGGTTCGACTCCCCATGTCGACCAGGGTCTTCCGTGTTGAGTTTGCTTGTTCTCCCTGTGCCTGTGTGGGTTTTCTCTGGGCACTCAGTTTCCTCCCACAGACCAAAAACATGCTTGTTAGGTGAACTGGTAAATCTGAGCTGCCCTTAGGTAGAAGTGTGAGTGTGAATGGTTGTTTTTCTGTTTTGGTAACCATTTGATTGGCTGGTAACAAGTTTAGGGCTTACCCTGCCTCACACCCATTGTCAGCTGAGATAGGCTCAAGCCCTCGAATCACCCCAAAAGGGCTCAGCGCTATAGATGATGAATGGTTGGTTTCTTTCAAGGTCTTTCAATGAAATATTATTAATGCATTCAGGAATAAGGGAAGGAAGCTGACATAAGAGTACTGTTAACCAAGGGTTTCATATCTGATCCCTTGGCCAGGCTACTTTTCTCAGTGGGACTTACTGGTGGAATTAAGAAAAAAAGTTCAAAATCATTGAAGGAATATTATATTTACAAGATTGTTTGGTTTAAATAATACATTTAATTGGCTTTGATTTAATGTTTGGTGCATTAATTTGAAGTTTATTGTTTGGATTTAAACAAGAAAATATAACTGAAAATTCTGATAAAAGCTACATATTTCTGTTAAATCACTGGCACATTGATTGCCTTAATGGTGATATAAATTTCTTTGTAACAATCTGCCTCTCTAAAACTGAGAATAACAACTGTGCATCCCTCCTGATATCCAATTTTGCCTACTCCTGCCTCAGAGAACACTTTGCATTTAAACTTCTCCGTCAATGCTCCTAATAAGTAAAGCCTTAATAATAAATTCAGTTGTAAACAGAATATTTCTACACACTTCCTCTGTATCAGCTCACCTGTGCGGTGTCCGGTTTCATGAATGGGAGGGTCCTCAGGGAGCACGCTCTGTGAAACTGCCTCTCTACTGGTCAGCCTCTGTGATGGGAGGTCTAAACATGATCCAGCACTGAGGTGTATAAAGTGCTTTTGGCTCATCTCTTCATTTCGTGACTTGGTTGAATGAAGTTACCAGGAGCACGCGCTTGTTGCAACTTTGTTCTTCTCTCCGGATACGGCTCGCGTGCGTCGCTCCAACCAATCACCGGGTGTATCTCCGAGCTCGCGCTGTCTAATTTGCTCCTCTGCCTCAAGCCTCTCAGAGGGAACTTCTGTCGAGCTGCAATGGACGAGGATAACAACATGTTCCCCGATTTGAAGGATATAGAGACAAAGCTGGGTCGAAAAGTGCCGGATAGTCTCATGCGGAGTCTCGTTGGAGGGAAACATAAAGAGCAGCACGAGAAGTCGTCAACGACGCGTTCACTGGACTGCAAGTTTTGTAGTTCTGCTGACTTGAAAAGACTGGAGAGCAAGATGCTGTTCCTGAAGCAAGAAATGGTAAGCGACTTTATCTTTTACTTTGTAATTGAACGACCTGTCAGTGAAGTGTTACGGTAATGACTGAATGAGGCGCAACTCAAAACCATCACGTGCGACACGGTTAAATATTTAACGACGTGACGCATTCATGTCTGAAGTTTCCGCCTGGAAACATATAAACTTGTTCAAGATAGATAAAGCACAAAGGCTTCATTTATTAGACAGAAAACGCATTATTGTTTTGACTACTGTCCAATATGGTATCTTTACATGCTGTATTGTTTTCACTAATTCTGAGCCTACAGCAAGGGTGGGCAACTGGCGGCCCGGGGGCCACATGCGGACGTCTTTCTTAATCCTTGCGGTCCGCCAGTCAAATTTCAAATTGTAATGAAAGTAAAGAATGAATCCATCTCGCGGTATGTCAGGCGAATTCATCAATTTAACAGGAAAATTATCATTCTGAACTTAAAGTAGTCTTTGACAACTGCTTCTTATTATTAGGGACAAAAGTCAAATGAGTTTAAAACCCATCAGTAACAAAGATTGTTGTAATTGTTGCTATAAAGGGTTGAAACTAATAATATACATTATTATTCCAAATTATTTTCTAAATGGGGCCTATTAGCCTTCTAGGGTGAAGGTAAGATGAATTAATATTCTATTACCAAAACAATGATGTTAGGGCTTTTTTGCACATATCTGGAATGCCCATAGTTCCAACTTTATTTTTTCAGATATTTTTTTCAGATACCGATATTTTTTGTCAAGAGTTCATTCAGTCTTCATTTTCTTCAAAATTGAACATTTTTTCATGGTGACAGTCCATTTAGAAAATGATTTGAAGCAAGAAAAACTATTCATTCTTACACTCCTCAAATATTACAGCCTATATTTGGGATATTTTACCAATTTGTACAGCTAAAATATTGGCAAAAATGGTCATATTAGCAGATACTGATATTGTTACAATAATATTGTGTATCCCTAAAAAAATTACACACTAGGTCATTGCATTGGAAAACATGCCGTTAGTTGGTTTCAGTTCTGTTCAGACTCAAAAATTAGAGAATATAAATTCTGATAAACATTAGATTGTTATTCTTTAAGGTTTTTTTTTTTTTCTATCACAGGTATTTTTGGTTGTGTTATAGATAGTGGCCTTTTATTCTCAACAATGTGGCCCTCTGAATTTCAGGATAACAGTAATGTGGCCCTCCTGGTCACAATGGTTGCTTGTCCCTGGCCTACAGGAAATGCGCCATCTGAGGTCCCCTATCAACACATGGTCGCTAAATGCAAAGTTCAGTGCTTGTTGGTGGGTCATTGTCCTGAAGAGCACCATGAAACCAGTGGTCACTGTTAAAATGGTCTCCATTCACACCTACAGTCAACCGAGAGCTTTGTTGATGAACCCTCCTCACCTCCCCTATTGTTATTCAAACTACTCAGTGAAATCTAATCGGGCCTATTCACCATTACTTGACATAATTTACTACGACCCCAAATTAAATAATTCTTCTGTCATGATTATCAAACAAGAGCTTCAAGTTGCAGCAAACCCCCCCATTTAAAGTAAGGTCAACAAGGATATTAAAACTCCTGAGCAGATGGTCTGGTTGACCGAGTTTCTCAGACTATAGTTGAGCTGAATCATGGCTAACAGACTGAGGGAAGCAGTGTTGATAGGCTTAACTTTTGTTTGGGTTCCACCACAGTCTATAATTAGCCCAGTTTTTAATGTTCAGTGCATTGGTCCTGCCATTAGTTACATTGAGCTGCAAATTGTCCCATCTTGTGAGTGATGCCAAGATTCAGAGTCCTGAAAAATACTGTTTTAAACATAAAACCAATGACTGGCTTTGTAAAACTGATCACTGAATTTAAAAAAGGGCTGGTACATATGGATCAATAACAAAAAATGTGGCGCCAGTAACCCAGTGGTTATGTGATTGTGCCCTATGAACAGATGTTGTCTTTGTAAGGGGCAGCACAGACCTGGCTTTTGGCTCCTGCGGTGCATGTTTTCCATATTCTCTCTATTTACTTCATTTCACTATCCCATCTCAAAGACAGACTCACAGAATTAAATCTGAAAAACATGTGGAAGGGGCAGTTTTTAGTCTAACTGCATGGGCTACATATAAACTTACGAGCACTTGAAAGTGACAACATGTAACTAACCTTGTAATACTATTTTTGTCGTAAATCTAATTATCCAACTTGAACCAGAGAAAATTGTACCTATTCTATTCTTTTGTCTTTTATTGTTCACTTATGTCTTTTAGCCACAGTCATTGTATAAGACAGTCATGAGATGGGTGAACTGGCTTTCTTTTATTGTTGTAAGTAAACCTGCACAACAATACGCATTTCACAATTGAGAACTGCGGCTGAAGTTACATAGTGTGAAAAGCAGGCAGTCAAAACAAAATGTGAGTAAGTATAGACTCAATAGTGACTTTGAAATCATTTTTTAAATTAAATGTAACAGGTTGTTGCTTTATGGTGCATTGATGTTGAACCCGGAAGAGGGATTCTCCGAGTTGCACAGTAGATACGTCACTGGGAATGCCCTCCTTTGTCGGTGTTGCACCAGTAATACCTACCAGCCGGTGCATTTCCACTATGTTGTATCAGCTTAACTACCCTCAGCTCCGTTCTCCTGATTACATTTTTCATACCACCTCTGGTTCCAAGCAAGCTAAGTCAACACTGTAATGTGACGTATAGAAGCTACAGAGCACCCAAAGATCAGAGAGTATGACCACAAGAGGCATCAAGCAGTGTTAGGTATTGTTTGGGTTGTCCCAATCCCAGTGATACATCTCTATAATACTTAAAAAAGTGCTTGAACAGTTCCTGAGACGACTCTTTCCATTCAGTGGTCAGCAGTGTCTCCACCTGACGTTTGGCCTTGACTCTAGCAACCTCATTTGAGGTGATACAAAAACTGTCAGATACCAGGTACAATCCTTTTTGGAGAACCAAAACAACGGAGAGAGCCCAGTTAGTGAATGAAGCAGAGAGATCTGTGTCATCATTGCATCCAGTTTATATTGGATATGTTGGTACAAATACCACATGGGAACCATAACTTGGTGCCCTTCTTTAGGGCCAAGACTGGGCTGTCTGGCAAAGAAATTGAACCCCTCTTGTTTTTGCTTTTACTGCTAAACAACTTCACAAACTCACCTATATCTTTCATTTGTATATATTATGTAACTTTCTCTTGTTTCTGGAACAAAATTTTTCTTCCAGGTGCAACAGAAATCAACAGACTGAAAGCCAACTACAGTTGAGAATCGATTACAAATCGCTAAAGGAATCTTAGCATTAGTCTTTTTACTGAACAATTCCTTTATAAATTCCTTCCTCTAGGATCTGTCTGCCATGACCCTGAAACCTCTAGACCACAGGAATCGATCAGAGAATTCTTAAAGAACTGGATCAATAAGCACAATCAATCATGGCATTGGTATCAACAAAATCATATAAATTCCCATCCTTTTTTAGGAGGCTCCATAAAACTAGGGAGAAACTGGTGTCTGGTACAAAAACCCAAATAGAATGGAGCAGAGTTAAGCAGGTACCACATCTGGAAATGAAACACAAGTCAGCTCCGAGTCAAATATTTTGCCACCTGTAACACCTTAATAGATACTCCATACTGCTCAGTTTTTGTCTACACAAGCGTGGGTGTTCACATATTTAAACTCATTTTAAATCTACAGCATGTCAAAGAAATGAAATGTGCTTCTTAAGGATAAAATGGACACAGTGCTGGTGTTGAGAGCAATTTAATCGAGCCAAAATAGCCCCAAAAGACATCAGGCATTTCAGAACCACTTGTGCCATTCTAACTCCACAAACTATCACTCCAGTATAACTCCATCTGCTCGGCCTCCACGTGTGCTCATAAGCAGGTTGGAAATGTCCACAAAGCAAACACAGAGGCAGCAACTCCAGCTGAATGAAGGATGGGAGCTTATCCACACCAAATACTGCCAGCTGTCTGAAACTCTGTGCCAGCCTTGTCTGCCGTCTTCTTCCTCTGCGCTCTCTGAACCTCGCCGGCTGTTTCAGCTGTCCTTTAACCATTTTTCACTCTGAATGACGGCCCACGCTGCCCACTTCCACCAGCAGTCAATGCTGTGAATTGTCATGGCAAAGAGCTAAATCAATAGGCGCACTGTGTTAAGTCATGTCATTATTCACAGTCATGGTTGAAGACTGTTTCCTGGTTTTAGTCCTTTATTCCGGTGTCATGTAGTTCAGTCTTTTGTGTTTAACAAAGCCTGATAGTCTAAACAAACAGCACATAGTGTTCCGGCTATCAGAGAAAATAAGAATGCAAACAAAAAACTCCAATAAGAATCACAGTGTACAGCTGAACTCTCATTCATGTCATGCTCAAGCTGCCTGTGAAAATCTTTTTGCATGATCTAAAGCTTCTTTTAGTTCAGTATGGTGGCCCTTTTTATTTCACAAATGAAGTTTCTCGCAGTTGAATAAACACTGAACCTAAATTCTCACAATAGTTAGTTAATGAAGCAAGATTTAGTTTAACTTTACTGTCTTCAACTTTCATGAAACACACAAAGAAATACTACCATGTGTAGCAGAGTTAGAGAAGAAGAGTTACACACCGTGCACAAACTTTCATTTTCTTTAAATCAGCTTGAAGCTGTACCATTATTTTGTGCGAAGTAAACACTAGCTTGTCTTGACCTCAGTTTTTATGTTGAAGGAATCAGTCAGCTCATTTACATGCACAGTAAAGTCTGGTTAGACCATTTAACTAAACTCTGGCCTCGTTCTCAGCTCTTAAGCACTTGATAGATTTAATGATATAGACTAGAGATGCTTGACTTTGTATTTTTTCCATTATCTGACATTTTCAAACTTATAGATGATAATGACTCCAATATAGAGAAGTAATTGAAAGTTCATTTTTTCATTACACCTACAAAGTGCATAAAATGTATTTTTAATAGTAAAATGTTTGCCCTTTCAAGAGCTACAAACTGCCATGTAATCACCCACTGTGAGAAAATTTGCACTGCTTTTGTTAAGCTTATTCATTAAAATTAAAGTAGTTTTTAAAGCTGTTATCTGCCAATACCATGATAAACCAATAATAATATACTTGCTGATAAATTTTGAGCAGCTCATCCATTTACGTTGGTATCACATTGCTGTTCAGGAAATGTATTAAAACAGTATTTAATTGCCATACCACTCACTCAGCTTCCACTTACCATCAACTTTGTCACCAAAAAGGTTTTTCCTTTGCGTTTTCAAAAGCACTCTGCGTTCACAGAGACAGTGTGAAAACAATGCGCTTTCACATGGATCCACAAGAAAGACTGAAAATGATGTAGCGTGCATGCCAGGCCAGTAGTTGGCGATGTAGGTTTGTAGTGAAACAGCGGTGTTAAGCTTTCAGGTGAAGACAAACTTTTCAGTTATATTCGCCAATGACTTAGTCCTCAGTGAATATCTAACAAATGCGTTTCTGCTGGTCAGAGTATTGCTGCAGCAAATCCACATTTTGTTGGCGGAGCAATAACAAATGGAGCACAGTAAGCAGCACAACGGCCATAGCTGTTGTTGTTGTTGCTCCTGCTCCTAGGTGTTCACGCAACCTTTTTCTGAAAGAGTACTACGCATGCCCCATGCGTCACTTATTTCCCTTACAATGCTGGCTCCTGTTTAGACGGACACGAAAATGTTTGTTGAACTTTTTACTCTGAACCCTGGTTTCAAAAGTTTGTGGATTCAGGCACTCTGGGCACCATTCTCGTGGAAACAGAAGGCGCAAATGCAACACAAATCTCCTTTTTCGGCCGTTTTCATTGTGTAAAGCCCCCTCAGACTTGCCATTAACTGCCAATTAGGCCAAGCAAGGCTGACAAGCTGTTTGCAAGACCATAACGTGACATAGATGGATGAATCATCTCAGCTTAAGGAGAAAGCACTTGCCTCTTAGTGTTGATCATGTTAACCAAATGCAGAATTATCTTACGAGCTCTAAAACAGATCGATGGCTTCACCAGTGAGTGCTTAAAGTCTCTGCCTCTTTGAGGACTGCCCTGTTCTAGTGCTACTTTTGGAAATGGCTTGCTCATTGGTCAGTTAAGTTGTGTGTGCTCTGTATACCAAGTGTTTTATTATCTTTTGTGTTAAAATACATAAAACAGATTATTGATTAAGCCAACTGAAAATCTTTCTCCAACTCACAGGCACATCTGCGAGCCATCGATGGGAAGCTGATGCAGCAGCTGATGTCCATCAATGAAGGCATTGAGTCCATCCGCTGGATGATAGAAGACAAAGGAGGCGTGGCCAGCCAGGACGGCAGCCTGACGGGCAGTTTGTACAGCCTGTCGGACAGCCAGGACGAAGCCTCACTGCGGGGAAGCTTTAACAGTCTAAATGATGGGAACAGCGACGGACTGGACAGCCTGTCTGTTGGCAGCTACTTGGACACGCTAGCAGAGGACATCTCGGACAACCCATCACCAACAAACCTTGACTGTTTTGTAGAGAAGTCAGTTATTGATGGTGATACTTTCAGCAAATCGCCGCTGAAACTCAGGGTGGAATCAGATGAATACTACTGTTTTGGATAATATAAAGCTAAAGGTGGAGACTACTGACTTCCTAAGATTTTTTTAACACAGCTGTCAGGTTCATTTTCCAACATGCTTCACATATTCTAAGACAGCAGAGATGCTGGCAGGACTTTGAAATGACTCATGACACATTTTACCTTGAAACCAGTTTCCTTATGTTGTCATTAAAACACACCTAATGAAACAATTCCCACACAATGCCACAATAATTGCAGTGAAACCTCGTAACAACTCTTTGTCTTAATATTGTATTCAATAGGCCAGCTGAACCATAAAGGGTGCTCTGTTAAATAATAACTGTAATGTTTTAGAGTTATGCAGAACCTCAGCCACTCTCTAGAGCTAAGAGTACATTCTAGCCTCAAAGAATAGTGCAAGGATTACATTGAGATACATGTCCTTCATTTTCTGAAGAAAATTTAGCTTTGACAGCAAGTTAGGTCAACCAAAATAAGCTGATCTCAGTGAGGAGGAGATAAGGATTTAGCCGCAATTTGGAAAATTGGGCATTTCGTGCTGAGGGATTCAAGAGATTAACTTTTTTAAGTGGCAAAGGTTTCAGCTTTAGTGTTACAGCAAGTGCAATTTGTCTCCATGCCAAATTTTAAGCGCCACCTACTGTTGATGTAAAACTTTTAATGATTTTTCTTACATGTTTGACTGACCTAAGTTCCTGAGCTAAAGCCTATTCCTGAAACATGGAGTTTACACACACTCAGAAGAGATTAGCTGAACATTACAGCACATATGCTTGACTGAAGAACCTAAGTAATTTGATTGTCTTATAGATAATGTAAGGCTGGGGGCAAAACCCCGTGAACAGCAGATGGGAGATTGGTGTTGGCCATATGTGAGACACATGTTTGCTCTGTGGGCACACTTTAAATCTCTGTTGTCGAAAAAAAGACTCTGCAGGAACTTCATGTTGCTGTACTTTGAATTGTTGTTTTAGCTTTGAACTCATTGTGGATTTTGTATTTTTAATTGCCTCCTTTTTTGTTTTTAATGATTGTTAATTTTGTTGTGGAATTGAAATAATATATTTTGATTTTTCTGAATCAAATTGTGTGCATTTTCAATGAAAAGAAACTCAAAATAAGTGCTCTTTAATGAAGTAGTTCTTGAGACAGACATTTTCAGACCCCATTGCTGACACTTAATGAGATGGAAAATGAACGTTGTGGTAGTGTCCTTTTTTGGTAAATTGAACTTTGCCGTGTGGTGTCTTGTGTAATGTTGCGAGGAAAATGACCCTCATTAATCCTCTCTCTCTAAAACACTTTCCTCTGATAAAAAGCAGGAAGACATTTCTAAATCTGGATAATTGGAGCTTTCTTACCTTTCAAGTCCTGAGGCTATTAGCAAAGGAATGTTGGTTATGGTTGAGTTTGAGTTATTTGTGATTTTTAGAATAACATTGAGTGTAACTCTTGGTAATATATTAATTTTCTGAGATCAACTGATACTTTTCAAAGGGGAGAAAGGGAAAGAGAACATCATGTATTGTGATAGAGTTGGATTTTTACTTTTATGGTGTTGTCCCTCATTTGGTGCATTTGCTGAAGATGCACAAGAGGGTGTTTCTCCCCTATGCACTCTTATCTGGAATTTAGGAAATATACTTGGACAGCCATCAATACACTGAGTTGGCCCACTCGGCTATCATCTTTGTAGGGGCAGGGACTAAAGCATTTATATCATTAAAACAAAGTGTTGAGTTATTACCAAGGCAACAAAATAAGATGTCCTGAGCATAGAACATTAGGTAATAGTTGTTTTAAGGTATCAAAAATGAAGGCTGATGGCTGCAGATGTTCTGAATTTAACCGATATGTTGGCAACATTTGGAAGAATGGGCTGCTTTGGTCTAAGAAATGCCAGTTTCCCTCCCTTTAAAATGTTGGCAACCTTTTTGTGCACATTTTTTTGTTCATGAAAGTCTCATATGTGTCCTTTTGTAAAATGTTTCCAACCACATTATACTGAAGGCTGGAAGTTCTAGTTTTGTTCAGTCCTCCCTGACTTTTTTCTGAGAGTTTTGATGTATGAGTCTCTGCTCTTTTACAATTTTCATCAGGAGTACAAGCTATAAAGATGCTCAAATGACATTGCATGTTTTGCTGAGTTAAGTTCATATTGCTGTGGGATCAAACAGGCTTCAGTGTTTTTGTTTTCTTTACCAATGTCAAGTTTAGGAAAAAGAATCTTGAGACATATGTCATCTTTTGCCATTCAATACATTATTTTTGGTTAACACTGCCCAGCCCTTTTATCTGTAGTGAGTTTAATAATCGATTTTAAACCAACAATAATCCACCAGCAAATCAAATATTCGCCATGTAGACAATTGCAGCCTCCTTTCTTACGTTTCTTTTCTCTGTATCCACCTTCCGTCTTCTCTTTCATGTGATAATTGAACTTGCAGACAGACTATACAGGGAAAGTCATTATAGGAAAGATGAGAAGCTTGGTCTTTTTGGCTTGCAAATGAATGCATGACCATGGAGCACGCTATGAGGAGTTCCCTGACTCTGATCTGACATCAGAACTTTGCTATGGACATGTTGCCCTGCAGGATTAGTCTCCAATTATTCACTTGGTCCAGCTCGAGTTGCCTCATGTTATACGGGCCAAGAACTGAATGAAGGATTTTCCTGAAGTCTTCTTGCTCAAAACAAGATTGGACACAAAGGATGCCTTTAATGTTTTGTTAGTTTCAGGCAGATATAATCACTTTATCCAGGCACTTTAAGCATACTTGTAACTTTGTCTCACTCTGAGAGCAAAGCAGCTTTATTTAGTTTTATGCTGCAATTTCCTTATCTCAACCTCCCCAGAGGCTTTGGAGAGCTTAAGCTCCCTGTCAAGCTGAACCAGACCACTAAACCTCACAGCTTTACCAATGGCAGCGTGACCTTCCTGTCAGCTATTCAATTAAAAACACAAATTTCCCTCAACTTCCCCAAAATGTCACATCCGTACAAGAGCAACCATGTCAAATCTGCCTAATATCCCTGGAGGGAGAATGTTAAGACGAAAAGGTAGTGGCCTTGACATAATTGGACACACTGAACAGGTTGTGCGAGTTTGCTGCAATAAGTATGACTCAGAATTCCTTTGAGCTACATGGTACGCTACACATAAACAGAGGTCGCCTTTCTCTCATGTCAAAAGTGTACATTTGGTACCTGGAACTGAGATCAAGTTGATTCTGCATTTGTTGCAGCAACAAGTGTCGTCTTTCACTTTTTTATACGGCTTATCCTTAAAGCTGCAAGGTTACCCTGAATTTGACCTTGTTCTGTATAAAAATATTTACTCATGATGACATGCTTGCAACTATTGGAGTCACCCTGCGCCGAAGGTGAATGACACCCAGGTTTTCAAATGCAAACTAAAGTTCAAATCAGCTTATGGATCTTGGGTACAAAGTGTAAAGCAATGATGTAGTCAATTATACACTCTGGTAGGGTTAGGCAACAGGGACCATAAATCAATTCTCTGATTTTATTAGTTGAATGGCAGTGAACATTGAACATAATCATTTCTTTCTGCCTACTATAACAATACCAGCAGTATAAACCTTGATATGATTCAACAGAGTTTAAATCAAACGGTATTGATACCTGATTGATACCACAACAATAAAGCAGAAGTCCTAGACACCCAATATTGGATAATTTGTCATGTTTTGCAATCAAAAGTTGAAGGCAGACTCCTTGCTATTGTCAAAATGTTCAAACATTAGGAAAATTCCAAATAGGAAGTCAGTTTTTTTACCATTTTGTATATGAATATCTCATGTCATCTTTTGACTAAAACAGGTTGCTCAAATTCACAAAACAACATTCAGAGAAGTGCTCTGCTCACCATAGAGTGTTCAGGACCTTTTATTATTCTTGCTAAGATGTCAAACAAGAAAAAAAAAACAATAATAAATTTTGAAAAATGTAATTGTGGTAAAACGCTGGCAAGGTTTCAGTTCAGTCAGACATAAATCTTGTCATGGCAACAGCACGACAAACTTTGAGTTTACAGCCCTGGCTCTGACTTGGTTGCTTCTCACAGATTTATTTCACACGTAACAATCTGTCAGAGCTTACAGGCGATGGCTAGAGGAGTGGAGGGTTCAAAGCAAGAACACAGTGCTGATGCAGGGCAGAGCTGGCAGAGTTGAGTTTATTCTATTTTATATTGGTTATTAACTATTGTACATGATTTAAATACACTAGTATATTAAAAACAAACAATACATAAAGATCAGGATGATGTTTTTTAGCATCAACCAAATAAACAAGAAACAAACAGGTCTGAAAACGTGCATCCTGAATCATTAGCTTATTGCACCTTCCATTTTCACATTTATTTCATATCAGTTGCCTTTACATTCAGATGGATCAGGAAAAAATACAAATATGACCTGTGCCACATACAGATATGCCAATACAAACATCCTAGTTTCAAAACATGTGCATTCTGGCATTCATTCTTCTGCCTCATTTTTAATGATCACCTTGTGTTGAATTGAAAACAGTATGTTGTGTGTGCCTCACTCGTTCATTCACACTTCTAAACCATCCCATGTGTTAACCCCACACACTGAAACACATCTTTGTTTCACCTTCATTCCCATTTTTTAATGAACCTACAGTTCCCTCTCAGTTCAAACTGAGATTCTCATTTTGGAAACAGCTTCTACTTACAGTTTTGAAACCTGTTGTGGTAAACCTTAAACATCAGTGGTGCTACTTTGAAATCTGAAAGTTCATTAAATTTGAGCGCCTGCGAATTTGTGGATAATTTGTTTGTAGATTTACAGTAATCGGCTCAGTTTGTGATCGAGATTGATCTATTTTTGAAGCATGTAAAATGGCAAGGCAGAGAAAATAAACCTGGAATCTTGCAGCTTAAAAAGTTGTAACTGAGAGGGTATTCTTAAGGTGGTTGCAAAATAAGGCATGTTAGGCGTGAAGTCCACCACCCCCAATTTGGACTTGATATTCTAAATAAACTTTTTTACAAAGCATTTAATCTGCCATCATTTAAAGGAAAATAAACTAAATGCATATTAAAAATATTGCTGAACCCTACATCCTGTCTTCATATACACTAATACCTCTAAAAACGTAATATACTGCCTGGCCCTACACACTGGCACACATTATTTTCCTCATGTATAGTCAGGGCAGCAGCTCCCAGCAGGGATCCATTAGCAAATTAGACGCTGTGGTTGGGCCCGTGCCACGGCATGAAGGGAAACCAATACCCTCTGGTATCTGGGAAACTGTCACCATGCTACCAAATGAGGATACAGGATACAGGGATACTGGAGGCAGTTTTAGGAGGGGGATCAAACACAGCAGACAGGAAGCAGATACCGCAGTAATGTGCACCATTGTCAAGTCGCTTTACTCCACTTTAATTGGGATTTCTTTCTTTGGGCATCTGCTGTTCTTCCCAGTTGTCAGCCAACCTTAAATGGACTCAAGAACTCATTACACATTACAGGCTCATTAAAGTCGAACTCAGGAATGAGAGTTAGCAATGGGTCTGTGTGCTAAGTGACCATGCTAATACTCATGATGGATGACGCACTCTCGACCCACCACGTCCGTCTTATGACATTTCCAGACATGCAGAGCTCCATGTTGAGAGATTTATGAAGCTGTGGCAAACTTAATAAGCCTTGTCCCATACCATGAATATCTTCTTTCGTCTCGGAAAAACACTTAATGAACGTCAAGGTTAGCCGCAACCCTAATGTTGTGCTTTACTCAAGAATTTCTGCACCACTGATGCGTCGACGGCCATCAACTCCAGGCCGTGCAAATATTCAGGTATTACATAAGAGGAGGTCGTATAGGTCTAACTCTTATGTCAGGGAAACTTCAGTTTCAGGGAGCTTAAGTCTTTGAGGAGCTCTCCATTGGCTTTTATCCAAGACAGTGAACTCTGGATCCCCTTTAAAGAGCCTCTTAAAACGCTCCTGCTCCTGGGAACCGCTGTGCTTTAAGAGACACTGTGTTCATCAGTGCAAATATTAAACATCAACAATGGCCGCCTCTGAGCTCATAAATTAGTTCAGCTGAGATGTAGAGGGAAAAAAACACAAACTGGAAGCTTCTGTGAACATCACAAAGAAAGAATCTGAGAAACACAAATAATGACAGAGAATGGCCTGAGAACATGTGAACTTCCAGGCCGATCGGCTGCATTCCATTCATTTTTCATGGGGTTATTTTTGATCACCATAAACACAGGCACTGCACGATTATTTATGTGATTTAGTCATAGTTATCAAGATCCAACATCACCCCATGAGACCGATGCTGGGTCATGTATCCTCCTATGTTTGGGAATTCTCACACTATGATATAGATACCAATTTTACAGCTGTATTTGAAGACTTGCCTTGGCTCAATGATCCAGAGTTTATATGTTTTAGCTCCATACTGTCTTTCATAGACATTGCTCTTTGTAGGTATGAATTATTGGTCACTGAGCTTATTGTAGCACAGACTAGAACTACCACCTTGAGATTTTATTCCTTTTTCAGTTGTACAGTCACCCAACAGTGAAGGTACGGTAATGGGTCAAGAGGAAGGGCAGGGGTAGTTTCACTGGTAGAGTTTTCCTAGACATCTTAAATCAAGGTATGTGAGGCCTATCAACTCCGTAACCTCCAAAATACTGTCAGTCTGTTCGCTTTGTTTTCCTTTACAGTATAAGTTTTTGCCTTTTTAAAAGTAGGTGGGGTCATATAGCTGAAGGAAACTACCATGGCTTCCTCCCAACAACAAAGGAGGAAACAAAGTGCGATAGAGCTGTGGGGAGATTGATTTTGAACCAAAGATGGTTGCAAGCAGGAAAACAACATAGCATTTTGAGCAGAGGATAGATTGGGAAGTCATGCAGCATTATGAAGCAGACACCACTGGCATATGACAATACTCTGACCATTCAGAATTTGCCAGTGTCTTCACATCACATTTTAGTCTTGGCTCAGCTTGCTTGGAGGTGATAACCGTGTCAGGTTCCAGGCATGTGCCCCAATGGAAAACCAAAACAACCAAGTAAAGTCAACTGATACCATAACTGGATAATTGTGCAGTGTTAAAAAAAAAACTGTTAAGCATTCTCCAGAAGTGGCATTTACTGGCAAGAAATGATCATGAGGCTCCATGACCTTGACATTTGACTTGTGATCTACAAAATCTGATCAGTTTATTCTTGAATCTGAATAGATTTATATGGTATGTTGAAAAAAATACATTGGAGCAATCCCAAAAAATGGCATTTACAAGTAAAGGATGAACACAAATATTTGATATTTTAATCATATGATATCTTTTTGCATTAGACATTTAACATTTCCTCTACCGTTTCAAAACACATCACTATAATAATTCCAACACCATATTTTTTTAAAAACAGGGCCCAAAGTTATCAGATTTTTGCCAGTATTATTTTTTAAGATGACAGTTAAAAGGTCTGGTATTTTGGTTTGATTTCATGCTCAGTGCTGAAAATGTTAAAAAAAAATAAAATATCCCAACTTGTATATCCTGTTGAATTCAAGGCTTTTATATGGGTTTTTAAAGTTACAAAATAAGCCTTTTTGGAGCAATTCAAGCAAACAAGTACTGATAGAATAAGGTGAAAACTGACTATTCAGCTGCTGTATCAATAACTCAGGGTTGTATAAATTCCTAAGCCACACCTGGACACCTCACAAGGTACGTCAGTGTGCCCTGCCACACCATTTGAGGACCACTGCACTATGGGATATTTAAATGGTAAGAACTACAGAGAATTATCTTCCAAATATGCCTTTGACCAAAAAAAAATCTTTTGGTACATCTTGGCACATCTTTTATCCATAAGACAACCATCTTTAATGTTTGGCACTGTCACACTGCCACACTGCTTCATACTGTCATGAACCAGTATTAATGTTGTTGGAGACTTTGAAAGCCCTGTAGAAATGAACTGATGTTTTTACTGATGAATCTCTGTCAAACACAACTTCCCTTTTCATGGAGTTTTAGAGCAGTCACAATCAATGTCTTGTTGTGAAATCTGTGTAGCAACAGACCGGTAAAACAAGTTCCACTGTGACCAACGGCAGTGTCAACAAATTTATCATAAAGTTTCACCATTTTATGACAAGAACTAATGATATGCCTTTTAATCATCATTTGTCACTAATGAACACAAACTTAACCCCTTGTATCAGTGAATTCACCGTCAATCCACTGACATCCTGTCTGTACTGGGATTCGTTCTTCTGACTGACCACACTGTAGCAGCCATGGTAGGGTTGATCCAGCTGAGATTAAACAGCAGTGTACATCAGCTAGAGACCTTCACCAGATAGGAAGGAGAGAACAAAACAAACCTCTATCCCATTTGATCCTCCCTTTTTTCACTCCCTTTTTCTCTTTCTATCCGGTCCAGGAAGCCTTTCCGTGACTATATTAGGAATCAAAGGGAGTCCTACAGAAGGCACTGACCCTGCTACAACATTTGAACTTTAGCTGTGCTCTTTGACGGTGAAGTTGTGAGTCATGAAAGAGACTGAGAGGAGTATGTGTTATCATGGACGCTTTGTAGTTAAAGGAGACCCTGATGTTACAGTGTATGGTATTATTTCATCGAGATTGCAGACTTTTCCAGCTTTGTCCATGTATTTGATTTATTATGTGAAAGACAAACAGCAAATAAAGATGTTCTAACATAAAGTATCCCCTCTCTGGTTAAAACCAATCACGTTCACAAACACTCCCAGCACCAGGCACCATGAAGCCAAAAGGTCAACAATCTTTTCAAGCGTTTCCCGGCAACAAGGTGACCCTGCGTCATTAAGAGAGCATAGCTGGGGCTACTCCTCTGTTGGCAAACATGGCTGACGAAAATGTTTCCCTGTGGATAACCGCTTTGTTGCTCCCTGGACACTCATTCGGGTCAAATGAGGGCCAGATAGGGGTCAGTGGGGAAGGATTACAATTGGTTGACCCATGGAGGTCAAGAAATGTTAATCTGATGACTTTGTGGAAAAGTAGTTGGGATCCTCTTCCAATTGAACAGACACTGACTCTTGTTTTCATTTTGTATGCTGTTTTTACAATGTCTCCACGTTGGCGACAGCTGAGACCAGAGGCCTGATGTTTTAGGGTTGTTTGTTCACCTTATGTTTGTCCGTCCAGGCATTTTCTGTCAACGTGCTTTCTCTAGAATGCTTTGATATCACACAAATATCTATTTTGACTAAAAGTTGAATGTTTTTAGAGTTAAAAAATCCAAGGATAAGGTCGCGTAGCCTCATGTTTATGACCAGCTTGAGATTGTGATATCTCTGTGACACTGTGAGTGAGGGATCAAGAAGGCTGCTAGAGGGCCAAACTTTTGTAGTCTGAAGAGCACTTGAAGGAACAAATAAACAAAACTGTCATACGAAGTTATTTTATCAACATTTATAAATATTATAACTCCAATGCAAATGGTGATACTTTATCCAGCTTTGTCAAAATACACATTATTTTATGTTTTGTTTACCGGAATATTTCACAAGTCTCATATGTACTCAGCAGAGAAATTTTGTTGAGCTTTTCCATCACAGCAAGTCCTTCCTACATTTTTTTAATCCTCACCAGTATTACCCCTGACCCTCCTCTTGAATTTGCTCTTCTGTCATCATAACAGTACTCAAGAGTATTACAGCTTCCTTGTCCCCATGGGATTCTGCTTCTCCTCGTCTCTCTGTCTGCACACTCTCATAAACTGTCATCATTCCTGGGAAAGAGATGTGATCCTCTTGGGAAAGACAAAGAATTGGGCTTGCCAGTAACTGTCCTGCAGGGCAGGATCCTCCCATTGTCAACCCATGGCACTGCAAGAGTCAACGAGTAGGGATATTTCCGTACTTTGTTTTATGAGGCCATTTTTAAATATATAAGCTCCAGGAGATGTTGGACGAAATGTTGTCTGAAAAGATACTAAGGGTCATCCAAGGCAAAAACTTCAAGTATTTATGAATATCACTGTCTGTGTCTCAAAAGCAGGACTCATCAGATGTCTGTTAAGGGTTGTTTCAGACATAAATATCTCAGATCAAGCAGGGATTAGGGTGCAAGACCGGTATGGTTTCCTTGGCGCCCACAATAAGCTTCTTCATTCAAATCTAGAGCTCCAATAAAAACACAAGATTATTTCTGCTTGATCGGGATTTGGATGGCGCCCAAGGCTGTGAAGTAACTTCTTATGGCTTGAATTAACATCAATGGTTGTCTACCTGAAAGGTAGCGTGCAAATAGAGTACATTTAAGGACAAGGTGTGGATTTCGTAGAATAGTAGGACAGATTTCTATCTTATCTTATTTAATGAAAAGATAAACCATGTCATGCTTTGCACATCAATATCTTCAAAAGTGCAGAATATTTTAAGATTGGGCATTCAGTAAAAAAATGTCTTCTCTTTACATGTTTGCATGTCCCCTGGCTACAGCTTTCAACATTCCAGTTGGACATATAATACTTCCTATATTTCCTTCCGTTGCGTTCGTGTTTGTCTCCAGCAAACATTTAACCCAGACGTTCAACAGTTGGAAACCCACACTGCTAAAATAACACCAAGCTTTTGTCTTGACTTGTCTCTGATTACTCCAGCATTCAGCCTCCCAGCCCCCACGTACATACCCTGTGGGGATAGCCACCTGTCTCGGCTCACTCCTGGGATGCCTCCATGGCCGAACAGACAGCTCTTTGTGCAGGGGGGAGGAAAGCCTCTTAGAAGGCTGTTACTGATAGGTCTCAGGAGAGTCTGCTGTCTGGGAGGGGTTACAGCAGCGTGTTACGGTGATGCGGTTCACCTACTGTCCTTTTAATCACCAGGGGGATATTGTAGTCTTTAACATTACAGTTTTCATTCTTGTATTTGTGGGTTAGAATTAAACTGTGGAGTCAATTGAACTTTTTCACTAGGCATCTTTTGTCAGTGGTTGTCAAAGGCAGGGTTGGAAGCTTAGTTTGCATTTGCATTTGTGCATTTAGACAATGCTTTCATGTCTACAGTAACTTTGAGAAAGCTGTAGTTCAGATGAATATTCACTCCTCTCAGGCAAAACACATCAGGCCAAATTATATCAGTAAAAATGCCCTACAATATGAACTCTTCAGCCATACGTCACATTTTGCTTATTGAAGTTTTTATCCATAATGCATGAAGATTTATTTGTTAGTGACCATCAGTTGTTCACTATTTTTCTCAATTCATTGTGGGACACAATAAATGCTCACTCATATCTCAAACACCACTACAAAATGGTGGATTCGCTTTATAGTGCACTCTTTACTGAATAGGGACTGATTTTGAACACACCCTAAAATTTTGTATAGCTCAAGGTATCTTCAGCAGAGAGATAGTTAAATGCTAACCTTTAATTTGAATTCTAAGTCAAAAAGCTGTCAATTCATGGTTATAAGCCGTTCTAACAAGGCATTAGCTGGATGCTAACAGTGTGCCTGCTGTTTTTTGGTGCAAATGTCATAATTTGCTGGTGTTATAAAGTATACATAAAATAGATTGAATGATAGTTAGGCCTTGTGATGTTAGCAAAGTAATTATGTGTTACGCTAACACTATTGTTTGATGGTGTTGTGATTTAACAAACAATCAGCTTGAATGTAATTGGGCAAAGTGGTAAAATGCCAACAGTAGGCCTACTGTCTGCTTGGGTCTTATGGTTTAACAACAAAAATTATATAATTGTGGTTTGGCCAGGTAACGTAAGGTAACAGGTAAAGTGCTAACATTACTGTTTTTTGGTGCTATATGGTAAAGGAAATCATTTTAATTTGAAAACAATTTGATGGTAGTTGGACCTCATAATGTTATTAAGCTGCTAAAACACTAGCATTACTGGTTGATTGATATACATTAAAGAAGAATATACTTTTGGTTAATAATAAAAGTAAGGATTGGTTGAATTCTTGACAGTGAGAGGGATATAAGCCATAAGTAAGGCTAGCTTGTCTATCGTTCAGCATTTGATTTTTGTGATACAGAAGCGACATGTCTGGTTTATGTGGGTTTTAGCTTGCGAGTGGCTGTTAGAAGTGTTTGGTAGTGTATCAGTGCAATGGCTGTATGGACAACTGGATTTTTTTCATCAGTGCTAATGCTGTTTGCTGGAAAATGCCGATTATAAGTCATGCTATGCTGCTGGGTTTGATGATGAATCTTGACAAGTCAAGAAAAAACATTTTTTAATGTTGGGGGGGCAAGAAAATACATTGATTAATTTTGATGTAATGGAATATTTTTTGCTCTATCAGTTGGTTGATGGCAGCACTTGCGAATTTTATTATGGTCTGTTCTGTCATAATGAGTGACTGGAAATGGATGCATGCAGTGTGTACAAAGACACAACCAATTCACTGCCTTGTACCAAGTTAAGAAAGCTGTAACTCTTCTGGAGCTCTTAAACTTTTTTTCTGTGTGACATTTGACCCTTTTTTGACTCTCTGATTGGTTCACCAACTAATCAATCAGAATACAGAGCCACTGTCAAAGCAACCATTGCAGGATAACCCAGTCGAAGATGTCGAGTTTTCGTTTTACCCCTACTGCAAATTTCTCTTCTTTATTCGCTGATGCCAAATTTCACAAAGATACCTTAAGAATTAATAATAGTTAGTCAAAAAGTAAATTATTTCAAATAGGAGAGAGGCCTGCAACAATAGATTTTGTCTATCCTAGTAACAGTTACTAAGGAGGACAGGGCTTCAAAGAGGATCACTTCCTGTAAAGGGTGGGGCTTAGCAAAGGGTCAGTGGGCCTCATAGATTGTAAAAGAACTGAATGAAGCCATGTAACATCAGCCCTGTTGATCTTTCAATGGAGCCTTTGACGCTGTTGATGCCTCTATGGACGCTGCCATACTGCACGTGCCATTTCAACCAAACGTTAGCTCAACCTCCTTACAGACAGAAATCATGTTGAGACAGGATTTAATGCCATCAGACCAATAGCAACTCTGCATTTCAAAAAATGGAAATCCTCAGTAAATCTTTAATAAAAGAAAAACTGGCCGTGATATTCAAAGTCACAGTGGGAGCACATAGATGTATTATAGTTTTAGACTGAAGCTGTGAAAACTGTATTTCCCCCACATACAATCATTAAGGTATCAGGTTACTGCAGCTAGCCTCAAGTGGACACTCTGGGTACTACAGGTTTTGGCACTTCTGCATGGGCCTCCATTTTCAGCCCCGGAGGTTGCCGCATGGTTGTCGGTATTAGTATGATAAGCTATGCAAGCAAAGCAACAGCTACTCACTGAGATTGATTAACACAAGTTTTGAGAAATTGGTCCTCAAGTTTGACATGTGTACATTAGTGCCGTTTTTATTTTAACTAAAAAAGCAACAGCATTGGCAACTATATTGACCAACATATCAAGATATATGGTATGTTTGGATGGAGCTTGGAAATGGGATGGTCCTGGTCAAACCAGGACAGATGGTCACTTCAAGCTAATGGTTGCTTTATGCTAACATTATAACTGATAGAGTTTTGATACAAGAGGAAATCTATGAGTTCTCTAACAGTTTGACATTGTTATATGATAATATAACAAGTTTTGTAGTTAATTGTAAGGTCAGCCAGGAAATGGATGAATCCTGCAGTGTGCAGGTTGTGTTCAATACAAAAAGCATACACTTGCTAACTTAATGCTAATAGTGGCTGTTATCTGATGGTTGCTGATGGACTGTTTTCATGCATAATGCAGTATTTATGCCTGCACTAACAGAGAAAATGTCCACCATGAGAGTATGTTGTGAAGTGTAGTGCCAGGCCAGCCAAAGTGACATCAGCTGAAGCTCCACACAGTGCAGCCGCAGCAGACTGATAACTGACCTAACAGTGTAATAGCCTCAGGCAGCGTATGTTAATGATTGCCTCTGCACAGATCATCATCAGAGTCACTGGTGTTCTACTTACTGACAGCTTTTCTGCTTATGTAGTCAGACGTCTGTGTGTTAAATCCCCTCCACCTTTTCTCAGCACTTAAACAGGTGAGGAAGGTATACGTACGCTGATGAAGATAAATGATGTGCAGAACGCTGAGAGGGTACAAACGCTGGAGGAGCAGACAGACTTCATTGCCTTTGAAGTTCTGTAGTTCATTCAGCTGTGAACGAGACTGCTCCACGCTTCAAGCAACATTAAATCTTCTTTTTACACTAACATAGAACAAGTTCAAAGCATTTTCAATCATAATTACCCCACAGGGAGATATTTTCTTTCATTTACTGAAGATTAAAATAGAGGATGAGGAGAACATTGTGGTTTACTGGCTGTCTAAACTGTACTTTAATGTCAGTTAGTTCCCACAACTCAAAAAGTGGAAATGGAAAGATCTTAATGAGTCAGATTGGCATCTTATAATAGTGTTTTTCTTTAAAAAAAAAAAAAATTCATTTTAGCTGTCTGTTCCCTGGTCACATACAAAACTAGTGCTTACAGAAAAATGTTTGGCTTGTTCTTCTGATGTGTCCACTTTTTTGGACAGTCGGTCTTCTGAGTTGCAATGACTCAAAGTCTGACCCTGCACAAAAAAATGAAATGCATTCAAACTAATTTTATTGATATTTATTTACATGCCAAGGACTGTGAAAGTAACATAAATAGAATTTCCCCCTTGCCTTTTTTATTTCAGTAAATAATGCTTTTTACCTTAATTCAAACTAAAACAGTGGGTTTACAGTGGTACTGAAAGGGCTAAACATGTCAAATATTATACATTTTGATTTTGTTAGTTAGTTAGTTAGTTAATAGACCTAAATCACTTTTATTGAAAAATGTATCTAAATTTATAAGAGATTTGGATTTATTTTTATGTGTCCTCTCTTTGGACCCTGACATCTTACAAAAGTTTTTTTCACTTTGTAAAATCTTTATAAAAATGTTCCAAATTAAGTTTTAGTTTTAAAGGAATTAAAAAGTGAAGGAACATATTTAAGAGAGTTTGACAAAATGGCATGTTTTCTGCCAGGGATAGGCAGAGCCAGAGCCAAAGGTCTTATGGTTTGGGGTTGTTTGTGGACTGACCGGTCAGTTGAATATCTGAAAAATAATTGCTGCCATAAAAATGAAAACATATCTGTCATTAAATATTTTTAACAGATTTGCCAGTGTGGCACCATGTACATTGGCAAAATGCATTAAAGCATGCAAAATAGAATATATATTTATATTTTTATGACTTTATTTTGAAAATTGTTTATTGTTTCTTTTGGTTCAGGAAATTAGTAGATTCATTTTGCTAATACGGTCTTTTATGAAGCATTATTAATGCACTTGCAGATAAAGTGAGTGAAATGAACTTAAATGATCAAAAATAACCAACTGCTACCTTCAGCAGGTCACTTCTGTCAAAGAAATGATTACTCCTATTGGAACTTAGTAGTAAATCAAATATAAAATAGATTACAAATAAAAAACTTATCAGTGGAGTGTGATTACATTTTCAGGGGATGTGAGATGGAACAGGGAGAATGAGTTGACCCCCTCTTTGCTCTTGAGCGTGCATCCAAGCCGTATTACAGCATGAATCAGCACAGATGTTACAGCCTCACAGACTTATGTGGCGCTTTTGCGTGAAGGCACTGCAATTTGGGATTCTGTCAGAAATGCCTTGGTGGAGGTTTGTGCTCTTGAAGCACTTCAGCTGTGCTGCTGATTCAGTTTGGAGTTGTGAGAACTGAAGCCTGACCCATTGGGCGAGTGGTGGAGTACACCTTGGACTGGTCAGCAGCTGAAAATACAGGTGCTGATATTTCAAGACTCAACATCTGGAACTTAAAAGGCCTGGAAATGCAACAAGTAGCACTTTCATTATGAAATGTAGGAGTGAATTCTTGGGGAGTCTCTGGACCTTGGCCTTCATCACATCACAGCATTGCAGGGATTCCTCTGCAGCCCACTTCTGAGAGCAGAGGGAGGACTCATGGATGTCTTCAATGCTGCTTTGTAGATCTGATATTTATAGTGGCAATACATTTTTCTGCCTTGCTTTGCTGCTCAAAGAATTCATACCTCCTTTTTGAAATTCTTCGGTGGTTTCATTCCTAAAAGTTTAAGACAGAACTCGATGCATCAGTCTTTAATGGAGTTTCCTGGTTCTAGCGACAATCTCTTACATCTGCTCATACCACAGGATGTAGATGCGTGATGATGTAGCCATACTGAAATGAAGCCTGTCAAGTCACGTGAGAGGGTCTGCTAATGATGCCATGTGTGAACTTCTCCCTGCAGCCATGTCTGCTGGCAGCTCACTGTGTGTCTCATCAACATACCAAAATGTGCCGACTTTATTATTCTCACAACAACAGCATGGGCTCTGCCAATATGTGTATTAGTCTTAGAGAGTGATCCAATAAATCTTCCCAGCAAGGTTAGCCAAAAATGAATCTGATTTCATTGTAGTAAACCATGATGAATGTTGACGTCTCGGTCTTTTGATTTGCCTGTAGGAGGTAGCAGCATGTGAGGGGTGCATAAATCAGCTCCACCGCCTGAAAATAGCAGGTTCTTGCAAGTCTGATGGAAAGTTCTCTCTAAAATACCCTACAGCCTTAGTTTGATGGATGCCTTGTAAGCTCCCAAGACTTTTTGAAGATGTTTGCTGAGTGATGGTGCGCCTTTAAACAAACAAAACTGAGAGAGCTGCGGAAGCTTTTGCTGTGAAGTTTATTGTACTGTTGTGGTCAAAAAGGAAAAATCAGAGATGAATCAGAAAACGCCACAACAGATGACAACACATTGTGGTTGAGTTTTAAATTTGTTTTTATTTTTGCATTTTTATGTTTATTCTTACTTGTTATGTTATCTATCTTTGTGTATTTCTGCTTTGCTGTGTTTTCTTTTATGTCATGATTTTCTTGTAAGTTTTTGTGTTTCTTTGGTTGTGTTGTTATATTTGTGGCTTTGTATTTTGAGTTTGTCGTGGTGTTTTCTGATTTGTTTGGGTTTTTTACAATTGCTGTTGTGATTTGAAAGATTTGTGCCAGGGTTATCTGACTTGTGGTGTTTTTCCATTTGTCGTTACGTGTTTTGATATGTAGTTGTGTTTCTAAGGTTTGTGGTGGTGTTATTTGATCTGTTGAGCTTTTTTTATTATTTTGATTTGCTGTTGTGCATTTTAAGATTGGTGGAAGTGTTAATTAAATTTGTTGTTATTTTGATTCGTTGTTTTTAAGATTTTTGGTAGTGTTTCTTTTTTTGAGATTTTTGGAGAGTTTTTTTTCTTATTCTTGCGATTTTTTATGTTTTTCTTTTGGTCATGTGTTTTGATTTGTGTGTTTTCAGATTTGATTTGTAGCTTTGTTTTTTTTAATTGATTAAGTGTTTTGTTTTCATTTTTGTGAGTTTTTTGTTTGTTTGTTTTAATTTGTTGTTGGTGTTTGTTGGCAAACAGTCGCTAAGTGTCCCTTACTGTTACATACACTAACTATTCTGGCCTTCTGCTGCCAGACTCAAGTGAACACCATAGAAACTGTAGTTTTAACACTTCGTTGCATTTACTAAAGAGAAATCCCCATTTGTTCCTTCAGATAAATATCTCTAAATAAAGGATTTATTCACTGGGTGGGAGACCACTTTTTAATAGCTTTTCTTTCCCATCATGTAAAAGTTTTCAATAAAACCAAAACAGCTGTTTATACTTTCGTAAATACATGACATGGAGAGCAGGTTTTGTTGGATAGAGTCCTTCATTCATAGCAACGAGTAAGCAGGAGAGCTGAGTGGAATGGGCTGCCTGTCTCTATATGCATTATCCTTTATTGTTGCTTTTATTGAGAAACTCTTGGCAGCAGAATTTGCCTGCTGGGTATTAAAGGCAAACTACATTCTGCATAGCCCTTTTCACACGTGCAACCCTGATATTATCAGAATAAAATCCAGTAGGTGGTAGTATGGCCTGCTGGTTAGGGGAGAAGTGGTAAAGGGGGACGGTGGTAGGCAGAACACAATGTCAAAAATATGTGGCAGAAGTCAGAGTTCATAATACAGCAGGTGAGGCAGCAGAGCTTTGCGCTATGATTTCAATTTATATCCTTACTTCAGTGATGCTTGTCAAAAAGTGTATCAACAGCACCAACGAAAGAGTTGAGAGGAGCAGTGTAGCATGCAGCAGTGAATATGAAGCAGCATCACTATGTTCATAATGCTCACACTGGAGAAATAAAGCTGCATTTTTTTAGCTCCACATCCAACAACAAGGGGAGAACACTCTGTCATTGAGCAGATGTACCACAGAACTTTGATGATGTGCAGTTGAAACAACACATCCAATGTCCAGACACACATTTGAGTCAGTGTTACTCTCCTTACAGTCAAATAAACTTCTCCCACCACAGCAGTTGTTTTTATCCGTCCTGTCAAGCCTCCGTTTTCCAGTTTTGTGCCGGTCTTACAGGATGATCACCCGTCCCTTCTCACCTCAGTGAATTACCTGGACAATTTGCTGCTGTGTTCTCACTTTGGCTCACCCAGACTTTATGAAGATAAAGTACCAGGGGGTGCAAGGAAATTACCTGGGTAAAGTCAATATGAAGAACTCCACTGTTAGTGTTCCCACAC
This sequence comes from Cetoscarus ocellatus, assembly GCA_037902135.1. Classification (NCBI taxonomy): domain Eukaryota; kingdom Metazoa; phylum Chordata; class Actinopteri; order Labriformes; family Labridae; genus Cetoscarus; species Cetoscarus ocellatus. The sequence goes on along the minus strand of JBAMNC010000845.1, from coordinate 619,802 downwards.
ACGGCTCATCCAGGTAAAGTCAGGATAATTTCAGGTTACTGTGCAAGTGTGAATGGGGTTTATGACACATTAGCAATTTACTGCTTAAGAACTAGCTTTGTCAGATTTTATTCCAAAGACACAAGACCCTTTAGGCACAACCTCGCGTATGTTTTACATCCCATTTTAGGTGTAAAATGAGTGACAGGTGCTCATTTAAGAATTCCACTGGTTGCTGTTTCATATTCTTGCCATGCAAAAACAGATTCCTGCTTTTTAAGAGGTCTTTTCCCCTTGGGTGCATTTTCAGAAAACGCCACACTTAAGCACGTGTCCTCGTCTATTTAAGACATGTAACATTGTCACCTAGCCGCATTTCTTCCTTCATTATTAATGTGACAGTCAACCAGATAGCCATCAAAGAATCCAATCAGCCTCCCGCCCAAAGGTGCACCCTCAGCTCAGCTTGTTGAATTTGCATTAACCAAGAGGCAGCAGAGATAAGGGAAGTGTGTTTCTGTCCTCTCATTTCCTGGTTTTACAATGACTAGAGGACATGGTTACACCTGTTTAAAGAATCCACTCAGGATGTTAAAAAAAAAATTTTTTTAACAGAGCTGTCTGGCATCTGCGGTCTCAAGGAGAGGGAACAATGTGCAGCAGCAGCAAGTTCCCTCACAGCAACAAACCAGACGTGAGCTGCAGGATCGTTCACCTGGTCAGAGCCATATAAACATGTTTTAAAGCTCTGCTGAGGTCTGCGTTTAGCCTGTTGTGGTCTTGTTTAAGTGGGAGCCCTCGTAAATCAAGGATGTAAAGTGTAGCACATTAAGTGCTGTCACAGCAGAGGCCTGTTTTGCAATCAGGGAAGAAAAGCTTCATTTTTAAGCAGCTGTCAGACAAATAGAAAAACATGCCAAGAGGTCAATCCTGAACATTTTTCCAAGACTCAAAATGACTCTTAAGTTAACATTATGAAAGTTGCCCTTTTACACTAAATGTCCTACATATCACTTAGAACCAAACTAGCTTTTAAAATAATGAAACAAAGCTAAGCATCGAAAGTAAGTACAAAAGAACCACAGCCTGGTCCAGAATGGCACATCTGGGGTTTTCTTTAACTGTGGATACTTTTCTGTCAGGTCTATAGTGTTGTCAGAAAACTCTGATTTTATTGGACACAAATCAACATAAACTTTCTTCTTAAGATATTTATGATCATATATACGTGTATACAAGGGGAAACAGCATTAGATGTAAGTGTGGAGCACAGTAGTAGTTTCTAAACTAAACTTTCAAGTTGCACTTCTGAAATTGTGGCAGTAGTTTCATTTGTAAAGATTATCATGATGACCAAAATGCACATTTTTTTGCTACTGATCCATTTTTTGTTAAGGGCACCACCATAATGCTTACTTCTTGGCTGGCCTTCAAACACAATAATATTTCTGCCTAATTTTTAGTCCAGAAACACCAGAGAGTGAAGGATTTAAGGCAACCATTGAGCCTTATGGCAAACAGCTTCAAAACCCCCGCCAATGTGACCCTGAGACACTTCCAAATCATGAGTAACGCTTTACCTCAATATCATCAAATGTCTGCATTATAAAAAAAAATTAATGCACTTGGCAGCTTTATGCCTCCTTGAAATACACAAGCATCGGAAAAACAGTGGTATTGTGGTGCTTTAAGAAGGGCTGATGTGAAAGGTGCAAATGTTATTTCTTTAAAGGAGTAGCGTGGTTTGTAACCTTATTTCAAATCACACTGACTTTGACTTTGTACAACAGGAATGTCCTTGAGCCAGCATGAACATTAGTCCAGTGTTTCAACAGTTCCTTGAATTATTCTTAAACAATCAAAGTCCCAAGAACAGTCTATAAGGACATGAATAGATGCAGGGACTGATGGACAACCTATATTAATATTGCCCCTTGGTCTGAGCTGGTCACAGTTAAGATGGACTAAATACCTTTATATTTTTTATCATTTATTAAAAAGCTTCACAAAAAGAAAGTTCTTGGCAGAATCTTTTCTTACTGCTGTGAAGTTGTGATTCAATACGAGCTTAATAAAGTCTTGGCTTTTGGGGTCAATCTCTAGCTGATTCTTGAGAAAGTGTATTTTTTTGCAATCAGGAAATTAGATTAAGTATTTTAAACACCAGAAGCTGCCCTTTGAGTACCTTTTTTTCCCCTTTTACCTTTTTCTGTCTGTCTAGGAATGTAACCTTGCGAGAAGTCCTCCGATTCCAACCATTACACCCCCCCGTAGCCACTTAAACAGTGTTCAAGAGATAAGACGATAATAAAAGAGAGCAGCAAAAGCTGAAAATATACTTCTAAGGCTTTAGAGGGATGGAACGCTCGATAACTTCAGAGGTTTTATGTCTTTATCAGCCTTTGATATATCAATTATAGGGTAGGGGGAGATAATGGTTCACGAAGAAAGGAATGACTTGATAACATGAAAGATCAAAAACTCACGAAATGTTTGGGGGTCAGCGAGTTTCACAAAAAGGCAGACCTTTCAGTCGACTAAAAATATCCAATAACTGTAAATTAGTTCTGAATTAGTAGACTTTGCACAATGTTTGGATCAATAATGAGCTGTTAAAATGTCATCCTCAGCATTTTAAAAGGAGAATATCATGATTTAATAGTAAGAGATTCAAGTCTATGCAAGAAGTATTTTCAGAAAAGAGGTCATTTATGGCTCTTTATTTTATGTCACACTTGTTTCTGTGTAGCGGCATAGGGTGGTTCATGAATCGAAGCACAAATTGAATGACACAGAGAGCCAGAGGCGTAAATGGGCTCTTTTTTCCATCCTGCTTTCAAATCAATTGACTGCCTTTTAGTTTTAACCCAACAGCACAGAGAGATGTTGGTCAATATAACCCATCAACTAATGTGGAAAAAGCAATACACTTGTGTGACATTTGGGAGGTCACAGTGATGTGTGTTTTTTTTTTATTCAACACTCCAACTGGTCAGGCTTAGTTGGTCCTGTTCTTGAGATTAGGTCACTGTATTTTGCTACATCTGCTTCAGTCATTTTGCATTCACAGTCTCCAGAGGAAAACTATGAATTTATTGTATGTAGTGTCAGAGCACCTCTCACAGAACTTGGGTTGGAGAAGATGACCTCCATGTCCTTTAGGAGTAGTTATAAGGTTATTAAAAATAGCTGTGTCCTTAAAATTAGCCTAATTTCCATGTAATATCACCCATAAAACTTACGTAACCAATGCTATGAATCATAAATGACCAACATCTGCAGACTCTCACGGGCTAAATTGCAGCTCCAGAAACATGACCTGAAATGTCGTATCTCTGAGCATGGTATCATTCTAACACTCTCGTTTAGCCCAAAGTAACACTGTGTCAAAGGCTGTGTCCACATGTAGGCTGGCATTTTGAAAACACAGCTTTTTCTAAGTGGTTTCCTGCTAGAGTGACAGCAGATTGTTATCCACCTTATTTACTCTTCCAAACAAATGAAGTTTGGACTATTTTCACATGCAACCCTCATTAAAGTTTATTTATTATTATTATTTGTTGTAGAGCACAAACTGTGCCAATCCAGCAATACGACTTCTCCCTGCTTTTGTTATCTGTCATGAATTCTGTTTCATCGCTCCTGTCCTTCCACAAGGTTGAACATGTGCACCTCTCTCAGGCAAACACAGGTAAATCCTCAAGCTCTGCAAACATTTCCCTGTGGCTGTGTCACTGCATTACTTTACCCACAGCTCATAAAACCATGATTGCACACTCTGTCTTATCAGGCTTTGGCTCGATGATGTAATCTGAGGCTGTAACTGAAATGCAAACATGCCAGCAGGCGCACGTAAGCCAAGGTGTGCTCAAGACAAGGTGCAGTGGCTTCCTGTTATGAAGTGGTTGGTGGGACGGTTAAGAGGGCTCATTAAATCTGTCTGTCCTGCTGTGTTGTTAAAGTCTGAGCTGACTAGACTGTTTGTATTGCCAACATGTAATAAGTGGCGTTAAAGGGCCCACACCAAACGTTTAATGGCGGTGTTTGGTGTTCCCTCATTGAGCATGCTCTCTGTTGTCTGTGCAAACACCAGCCTCAGCCTTCAAACTCCGCTCTGTGCAAACACGCCAAAGGTGAGCAGGAAATCCGATCCTGCATGATGTCATCGCTGCTGCTTCGGTTAACTCCCGGCTTTATTTTAACAGGAGCGCCAGACTTTGTGCTGAGCTGCAGCTTTCCTTGTAATAAAGAAAAACCTCAGCTGTAAATCACGAAAACATCCAGTTTCCTGCTGGCAGAGTATGACTCCAGCATAATTTTGGGTTTTGGAGAGGAAGGAAAGTATGTGTTTGTTTGTTGCTTGAGTGTTTACTCTTAGAAATATAATTGCTACCATCTAAATACAGGAGGATAGTCATGCAGTGCATCTTCTTCGACCGGGAAGAGGCACCAGGCTGAGATGTGAAAACGCCACATAAGCATGGGAGAGTAGTTTGTCATTCAGAAGCTTTAGCTCATTTAGCAATAATATAGCAATAATCCTGATCCCTGTTTTAGTTGTCTGACGAGTTCATCAGTCTATGACAAAATATCCCCTAAAGCATCAGACTGATTGGCTATGATTAATAATTTAATCATGGGTACTGATCTTGTAAAAACAAAGATCTTGTGCTATCTGCAACATCACATTCCAAAGTTTAGTAGTCATTCAATGAAACTGATTTGTGACTCAATCAAAAGTATTGGGGCTGTGGTCTACAATGAAAGACTGTTTGCAAACATGATAACCACACTCTGAGGGGCTATGGGAGTAGGCTTAACATCCATATCAGCCAGTATTAGGCCTTCTTTACAAACATCCACCATCTGCAAATGAATGTGAGCTGAACAGGAATCAGTTTCATACGTTTATCTGTTGTGTTGCATCAGTTTGATGCTCGAATCCAGCACAGCTAGGTATACACACTGATTACGCTGAAAGAACTCAGACACACTGACAAAAGCATCAGTATCAGCTAAATTAACTTTTTATACACTTGTATCAGCATCACATATATATAGATATGCCAAGTCACATCTCAAAAATGTGCTCAAGTCCTCTCGTCCAGTGGAAGAAAGCCTACTGTTCTGTAGTGAAACAAGTGTTGTCTTCATGGTCCGTCTTTGACTTCACCAGTCTCACAGAAGTTGGTCCCAATGGTAATGGTACCAGGGCTGACATTAAATGATGCTTACACTCTTTGCAATGGAACACCAGCTCCCAGTTGCAGGGGATTTGGCACATTTTTTGGGGCACTACCAACACGTTTAGCTGTGTTATTTATTCCACAAATGCAGGATCCTTACCAGTTGTACCTTGTAATAACGCTGACTAATCAGGCTGTCCAACAATATAAAATACAATACCAATTGGTTTTATTAAAGGGTAGAAATAATCAACCAAAATAATGTTTCGAAACTTCTTTTTTTTGAGGAGTTCAGATAGTTCAGGCTCCCATCCACCCCTACCAATAATGAATTAAGAGCCTATTTCCTATCAAAGTAACAAGTGATTAGACTTTAGACAGACAAGATCTCTTCACCTTGAATCAACCAACTAACTGGAGGGTGTCAGTCTTAGAAATATATCCTCATGTTCTTTAAACGTTGTCCCCATTGGACAGCCTCTAATGTCACTAACAATCACACCCAATTTGTTAGCAGTTCCACCACTGTGTCGAGAGGAACGCCTGTTTAAGAGCAGCTAATGTGTGCTGACTCAAACAATGCAGGGGATTGTACACGCCTGTCATGTGCTAATCTTTCTGACAGCTCAGTAAAGGCTTCAGGCGACAGAGTCACTGTGAAGGGAAGGTCAAATGTTTGCCTCAGCAACTGTTTTGAGAAACTCTCCCCTTCAAAGCTGAAGAAGGGAAAAAGATCAGTGTATTCATCGAGCAGCAATTTTACACCGCCGCCACAGTGGAAATTTAATCATGTTTGCTAGTTTGTGTCTGCAGGAGCGTGTCAGTGTTAGTACAGGCTGGGAGAGATGACCTTTGAAGACTGTGAGTGCTTCTAAACAAAAGGACTCAGCATGAAAAGGACTTGTTTGATTCATGCATAAGCTAGCAGAGACATTTCCATGACGTTAAAGAGCTCACAAAGCACAGAAGGTACTCAGGGGATGACTACTGTGGTAAACTGAGCATGGCTGCCTAAAGCTGTGAATGTTCTGTGTCTGCCTGATATGCCAGGAAAGGATGATTGTACCCGAATTACTAAAACAAATAAATACCTGCTGTTCAATAAATACCCACTGTCCTTAGAACAGCAAGCCAGAGCATGTCTCAGTTAGGTCTGTATCATGAGTTGCCAGTTTTTGAAAAAATGCTGTGTTTCCGTCGGCTTACGTGAATTGCACAGCTAATTCTTTCATGGGTGTATAAGGCTTAAATCATTCAGATTGTTGTCAGCCATATTGTCATGTCATTATATTTTTAATGTTTACATTTAGACACTGCTGTTGTGGACGGATGAAGCTGATACAGATGGTCATAGAACTGCAGTTCCATGAGTGTCCACTTGAGGCTGCCATTAAAAGCCCCACAAGTCACATTCACATCCATTCAAGAAAGCTAAAAGTCACTGCAGAACAAATCTATAGCTTATATCCAAATCAGATTTGGTCTAAATAGCTTAATTGTATGATTATTACAAACAATCTTGTTTGCCATGACTTGTGTGTTCTAATTTCATGAGGAGCTGGAGTTGTTCAAAATTAGAGGCATGGCTGCTCTGACTAACAAGTGGGAGTGTTGTAGCTGTTTGTCAAAAGGCTTAAGACCTACCGCAGCTATGGCTATTTCTCAGCTACTAAGCTGACCGTTTACGCTGTTCTTTACTGTGCGGGGCTCAGCTGCTGTACAAACAATCCCCAAGACATGTTAGCCAGTGCTGGCTAGCAAGCTGATTTTGGTGGTTCGCAGAGGTTATAGTTGGGGCAGCTGCATTTTTTTACAGTATTTTTGCTACATTAATATGCCATTTTTTTAGTTACACTGTTAAAAATTACCAATATTTAACAGTATTATTTTGTTGGTAAATATTGTAATCAAAAGCCCCTGTGATATCACAAATAATACCTGTAAGAACTACTGTGACACTGGACTTCGCAGCATTTAACCACTGTTTCACAATAAAAATACTGAAATCAAAATCCTCTGTAATATCGCAGCGTTTTACTGTAAATTTTGAATTTGTTGAATGGACTTCTGGGATACGATGGCCGAGAAAGGTCACAACAATTGCAAATGCCAAAACTAATGCAAACATCTGCCTAAAGTCTTCAGATAAACTATTTGGCAACTCTAAACGGTCCTGTGTGCTTGTTGTGACTCATTTTTACCGCGTTATGTTATGTTATCTTCAAATATTGTCTTCGTCTTCTCCTAATCAGAGGCTTTGTTTTGTTGACTAACTTACAAGTGCGTCTTAGGGGCAGATGTGATGTGCGTGAACGAGTCGGGTCTTTTGAACTGCTCTTTTAAGGGAAGATGAGACATTCCTGTAACATTACGGCTGTGAAGTTACAAGAAGTAACTGTGAAGATATTCAGCAGTAAATAACTGTGAAGATTTCTGCGAAAGTCATGCAAAATTTGGCCAGTAATTTACTGTGATACTGTGTAAGTATTTGGTGAGACATATTGAGTCATTACAGTGGAAAAATATTTTTAGAGTTTAAGTTTGAATATGATCTGCTATATCAGCTCTTACAAATTAGCTCTTGCTCAGTAAATTTGGTGCAAATCACTAAAGGTAATGTATGACTTAAGACTCTATTCCTATGGAGGATAATATACACAGAAAAACTGAATTTACCCTTTAGGCCTATTTTTGTCAGCTCAAGATGAGAGTACTTCTCTGTTTGAGAAGCTTGAGCCAAGAAAATGACATCAGTTTTAAGTGATAATACTATAATTTCACAGAGAACAGCTGCTATTTCAGGGAGTTTTCATAGGACCTTTATAAAACCAGTCAAATTATCAGTTGATCCCCCATCATTTGGAGGTTTGCTTGATATAGGAGTGCTGACTTTCTCAAATATCATCATTAATAATCACTTCAGCTTAAAGAATTTCACTGCTCTCAAGCCTGGACAAGATTTACACCGACTCTCATTTATATTATTTCCAATTATTTCACTCCCATCATATGAAAAAACAGAGCTGTCAAAGTTGCATGATAGCTTTCCAGCAGGAATGTTTGCCGAGTCATTATGTTCCAATCATCAACTATAGCTTTCTGTTTGATTAACCTCTCCATAGCTTGAGTGCAGCTAGCATGAGTCACCATGATACTGAGCTCTGATGTTTAAACAGGAGACAAGCTTATTTAACAGGCTGCATCCAAAGTTGTGTGGTCGCCCTTCAGTTGTACATAAAAAGTCTTTGTCGCCACTCGTAGGGTCAAGAAAAGTCTTGTTCATGGGAAGATCCTGACAGGCATCTTGATAAATCAGTCCTGTAAACTGCATTATCTTTGGCGCCATAGTTGCAGATACTTTACACCATTTGCCCGCATTCAAGCCGAGCGTGACGCAGCAGCAACATCTGATATCACATCTAAAAGGCCTGTGTGGACAAGCCTTAGGTAAACCAAGCAGCCTCTCCTGAGCATAGAGGGGGGTGGGTGACCTCTACACCCACAGGGGCTATTAAAACAACAGGTGCCCGGGAGAAGCTCAGCTGTCAAGTGCAGGCGGTGCTCAGGGTTCAACCAGCTTATTGTTTGGCTAGCAACAGATGCAGGGGGAACTATGATTGGTGTTGACTCGAGATGCACGCTATCAGCCCGCTAAGCAGTTATTACCAGAGAGCTAAAAGTCAGCCTGTTAACAGTTGATTAGGCTAATTCTCAGTATACTTTTTCATAATTTCAGGCCTTCAGTTACAATCAAACGTCCAAACTTAAGCCCAACCAGTTGTCACTCTCAGCAAGTATTTTGCAGGCAGGTATTTTTGAAAACTCAACATTTTTTTTGTGTGTTTTGGCCTTCTGTCTACCTGCAAACGCTGTTATAGATCACAATGCACATTTTGGGAAACTACTGCCAAGGTGAAGGTTTTCGAAAACTCAGTATAAGGTGTCTACTTGTGGACAGGATAAACAGTGTTTGGGCCTTAAAGAGGTAACACTATGCAACATTTTAACTGTTGTTTACATGTATTGCAGTGAAAGTTGCTAAAATGTTGCTGTTTTAAGTGTTGCTGACTGGACTATTTACATGATCACACTTTCCACTTTATGACTGTTGTTGACTAGTGATCCAAGGTCACGACAGATGTTTGAAACTGACGAGCGCTAATGAGTGGTTTTAAACAACACAATTTGATTAAAATGATTAAGATATTCCTCGGATTGAAATCTAAACAAAGAAATATCTACTCAAGTGTCTGCCAACGCCAAGTAATGTAGCAATATGAAAATAGAAAAGTAAAATAGGTTTTGCATAGAAATTACAAAAGAAAAACAATTCCCGTCACGGACATCATGGTAATAAACAATGTTAACAGAGCGTCTTTATGGTTTTACACATGCTCCAGAGCCAGCTCAACGTTTGACCTGCAGCATGTAATTTCTCAAAGCTCTCATCACTGGGTAAAAGTCCATCCAATATTTCAGTTTGTCCAGCCTCTTGCTTTCAAAGCCTCATCCATTGCCGCACTTTTTATGTCCCTTTTTCTGTCTCTTTCACCTTAGCCATTGTGGAACACTGTATGGAGACGGGTAAACTACTCTTATGCTGTAAAGCAGTACACACAATGCAACAAATGACCTGATGCCAAACTTACATAGTGCTAAATACAGGCAGCCATGGCACTCTAAGGGAGTGGGATTGGTGTCAGTCTTTCTGTTATGAGTCCCTCTACTGTTGCACTGACTTCAAAACAGCTATTTTGTTGTGGAAAAGTTACATGTTGCTATTAACAGATTCTGATCTACTCGGGGTGGAAAAGTATGTTTTAAGAACTTGGTTGATGGTGTGAACAGTTCCATAAAAATAGTGGCATCACAATTTATTGACCCTCAGAAGGGGATATTAAAGTCTTGCAGCAGGACTTTTGGTTTGTATACCTTTATGATTGTGATCTCAAAAACTATTACAGTAATTGCAATTATGGCTTTTGCTACAATGGAGCAGCCCTTTACTGCTGCATGAAGTAACTTCACATTCTCTAGAACCTCTGATGTTAACAAAAGGCCAGCTCTTCTAGCACAGCTCATGCTAGCCACCCCTTATTTATTCAATTACAGTGTTTTAAATCTGGTGGCTGCAGCGTGTAGCTGAGTCAGAACCTGACCACAGACTGAATGACTCACCCACAGTCGTGAATGTACCTCTACTATAAAAGTATCACACTTCAACTCTGTAACAGTCCAGTGATCTCCACATACCTCTGCCCTCATTAGCGTGACTTCAAAGGTCTTTTGTGACTCATTTGATTAATTAGCGGCCTCCATGTTGGCGTTAACTGCCTTCAGAAATTGACTTCATGCATAAGGCTCGACAAACTGTTCAACTAGTGGCGTAGCAGCTGTGCTTGTCGGTGCGCAGACAGATGGGAAGCCATAATTTAATGGAGAGCTGCGTCTCTTTATCCAGGCTTTATTAAGTCTCAAGTGACAACAGAGTCTATCTGAGTGATGCTCCTCGTGGCCCTATTGTCTTACATCCATAAATCTTTGTACAGTTCTTATTGCAGCTTCTGATTTACATCCCTTCATTTAAATGTGACCTGCAGCAACAGTACATGCTTTTATCTCCCTTATAGAAAATGTATTTGGGTGATGCATGGCAGATGTAATGTATACTGTATAACAGCCCAAGTGTTCAGTAAAGAGCAGTTACACTGACTAACAGCTGGTGGACTTGGAGTGATGCCCGGCATTTCACAAGGCTCAGCTATCATCATCATTATTTATCCTCATCATCCTTTTATATCACATCATTGCAGCTTTAGAGTCACTCCAACATGTTTGAACATGCTTAGCTTTTATTGGATTCGTGCTTTCTGTTTTGCGTTTATGTGATGAGGAAGCTGAACTGAGAACACTAGATTCATGGTTCTAAACTTGTGGCTCAGGGCGCAAAGTATTTTTACCTCAGCCAAGGAGGTTATAATTTAGTTACCATTTGTCCTTTTGTTTTTTTGTCCAACTGTGAGCAAGAAAACTCAAAAAGTTCTCAATGGATGTAAATGAAATATTCAGGGAGTGTTGGTGTGACACAAAGAAGTGTTTGTATTTTGGTGGTGATTGGAAAACAGATGCTGATCCAGGATTTTTTTAAAGGATTTGGTAACATTGCAGGATAGGGCGGTTTTCCACATTTTCGACAATGCTGTAAATTTTTCTTCTAGTTTCTTACTTGGTCATTTAGTTTTACCGTCATGTACTTCAGTTGCTTCACCGATTACCCCGATCCATACTCAGAAACTCCTGTTAATTTACTACTTTAGCTAATCAAGTCTGTTCATTTGTACATATCTTAAGTTCAAGCACACATGCTCTCGTCCATGCATTCTTAAGTCCATGTGTTCATTTAAGCCCCTTGGAGGGCCCCAAAGCCATGTCAGGAGGGGCACGATAAAACAATGCATGCTGTTTGGCACTGCCAACAGAGCATTTGCAAATTTTGTATGGGGACATCCAAGTTAACCCAAGGCTTACATGTAAAAATACCAGACGTGAAAAAATGACAAAAATATCAACAAAATAAAGGAGCCATATTTCAATTTGACGTCACCTGTATTACAATCACTTTAAATGTTTGGTCTTAAAATCTTGGAAGATCCATGTTGCGGTATCACTTTAATCAGTTTTATTTTGTACTATTTTGACAAAACATTGGAGATAAATTCTCAGAATTTGGTAATTCATCAGTAAAGTGTGTAACGGACAGGCACTTTGTTTTTTGACATATGTTTATGCATTAAAGTGTGAAAAATGTGCCACAATACCCTCTTACTATAATATAATAATATATATCAACTGGTACTATTTGTACCTATCTATCCATCAATCTGTCTGTCTATTAACAAGGAGGCAGAGGTGTTAAATATAATTATACCAGTTACAGAGAAACAGAGTACATGAAATATGGGCTACCTTTTTCTTTCTTTTCAGACACCTGGACCAAGTCGATTCTTTGATACAGAAATTTAAATGGTTGAAAATGTTGTAAATTTCGGTCATGATTGATCCTGAGGTTAAACCAGTTGAGCACCTCTGTCTAGTAAATTACAGCAGAAGCAGAGAGCAGCACACATCAACTGAATCCAAAGGTCACTTTTATTTAATTCAGTGTGAATAAATTCAATACTGTCATGTTGACAGCTTCAGAGAACATGAGTTCTCTGAAACAACTAGGACACACAACACAATAATTTTGACTACACAATACATGACTTTGTTTTGAGTAAATAATAGGTTCAAAATAAGCTCAGGTCCATTATATAAACATTTGACCTCTTAACACTTAGAAAAACACGTCTTCAGCCATACAAGATAGTGGATAGTTTATTTTTCTGTGCAGTTTATTAAAAAAAAAATCATTAATACTTAGAAAAATGCAAATACTAGGACATGATACCTTTACCTTCAGCTTTAGCAGCACTAAATTTCAGTGAATAATTCATACACACACTCAAATTTTCCTCAACAGCACACTTCTTGATTTAAGGACCACACATTAGCGAATTCACATCTTTCTTTCTGGGATGTAGAAACAGGTTTTATATAAATATCAGTCTTCTAACCTTCAGAAACTTGAAACCAATCTTGGCTGCTTTTTTGAAACAACAGTGACTCGTGGTTAGTTGATCAACACCAGTTACAGCAGGACTGGCCTACTGAGAAAAATCTTCTAAAAACCTGCAATAAAAGAGACAAATAATGCTATTAAAAGCTATTATAGCCATTAGCTGAATCCTGCTAATCAGTTCATTCCCCCGGGAGTGTTGAAATAACTCCCCAGTACGAAGACCTCAGATTTGGAAAAAGGTGGAATAAAGGGCTGTTTTGGGCTGACTGTTATAAAATACTCATGAATTGATGCGACACATTAAAGACAGAGCAGAAGAGCTGAATACATGACCTGCAAACTTCAGTGAACACTTCACAGCAGAGCCTTGGAATGTACTTCAATACTTTTAAAACACTGAACTTTTCACTACAAGGAAAATACTTCATTTCCCTCAGTGTTGTTGAACTTGCGTGAGTTACAGTTTCAGTGATAAAACAATTACTGTTATTGTCACATTCTGAACATCCCTCCAGTAGGCGTACGTGAATCACAGTGTTTAAAGCTACATGGAGAAATCAGGTTCCTTATGTTCGTTCAGGGCAGTGGTTCTCAACTGGTGGGTTGTGACCTAAAAAGGAGTCACTGAGCAGTTTAAGATGGTTATAAATGTGTGCCTTGATTAAAAAAAGGTGGGAGCCCAAAGCAAACATACTTCAATTTATCTTATTTTACTTCTTTGTTTTCTTTAAATCTTGTTTATTATTTGAATCGTTATCTTTGGATAATTCTGATAATGTTTCCATAAAGTTATGTGTTAATTTCTATAAATTTCTTAAAAACAAATTTACAAAATGTATGCATGAATGTCCTCCCAGGCATCTAAAATGACTTTTATTGTAAATGTGTTTTGTTTTGTCCCTTTGTTCAATCATCTGTTCCAAGTTTTAATTTTTGTCGAGTGGATCGCTATTTTTCTTGAACCTTAAACCCCATTTAGGAAAAAAAAACTTGTACATAGCACATTGCTTCCCAAAAGTAAAAATCATTATTTAACTATCATTCCTAATCCCTGCATTAGATATTTTCATCAGATTTGATCTTGTTCATACGCTAGAAAATATATATATATATATATATATTTTGAAAGAATTTAACTCCAATTATGCCAATACAGGAATATGTCGAGCTAAACAACAAACTAACCAACAAACAACAGATTTATTTGTCAACAACAAATTGCCAAAAGTGACTTTTATAGGGGGGGAACAATCTGAGACTTTATTTCATGTGCTGTGTCAGTATAAGAAAAAAAGTCGCACTCAGCACATTAAGCCCCAAAAGTGGACGATAAAAAAATGACCATAACACTTATTAAATATTAACCTAACTTTTACTTATGCTGCATCAAAATATTATCACCACCTTTAGCTCTTTTAACTTAATTAAAAATAGCTCTATGTCAATGACTTTAACCCTTTTGATGTCAGTTTGGGTTCACATCATTGATATCAAACTTATATTGTGGTTCAAATGTGGCTGTTTTGCAATAAATGTGCTCGGTTTGATTATCTGGGTTACACAAAAGGTAATATGCCATTTATAACAGATTGGGCACAGTTTCAAAATGTCTTAAGAATGTGCAGTTCTGCCAAATTAAATCTCATAGGGATTATTTGTGCAATCAAGAACACGTGTTTCCCCAAAAGGGACCAATGGGACCTGAGGGTCAAAATCAGTGTTGATGGGTCATAGGGCTGGACCAGTTGAGAACCACTGCATTAGGTTAAAGTTCATATTTCAGTGTGCATACTGGTATATTCACAGGTGATCTGACAATCCTAAGCTGTGAGAATAAACTGCTTTCCTTCTCCTCGATGTGACATCACACACTCAGTACGTCGTCTCATGATGCATGAAACGTGTCAGTCTGACTTGATGAGAAATAACTTTCTGTGTGATAAGAGTAACAGAAGGAGTGAGGATGCGTTTCTATGAGAGCACAGTGAGCGTGACAGTTCCTTTGGTCCTTTTCAGGATGCCTACAGCTTCTTCATGAGTGACGCCCTCCAGACTCTGCCCGTTTACCGCCATTATCTGGTCGCCTCTCTTCAGACGGCCGTCCTCTGCTGCTGCCCCCTGAACACAGAAGTACAGCTGTGAGTTATAATAACATTTTTATAAATAGTGTAAATACATAAAAGTGATTTGATGAATACCTTTCCAAACACCGTTTTAACATAAATCGGCAAGTCTCCATGGGGGCTGCCATACCCTCCAACTATACTGAAGCCAAGTCCATCTGGTCCTCGCCCAAGAGTGATTGTCTTGTACTGAGGAGGGCTGACAGAGTGAGAGACAGTTAGGGTCTTTAATGAATCGTCTTTGCAGAAAACTGAAGCATTTTCATGATGGAGGGTTTATGAAATTGCAAGTGCTTTTTCCACAATGAACATGACAAGCAGAGAGGACTGAATAGAGCATTAGCTGTGCATTGAACAATGCCTGGAGCTCCAGCACTGGCTTCCTTAATTTAAATTATGCATAACACAACATACTCACATCCCATGAAAACCACAGGAAATTGGAGAAATGTACGTGACTCTGAAAGTACAAGGCACTCTGGAGCATGTAAAAGTCTCATGAAGTGAACACCTTTAATTTTTCAAGATTAGTCTTTGTAACTTTCAGGCACAGTGGAACATCTGATGGCATTAATCCACTATTTACTCCTCTCTGGATGTTTTTTTTCTCTTTTGAAGTAAAATAAGGACTTGAACATCCTAATAAGAACTATTGGTATATTACATAACTAGTGTTTTAATAACTAGGTCCTCATTAATCATTATACTACTTACAATTCCTTCTAAGGTCTGGACAAAGAAAATCAGGTAATTGATACATTATCATAAAGAGAGTCTTCAATTACTGTCATAAAAGAATCCCAGTGGTACAATAACAGATAATATGATCCTTTGTTCATGATGTATATGTCTAAATTTCTGTAATATTAAAATAATTATCAATCAATTTTTATTTATATGGTGCCAAATCAAATTTTGACATTTCACAAAAGAGTAGGTCAACGTCATCCGCTTTTTTAGGTATTTATTATGATTATTACAGTACTTTATTAAGTATTACATTAAGAATGGTTTATGATGTTCAAAAATGAAAGTAGGCAAGATTTATAAAGAAGAAATCTCAAAGTAAAAGGAAGTATTAATTTGTAAATATCTGTTTTGTTGGATCCTGTTGGATTTATCTTGTTTTAATACATTATTCTATTTTATTTTTCTAACAAGATGAAACTGTACATTCAAGTAATTGTCAAACAGCTCCCAGTAAATTCTAAATAATGCATCTGCAGGAAATTCCTCTCGCTGGTGTTGATTAAAATCATTTTAAACATACTTAAAAAGCCAGCAGGTAGACTATTTGCTGTTTTTTTCACATTTTGACTCTGCTAATAATTTTATTACAGTCCCTTAGCCAGCATAGAGGCTCATATCAACCTATGCCTTTTTAATGTGTTTAACAGCGAGCTCATACCCGAGGTCATCCTGGAAGATACAGCTCGGCGTGAGGCCTCCAGTCGCCTGCTCCTGAGGTGGACCCGTCACTGTAGTGTCCCCTCCCGCCACCACCTACAGGTGCATGAAGACACAAACACATGCATAACATCTCACTTTTATGGTGTGCTCCACATGATAAACTTACAGACTGATAGCCCCGGGAGGACACTAGTTTATGGGACATCAAAGTCAGCCGGTAGTCGTCAGTTCTCTTTGTACACAGATAAATGATAAACTACAGATTATCTAACTGGGTCTGCATGTTTATCTAATAAGAACACAAAAGGTTACAGATAATGAGTGTCAGCGTGTTCGACCTGCAGCTGTATTGTCCCCGTGGCGTTCTTCAGCATAGCGACTGCCTGCGAGTGGCTCATTCCTTCAGTTGAGGTTCCACAGATACTGACGATGCGGTCTCCGATCTGGAAAAAATCCGAAGTACAAACACCTAAATGGGATTTTCGGAAAGAATAACAACTGGGGAAAGTCTGATTTCCATAAAAGTTTGGAAACTCTCGACGCAGATGGGACTCTGGGTTATTTTACACGTCTGATTTTAGCTGACACATGACCTACTTTAAATAATGAATACTCTCACAGAAAATTTCTTTTTCCCTCAAAGCAGAATGAATAGGTATCAGCGCAGCAGGGACACTTTTTAAGCTTCAGAGGGGCTTTTTCCATCTTTCAAATACTTTCTCGGAGAGCTCTGTGATAACAGGAAACGAGACACTGGCTAATACTGTTTGAAATTTTGCTTCTTTAAGTGACACAAAAGCAGGGCTATGTCTGTGTTCAGCTGAGTAATTTCATTATGTCACATCCTCATCTCAGTGAGTCTGAAGAGATGCAGCAGCATGAATATACAATTCAACATTTGCCCCCTTTTCGTCTCAATGAGCCCTTCTGGAGGCTCACTGATCTGAATGCAGGAGTGGGAGATTTATTAGTGATGCTCGCAGAGGCTATTGTTCTCCTCCAGTGTGTGTAACAGAGATACTATTGTCATCGAAGAGCGTAGGTCACGGCGAAGGCTGAAGGCTCTTGACATTTGGAAAGACTTAAGATTCACTTGCGTAGTTAAATGAGTCAAATCATAAAATCCCACAAAAGAATTAATTCTGGATGAAACCTGAATGTTGAGAACCAGGGAGCCATGAATTTAAAACTATGAATGTGCAACCACTCGTCAAAAGTCAGTGTCTTTCTCTTCCAAGAGACCAGGATGAGGAAATGTATCTGAATAATTGGCCTGATGCTAACACAAAATGAACAGGCTAACAGATTTAGTATTGCATTGTGTTTATTTTAATTTGAGGAACCATTTTATTTTAGTTGAGAAAACTTAGATGTACGCATGTTTTAATGCGTAAGATAGATTCTTTTCTTAAGTCAAGAGAAGCAAAGTTAGTTTTACTGCAGTGTGTGGCGCTACAGTTACATCCCTGGACATTACTGCTTCATTGTTTTTTTGTTATTACCTCGGCCAAGGTTATGTTTTTGTTGGTGTATGTCTGTTTGTTTGTTTGTTGGTTTGTTAGCAAGATTACGCAAAAACTACTGGACAGAATTTGCTAAAATTTTAAGGAGATGTTGGTAATGGCCCAACTTAGAAATGATTAGATTTTGGTGGTGATCCAGATAACTGTCATTAGCGAACAAACTTTTTTGCTCAATAACTGTCTAACTAATAATGATATCAATATGATTCCGAGTGCTACATGAGGGTTTTCAGGGTCATGAATCATATTATGATGGTAACTTTATTATGGAACTATTGCTTAAAGATGTAACAGCAATATGTGAGCTTCCTTGGCGGAGGTTTGCGCTCTCCGAGTGCTTTCTAGTGTATTAGAAGTCTGAAGACAGCTTCCAGACACACGTAAAGGGTTATTTCAGTATCAGGTTAGGTCATATGAGGTAACTGACAACAGTCAGTGGCTGAAAGGCTTCCAACAGCGCTGCACCTTTAAGAATAATGAGCTATAGTTTCCATTAAGGTACATGCTGTTGATGAGTACAGTTATTTTGTGTTATTGTGTGAGTTTTACGTAAAGACAAGCGACGAAACTATGATGCATGATTGGACGAAAAATTTCAGAGCACTTAGTTTTCCTCCAGAAACTATTTTACAATACAGCAAATGGCTATGTGGTCTATGTGGTCTTCCGCCTGTACGCATTGATTTCACAGATCTGCTGTTTCACTCTATGGACTCAGGAAGACACAACAACAGCAGAGGAAACTAATACTGAACCAGATAAGAGGGATTTTGACTTCCTTTTACTGTGACTGCACAGAGCTACCTTTATGAGCCGGGTGTACAAAAGAAGAAATTCTTCAGAATGAGATTCAGAGAGCTGAAATAATTCAAACAATCCGCTATGTAAACTGTCTGCTTTCTTCCTGCTTGGCCTCACGTGCCTGTGCCAGTGTTTGTGGGTTGTACGGTAAAAGTGTTAGACAACAGAGCGCTGTAGAGAAAGAGAGTTGAGAGGGATGACTGAGTTGTACACTGCTTTCTGACAACTTCGTTTTTTTAATCATTATTTTTTTTACAAATCAATGCCAAAATATTCCAAAATCACTGGTCATTCCCTTCAGATACCTTAAGTTTCTGTGTCTGAGCCGCCACACCCACAGGATTCATCATGGCGATGAAGATGGGTATGTCACCTAGAGGGCTGCCCACGCCCCCGGCTATACTGATACCCAAAGACTCGTTGGGACCTTTATTGAACTCCACTGTCCGGGTGTCATGATGCTCTGCAGCTGGAGGGAGGAAAACACGCCAAATGTTAGGAGACATCTGAGAATATCATCTATTTTGTATTTTTTTTATGGGAATATAGAATCTGGACTCTTACTTATTTTGTCAGCGTCAGCAGAGAGGTTCCCAGATTCTGGAATTATCTGGAAGGCCACCTTGGAGCTGCCGAGTTCACTTATCTTAAATAAACATTCAAGCATTTTAATGAATATTTAAAACAATTTACATTCAAAATACTCTTAGAGGAGTTAAATGAAAGCAGTACCAGGCTATTCTGAGACAGCCTTCGTTCAGAGTGGAAGGGGCCCGCCTTAAACCTCCCAATCTCCATTTTTATTGGCCCCACGCAGCACTTTATTTAAAAAAAAAAAAAATAAAGGAAAAAAGACATCATATTTGAATTAGCTTTCCAAGAGTGTTTGGTATTATTGGTCAGTTGTACCTCCCTCTGGATTCCTGTTGACATTGTACCTTTAGCAGAGCTGCCACAGCCTCCTGAGTTGTGGATCTGACATCCTCTCCGTTCACAGATAGGATCTGGTCGCCCTGCATCAGTTTGCCGTCAGTGTCCGCCAAACCGCCTTTCACAATATCAGACACGAATACTCCTGTGTCATTCCTGTTGGTAAAGATGAGATGACATCTGTAATTCTCTCAAGGGTGGGGAGTAACTTATTACCAGTCATTAACCCTTTGACTGGCATTGTAACTGTGTGGTTGACTTTTTGCTGCCTTACTACTGTATTTGAAATTTTGAAAGCCTATCTTTGTCTGTTTTCCCTTATTTACCTCTCTTAATAGTGTTTGTAACACCAATTATCTAATGGGTGGCACTGCTGTACATGAACATAATTGTTTGAAAACTAGAAAAATCGTACGTAAATCATCAGAAATCTAACAGGAAGAGCAAACATCAGAGAAAGAAAAAATCTTTTCACATATTTCCAGATTCTCTAACAATCCTAATATAGGTTGAAGGAAATAAATTTGATGATATAAAATTATCTTTGATTCCTCAGAAAACTGGGTCAACCGCTAAATATCAAAAATTTGCTCTCTGTGGTGTTCTCATATGAAAAAAAAACATTTTGTAGCAGAAATCAAAGAAATCTATTCATGCCCAGGATGACCCTTAACAGGCAAGCCAACCAGCAGGTTGACCAACATGGCTCCTTCCCAATTGGGTAATTTGAAAAATAAAACCTAAAATGTTGCTAAATGAAGAGAAAGGAAAATAATTTTACCAACAAATAATTTGTCTAAATGCATTGTCTTAGTTTGTAAATCAAAGTTAGCATTATTTTATATCATATAATAAAATATGACCCAGATAATATGTCAGTTTAATTCAATGAGTTTAACTGGCATGAGTGTCGTCAGGCATTTCTGTAAAAGCTTTATAGAAAATAAAAAAGCAATATGCTTATTTTAATATCAGGTTTTCCAGTGGACCTCTTCACTAGTGTGGCTTTTGCTCCTTGAAAAATGGTGCTTGAACAGCTGGAAAGATTAAAGTTTTGATCGCTAAAGCTTATGTATACCCCCCTAGCTGTGACCCCGATAGATGAGATTTCCATTCTGTGTCCTGTAGGTCCATAAGCTGTGACTTGTCAATGCTGTTGGGAAATGGGGACTGACAGGTGTCTGTAACGCGTGGAGTCACCTTGAGTAACTGTCACCACTTATCTCACAGGCCTAGAATCTGGCATGAGGCTCTGATAATTCTTAATCCTTCAATAGTTTGTTCAAAACTTCATCAGAGGGAAAAGTGGTCTGTTTTTGCTTTTGCACAGACCTCCTGGAAACACAGTTACTACATGGACGCTGTCTCCATATCTCTTCTGTGGTCTCTGCACATCTCAAGAGCCAATCTCCACGTAGATAAAACAAACACACACAGAAGCTGTGAAGCGAAGCAACTCAATCCCACTCCATCCTCAGCGCCAAGGACACTTGGCTGTCACTGTTTCACCACTAAATGCTAGCTTGCACTTTCCATTTTAGCCCAAGATTTTAAATTGTCTCTTCTGTTGCAGCCTTTTCCATCCTACTGAGCAGTTTCCTTCTTTTTTACAATCTGTGTAGAAAAAACACTTTGACAGCTGTTAAGATTTAAAGTCTGACCTCTTGACCTTACAGTCAAACACAGAGATATGCATGTATGGTCTGTATAAGACATTCCTGTGTGTTATCTGGGGGGAGATCAATCATGAAGCTCCACACACCTGACAGCAACAGGCTGTTAGCATGTGGTCCAGCACGCCTCTTTCCTCAATGTGCTTTAACCCATAAAGTTAACTGCAGGAATAGATGCCTCAGTTGATTTTATGTGTAAGAGAATTTACTCGCTCATGTAGCAGTCAGTCATCCTCTTTAAATCTGGAAACAAAGAGTAGAAACTTTTAAGGATACTGGTAACAATTAGCAGACCCCCACCTCCAGTACATTTTATATTGCTGTAAGTTACTACATAATGTATTCGCCTGTTATGAAAGTTAACAACTGTGCAGTATAGAGATTTACATCAAGATATATGTTAACTTCACAGACATGAACCTTTATTTTATCTTTCATACTATGTTTATTTTTTTAATACCAAAATATATCAGAAATATATAATAAGGTTACATAAATAGTGAAGCAGGATAGCTAATATTTAATGACTTATGGAAAAGGGGTGGGATTTATAAGTTGACTAATTAAGTTTATACTTCTTCCCACCCTTTTGTTCAGGCATGTAGGCCATATAACATACTAGCCTTTAATAAAGATATGCTTCAATTGCGATTATATTAAGATTTATTATGAGTTTTTTACTTTTCTTTTTGTTTTTGCATGTTCAAAATCAAAATATCTGAATCTGAAAATCAGAAAATTTGGAACATGTGCTGCATTATGTAGTTTGTCGTCTCCTGTCATCTTTTTACCTGGGTCATTAAAAACATTACCTAAGGTCTATTTAACAGTTTCTGTCGTAGCATTTGAAGTCTAATCGATTATGTAGAATCTGCATCGATACATGAATCAACAAGGATTATGTGATGATATTGCCATACCGATTTTTTGAGCACAGGCTTAATATTCATACATGTGTTTTCACTCAAACACAAGTAACAGTGCATAATCTGATGAGCCTCACACAGATTTAAAGACAACTTGAGCCTATCTTTAAATGCAATAAAGCAATGAGTGTGTACCAATTTTATAAGAAAAAAATGTTTTACCTTGACTGTTTTGACCCCATGTATTTGTAAGTTCTTTACATTCGTTCAAATGCTTCATGAATAGATTAAGTGAGATTTTAAGTATTTCAATTACTTTCAAAAACAAACATTTACCAAATTTAAGTTTTTACGAAAATATTTCTATTACATATCAGTGTTAATTTTTTTGACTAATTATTTTCGTCAACAACCTTTTTTCCCCTGACGAAAACTAGACTATAACTCAAACAAAACAAGTGCGCATGGACTAAAACTAGAACTAAATTAACTGACATTTTCGTCAACAGATAAAAACTAGACCAAAATGTTTGACAGAGTCTAAATCCAATCAAACCTAATTTCGTCATGTAGAAAGTAGAGACAAGTTAGGAATATATCCAATCACAGCTACTTTGGTTGTGTGGAAAGGTTGGATGAGTTAAGAGACATCCAATCACAACTGTCTTAGCTTCATGGTGGCGGGATCCAAGTGTAAAACATGACTTCAGAAATTCAAGGACATAAAAAATGCCTTACACTTTACAATTCATATTTTAATCGACTAAATTTACAGTAGATTTCGTCGACTAAAATGTTGAAATTTCATCAACTAAAACTAGACAAAAATTAAAACAATTTAGATGACTGAATTATGATTAAAACTAAAAGATTTTTTGGCAAAAGACTATCAAACTAAATTAAAAAGTGCTGTCAAAATGAACACTGCTACATATCCTAGTTTGTGCTTGGTATTGTACTGCCATCTCTGTTTAATCATATGTGGTAGATTCTGTCATGTTTCCTTGATGTTAACAATTTGTTTATTTCTGTAAATGAGTGGTGGACCGCGTGTGAAGTGGAGGACCACAGGCCGCCAGTTGCCCATCCCTGGGTTAGACTGAAATGCCAACACAATACAAAACATGGCAGCACTGGGTGCCGCTGGCCTTAAACTTCCGGTTTAGTTTCCCTTATTCATTTTTTACTGCAAGAGGCTTGGGTCTGCAGCACAATGTTATACCAGGCTACAAGCTAAGAGGCTTGTTGTCAGCCCCTATTTAGGTGCATACCCAGTCAGCATTACCTTTTGTCATTCGATTAACTTGACTGGACGTGCGAGGAGCATGGGGTCAATCACCAATCATCAATACAGACTGATCAGATGGCTGATTGCAGAATGTAGCTCTTCAGTGAGGGTGCAGAGGTCATGTAGGAGTCATCATATTCTACTGAGTTAGCAGTTCACTTTTTTCTAGTTTATCGAAATATGAACATATTTACAATCTAGCCAGGCATTTAAGTTACTTTTAAGCCAAAAGATAAGTAAGAAATCACTCTGGTGAGATTTTTTCACGTTAATCACATAGATTCAGTCTAGGGGCTGCAAAAGAAAGTACTCTAAAAATGTTAGATCTAATAACTAGTCTTTAGCCCTTTTAGATAAGTGTAATTATGGGACTTTTTTATTCAGCTTTCTACACACTACACACTCATAAACTATTTGGTCCTTTTATATAATAAATTACCTCTGCTCCCGTGACCTGCATCAAAAAAGAACATTGAAACATTTACCGTCAAGCTGAGTTTCTATTCACCATTGCAACAAGAGTAAATATTTAACTCAAATCAGAATACTGGTTGCTAGACTCTTTCTCTTTTTAGTTTATTATTATCTACTTGATCCTACTTAAACTACTTAGCAGCACTTGGTTGTTTACTTGCAATGTTCCTAGCACAGTTCTGCCAAACTCACGACAAAGCCTTTAATAACAGGCCACTCTGCAGCTTTTTACGTGAAGCCTGACTAAACCACAGAGATTTAGTAAAAGTCCTCTTACCTCCTTCCCACAATGCTCAGGCCCAGACCCTGTCCTGGCTTCTTGTGTAGCTCCACAGTGAACGAGTCCCACAGGTCCTCCTCCTTGTACTGGGCCTCGTCCCGGTAGACTGTCAGACGGACCCTCTGAGGAGTCTGGCGTAAGACATTGATGGCCTCGTCGTGACTGGCTGCACGAAGGTCGATACCATTCACCTGTTGCAAGTGAAAAGGAGTGACATTTTCATGAATAAGTCACTGTCTCCTAGAAGAGTGTCAGTTATATTGTATGATTCAATTTTAATTTCATACCAAACATGTTGGCTAAGGTGATGCTAAAACAGTTAGATGCTGCATTAGGGCAATGAACGCCTCTATTATACCCTGGTATCTCAAACAAACTGGTTTATGAATGCTTTCCCCAGCTTGATTACAAATGATGTCTTCTTCCTCTCTCGGTATAAACCAAATGAACGTTTTTTAATTACTTAGTGTGCAAATGTTTTCTTTAACTCAAGGAAACAAAAAAAAAATGTAAAAAATGTGTCCTGGTTTGAGTTCCAGCTCAAGAACAGGAAACTCTACCCTTTAAAATACAAGTCTGGTCAGTTTCTCCTCAGAGTGGTGCAGGAATGAGTCCAAAAACACGGAAGTGAGTTAGCATTAGCAATTCCTGGTTCCCAAGGCCTCAATTATATGTGTTTCTAGAGTGCTCAATGGATAAATACCTGAAATAAGGTTTGTGATGAACACATGCATACAAGATTTGAACATTTATGCATCTAGTTTATCCCGCTTTTGAATTTTAAAGCCAGGCTGAGTGTTTAAAAGGACCGCTGAAAATAAACTGCTAACAAGGACTACAAAAATGGCCGGGGACACTGGTGCGTGCATTTCTGATTGTTTTTAATAATTACTCATTTATACACCATTGCCATTGATTTTATTAGTTTTATTTTGAAAATGGCTGTTGCCTGCATAACAAACACCATCTATGTACACAAGCTATCATATTATTAAGACCTACAGCATCCGTTAATGGATGGAGCATGGGTCAAACTACTAATTAAAAATAACTATTAATGCCCAATGATATAAAACAGTATTATCTTTACTTATTTTAATTTATTATTCTTTCATAATTATTGTAATTCTTATTTGTAAAAAGAATTTGTGCTTGGAATTTTTTTATTATTTCTTGATTATTTATATATTTTTTTTTATTTTAATGTCTCTATAATATGATATTCCTATTGCTATGAGCTGTATAACAGCAACTGAAACAACCAATTCTGACTGATTCTGATTGTAAGAAATCAAGTTATATTCAGATTAGGTTTCTGTCATTACAGTCAATTCTCATGCTGATTAAGAGTTGATAATACCACAGAAGATGCTTTTGAGGAGATATCACAAAGAAGCATGACATGTAACATACGTCATAGACTGTGACGGTGCTAATTTGATGCAAAAACATCTGGTTTTTAGCCACAAAAGTGACATCTTGATGCTGGACAGAAGTATGGAAAAAACAGGGTGATGTCACTACACTGAGACATAAATTATGGGATGAAGTATGCCCACAAAAGTCTGCAGGAAACTCCAGAGGTCAGTTTAAAGTCTGACGTCCATAACCACATAAAAGGAGAGAAAAAGAGAAATAAACCATTAGCTTCAGCCCTGGACATGCAGAGGAGGATTTTCCCCGTCAGTGGCATCGCAGCAGACTGAGAAACCCCTCTTTTCACTTTTCCTCTCTGACCCTCTTTTCTAAACACACTGGCTTGGCTCACGGACAGAAAGAAATAGTAGAGGGCAATTAAGCCATGAGGGTGTGTGTGTTGTGTGCGTGCATGCGTGTGTGCCTTTCAATTCAGGTTTTGGGATCGAGCTACCATGACTAAACACCCGAGCCACACCCCTGCCCTCCCTCTGCTAAAAAGCAGGAGGTCAAACAGAGGACAAATCCAAGTTGAGCTGGGATACTTAACTTGTCCCATCATGTAACGCAAACCGGATTCACACCGGTGTTTACTGTGCTCTGTTTTTTAACCCACAGTGCATCGTCTCAGTGGTTTAAAGTGCTCAGTCAGATTATCATTAGCTTTCATTCTACAACTCCTCGGGTGGCCACATCTCACTCAGCCTCCTTTATTTTTCTATCTAGGTCATATGTGATGCTCATTGTACCGCGCCGCACCTCAAGGATTTGGTCTCCTGCCCAGAGTCTGCCATCTTTAGAGGCTGCCCCTTCTTCGTAGACTTCGTGGATAATGATGGCCCCCTGGAGTGAGAGAGGGAAAAAAAAGGAAAGGAGAAGGTGAACATGAGCTGCTGGAGATGATGTAAGAGCAAGAGCTGGTTATTTAAAAAGAAAAAGGGCTGTAAATCGCGGGGGGGAATGCAGAACTTGCTGGTTGACATACATTATTTTAAATGTGCGTATTTTTCTGGCTTCTGCACCCCAGTGCAAGTGTCATTTTGGGGTTGCAGAGGTTACATTCCAGGGCTGGATATTGTCTGCTGCGGCCGAGGCCAGACAAAGACCAGCTCCCTCCCAAGCCTGACTGAACAGACAGAATGGATGGGCTGAGGAAGGGGGAAGAGGAAGGCTGTGACAACATCATTTCCTACATTCATGAGCTGCCACGGCTATTTAAAAACTCTGTTATACCACCACGGAAGAATCTAGGTGGGTGGCATAGAAGATGATAACCAACAGGTACAGTTATGTAATTTAACCCATTAACAACTAACTATGACATTATAACCCCCATACAGTGGTGCAGGAATGTGAACGTGAGTTAGCATATTAGCACTTGTGGTTCCCAAGGCCGAAAGTATATGGAATGTTAAAATACCTTTTAAGATGAATGACTGATATAAAGTCGGTAGTGAGCAAAAACATGTCCAAGTTTACCAGAACAATGAAATTTTCCAGGCTCAACATTTTATCTTTTTTCTTTATTCCAATCTCTAAATAAATAAGTATTTTTATTTATATGTTACTCAATGTTCTAACCTTTAAGTGTTGGAACACAGGGTTGTCGAAACATAAAGGAAAAGTTTAATGCAAGCTTTGTTTCAGTTGAGGTTGAAAACAGTGTACACATGAGGACAAATAAATAAAAAAATATATTTTGATTTCTACCAGCAGCGTGTCACAGCCTCCCACGATGCTCAGGCCCAGACCAGTACGTCCCTTTGAGATGTCAATGGTGGTCTCACACCCGGGAATGATGGGACAGGTTGCTGGATCGCAGGTTAGTGTGGATGGAGTGGATGAGCGGCTCAAGCCTGGGATAAAAATAGCAAAGGACATAAGAAAAAATTTAAAAATGAACGTGAAATAAATACAATGATGGTTAATTTGGGACATGAGATTTTAGGTCAGCCAAAAAGCACATTGAGTGACTATTTATGTCTTTTGTTTAAAGTAAAATATTAAATCAAATTTGCAAATTAAGGTAAGCAACAGAGAGTGGACTCACTGGTGACAGCATCTGCCTCTGGTAAACTCAGGGTACTCATGGTGGCACTTGGCATGATGGACAAGCTGGCGTGGACACTTCCATCCTGGCAGGTTGGCTGTGGAGAGAAGGAGGAGGGAAAGGAGCCTTCGTATTAAGAGGTTAGATCCACCTTTGTTTTCTCTCAGTAGAGCATTGACCTGAAATGCAGTTAAATTACTACCAAACTCAAATCTCCAGATTATTTTAACACCTTTTTTTAATCAATCCTTTTGAAAGAAAAAACTCAGAGCAACTAGAACAAAAGTCATATTGCGTTTGAACCTAAAATAAAGTCTTATGCTACCACATCAAAAAGTACTCCAATGTAGTGTCAGTCCCCAACCTTTTTTGTGTCATAAACTACCTTTATTTAGACAATTTCTTCAGCAACCAGCCATCACAGGATGTGTATCATGGATAGGATTAGTCACAACATTGGATTAGCAGAAGGCCTGAGCTTGTTTTCATGAAAAACAACGTGAAATAAAATACATATACCTGAAATAAATATCTGTGGAGTGTATTTTGACGTGATCACAAAACCAAAACTAAAAGACATTGGTAAGGGATCTATACCTTTTCAACAGCTGCTGTTACAATGACATCTAGGTATGAAGGTGGCTGAACGTCCCCAGTTAACACAGTCACCAATTAACACAGTCACCAATTAATATTTTAGGACAGAATTTTATCACAAAGCGTGGAGGAAGGTGTTCAAACACAGCCTGCAGATAGTAGTTAATGTGTTTCTTCTGTCCACTAGTAATGAGTCTGGGCTGAATTGATGTTTCTGTTAATTATTGATGACTTCTTTTTTAGAGCTGTTGTAAAATGGTCTCCTTGCACATCAGGTGGTTGTAAAAGGCCTGAGCAGAGCAACAACATCTAAGAATGCAGCAAGCTGAGAGTCTTCTACTGACGTAGTCACTAATTACATTTTAACATCAGTGCTTGAAGTCCAAGTGTACAGAAATATTGTTTAAAAGCAACATGTATGCAGAGCTGATAGGGTGTTTTCTGTCCATCAGTCATGTCTCTGCCTAAGCAGATCTTTCTACTGATTGTTGTTAACATGAGGTCAGCAGCAAGGCTTCACACTTTCGTTCATCAGATGGCCAGTGTGTTTCTGTTTTTCAAAAATGCACTGCAGACTTAGTCATTAAAAGGAATAGAAGAACATTTTAGTCAGGACATATTTGTCAAGAAAAGACACCAGAGCAGTAACTTGAATTAGCTTTGTTTGCAGAGGGAGCATTAATGCCAGCTGAAATTGATTAAGTCAGAAAATAGCATAAAAGAGGAGTTGGAGTGAAGGATGGTTGCAAAGCAGCTTGCAGCAGGAGCAGCGAAGAGTAGGCAGGCAAGAGAAGCTTGAGTAAGGCGGTCTGAGTGCATTTAGCTATTGGCAGCCTAGAGGAAACCAGCTGGCTGTCAGCAGTAGCGTGCGAGCATTGGATCATCTGTTTAACAATGGGATTCTGGTGTCATAGCAATCTCGACACAGTGTCCTGCCAGAGCTAACACTATGCTCCATTTCCTCTGTCTCTGTACGGTGTGGAACAAAATTATTCATTGTCTTGTACTTGTCTGCATTTCAGTGGTATAGTACCCGTGTGTTAGAGTATTCATAGCAGTTTGTTGGCTTTGCAGTTGAATGGATTTGTTATTTAATTTGTCTTTCCTAATAATCTGTGATTGAAAAAAATGTCCTTTTTTTCTTTTCCTTTTGCACCAGAAAACCTGTTAGCAACTGCATTGTTTCTGTTTCTCTCCTACCTGTTATCAAGTAAATACATACACACAGAAGGTGAACACAGTTGTCAGTGCATGTGCCTGGCTAGCTCATCCAGCAAGTGAGAATTCAGAGAGGACAACATGTAATAGTTGTGAAATTGTCCCTATTTTGTTGAATTTAGTCTTAGACTGACCGATGTGCTAGCAATAAACGTAAGGAAAAAGTACTTGAGTTATTTACTTTTAGTCTGTTACACAGCAACAGGACAAGTTTTAATGACAGTTATCTTTTAATTTGTTTGATTTCTCATTACAGTAACACTACACAACACGGCTCTCTACACGGCTTACCTTTTCCAAAGAGAAGCCAAGAACTGATTCACCATTCACAGATAAAAGCTTGTCTTCTGGTTTCATGCTGTCCTCCTACATGAGTCAAACACAATTTGGATTACAAATCAGCAAGATACTGTAAACAAATCATTAGCTACAGTTTATAATGCTTACTCTGCTTGTGTGTCCTTCCACTTCACACACACTCTGGGTCTCCACTCCACTCTCAGTGTGTCCCTCCACAAAGGCGATGTCATGTCCTCCCTCATCCTGTTATAAAACACATAGAAAAAGATTACAAACTGGACACCAGTGCAGAGGTGAAGCATTCAAACTGATGCACTAGTCGTGTTTACATAGCTTTGACAAGTGCTAAATAATAGACGAGCAGCAGCAACCAAAAACAGTCATTACTGTCTCCAATTATCTGCAGAAGCACTACTTGTCCCTACTTCAACTTCTGACCTCCAGTTCCTGAGAGAATTTTCTGCTTCTATTAACACTGTGTTGTCAGTTTAGGTATTAAGATTTTGAGCAAGTGCTTGTATTCAAAGACAGAACCAAAGTCTGTTAAAGGTGGTGATGCTGTTTCAGAATGGGATTTGAAATCCTATTCCAGTTGAGAATTGCAAACAACTCCCTCAAGGAATCAACATTGTCAGTATTTATGCTTAACAATTCCTTTATCAGTTCATTCTATGTTGTCCCGCATGTCTTGTAAATCAAGGGTGTCACACATTTGGAGGCAGTCAGCAGAAACAACAATAAAAAGGTCAAGTATGTAATCATGGCAGACGGGGCAGGAGTGGGCAAAATTGTGGCTTAACTTCAACAAAAAGATGCGTACTGCACAGTGTTTGGTGGCATGTGTTTGACATTTTTGCCACTGAAAAGCTGTTTAAGTGGCAAAAATGTGGTTTCTCTTTGCTTAAGACACGTTGATCTGTTTTGAATAGATCAAAATTAACCTGGAAATATACTTTCACCGAAATGTTGATGATTTCTCAACATTGGTCAACGTCAGCTAATATAGGTTGATGTGTGAATGAGACTTAAAGAACCAGAGTGATAAGTAGAATCATAATGGCATAGGTATCAATAAAATCTTTTCAATACCCATCCATATTGCTGTTTGGGTTGCAGTGGTAACAGCTAAGAGCCATGTTGTAGGTTAAGGCAGGGCAGAAAGGTAAAACAAATCTTATGGCCTGTGACTTGCGGGGAACCTAAAAATAAAAAAATAAAAAATCAGGTATTTCATTTGTATTTAATTATTATTTTTTCAGCACTGTGGTAGACGTTCCTCATTCTGTGCTAGTAAAACAAAACCTGTGTCTTTGTCTAGCGGCAAAACAGTAAGCTCAAGAAGCCAGAACAGTGCTTACATCACAGATTTTGTCATTTTCATAGCTGAAAGAAAACTGTATGTTTTACTTCACTTTTTGCGGTGTTTTTACGTCTTAATATTTTGTGTGCATGTACAGAGTGACAATGAAGTGTTCTATTAACTTATAGTTTTACTCGTGCATAAAGTGGTTATCTAATACCATAAAACAGCAGTTTTCTAAGCTTTTTGCATCATGAAGATTTGGTTATGTCTTTGTCAGTGGGGCCCAATTTGAGTTTCGTGGGGCCAACAATTTTTAGCAGCACCCTTGTGAATACTTACAGGAACTATTATTATTAGGGTACAAGTGTTTTTTGTTTATTTCAAATTATTACTTTAATAATGAACAAATTTTTGCATCGCAACATGTTACATAATTTCCTCTTTCTTTATTCTTTATCTTCCTTTTAAACAGCTCTTCTTTCACTTCTTTAACTATTTCCCTCACTCTTTTTTCTCTTGCTCTCAGTCTGTCAGACTTCACTGCTCCTATTTACCCCTTTTCTCTTCCTCTGTCATCCCCAATTGAATTTTTTGAAGACACTCCCTCATTGTGGCTTGACTCCCAATTTTCACCCTATTATTCTCTTTATTTTGGCATTCTGAGGTGTATTTGGAGGGTCCCAGATGTCTCACCTTCAGCTTTATGATGTGATTTTCATGTTTTGAAGTGTCCTCATCAGCATAGGCAGCAGTTGTTGCGAGCTGTGAATAAAAAAGTATAGAAGTATGTACAGCTAGAATTGAGGAAGCACAGTACTGAATGTTGGAGCCTCTGTATCAGTTTGTGGGTTTTGGTTGTCTTAGGAGTGACACAATGGCCCTTGAGAGACCTCCAGGACCACACAAGGAGTCTTTCGGGAGAGAATACAGAATAAAAACTACATTTATAAGAGTGAAAACTTTGTGGTTGTAGTTTGTGTGTAGGATTAAACAATTCTGATACAGTTTTGCCCTCTATAGCCTGTGTCTCCATTGTAGTATTTTTGTATGTTTGTGCATGCGTGTGGCCACAAACAAAGTGGTACCTCAGTGTTTGGCTCCGCTGTGTCTCCCTCGTGCTCCCTCACCGGTCCCACAGCCATCTGGTTCAGCGCCTCGGTGTTCCTGTTGCAAAGAGTCATAACTCAAATAAATGGCTGCTCCTCTGCCTCCTGACAGTGGAAACGATTTACGTTTGTTGATCACAGTGTGCTTTGCGGGGTCAGGATGTAAGTAAGGGGGAAGGTTAAGTGGTGTGATCCTGACAGAGACTGTTTAGGGAGAGGTCAAAGGTCAGTTATGTTGATACAGTAAGTCATCTGCAAAGACTAACCTAAACTGCATAACTGGCTCTGTGCAGTTCAAACTCTGATTTGTACTCTGTGTGCGTTTTCTTTGGCACTAATCATGAATGATTTGTTGTTTTGCACTATTACCCAAAGTTATGAGGACATTTACGAGTGGACCAGAATGTTTTGGTTAAGTCTTTTCTAAAATGCTGTTTGCTAAAATATATCTATGGTCTTGTAGACTGCAAAACTACGAAGGAGGATTAGGGCCATGTTAAAAAAAAAAAAAAGAAGTAAAGTTACGAGAATAAAGTCGTAAAGTTACGAGAAAAAAGACATTGAGAAGGCTATTTGTCAAAACTTTAGATCAATATAAGCACACCTTAATCAAGAAGACGCTCTCATTTAATCCTCTTTCGTAGGCGGATGGCTGCTCTTCTAGTACAACCTTTCAGAATAAAGTTTGTTTTCTAGCTGAATTTAAATAGATTTATGACTTTACTCTCATAATTTTATGAGATTTGTTCTCATAACTTTTCGACTTTAATAGATTATTCTTGTAGCTTTATAACTTTATTCCCGTAACTTTGCTTTTTTTGAACATACTTTTTTTAACTTTATGAGATTATTCTCGTAACTTTTACGACCTTATTCTCATAACTTTACTCTTTTTTTTATGTACTTTTTTTTTTTTGGCCCTAATCCTCCGTCCTACAAAACTGACTTGCCCTTTGGGATAAATAAAGTTGTCTGAATCTAAATTGCGTTGTGGACCAAAGAAATGCTTTCTGATTGTCGGGTGTTCTTCTAGGAAAAAAACACAAAAACACAAGTGAACAAAGACAAATTGACTCCAGCCTTGCTGTGACTGCTACAGATCAACTCAATTTGACAGTTATGATATTGGCTCCAGACATAATCATTCCTATTAACTGTATTTAAACCTGGGGAAGGGAAATGATACAGTTTGAAAATGAGGCACAACTACAGCTCACCAAAATGTTGTGCCTGAGTCTTTGAGGACGCCTGTCAAATCAGTCTGATTCAGTGTGCATGTTAATCCTCCCAGGCCATGACCAGAATAGCTTCAAAGATACATGGGTATGTTTTGGGCCTTTCCCACTGTGTGATATCAGCTGGACTCAGATAAACGTTATTAGGTTGTTTTGGTTTTCCATTAGGGACCATACCTTGTATCTGGTGCAGTATACCCCCAGCAGGGCTCCAAGTGAGCTGAGCCAGAACAAAATATGACATGGAGATTCTGCTGACCTCTGAATGGTCAGAGTATCACCACAAGTCAGGGGTATTGGCACTGTTCTCAGCTCAGGGATGCTTTAAGACTTCCCAAACTTTCATCTGCTTTCATAAGTATGTTGTTTTACTGCTTGCAACTGTCTTTGGAACAAAATACATCCCCTCATTGTGACAAAAAGCCACAAAAGGGCTGGTGGTTCATAGCCTCTGTTTCCACCTTTAGCCCAATTCATGCTGCCATTTCAAACTTTGATATTTACGCATTGCATCCATTCTGAATATCACAGAGGCGGAAATCGGGGGCAATTGACCTCCAATCTGCTCCATCTCTACAGGTAGTATTAGAGGCGTTACATTGGTGAGAAGGGGGAACTCCAACTCAGCAGAGGACAAGAGCGCTGTGAGTGAGAGTCACTGTCTTTGTGTGCATGGGGAGCATGCTCCATGCTGCAGGTACCTAAGTTATACAGCAATGTGAATTAACACGCAACAGAATTAATGTGACTGTCTTGAGGTGTACTGATGGAGCTTCGTTGCAATGCTTTTATAGAAAGGCACTGTGAAAAAGGCTTTTGTTGTCTACTTTAAAGAGGTACTGGGAAGGTCTATACTGTAATGGAAAACAAAGCGGGTAGTACCCAAAGTGTAGGATCGAGCAGAGTTGAGTAGATACTACAAATGGAAAAGCACCATTAATGCTCTTGGACACTGTCATTGGTCATGGGAGCTGTTTGGTTCATGCTATCAAGGAAAACAAATCACACCAGGGTCCAAGAAAAAACTCAATGGCAGGTAAAAACAGACCATTTAAAGCCACCCTATTTTGCTCTATACCAGGGTTTGATTGATGGTTTTCACACCAGCTAAAAGAGTCATGTTCTCTGTAACTGAACCAAACACTTTAGGTTTGAAGACTAGCAAGTATAAGAAAATATCCCCCCAAAATATCTCTTATTCCTTTAGATTATCACCCTGATGTACTAAAGTAGCCATGTAGAGATTTTCAATTCTAAATGTTTTGGATTGTAGTTGAAAAGGACTCACCAGAAATCACCAGTGTACAAAAATACTACCTTTAAAATAACTTATATACATATTACCTTTAACATAACATGTAGAAAACTTGTTGTAAACATAGTGTGTAAACCTTTGCATTGAGCAAACTTAAATTTTATGCCTTTTTTTTTTATAAATTCTGAGAAGATTACATGGCATACTGAGAAAAGCTGCGGTGATTTTGTGATTTCAAATCAAATATATCTTTTTCTATATTTACATACAATATGTATATACTAATTGGAAATGTGCTGTAAAAGGATCCCTCCATTTGAAGTGCAATACTTCACAAACAAATGCATAATTTTGTTATAATACAATAGCGCCCTCTGTTGGATTTATAACAGAATTACAGTTTGACATGGATCTCTTCAAGTTTGGACTTTAAGCCTTGTCTGAAAAAGGAGAAGGATTTTCGTTCATGGAAACCTTGATGGAGGGATAAAAGCATTGATCTACCTGACAAAGATGATTTTGACTTTGGACGGGGAGCTCTTGATGATGGATGAGGCGTTCTGATGACTGTGGCCGTAGAGTATTTGTCCATTAATCTAAAAAGACAGCAAATGTAACATGAATCATTTAGCAAGAACAGTAAAAAATCAATTAAGAAAAAAACATAAAGTCATATTTAAGTTTTTAATCCTGGTTTAGTTAAAAAAAACCTGATTACTAATTAAATATTTATTTAACAAGAAAAATATCATTCACCATTGTAATGTTAATTTCTGAACGTATTGCCTAGCTCTAAATTAACAACATCACTTCATACTCACCTCCAGCAACTCATCCCCTATAACCATCCGCCCATCTCTGCCGGCTGCTCCGCTGGGGTCTATTCCCACCACAAACACACTCATGCGTGATCGGTCCCTGTTCCCAGCCAGACTGAGGCCCAGGCCCGTCTTGCCTTTCTCCAACTCGATCATGTGTAGGACACCAGGGAGGCTGCTGTAGCGCTGGAGTATTTTCTCTGAAAGAAGGTGACATAAGTCCTTTATGTCATGTTGTTACAGAAACAAAGGGGCAGCGAGAAGTTCAAGTTGGATTTAGAAGGAATTGTTAGAGTGAAAAAGTAAACGGCAAAAGTTTCAAAGTCTCTGTGCCAGCTACAGGGCTGGAGGCATTCAGGTTTTTATTTTAGGTTACACATCTATCCACGTCATAATATCTTAAGAATGCTTTAAAGCACTTTTTCTCTAATTTTGCCAGATTGTCTACTCTGTCCAATGGATAACCTGATCAGACTAAGGCAGTTCAAGGTCAGAGGTTAAAATCATTATGCCTCATGTTAATTACGTGCTTGTAAATGTCTTTCTAAAGAATACATCGAGGGATTTTCTTTAAACTTTTACAAAAAAGTGTGGTCTGAGTTGAGGGTACACTGTATTTATCTTAAAAGGAACAAGGGATGCATGATATTATTAGAAAATATCGGTATCTGCAGATAATTGCCCCAAAAAATTATTGGTATCAGCACATTTGAACAATTTTGCCAATATTTACAGCAAATATCTTCGCCACACATGTAAGCCATTATATACTCCAGATACTGGCTGTAATATTGTCAGAATACACAGGGGCACCATAATGGTTTAATTTTTTATTATTAAATGACCCTATTATGAATCAAAAGACTCATTTATTGAAGTAAAAATTGTGATAGAGGTGACAGAGCAGCACTTTGAGGAAGGAATAAAGTTTGCAGCATTAAAACCTCTCTCTCTCTCTCTTTTTGGCTCGAGCACCAATCTAAAACATCTTGTTTCCCCTGCCCCCCAAAGGAACTTACCAGTGTGACATCCTACCATTGATTTGTTGTCAGTTTAAGCCCACTGGCTCACAGTACCAAGCCCACTACAGAGTATAGTCATTACAATGAATGCAGAGCTGTTGACGACACGACGCAGAGCAGCTCTTCACTGACCAATTACCTCAGAGTTGACCTGTAAACACATCAGAACCCACGTGGAGAAGGGAGCCTTAAAGGAGCAAGAGGAAGGTCTAACAGAGCATCTAAGACAGACTGAGAACACAGCACAATCAGCGGTACTATACGTAACAACTATATGCTTTTGACCTGATTTAAGGCAAAATAAGACCTCTTTAAAAACTGTTTGATGTAAGAGGACCATATCAGACCAAAACAACTCAAATTAAACAAAGATGCAATCATGTTTTTCGTTATGTTCCCTTTTTCTCTGCTGCAAATGACATGCAGGCCTCATTGTGCCCGAAGCAGTGTGAGTGCAGGCCAGCTGGGGACTGAGTCAAGGGGATGGTTGTGCTTCCTCACTGGCCCTTGTGTGAATGCACCCTTACGGTTATCTCTTTGTCTCAGTCCTGTCTCTATTGTCTCCCCCTCTTTCTCCCTCCTCTCCCCTGTCTCTGTCTCTCTTTCCCTTCTCTCTTGTCTCTGGTGTGTTAGATAGCCACTGTTCATACCGACCGACTCCTGTTGTTCTGGGCTCCCTGCCACTGTTGAACCATCAGTCCTGCTCTAATCTCCACAACTCACCTCCCTGGGCCCAACCTCATCAATCTTATCCCCGCAGGATGGGCACACACAGTCACACACACACACGCGCTCACACAGAGTCCCAGGTGTTTGGAGGCTGGATGTCTGTCCTTTATGCTGGCTGCCTGAGCAGAGTGAAACTGACCGCTGTCCTTGAAGTGATCAGTTTGTCCTAGAGTTGACTTCACAGTGTTTAAAGAATGTTTATAGCTACATTTGGACAGAGAGTCCTTCAGAGGTACAACGTTAGTCCTTTATAGCAGAGTCTGGATGGTTTTTGAGCAGGTCATGAAGAAAATATGAAACTTGGAGGACCTCTAGTGGCTGCTGGCTGAAATAGCATGATAAGCAACCACAATGGTACTCTGCACTTCCTGAACTCAAAGGAATAATATGAAAAATTTCACCCTGAAACGTCAGCCTCATATGTGTGCTGAAATCTATGTGATATCTGAAACCTCAGGTTACAAATGGAGGTAGTCTGGTAAGCA
Source organism: Cetoscarus ocellatus (assembly GCA_037902135.1). Classification (NCBI taxonomy): domain Eukaryota; kingdom Metazoa; phylum Chordata; class Actinopteri; order Labriformes; family Labridae; genus Cetoscarus; species Cetoscarus ocellatus. Next base: position 582,114 of record JBAMNC010000845.1, on the reverse strand, counting down.
TTCAAATGAATTGGGTTTAATTTGTATACTTATTATATACCACACACTTTAACATCCTTACACCAATAATTATAACCTATAGAAGCCCATCATGATGCAAAATTAAGCAAACAAGAGTGGTTTATTTCATCCTGCCAGGGTTAGGTTTTGTTTGAGGGTTTTTTTTTTTGCTGCACCGGTGCTGTCTTATTACCTCCGCCAAGGAGGTTATGTTTTTGCCGGCGTATGCTTTTTAGCAAGATTATGCAAAAACTGCTGGACGGATTTTGCTGAAATTTTCAAGAGATGTTGGTAATGGCCCAACATAAAAATGATTAGACTTTGGTAGTGATCCAGATAAGTACCATTAGCGAACAATCTGTTTTGTTCAATAACTGTCTAACTAATAATGATATCAACATGATCTGAGTGCTAGGTGTTGGTTTTCAGGTTCAAGGAATCATAATTTGATGGTAACTTTACCATGGAGCTAGTGCTTATAGATGTAACAGCAGTATGTGAGCTATCTTGTCAGAGGTTTGTGCTCTCCAAGTGCTTTTTTAGTTGATTTAAAATGATGCTGGTGCTGCACAGATAAATTCATCAGCAAGTCGCTGGTGTTACCACTTACTGAAAGTTGTGCAGTAAGCCACATCAAAAATGAAGACATCATTTTAAGCACTTCCACCCTGTGCCTGCCATGATTTATTTTATTTCTTTGCTGTCATATCTGCAGAGTGCCTCTGAAGACAGCATGACTTCCTAGATTTGCAAAGCTTGCAGAACAAATAGGAAAGAATTAAGAAGCAAAAAGACCAAAGATGTCGATTCTCAACTTGTTTTGGATTCCTATTCCTAGTTTCATGGCAAAATGAAGGAGAAAAGCTGTTAAAAAGCACGGCTAATCTTTACTCTCATGGTCATTTGCCCCTGTTCATTTGTATATGGCATACCAGGAAGCAGGCAAGTTATGACTGCAGGTTATTGAAGCGATACTGTGAATACATTGTGTGTCAACTTAGTGTCTGAATGACATAAAGAGATGTTAATCAACGTGAATATTGAATAAACTGGGCCATGAGAAGCAGGATGTATACCAGGAGCAGTAAATCTGCTTTAGAGAATACTGATTTTCAACTCTCAGTGCATGAACAAATGTTCTCTGTCTTTGAACTATGCTCATTTTGTTTTTTAGCTCAAAACTTGAAAATTGAACCATTTATCAAAAATATAGGGTCATAAAATGAAGGCAGTGAGCCACCACCCGAGCCATGATTCTCCCCCAACTTCTGACTTCTCTCATTACTGTTTTGATGGAGAGACCCCTAGCAGCAGGGTACTGACTTACATACTGTGTATTTTAAGCCTAATTCATGCCACAATGAAATAAACACAGTAAACATGGAAAAGGTGAACTTTAGAAGTGGAATACTCACTCCAGCTGTATCCAAACTCATCCTCCTCCTCCACCTCGTTGTCCTCCTCCGCCTCGGCAGAAACAGGTCTGCCAGGAATCTCCGTCAGCGTGTCCGTATCGGTCTCTCCCACATGGGGCACCACTGGCAGAGGGAGGACGGTGCTAGTGGGAGCCGCCTTTGCTGCTTCACGCTTCACAGGCTGTCACGCCAAGGATAGAGTCAGGAAAAAAAAGTTTATCAGTGAAGTAAGGTTAAACATGAAAGGCTTGGTCTCTACTCAGGTTTAAATCAGCTTGGTGAAGACAGGAGGCATGTGAGAGCTGTTTATGTAATTACCCGATGCTTTTTGCTGTACTCACATGAACAGCTTCAACAATCCGAGCAAGACTCAAATCAGAAAGAGCCTTAGAAGCCTACTTTAGCTACTGCTTTGAGTTATAACGGGATAATCATAGGATTATTTCACTCATCACTAATTCAATATTAGTATCTAAGAAATGAATCGATTACATTATCAGTCTTACAACAACGTATGAACACCTTTAAAGTTTGTCAACCACTGGCATATTTCTGTTGTTTTGCAAAAGGAAAAGAGGAAAAGCAAAAGCAAAACAGGTTCTGATTTAATAAAATCAGACAAAGGCAGGAGATGTTAGGACACGTACAAGTGTATGCACATATAGCAGGTTAGAATATATCACATACATGAACTGTAGTGTGATATATCAACACAGCTGCGACATACACAGAAATAGGAAATTGGAAAGCACAACACTGAGACCCACAAACCTTAAACGGGGTAGGTGTGAAAGGGTTAGTTGGGGAGAGGCGGAGGACAAGTCTACTGTGACTGTCAGCCTCCTACAGAGAAGAGACAACAACTTTGAGAACAACATATTTGTGACACCAATCTACAGCTTAGGAGGTGAACAGTTCTGCTGTGGAATTAAAAATCCCATTAATTTCTTCTATGGTGGATTTTGAAATCAGCCATGATGTTGATGAAACACTCACTAGCTGCCCCAGTTGGACATGCAGTTTTAAAAATTTAGAATTTATCTCAGCCTTAAAGCCTCTGGGAACATGACTTGAAATTCTTGGAATTTTAATAGAAAATCAAAGTTCAATGCTTCATTGAGGATCCTTGAACATTTGAGAGAGAAAACCATTTCCACGTATTAGAAAATCTTGTTCTTAAACAGCTTATTTTACAGTAAAGATGAATTCTCAGAACTGTGTGGGCATGTTTGCAATAGAGTTGTTTAAGGATAAGTTATTTTTGTAGGCAAATGCAGATTCAGATCACAACTGAAATCTAACCATGTCTTCTTTGTGCCATGGCTAACATTCCCTGAAAATGTCATCAAAATCTGTCCATAATGTTTGGAGTTTTCCTGTTCACAAACTAAACAAACAAACCTAACCTCCTTGGGGGAGGTAATAAAGTCATATTGGGGTGAGGGTATGGCAACGTGGTTGCACTGATCATACACTATATTGCCAAAAGTATTCGCTCACCTGCCTTGACTCACATATGAACTTAAGTGACATCCCATTCCTAATCCATAGGGTCCGATATGACGTCGGTCCACCCTTTGCAGCTATAACAGCTTCAACTCTTCTGGGAAGGCTGTCCACAAGGTTTAGGAGTGTGTTTATGGGAATTTTTGACCATTCTTTCAGAAGCGCATTTGTGAGTTCACACACTGATGTTGGACGAGAAGGCCTGGCTCCCAGTCTCCGCTCTAATTCATTCCAAAGATTTTCTATTGGGTTGAGGTCAGGACTCTGTGCAGGCCAGTCAAGTTCATCCACACCAGACTCTGTCATCCATGTCTTTATGGACCTTGCTTTGTGCACTGGTACACAGTCATGTTGGAAGAGGAAGGGGCCAGCTCCAAACTGTTCCCAAAAGTTGGGAGCATGGAATAGTCCAAAATGTCTTGGTATGCTGAAGCCTTCAGAGTTCCTTTCACTGGATCTAAGGGGCCAAGCCCAGCTCCTGAAAAACGACCCCACACCATAATCCCCCCTCCACCAAACTTTACACTTGGCACAATGCAGTCCGACAAGTATCGTTCTCCTGGCAACCGCCAAACCCAGACTTGTCCATCAGATTGCCAGATGGAGAAGTGCGATCCGTCACTCCAGAAAACGCGTGCTTTACACCGCTGCATCCGACGCTTTGCATTGCACTTGGTGATGTATGGCTTGGATGCAGCTGCTCGGCCATGGAAACCCATTCCATGAAGATCTCTGCGCACTGTTCTTGAGCTAATCTGAAGGCCACATGAAGTTTGGAGGTCTGTAGCGATTGACTCTGCAGAAAGTTGGTGACCTCTTCGCACTATGTGCCTCAGCATCTGCTGACCCCACTCCGTCAGTTTACGTGGCCTACCACGTCGTGGCTGAGTTGCTGTCGTTGCCAAACACTTCCACGTTCTTATAATACAGCTGACAGTTGACTGTGGAATATTTAGGAGCGAGGAAATTTCACGACTGGATTTGTTGCACAGGTGGCATCCTATCACAGTTCCACGCTGGAATTCGCTGAGCTCCTGAGAGAGACCCATTCTTTCACAAATGTTTGTAAAAGCAGTCTGCATGCCTAGGTGCTTGATTTTATACACCTGTGGTCATGGAAGTGTTTGGAACACCTGATTCTGATTATTTCGAAGGGTGAGCAAATACTTTTGGCAATATAGTGTATATTGAGTCTTTTCTCTTGTGGCGGCCCATGTTCAGTTCCAATCTGAGGTCCATTTGCTGCGTGTCTATACACTACTCTCCTTTCCTGCGTAGATTTTGAAGGATTGAAAGGCTATGCAGTGAAGCACCATGCATCGTGGCACTCCTGGAATAAATAATGTACATTTTGTCTTTTTCTTTGCTTATTAGTCCTGTTTTTGTGCCTGAATAAATAATCAAAGTCATGAGAATTTGGTAAGCCAGTTCACTTTGTTTCAATATTTAAAGAACTAATATTTAGGCCACTTTAATTGTCAATTAAGACTTTAAATAGGAAATTTACTTAACCCTTTGACTGGCATTGTAACCGTGCGGTTGACTTTTTGCTGCATTACCACTGTATTTAAAATTTTGAAACCCACCTCTGTCTGTTTTTCCTTATTCACCTCTCTGAATAGTGTTTGTAACACCAATATGTATTCACTGGGGGGGCGCTGCTGTACGTAAATATAATTGTTTGAAAACTAGAAAAAATTCGAAGTGAATCGTTGCTGCATAGCTTCTCAGAAATCTAACAGTAAGAGCATACATCAGAGTAAGAAAAATCTTTTCACATATTTCCAGATCCTCTAACAATTTTTTTATTTTTTATATAACCTTTATTTAACCAGGAAAATAAACTCATTGAGATTAAAAATCTCTTTTTCAGGAGTGTCCTGGCCAAGATGGGCAGCAGCACAATTAACAAAGTTAATTAACAATCATAATTTAGTTGAAGGAAATAAATTTGATGACAAAAAAATGTATCTATGGTTCCTCAGAAAACTGGGTCATCAGCTAAATATCTAAATGTTGCTCTCTATGATGTTTTCATATGAAAAAACAAAAAAATTGTTGCAGAAATGAAAGAAATCAATTCATGCCCAGTATAATCCTTAACAGGCAAGCCAACCAGTAGGCTGATCAACATATCTGTTTCCCGATTGGGTAATCTGAAAAATAAAACCTGAAATGTTGCCTAATGAAGAGGAAGGAACATCATTTTACCAACAAATAATTAGTTGCAAAGGCATTTCTTAGTTTGGAAGTCACAGGGTTAAAGAGCCAAAAACTGTCAAAAAGGTGTGCTGTTGACTCCTTCTCTATGTATACAAGGGCTCGGGGCAATATACCTTCAATAAAAAAAGAGAAAAGTTGAACAATCTGATCTAAAACTGCTGCTCTCAAACATTCTGATATATCAAACTTTGTTAAATTGAAGTGGGGACATTTTCAATGACAATAATTGTAAAACACAGCAAGAGGTTGTCATTGGACGATAACTGGAAACACAAACCTTGTCCTTGTCCCTTATCACAGCTGCGGCTCTCTCCTCGCTGGAGTCTGTGGTTGATGGCTGCTTCAAAAATTACAGATCATAATATTACAAAATTAACAGTGGAAAAGTCTTCACCGTATTGTGCCATAAAGCAGAAGCATTATTAAAAAGTTTGCCCATAGTTTAAAGTGTTCTGAAAGACAAAACTGGTCTCATGCACCATATGCTGGCAGAAGAAAAACCATCTGCTTCTAAATGTTACTAAAACAAAGAAGAAAAATCTTTATTTCTTTCATAGAGAAAAAAGATGTTCAAATGTTTTCTTACACTAACTTGAAGTAGAAGCCAGCAAAAGAACTGAGCGCACATATGCCATCAAACTTGCCAAAAAACATTGATGTGTTGTGTGCAAAGCTTATCCAGCTCACATGCCTGTCCAAGTTTTACAATCAAATCCAATGACAGAGCTTGAAGTTTTGCCGAAATGTTTGGCTTTCAGAAACACAATATTGCAGGATATAGATCTGCATCTAATAGTTTGTGTGTTAAATGTTTTCTTTACATTGGCAGGGAGTCACTTGGGGCAGCAATTGAGGGATAATTGGGGAAAATGGGCTGTCAAAGCTGTGGAAACAAGGGAAATAAAATGCACTTAAAGTAAAAGCCTGTGCTATTATTCGACTTCCTGCGTCAGGCAACAAAAGGATAGAAAAGTGAGGGGGAGACTAATAGCTTTAAGGGAAAAGATGTGGATTAAAACAGGTAAACACATCTCTGGAAGACAGAAATAGAAGTTTAAAGTTCACACAGTTTAAACACAAAGTTTTTAAGTCAGGCAGAAGATGCAAAGCAGGCAGACAGACAACAGGGCATTTTTCTAACCTGAGGGAGAGCAGGAGCTAAGTAGGTTTGATTAGTGCAGCGAAGGCTCGACCCACAGTGGCTATTAAGCTTCAGAAAGGGCAGGGGCGGCTTCTAAAAGCAACACACAAGAGGACCAACAAGCTGACAACATGACGAATATTTAATATGATGGCTGAGACTTTACGTCAAAATTGAATCAGAGGCCATCTGGGAGAAAGCAAAAAAAGAAGAAAGAGGGGTGAGAGTGTGGAGGCAGCGGCACCTCAGGTTTTATTTAAATGAGTAGCCATTAAAGCGAGCTGCTTCCTGGAGGACGGCCGTTTTCCTCCACATCAAAAAATCAGAGCAAAGGCTCTGTCTCTGAAACGCTTTAACAAAATGTTTCAAAGAATCCTGCAGGCTGACTGAGGATTATTCACCGCTTACAAGAGAGGGATTGGAAACTTGAAGGGAAACAGCAAGGTTATGCTATTATACTCTCTGGGTGGGCCGCAAAGGCTGCATTTAAAAACCGCATAACTGACCTGCCTTTAGCCCTGAAAGATACCAGCCCGTCAAAATCACACTCTTTGAGCTATGGACTTTATTGTTACACGTTAGTAGAGCATTTACTCAGTTAAAGCCATTTCAGACACTGGTAAGAATCATAAACATAATTGCGTTTTTAAAAAAATCCAAGATTACCATATTGTTAACTATTTTATATCACAATTTTAAAGCTACATTTCAACTGTTTTAACTCGTACCTCACTGCATCACTGCATTAGTGGTGCCGCCGTACATCTGACAGCTTTTCGGTAAAAGTACATTCCCTGGATCAATTTTTGTGTTTAACGCAGGCTGATGTATCTAAAGCAGAGAGAGTCATGCTAGTGGAGTCTTGACAGCCCCCTGACTAATGTAGATTGGTTTTAAAAGTTCGCCACTATAGATGTTATGAATGGTTAGCTCGCTCAACTGAGGGAACTCTGGCCTAACAGAGCTTGGTGCTGCTGAACGTTGCACAAACATATTGCGATGTCACTCAATGAATGGCACATAAGGTGGACATATCTGCTATTTTACTTCAGCTGGTCTTAGTATTCCAACACCGTGCCTAGAGGACTGAAGAGGACTGTCCTCAAGGGGGCGCCTCAAGTCACACAGGAGTCCAGTTCAGAGGAGGAAGCAGCTGGAGCCAACAGGGAGGAATGTAGCTGTAACTGAGGGTAACTAAAATAAGAAGAGGCCAAATCTTACCTGTGTTTACAAGCATGTTGTATTAAATATTGGAAATTTTTAAGAATGTGTAAAAATTTCAACCTCTGAAGAATATCAGTGTTCCCCAATTGACATTAACTTAGTTCTGTATGGCCTAACTTAACTAGACTTGATGCTTTCCTCTATGTGGGCAAAAGTCTCCCAAAACAGCAGTGTGTGAATGTGGTTAAACTGCTATTAAGTAACAAAAGAGGAAGAATGCAAGGCTCAACCAAGCGGCTACCTCCAGGGCTGAAACAGGAGGCTGTAGTTCCTCGAGTGTCCACTTGGGGCTGGCTGTAGGAACGCTATAGGTCACATGATTGTGTACAATAAATGGATGTTTTTCACAGCCTAATTCAACATCTTTACAGCCTGGTAAAAAAAACATTTTTGGTCTAAAACTGTAATTATATATGCTCTCACTGTAAAGGGGCAGATTTTTAATAACCCACCTGCTTTTATTTATTTTTTTAGCATTTCTGGTTTTGGAAATTAGGGACATAGTTGACATGGCTACAAGTCCGCCTCAGGGTGCTATTGGTCAAACAGTCCCGCCTCAATAAAGCCGATCCAATATTAGAAAAGTCCATCCATAACACACACCACTTTCACCACTTTTGACCAAAGCTAAGGACAAAACAAGCACAACATGGTATATCAATATACTAATCTTAATTATCTTGTTTCCATAATTGTGGAAAGCCTTGTCTGTAATTGAAACTGAAACTATGAATTTCCCAGCCCTACAAAAAAGTAATGCTAGATATGTTAGCATGATAAAGGAAATTTCTATTATGTATTAGCATCATGCTAACAAACTGATGTACCTCTTTCAATCTTTAAATGTCTTTAAAAGTTTGCCAATTACTTTAAAAGAGTTATTTCCTTGTAATGCACATCTCTACCTTTAATATCAACTACATTTCTGTAATCCTTGTGATTAAATTATATGAAGAACGTAGTCTGGATGTCCTTGGTTTATAAAATCACCCTTTCATAACAGCCGTTTTATGTGTAAATAGAATTCACCCCTTTAATTAAAAAAATCACAGCGTGTTCTGTTTTAAGGTTTTATCACGCTGTTCAAAAAATTAATGAGAAGTCAGAAAATCAAAACACTTCACTTCTTTTTCTCCCAGAAAGCCTCTCCAATCCTCATTCGTCTATTTCCATTCAAACTAAGAGCAAATCAAAGTCAAGAAAAAGAGACTCTGTGATAGCTAACAGAGTGAGAGACTAACAGAGGGAGAGGAGGCAGGGGAGATAACGAAACACAGATTAGCTGTGATGGATAGCTGATGCAATAGAAGAGAGAGAAACAAAAATGAAAGAGACAGATTACCTGACTTGTGGCATGTGGCATGCACGTTAAAGTGGCGGTGTGTTTCTTAGCAGCAGGTGATGGAGCTGGACTATGTATTGACAAAGGCTGAGGAAGCAGTGTGGAGGAACAGAGATGTAGATTTGAGGCAACTCAAAATGTAAAGACATAAATAAAAATTAAACACTGAGGAACATTAATTATCAAGGCATTACAAAGAGGAGGATTGAAAGTATTTTGGAGATCACTTGAGACTAAAAACAGCTAGCTTGACTTCCTGGGTTTGTGCTAACGCTTTATTTCCTATTAACCTAATACGAGGTAAAAGCATAGAAGAACGAATCCCAGAGCATGTAGCACTTGTTTCCAGTTTTAAAAAGACTGTATGTACTATGTATTGTAGCATAATTACTGTGACACTAGAAACAATCTGTTAAATCATACATTCACTCCAGGCTGTCTTTAGTTAGCTTCCATACAATAAAAATAAATAAGAAATAGGGCAGAGAATCAAAACCAAATCCAGTTGGGAATCAATCAAATCTTCCCAAATGAAGTGATATCATTTGTCTTTGTTGCTTAATTTTCCAAAATATGATGCTAACTGCACATTTGTGTCTGTGTAATTTTAAGCAAGGGTGAAAACACCAGACACATGATAAAAAATTCAGCTATGCAGCACAGAAATTAAATATCATCAGCCTGTTGCACCAGGTATGCATGAGTTCTATGTTAAGTTGTCAAGGCAACACTAAAGCCTACGTGAGTTTGAACTAAGGTTGTGTGTTTATTCAGCTGCGCCACAGAGAAGTAAGATTTATCTAAACTGTATTATGTTCAAACCAAGCAAAATATCGTTGCAGATGTTTCAACTTCATCTGTCTGATCAGTAAAAAGCATTGTTGCTGTTTTTTTCACAGCGCAGCCTCTGAATTTAGAGGCAAATGGAGTGCATCTTACCTCGATACAGACTAACTGCTGGAAATAACCTAGCGTAACTCTCATTAATCGACATACTGTATATCATCAAAAATGTCTTCATTTGTGCTAAAGCTGTTGTGCTTTGTCATCTGTATGTTCCTTTCTGTGTGTCAAAGCACTTTGTAAACTGTTGTTTTTAAAAAATGCTATACAAATAAAGTTACTGTTATTATTTTATCATTATTATTATCATTATTATCATTATTATTATTATTATTATTATTATTATTATTATTATTATTATTGCAATGTAGCCATTTGAGACATGATTTTTTTGCATATTAAGCATTCCAGTCAAGATGCTAAAACTATCGATACCCCTTTAATCATAGCCACAAATCTTGCAAATATGAAACAGCTTCGGCATTTATTTGTGTCAGTCCAATATGCATGTTGCTTGATGGTTTTTTCTGCCTTTGTGTCAATGCTTAACACATTATAACATTAGCATTTAGATAAAGCACATTGCGCATATAATATAATATCCCATAATGCTAATCAGTTACTCCAGTAAGGCATATTGTACATCTTACCCCATTCAACATATTTAAATGTGCATCAATTGGCAGTTTACAACAACTTACTTTAACTTATGTCTGTCTTTTAAGCTTTGCACATCTCAGCAACCCCATTTTCCTATGCACAAATCCAGCAAATATAGAGAAACGTAAAAAAAAATGTTATTGTTTTTGTTAGAAATTTACTCTATTTGTGGCTCTTGATTGCTTGAATATTAAGCTTATAATTTGGCTAGCAATCTATAAAGGTCAACGTAAACTGGAATATTTCCCAAAATGGTTAAAAGATTAACTCAGTACTAACCCTTTTATGTCTTGCCAATATTAAATAGCACAAATTTGTCATTAAGTAGCCATTTAGCCATTTCAACAAGCTGTCTTTGGCATGCTCACAAGGTCTTTCCAGCAACCTCATTATTTTGATACAAATCCAACAGACATGAAGCAACAAAAGCGTTCATCTTTACTCCATCTATCAAATATTAACTCTGCTTGTAGCTCTGTTCTGGGTTTAACAACAGCTCAGTGTAATATGTGACTGCTAAATTAAGCAAATAGCTGCTAAACACTTTGCTGTTCTTTCCAGGTAGCTAAATTTGTCCGCCTGCTGTTTGTTGCCAGGAACATAGCTTTCCTAAGATTGTGAGGCTTAATTGTTCTCTCTAAAATGCTGGCTGTAGCTGGAAACAGTACTATTGTAGTAATGAGAGTGTGTGTAAATACTGAGTCAGAACAGTGGAGCAGGATTTCTTATTTTGCAGTCGTGAATTCTTGCCCCTCCTCCTGTCCCTCCTTTGCATGTGCCTCATTACATTGTGAGTTGCCGTAAGGTGTAAAGATGAGTAAACAGAATGTTAAAGAAAGCATGTGGGAGCATTTCATGATGCACAGAAAAGTGATTGACTGTGAAAGAGATCTGGTACTGGAACAAAGCCAGATGCAGCCCCAGCAGGAAACGACTTAGTCATGCTTTAAAAGCCTGAGGGCACTTTCAGACAACAAACGATGTTGTGGATGTGGTGATTTTCAATGAGTGTGGTACTTAGAGGTTTAAACTTGCTAATATATTTAATATGCCACGCAGGGCTTGTTGTTGCTGTGACAAAAGATTTCAAAATGACTTTTTTTAAAATTCAAATGCAAATCATTTACTGCAGGGGCTTTAAATCGAACATTTTAGTTTGAAAGTGCCCTAAAAGGCTGGTGTGGACATTATTCAAAAAGAGGAAGCTTTAAAATAAGGATTTTGTGACCTTTAGATTATGAAGTAGCTGGAAGTAATTGATGCTAAAATACAGACATACCCTGGGCCTGTGGATTATACTCTGGACCAGGAAAGAGACCGGGTTGCCTGCCCTGCGTATGGCCTCCACTGCCTCCTCGTGACTGGCATCTCTGAGGTCGACTCCATCCACCTGACAGACATATAGCAGAGAAACAGCAGTCTGTCAAGTATCTTCAAGGCTTTTATAAAGTACTCTCAGGAGTTTTAGACTCTTTAAAGGGATAGTTTGTGTTTTTTTTAAGTGGAGTAGCTCGAGGCCCATGGCACCAGTAAATATAAATGCAAATAAGGCAACTGGCCAGCTCTGCCCCTGAGGGAAGATTGTGGAGTACGGACGCTAGATACATAGCAAGAAATGGTGCCACCAAAAGCCCGTAATTACCATACTTTTAGGGTAAAACTCAAAAAAAAAAAAACAATGTTGGCCTGACTGGATGCTTCAGTAAGATCTTTTACAGCATTTCACTTATCCTCGACAAGGCCCCTGTGTTTAGAAATGTTGTGTGATCTGACATAAGGGTTATGAATCCTTCCAACACCAAAACGCTGCTTTCCATCATTAGCTGTTTAGGTCATAGGTAGGGCACAATAAAATTCATTTTATTTTTCCCGAATTCCTTTTTAATTTTTCCCATTTTCTGTTTTTTTTTTTGGTTTTGTTTTAATTTTTTGAGAATTTGTTTAACCCCGCTTAGCTTCAGTACGGTGTTCCTCCTTTTTCCTTCGGTGTTTGTCACTCTTCAGGTGGTCCTCACACATATCTTTACCCTCCAGTCAACAGTATGTTGACACAATTTGCAGAACATTTGATCGCCTGACACATAATAATCGGTGGGAAACTGCTCTGCCCTGTACTTTCAAGTTAGCCGGGGTTTCGTAGTTTCTTTGCCAGCTTAGCCAGTGTCTCAGGTGGCTGCTAAGACATGTTGCATTGTTAATGAGGGGAGGAGGAGAGGGAAGTATGCATTGTCCCAAGCCTTAGTGACCCCCTCAGGGCATTTTCCCGAGAGATACGTTCCTTTTTATTTTGAGAAAAAAAAAAAAAAAAAGTTCACATAAAAAGGCCAGCCATTTCTGTGATATTTATATTGAACTCTGCTTTTAACGTCCAATTCAATGATTCTGTCCCCGATCCCATGATTGGGGATTTTATAGGGACCTACATAGGTCTTCAGAGGGAACAACAAACAATAAATTCATGAAAATTTAGAGAAAAATGAGCAATTTAACTCAAGTGACAACAATATGTCTTAAGTAATGGGTGGAGATGCATCAACTGTGAGCCCATGTCACCAAACTCTAAGGCCCATTGCTGTCACAAGTGGGACTTAGTAACAACATTTCTTAACCTTTCTGATGGGTAAATCGGGCACTGCAAACACCATGTTCTGTCCTTGCAGAGGGGCTAATCCTGATGTCCATAATCAAAAGAAAAAGTCAAAGTTGGTGAAGGCCCACGACAGGTGATGGAATACAGTGCGATCAGAACTTTGATCATTTGTTTTGCTTGTTGGTACACACAAGATAGATACAGGAGCGACCCATCTTCTAAATATTCAGGACAGATACATTTATAACAGTTGGAGCTCCAGTGACCACTAACTGACCCCGCTGCAGCACTCTGCCCTGAACAGCTGATACAAGGAAAGCAGTCAATCCTGGTGGAAGGATACTTCGTGCAAATGTTGCATCACAAAATAGTTCCTTTGTCCAGAAAAAGTGAAATACTGTTAAGAATCTTACTGTGGCGTCTAGTTGAGCTAATGTATACCCTTGTGTACTTCTAACCTAAAGAGGCTTTCAGCGGCACCATTTACTGCTAAGTATCACCAAGCGTAGGGGCAGAGTTAGCCAGTGCTTCATTGGCATTCATATTGACTAGCCTTATGGGCCTCAACCCTATTTAAAACAATCCAAGCTATCCCTTTAAAGCAAGCTGGTTCAATATCAAAGCTCCTCCTCAACGAAATCATAAAAAAAATCAGAACAATGACAAAAACCAACCTTAAGTTCAATATGTGTGTGATGTTAAATGATCCTTTACCTCTACGATCCTGTCTCCGGTCTTCAAGGTCCCGTTCTGTCCAGCAGGACTGTCCTCCAGGATGTGTTTGATAAAGATACCCCTCATCACCTCCCCATTGCTCAGCCGGCTACCCATTCCTCGACCCCCAACAATACTGATACCCAGCGACTTTCCGGGTTCACGGAAGAGCTCCACTCTGAGGAAGGTGCAACAATTAAATGACACTATATTTAATCTTTTTCAGGACAAAGTTGTGACTTTGGTATTAAGTTTACTGCAAGATTTCAACTACATTCTTAAATTTATAACAGCCTGCTTCTACAGCGTAAGTACAGGTTGCAATGGCTACCAGTGGCACTTTATGAGAATGAACCTAGCATGCTAAGCTAACAACTGAATGAGTTGTTCAAGAGAGGAGGTCAAACAGTGTTTGAACATTTATTCAGATTAGAATATTTAGCAGTGCTTTACATGACTCGCCATAAACAAAACATAAATGATGTGCGCAGAGAGGAGGGGCTTTTAATGCTTGCTGGTGATGACAGCAGACTACAGATGTCAGCAGATAACATGGTACCTTTTTTCACCAGAACACCTATGAAGTGTTGACAGAGAAACTGACAGCAACATGAAAGATGAAGGCTCAGGTTATAAAGCGATGAACTCTCCTGCATAAATGAGGTGGACTAAATTCAGGGAATCTAAACACATTTTCAACGCAGTCAGTGTGGTCAAGTCCTGTGATGCACGGTGGACAAGACAGCGAGACATTAAGCTGATGTTTTTATGGTATGCTGTGCCTTAGCACCAAGAATGATCCTATGAGGTGCAAATTATTGCTGTTGTCTGTGGTACTTTAAAATCAGCTGAGATCAAAGTTGCTCTTCTGAAGTGAAAACTTGACAGGTGACGCTGAGGTGAGACTAAGCAGTAGTCCCTCACCTGCAGTGCTTGTGTGTCTAAATCAGTGTGGCTCATCCACAAGTTTATCTATTGCAGATGGATAAAATGCTGCCTGGACAGCTATTACCATAAAATTTGCCTCAGTCATCAGTTAACTTGATCTACTTTTCAAACACTTTGCTCTGGACGATTACTGTCCCCCGACACTGCAGATATGAGTGACAGCTGGCCTTAGTCATGAAGGGCTGTGAGGGTATTTCAGCCTTTGAAAGCCTCGACCCTGAATGTGATTCAGCCTCACATTTTCAGGTGTGATTCAAGGAAAAACGGTCTTCAATTTGGGCCATTTTTGTAGTAATTTATCTCAGGAAACGACAGTTTTCAAAGTGTAGCACTGTATCACAAGTTCATGCTTTTGTCCTCTAAAGCCATAGAGGCAGACGTATGTGCACATAGTGAGATATTCTACACTGTACGGTCCACTCACTTCCTGGGCTGGTTCCAGTTGCTGTAAGAGGAACTCTCCTCGCCTTCTCCGTCTTCGCGTTCAGGGAGGTTTGGAATATCCCTAACCAGACAATAACGGGGATAAAGTACAGTACTTTAAGAACAAAAATACGTAACAAAATGTACTGCATTTAACTCCATGTACACCTTTAGAGCAGAGCTGGGTGAGATATCTATTTCTTAAGATACATTTATACATTTTCAAATGAGACATAGGGTAAGGCAATACTGTTTAGATTAGTATAGTTTATGTTGGTAAACTTCATATTAAAAATGTTTTAAAAAATGAAACAAGGCCCAATGCTCTGTAAAACAGACTATTTACCAAAAATAAATCACTAACAGTGGTATGCCTATCATATCACTTTTTTTTTTTTCATTTTTTATGTACTGCAGATCTTTAGAATAATGGATATTTTATTACTTTAAAACAAACTGTAATCCAGAATATAAGCACATGACAACCTCAACACAAAATGATGTTGTCAGTGTTTTGTTCCAAAATAGAAAATATGTCTAAGTTTGTATGATGGTGAGAGCTACAAATCAATGAATACATAAATAAACACATAATAATCTATATTTTTCTTTAAAAAAAACCCTTGAGATTATTAAGTTGTATATGTACAAGAACCCAATCCCTGAAGGTTACAAGTTTGGAAAAAAGGTTTAGATATTCTTGGAAAAATATGCATTTTCAAGTTAAGAGTCATTAATTTCCAGGAACGTGAAATGATATATTATTGCATTCATACCTATTTGATATAGATAAGGCCATTTTATGCTTGCGTTTGAGAATCATACTTTTCACTTGAACTGAGTGACTAGGAAATGTATGCTGTTTAGGTGAAAAATCTTCACATTATCATATGCATCTGGACTTGGAAGAGAAATTGTCATAAACTGAGGCTTTCAGAGGAAAATGACACTCTGATTTGGACAAACTGATATCATTTATTTAAAATTTTTAAAGAAATTTAAGACTTTAAACCTAGAGAATCTTGATTTTTCTTCTTCGATATTTTCAACTGTTAAGACTTAAATATGTTTCCTCTGAAACTAACATCTTTTTTGTTTTGTTTCTGATAGTGGCCCTACTAATCTCTCCTATGACAGGATTCAGTACTGTTTCACTCTACGGCATCATATCAATGTTTAGAATTCTTGCATTTAGACAACCACTTGTTATTTCTTTAAATAATACAAATATCAAGGCATATATATCATGTATCACTATTTACCTCAGATTTTTTATCATAATTTTTGGCCCAAGTTGTCCAACCCTATAGTGGATTTCAATTTGTAAGTTTTAAAATAAGCAATCTTTTCTCAAGTTTCCATCATCCCTGTTATACCACAGCAGGACAGTTGGTGGCAGTGACACAAGAAGAAGGAATCAAAAGGCCAAGAAAGGCAAAGAAGAAGAAGACTGCTCCCTCAGATACATGCTTCACATTCTCATTTCACACTTAATGCTCTCTGAGAAGCTTCATACTCTTTTAAGTCTGTTGCTTGACACACTGAATGGACATGTATGTTACTATTTTTGTATTCTTCAGTTGGACGTCATACTTTGAAGCTGAGGCTGATCCTGAGGCTGGACTTGTTTCAGAGAAGACATCATCTGCACTCTGCTCCAGGCTGGCCTTGTACTCCTCCAGGTACTCTGCTGGAACATATGTAATGCTGAACACGCACAAACACACACATACATGCACACAAGCACACGCAACACATGCAAACAAGTGAGTCAAACAAAAAAAAAAAAACACAATCTGACTTCCCCTTTTTCACCCATAACCCACCTTAGCATAATTATGTAGGACCTCACATGGTTATTTAATGGAGAACTGTTTCAAAGTTCAGATGGCTTTAACAGCTAAGAAATACACCCACCATGTTTTTTTACAACAGTAGAGCTTGGTTTGCATCTGATTCTTTACATAAAGCCATTGTTAACTCATCAAATTTTGGTGGGATGCTAATATTAAATCGAACATCAAGCATGACTTTAAATCACCTCCAGTGTAATAAGCATGTGTGATTTCTTAAGGGTGCACCAATCATAAAATCAGCTAACAATGTTGAGACATGTCACCCACTTCAAGACTAATTTTCAAACCTTCCACACTGAAGTTGTTCCTGAGGAGCACAATTACACATTTCAGTGAAACACAAGCATTGATTTGGCTTTATAAATGCGATGACATGCAGACAGAGAGGAAAATAAACTCTTGAGAAGTAATGAAATGGATAAGTGGATAAGTCAGGAACATCAAAACATGCGGTGAGAGACACAGCAAAGCTAAAACAACAATAATTAATATCATTACAGTGAGATATAAAGTGCACAGAAGGAAACATGCAAGTAATAAGTTCATAAGTGTTAGTACCCAGGATAATAAAACAGAACTTATTTAGCAGATGTGAGTTTAGTCAAAAAGTGATGCAGTCAGTCAAGATTTATCCAGATTTTACTGTGCCTCTGTGGTAAATGTGTACACCAGCACAATCAAGTTATATATTAATAAAAGTACACTGTCAGGGTTTTATCCAAATCCCAACAAAGACGTGGCGACAGTACTTGTTTTACCAAGAATCTGTTGATGTATTGTTTGTGCATTGGTGCGGCAAACTCTTTGACAAACAGCCTAAGAAACTCTAACACTTGTATCCACAATAATAATAATTGTTTTCTTTTACAAACAATGATGGTTCTCAAAATATAAAATACATACTAAAGCAATCATCTTCATTAATCGTCTTCTTACATCTAAAATAATCAGATTCTCTCACTCCTATCTGTGTGGGTTGACTGTCAAGATCTGACAGAAAACAGCTGTTATAGCTGTGATAACCAAAAAAGGTTCTGAGATAACTCAGTGTTTACCATTGTGTAAAGATACTTGTTACTAAGCATCATAAGTTTACAGATATATTTGACTTGGGATAAAAATCAAGAACCAGTTCCAGGTTGGAATCTGTTCCAAATAGCTTGAGGAATTGATGTTATAAGCCTTTGTTCTTAACAATGCCCTTATCAATTCCCTTTCTTTGGTGCTGCATTCCCTGCAGAAGAATCAATAAACTCTTGTGAGAGGCAGTCAGCACAAGTGACAACAAAGAGATGAGTTGGTTATTATAGATTGGTGCAGGAATGAGTCCAAAAACAGAGTAGTGAGTTAGCCTTTTAGCATTTCCAGTTCCCAAGGCCAAAAGTATATTGTTTTTTCAAATAGCCTTTCAGATAAATACCTGAAATAAGGCAAACAAGATTTGAACATGTAATTTGCAACATGCAATACAACTGATATGGCCTTGATTTTTAATTTTAAAGTCATTGTTTTTTTAAAAGGGTGATTGCTTGCAAACTGCTAACAAGGACTACAACAATGGCCATGGACCCTAAAGCAATCATTACTGCTTGTTTTTAACAAACAAAGCATACGCCATAGCCATAGCAGTGGGCACCAAGTTGGTCAGGTCATTTGATGAAGAGGAAATTCTTAAACAAGGGGTTACAACCTGGTGTTACATGCTCTTCATAAACTTAGACAACACAGCCACACACAGCTAAAGTCACCAGTTAGCATGGTCACTGGTTGAATCAATACACCAAACATTTTTTTTTAAGTTTTACAGGGAAACAAGTGTAGGAGTCCCACTGATCAAACACTGTGTGAGGGTCAAATGCATGATTCATTTTATTTAAGTGTATTGTACCCATTGTTTAATAAAAGAGTGTGCAATAGTTTTTACATGAATATAAAATTACACATTTTAGCTGAATCAAATGTAATCTGATGATGCCAATTAAGAGAAGTTTAAATGTCAAGCGAGGAAAAACCCTGAGTGTCAAAGTATGAGTCAAATGATTGTATCAGGAGTAGTTGTTAAAATATGTTAAAAAAATATGTTAAAAATGTTATTCTGCTATCATATAAAACTGCCTCTGCTTTGACTAACTTTTCGTTTCTGTGTCTGGATAAAACTTTTCAACAGACTGCAATGAAGCCCAGCAGCAGATGGAGAAAACAAAAGAGAAGAAAAAACCAAGATGGCAGCTTCTTTGCATAGAAAAACGCCACCAGCGTGGAAGTTAGTCATACTCACACAGAAAATGGGCACAGATCGTCCTCAGGTGCACAAGCAGATCTAAAAATGTGAAGAGTTGAGCTTTTATGCACCAAAGCTAACACAGCTGCCAAGTAAAGTTCTGCGAGCAGAACGTGAAACACCACGACCGCTGTGGAAGGATTACTGTAAGAACTCTTCAATGCAACATATGACTGGTCAAGGTGAGTTCAGCAATCCTGCTTTGATTGGGTTTCAGAAAAGGTTTCAAGAGGTTGTGAAGATTTAATCGAAGCTCTCTCCTCCAAAAAAGTGCATCATGAAAAGCAAGTGCTGGATAATAAATGCTTCAAGATGAATTTTTGATACTGAATCATGTTATTTTGAAAGGATTGCATTGAAGATACATGATGTTATTGAGGTCAGACGTTGAGGTTTCATCTCATGTTGAAACTCAAAAACATAAACTACAGCTTTGCGTCAGGAGGTTTTCTTCAAAAAATTACAAAAACAAAGTTTAAAACCAAGCATTCTTCATTTTTTAATAGCAGAGAACAATTTCAAAGGCCTTGGCAGTGTCACTCCAGTGCTCTTTCTGCACCAGAGTTCATAGTAGTACAGAGAATTTAAAATTCAGCTTAATAAGTACGGTTTAGCACTCACTGCCTTTCAAGATTTTAGTTTGAATTTCAAATCACTACAGCGCACTTGAAAACTGAATTATGAAAAGGAAGAGTAAATCAGCAAACATGATGTGTAATCAGAGTTTGAGAGTTGAATCATCACTGATAACCGAGTGAGGCAGAGATTTTAGGCTGCATACAAAGATGGACGACATGAAAGCTCCTTCAAAGTGAAGCCAAAACATTCAGACCCCTCCCACTGATTCTGTAGTTTTGAGGCTCCGCGTCCTTCATGCAAGCAGATAGACCATGGGTCAGACATGGGTCAGCAAATATATTTTTCAAACACATTTTCTGTCTTTACAGTCGGCAGGGGTTCTCACACATAAACTACAGACCATATTTCCATAACGGCACCAGTGAAATTACACCCATGATGAGAGACTTCATTGTTGGTGTTATGTTGTATTGTCATATTACTAATTGTTTTGGAATATGAAGTTGTTTTATTCTATCATTTCCCAGCTGAAAAAAGACCACAAAGACAATGGGTACTAAAAATTAAAAGAAATTTTGATGGGAATGTAATTTGAAAACCATGTTGGATTAGCTTGTTTTCATTTGCATTATTATTATTTTTATGTCTGCTATTAACATTAAGTTCACCTCTTCCTTTACTTTTAATGATTTTTTAAATCAATTTTTTTGCTTTAAATTTTGTATCCTTAAATTTTTCTTTGTCTTTCCTGTATGTATAAATTCCTTTAAATAATCTTAGCATTGTGGAAGTACTCCACATTATGAATTTCATGCAGTCCTGAAACCATGAGAGATTGTGAATGAGGCTTGCCTCTCAAGGATCTCTCAAGTATGAATAAAGGTTAAATCAACAATACAAGAGAAAAAGCTTGTACCAAATGCAGCATTGATACTGCTCATTTTGCTTAATTAATCCTTATCTAACATAAGGGCAAAGCTATCATTAGTATTCATTAACATCTGAATCATCATTTATGTTTAGTAACCATTGACAAAGTTCAAAATGAATGTATAAATCTAAGTGATTTTAATATTGAAGTTCATTTTAAGCTTTAGAGAAGACTCACTGGGTTTATCTCTGTTAAAAATAAAGAGTCTAAGAAAATACCAATACGCCAATAAATATTACAATATTTTGTGGCACAATACTGTATCAATATTTGTATTTTAATATAGCAACAATTTATTATTCTGTCATCTATAGACATAAGGAACATTTGTTTTGTTTTATAGTGCAGCCTACGACCACTAGTCTATTTAGCAGCAGACATTCAGCCATTTTACTGTGTCTCTGTCTTGATTTCACTTATTGCTATAATTTCTGTCACTGGGGCAAACAATTAACTTTGTAAAAGTTGTAGGGACTTTCATTTAAATAAATAACATTGATTGGACACTGATTTTTTTATTAATACAATATCATAGATTCTTAATGCATAAAAAAAACTTTCAAGTCTTTAAAGTGAAAAACCTTTTTAAAGCATCACAATGGATCATTTTGTCACCCATGTATCATAATTCATACCATATTGCCAGATTCCTTCTCATACACACCCCTACTTACGATGTTTTATCAGCTGTGTACCTTCAAGGTCTACGATTAATTTACATAACCGTACCATCAATGCATTATTTGCCTATTTTTCCTTCCCCTGTGTTGAATTTGTCTGTGTCCAAAGTAAAAAAAGATGAAGAAAAGATGAGCTGTATTGCAGCTTCACTTTTGTACAACAGGGGGGAGCATGAAGATATTGTCCATGTGTATATACAGTCCATTAAGTAGAAGTATATGACATATTTTAGATATTTTCTTTTGATGGCAATTTAAGCCGCTATTTATGCAACATTTCACACAGTGCAAGCCAATCATTAAAACTGACATTTAAAAGGTTAAACTCCTTAAAGTAGAGTTCCTCTCAATTCATTTTGCAAAGATGCAGGAAAGAGTTGTTTTACTATAGCTTCAAAACTTAAATCAGATATATTCAAGTCACAATTTTTGCAGAAAATGTGATGAAGCAGTATTTTTCATGCAGTTTCTTACCCTAGGTCCGGTCCAATCAGTGAGTGGCGTCTCAGCATGGCTCGGGCCTGAGCGTTGGTCAGGTTGGCTGTTGGTTCTCCATTGATGGCCAGGATGAGATCGCCGACACCCAGACGTCCATCTCGGCTGATGGAGCCTCCGTGGATGATACTGCGGACTACCATTCCCAAACCTTCCTTCATGGCGCTCACCGTCATCCCTTTGGAGGTAGATTTTAAAAACACTGTTTCACACTTTGTTCATATTTTACACCTTAATGAACCAAAACCTAAAATCAGATGAATCACTGATGACTACTTCAGGCATACATTCAAACTTCAATTTTTTTAAGGAACGTTTTAACTCCATAATAAAAGGAAACTTCTTTTAATGTAATAGCACTATATGGCTTCATTCATAATATATATCAAATATAAAAATGACAGACTGTAGTGTGTTGAAGCCTTTCTTTTATTCCAGCATATTACCCTCAAAACTATAAAGCGCTTTCACATTTTGGTTTCAATTCAGGCTCAATGCAGTAACTTGAGAGCGTAGCATAATATAGTTATTCTCAATATTTCTGAAAGTTTCAAACTCCCTCAGTGCTCAGTGGTTCTTTTGAACAGATCATAAAAATATCAGCAGTTTGTTCTATTTTGTAGCAGGTTTTAGTTAGAGAAGCATATCCAGAAAGAAGACTGAATATACAAAACCCAGGCATGAAAAAACTTTAAAAAACGACTAAAAAGCAATATAAAGCAGAACTGAGGGTTATAAACAGAGCCTTCATAACACCTATTTGTTTTAGAAGGTTAACTTAGTATTCTCCGAGTCGGTGGCAGTTCCCCGGGTGTGTTTGAAATGCAAAATACCCTTTGGTTACCCTTTCCGATTGGAGAACTGCCAGAAATTTCTTGTCTATGGTTTTGTTTCCCATCTGGAGTTCATAACTCCAAGCCTCAAAAGTAAAGATTGTTTGCACTTGTCTTTGTAGAAGCACAGAAGAAGCTAATGATAAAACACAAACAAAAGATCGTGTATAAATTTACACGAACCCAGGCTTGAGCTGCCCTTGACAACAGTGATGGTCCTTTCAAAGTTGCTCCCAGAGGTCAGTGGCTCCTTGTCGACTTCTTCTGCTGATTCTTTCTCATTGTTGTCCTCGTCCTTGAGGTGATGATTCAACACCGTTATTCAGCAAAAAAAAAAGAAGAAAACAGAATCCAAACAAAGACAAGGTCTTTAGAGGAAAGGTAGATGCAGCAAATGGGAAATTATCTCAAAATTAAAAGGCTGAAACTTTTGTTTATGTGGTATTTGAAAGATGGGAGGGGAGAGGTTAAAGTTACCTTGAAAAATTAATTTGAAAGAAGATCAAGGATGATTATTTTTTAGATTTTCTACCTCACCTTGGCAAATATGATGTTCCCTGCATGCCAATCACGAACTATCATTCATCTTTTTCAGAATAATCATTGCTCATCTTTTCAAGACCTCTGAATCTTGCATTTTAATTGAAAAACTCTATTTGTCCCAAGGGAGCAATTAAAAAGCACACAAACGGAGTAGCAACGAACAAAACAAAAACAGGAACAAAACATAAATAGTAATCTAGTAGAGCAAAGCAGAAAAATATGTAAAAGTTGAATTAACCTTTACGTCTAATTGAAAAAAGGTACAGAAATGAGCGACAGCAGAAAATGATTATTTATCAATTCCATTTTTGACTTTCACTGCATCTGGTATTTTCATCAGTTTCAGTTCTGTTTGTAATAAAAAATAACATTTATTTTAAGTCTGAGCCTTTATGTACTGGCTTGCATACAGTAAAAAGAACATAAAGTACTTTGAGGGAATTCTGTTTTGGATTAACCCATTCTGGAACATGTCATGAATAACTAGACAACTATTTTTGGGGAAATTTTAATTTTATCGCTCTGTCAGCTCAAAGAAAAAGACACACAGAGCATATTGAGTCCAAAAATGAGAACATCATAAAAACAGAATTAACTATTATGTTATTAAATCACTGACTCTAAGAAATTTAACATCTTTATATACCAGCTTAACCAGTGTATAAAATGCTTAACGGAAAATGCTTTTTTTTTTTTTTTTTCAAATAAACAGTCTCGGACATCTAATTGATGAACAAACCTCACCTATTTAACCTCACCAAGCAGGTTGTGTTTTCGCTATTATTGTTGATGAGCAAGATAACTCAAGTTATGAACTGATTTTAATTACATTTTCAGGAAATGTTTGTCATGCCACAAGGAAAGAGTGCTAAGATTTTGGTGGTGATCACAATCTGAATGTGGGCCCAGGAATTTTTTAAAGGGTTTGTTAACTTGCAGGATAGGGTAGTTTTCCACATTTTTACTAATAACTTCATTAAGAATGTCAGAATGCCTTAGTAGAAGGCTGTCCTCCATGAGCACTTCCAGTTTTAAAAAAAGTCACACTGGGTACTTTTTGTCCAAGAAGTGGACACTCAGAAAAATCAACAGAATACTGTGGTATATTAATATCATCTTCAGGGTTCATTCTAGGCATGTAATTAATGACTAATTTTATCGTCAACTAGTCAGGTGCTTTTTTTCTTTGCCTCAGGAATTACCTAATGGGTCTTATTATTGCTTTGTGATGTTGGTATTATATTCTATCAAATAAGATGCAGCACAACGATAAGAATTATTTTTGTTCTTCTTATCATTACTATAATTTATTTCTTCTATTTGACCATGCTATTATAAACAAAAAAATATACATGTTTCATCTGAATTATAGCCATTCTGACATATATTTTAAATTAACTTCTGTCCTGTTAGCTATATACAAGTTAATCCTTGTATAAATTCCATATTGGTTACAATGAGAAATTCATGTTTTTGCCTGAGGGAATGAAGAACAAGAAGTTTGGTGAGCTGCTTGAAGTAGTACAGACTACAAGTTTGAAGCCGGGCCTGCAAACTGAAATCATAAAGTTTGACATGAACTGTTTTTTATGCTGTGGGGGCCCATCAATTATAGGTTTAAATGTGCTTGTTTTGGGATTTAGTATGAGAGAGAGAGCGCTTTTATCATACTGAATACTTTAGGTTAATTATAACAGATTTATAACAGATGGAGTTGAAATCCTGATATTTCCAAAAAAAAAAAAGGGTATTTTTCTGGTAAAGAACATATAATGGATTTGCCATGGAAAAATAACCTTTGAAACATTCAATTACTTATAGTAAATGACATAACATTAATGGACAGCTGTAGTTTTTTTACCTTTACTAAAATCTTTATATCTCCAAAAGGCATGGGTGGCTCCACAGGTTCCTCCCCAGGGACATTTGTGAAGGTGCTGTACAAGTTGGAACTTTCAATGTCTTCCTCTTTGGTCAAACTCTGGGACAGGTACTGATCACTAGCATTCAGTATGGAGTTATAATCCAGGACTTGACCCCTCAGGCTGGGAGGAGTTAAAGAGGCAGACTTCTCCGTGTTGTCTCCAAGGCCGGATGCTGTCGTATAACGGGTCCGCTCCTCCGACAAGTCGAGTCGAGATGTCAGCTGAGG
Organism: Cetoscarus ocellatus; assembly: GCA_037902135.1. Classification (NCBI taxonomy): domain Eukaryota; kingdom Metazoa; phylum Chordata; class Actinopteri; order Labriformes; family Labridae; genus Cetoscarus; species Cetoscarus ocellatus. The sequence goes on along the minus strand of JBAMNC010000845.1, from coordinate 556,735 downwards.
GTAAAACAAAGCGTAGGAGCTGAGTGAGCGTTCCACTCTGTTAGATAGACAATTGCCCAACAGGGGGAATTCATCTCGATCAGTCGCCGTCCTGCCCTCCTTGTAATGAGCCATGAAAAAGCCATCAGTGGCTGACAGAGAGCAGCAGAAATTACAGGGGATCTTGGGCTTTCCACGCACAAAATTAAGTTTTTTTAAAAACTTGAACTCCATTTAAGACTTTATTAGAAGCAGACTGAGCAATGATGGATCTCAACAAGCACTTCCCTCTTGGGAGCAGGAAATAAGTAGTTTAAAGAAAAAGTTTAAATATGCAGATAGAAGTCAGGCTTCGACTGAAAAATTAGAGGTGTATCCAAAAAAAAAGATAATGTATGAACATGAATAAAATCAGACAATGCCATAAATCTGGTCAAACTGGCCAATAACACCTAGCTGTATGGACAAGTTATGATATGACAACGATTAAAGATCAGTTTTGGTTAATTACAGATTTAAGAAACACATAATGTCATATCAAAAAAATATAGTGGTTGGATTGTTTTTTTATATCTGTAGCAAATGAAAAACTAAATGAAGTAATGCCATAAATACACTCAAACTGGACCAAGACACCAGGTTATGATACTGTTAGATCCCCTGAAAAACATAATAAAACACAACCTTGAAACAAACCTGCTGCTTTAAATGTAATAACCCCATACACATAAAAAAATTTCTCTCAAAAATATATTTTTCTTCTGCAAACAGGATTCATAATTTTCGTATGTCCTCTTTAGCTTTTTATCAATTTTCAGTTAACCTGGATGAACCCTCTGGTCGCTGTTAAACCAAGGCTTTCTGACAAACACTCGTTTTTGCTGATTTATTCAAATTGATGGATTTCCTGTTTGAGGAAAGGTATGGGTCCTTGAGGCTTTTTTGTGGATCTTATCAAAAGCAACAAAGCCTACCAAATGTCAAACATGTAGCTAAAAGTAACAGGGCCCCTTTTTAGAAAGTTTCAAGGGGTGCTCTGAAGCTATTTCAAACGTCTTAAATATATAACGCCCTTGAAGTATCATATTCTTTTGCCAATTTAATCAGTGCACCAAGTTTATGGAGATTTAAGCATGCTGACATGGCCAAAGTTGGGATTAAGTGTTACAAAGAAAGTTGTTTCTAAAAATCTAAAATAATAATAATAATAATAATGATAATAACAATAATGATCCTATCTTAGGAAGATAAAAAATGGAGAGAATGAAAGAGAAAAAGAGGAGCTGCTGCTTATGATACTTCCTAAAGTGATAACTCAAACCCAGTGACAGCTGTAAAGTAAATAAACAAACAACAGTGGCATAAAAGATAATTTTTTACACTCCAGCCACTTTATTCAGTTCACCATGCTAGCACCAAGTTGGAGCCACTTTCGCCCTCTGAACTGCTCTTCATGGCACAGATTCAACAAAGTGTTGGAAACACTCCTCAGAGGTTTTGGCCCATACTGCCATGATAGCATCCCACAGATGGGAGGGATTTGTCGGCTACACATTCACAATGCAGATCTCCCATTCCATCACCTCCCAGAGGTGCCCTATTGGATTGAGATATGGACTGTAGAGGCCACTGGAGTGCAGTGAACTCACTGTCATGTTCCAGGAACCAGTTTGAGATGATTTGAGCTTTACATCATGCTGGAGGTTGCCATGAGGAGATGGGTGCACGGTGGTCATAAAAGGACAGACACTATCAGCAGTCAATATTCAGCTCAGCTGTGAAGTTTTAATGATGCTCTGTGGTGATAAGGAGCCCAGAGTGTGCCATGAAAATATCCCCAGTACCATTACATCACCACATCAGCCTGAACCGTTGGTACGAGGCAGGATGGTTCCATGTTTTGATGTTTTTTTTACGCCTAATTGACCCTATTATCTGAATATCTCTTGTGAGACCATGCAACATTATCCAATCTTCTATTGTCCAATTTTGGTGAGCCAGTTCTGTGCTGTGTAGCCTTGACTTTCTGTTCTTAGCTGACAGGAGAGGCACCTAGTATGGTCTTCTGCACCTGTAGTCCATCTTCTTCAAGATTCAATGTGTTGTGCATTCAGAAATGGTCCTCAGCATAGCTTGGTTGTAATTAGGGATGGGAATTGATAAGATTTTATCAATACCAATGCTATTAACCATCCTACTGATCGATCCAATTCTTTTACGATTCCCTTATTGATTCCTGCAGATTTTCCGTGTGGGCAAATGTTGGCATGTAGATTTTCAGTGGCAACAATGTCAAACACACATGTCAAGGCATAGATAACTGCTTCTGCAAGTTGCTGGTGTTTCCACTCACTTAAGGTTGTGCAGTAGGCGCCTTTTGTAAAAAATTAAGCCACAATTCTGAACCCTGTCAGTGGAAGGAATTGATGAGGGAATCGATAGCAAAAAGACTCATGATGTCGATACTTTGATGGAGCTGTTATTGATTCTCAACTGGAATTGGTTTTCGATTCCCATCCCTAGTTGTAATGAGTGATTATTTGCGTTTCTGTTGTATTTCAGTCATCTCAAACAACTTGGGCCATTCTCCTCTGACCATACATGTTAAGTTTTGGATTTGGAAATAAGGGAAATTTTCCAAGCGCCCGCTGTGAGCCGTCCCACCACCCCAACCAAGCTCCAGTATCCCTTACATTTTAAGACAGGTGTACAAGAAATCTCAAAAAAACACTTTGTTTTTCTTGGTTTGTTCTCGCTGTTGGCACTAATCTCGCGACAACTGCCTCCCAGGCTACTGCAGGTGGCAGTTCTCATGAGGCTTTTTCTTCTTCTAAGGTTTTACAGTGGTTGGCATCCATCATTTTGGTGCATTACTGCCCCATTCTCCCTAGACTAGTGACAGAGTTCAGTTTGGAGAGGAAGAGGAATGTTTTTACTTATTATTATATTATAATACTGGAGAATACTAATATGGGAGGACGGCGGGAAAGAGGAGTAAAATACGGTAGTTTCCCAGCCAAAATGGGAGACTTGACAGCTATGCCTCTGACCTCTGCTTTTGACCAAACTGCCATCAACAAGGCATTTTTGCCCAGAGAAATTCCATTCACTGGATATTTTGTCTTTGCTCTGAAAACCCTAAAATGGGTTGTGTGTGACAGACCAAGTAAAACATCGCTTTCTGAAATATTTGACCATATCTACATGCCTGAGTGAAATTACTTATTATTGTTGATTTTATTGTTTTTGTTTTAATTTTGTACAGTGTCCTTGAGTGTCATGAAAGGTGCCTTTAAATAAAGTGTATTATCATTACTATTATTATTAGTTGTTACCATGTGATTGGCTGATTAGATATTTGCACTCAAGCAGTTGAACTGGTGTACCTGGTAAAGTCGCCATCACAATCTAGACCAACTAAACCAGAGCAAACTTGGAAAAAGAAGCTCATAGTCCTATTGAACGGGTCCAATCTCTTAATTTGATCATCATGTTTGTAAAAGGTCACAGCACTACCAAGTACAAAGATAACAGCAAAGTTCCTTAAAAATGAATATTAAATTCTTTAGCCATGCACAAAAAGTAGTATTTCACCTCCTAAATGAAAAACTCTTTTATAAGTTTAGCACCCAAAAACAAAGTTGCAAAACTGCAATCTATCACTGCGATCATGAGAGCAGGAGCTGTCAGTGTTTCATCGACGGTGACGTTGGAGGCTGACTTTGTGGGCTCACTGAGCTTATTTGATCTTTAACTCCCAGCTGACCTTTCTATTGTCGTCCCATAAACAGTTATGGACCAGACAGGAACAAAACATCCATATTCTTTAAAAAAAATATCACCTCAGATACTGTCAGTGGGTTTGAAAAGAAGAGCCACTATTTACTGTCACTGAAGTGAGGCTCAGATTTATCTGCAGCCTCTCCCTGGAGCTTTAGGAGGGGAAAGCTGTTCATCATGACGAAAAGACTGAGCTGTCTGACCCCATACAAACATTTGAAATCTGTTTTTATGAAATCCTCCAGTAATATAAAACGCCTGGAATTGTCTTGGTCCATGTCTGTCCCTCCTGGATGGCTTATTAAAGCACAAAATTCTAAGGAAAGACCGACAAATAAGGTCGGCTGTGACCTTTGGGAGAGCTGGCAGCACACAGATACCCTGAGGAAACAGTTTATGTGCCCCCTTGCTGTTTTTGTTTATTTTCTTATAATTTCATATCCATTTGGGGAGCTGCTCTTGGGCATCCAGAGCAACAAAAGCAGCTGCAATCCCCTCAAAGTAACAAAAAAAAAGTCTTATCATTATTGCTGGAACAGGGGAACAACCATTTACTCCAGCTTTTTGGCTTTCAGTAACAAAATGCAGGACATAATGACGGTATAAAAGCTCAAGCGAGGAAATATTGACATGCTGCGTTATTGGCACACCAGACAAAGCTGTATGTGTCCTCTCTTTGTTAATGTCCTGTGATTGTGTACCTTTTCAAACAAAAATTCCTCTTGATTTCTTTTGAAGACTATTTTATGTACAATCTTGGGTTTCAATTCAACTGAAGAGAAGCACATCAGCCACGTCCTGTATATTAACACTCCTGCAAGGAACTTGATCTTTGTAGCAGTTTTGGCACCCGTCTGTGGCCAAAGCTTTTTTCCTCTTTTCTGATCTCCTGTATACAGAGTGAAGCAACTTACTCAGGAATTATAATGAGTGACTTTTATCCAATAATCTAATCAAAGCAATAACACGTCACTATGACAACTGCCCATCTTTGATGAAAAGACCTTGTTGGCTGGTAACTCAGTCACAGCATTATTTGGTAAGTGTAATACTATTACTATGTAGGACATTTCTTACACTTTCATTACTGAAAAAATTATATTATCACTGACATATTATGTCACAAGTAACTACGTACTAACCAACACTACTAGTAAACATGGAAGTGACACTGTTTTGGAGGTGGGGGAGTACTTGCAGTCTAACATTGCTATTGTGTGAGAGAACTCAGGCAACATACAACTACCTGATGTGTGGGATGCATATTACAAACTTGGATGCTGTCATTTAGGTTAGTATTATGCTTTCATGATTAACATATTGGCATTAACCTGAATTATCATGTGTTTTGGGCATGATCACAACAGAATAATGATAATCCATAATGCTTTGTGTGAACCTTTCAATGCACACTGAAAACAACATCATTTCCAGTACCTAAGACTACTCACGATATGATATATAACTAAATCAGGGGTTGCATGAACCAAATATTTTCCGTAATTGGTGGATTTTTATTTTTCAAGACTGACATTTTGGAGTCTTTCTATCATGACGGACTGGAAAAAGAGGGATGATTCAGTGTGCCGTCATCCTCACACAAACACAAGCACCTAAAGCTGCAGTATGCAGTTTATTTTTTGTGCCGCTGTCCCCAAAAATATGAAGTAAAGATCTTATTACCAAAGCCACTTGAGACACGATCAGAAATCTCTGCTCTGTCCTGGCTCTGACAGCAAGGGACACAGGCTTTTCGGCTAATTGGGGCTCAGTTCAGAGACAGTGTTCCTATCGGATTCTCAACTAAGGTGTATGTGCTTGTTACATCTAAATGAGTATACGCTGTTTAGATTGGACAGGTAATGTTAATTTATGAAGGGACGTGTAATTTGTGGCTCTTCTGAGGCTACAAGTATCGTGATGCTAACAGCATCTGAAAGCACACAAATACACTGGATTGGTTGCACATAAGGGACGTAGCTTTGCTCAGAACACAAACATGGAAGAGAGAGGGGAGGAAAGTTTCTTCCACTGCAGTCTCATCCAAGTGCCTTACCCCAGCTTTAATACATCCTGGAGCTGGTTATTTGAACGATGTTAAAAAGATCCCCCTCATTGGCGGTGGGCAGAATCACTATGTTGACACTCAGAGCTGCTGACTGGGTCACAATATCCACTGGCAGCAGGTTTAGGAGCTGTGACCGCCACAGGTCAGTCACAGGTCTTGCCTTGTGTTATGAGCCCCTTAGACTCAGTTATAAGTAAAAAGTGTTTGTTACCCAATTATCTTACCGTACCATTTCTCGATTATAAGACGCACTCGATTATAACACGCACCCCATATTTTCACGATTTTTGCCTGGAAAAACACTGTACTCAAAGATAACACGCATCCAAATTTTGCTCAAACCTCACTCTCTCAGACAACTCAAAAACTACCTTTATTCCAAGTTTTAATCAACGAAATTTCAGTATTGTCACAACCAATACCGTACACGATTTTCTCTCTCAAACGGATGCGGAAACACCTTTTGCTTCTTACATGCCCGATTACTAGATTTCTGCCTGAGCATGCTCAGTCGTAGTGTACCGACCAATCAGAGAGCAGCTATCAACATGCCGATGTCTTTAACCAATCACAGCGCAGTTATTTGCGTCCCCTTGTTCACAAGATGGCAGCGCCCCGTGCTTGCCTGTTTTCGCAGAGAAAAGGAATATTTTGGCTTTTTGTATCAGGTGTGTTGCAATAGCGATGTTGGCGAGATGAAATATTTTAAGTATTTATCTTGTACTCGTGTATAATATGCACCCGAAAAATTAGAGCTTATTTAAAAGCAAAAAAGTGTGTGTTATAAATTACGGTATATGTTCTCTGAGCAGATTCATGGAATGCACAGATTTTCAGTTTGGCAGTTGATCTTCCTCATTTTACACACAGATCTGCAGACTAAAAACAATACTATATAAACTGTATGGCATCAAGTTTGATAAATGGTTTGTTTTATGAATTATTCGAATGAAATATAATGGCAGTTTCAGAGAGTTGGTCCAACAGCACCAAAAGTTGTGATGTTTTGAAAATCAAAGTGCCACTTTTGCTTCTACTACAAACTGTGCCAATGGGTCAAAAAGACTCACTGTAATTTTACAAAAAATATGCATTGTCGGGGGCGGATTAAGATTTTTAGTAACTCAAAAGCTGTTATTCAGAGTATGTTTCATTGTAATTAAAAAAAAAAGGAAAACTAAAATGATGGATTAAAAAAAAGGCAAGATGGAAATTTATATCTCAATATGTTTTAGGTGAATGGTGATATTTTATGTATATTTGGATATTTGTTTCCAGATAAATTAAAAAAAAAACAAAAGGGTAAATGAAGCCTGTGAGTGGGATTGTTCAATGCAGAGGGCTGCAAAAGCTTGAGGGTTTGAGGCTGTACTTACCATTTTACACTCTGTGTGAGAAAGAATAATCATCCTCAAGCTTTTCTTGCCAACTGCTGGGACATTCCCAGCAAAAAACATCATTCTGCTACTTCATCTGAGATCTTAAATCATGCCAGTACACTCCATTTTGCCGTAATTTCGCTTTACATCTGTCTATCTTTCCCTCAGTTTTCGCACAGCTGGTATGACTGTTGTTGTGAGTGAGCTAGGGATGTGATGGGTCAGTCAAGTGAATTACCCAAAATGATGGCTCGGTTCTTGCTATTGTAGCAGAGCAACAACTTAATCAATGTAAACAACACAATCTAATCCTATCTCTTTGTTGAAAATATATGGATACATTCTTAAAATTCAAAATATCTCCCAGCTCTGACTGCATCTGACATCCATATCTTATTCATTTTTTAACCTCAAATGCCAGGCAACTATTGTACCTTTGTATACACTTTGATGATAGCAAGTTTATCTGTAGCTAATGCATCAGTCAGGGTGAATATCACTTGAAAATAATGTAAACAAATTTGCAGTAGCACTGATTTCTAAACAAAAATGTACAACATAAAATCATCAATCTTGTCTTAATGTCCTTGTTGACCTTTGCAGGTCATATAAAAATATCAGTATATTTGCCACAAGAGCTTTGAATAGCAGTAACTGTTGCTTGAACATCTATTAGCATGAGAAGAGCACTCAGTCTGTGCTTTTGGCCTCAGCAGTAGAAGATAAATAGCTGTTTACCTTGGGTGTTGATGAGTTCAAGAAATCAAGGTCTGCACTACAGGTGCTACCATGAAGAGCGATCATTGACGCCTGGAAGTCCTCATCCTCTATTGTTGAGTAAGTGTGATCTAACACCTTTTCATCCGACAGGTCTGTTTCACCCGTGTCAATCTGTCAGGAAGAAAAAAGGGGCGTAACCAACAGGGTCACAGTATAGAGTTTTACTATCTGAACTGTCCAATCAAAGAGAGCTAAATAAGCATGTTATCCTATCACCCTGATGGCACTAGAGTAGATCTTATCCAGAGTACAGCTTTTACAACATGAATGAAGCTCTTAACTGATGCATCAAAATTAACTTAACTTTCACAAAAAAAACAGTCAAACAGACCTCTCTTGGTACAAATTTCACATTCAAAGTATAATTTCCTTTTTTCCTACAAGCTAACTAACCAAAGCAGGCTCAGCTCGGTAAACGATGCCCTCAGCCAGTCCTCCTTCCTCTCCTTCTTCAACCAAAATATTGTTGAAGGCAAATGAATGGATGGTGGATGATGGAGTTATGTCTTGCTCACCATATGAGTGTGGAGAGTGGGAATATCCTAAATCCTAGGAAAGTGGAGAGATTCTTTCAGTTTCTCCAGCTTTATGATATGATTGATTTTACTGCTCCCAAATAAAAATGTTAGTATAAAATGGGAAAGAGATGGGAAGTGTTAGAGGTTTTGAACGCTAACTAAAGAGTGAAGTATTGATCAAGTTGCAGAGTTTATGCACAAAAACTGCTCATTCACATGGTCTTTGATTCATTCCTGACAGAAAAGATCTCAAACATTGCACACATACTCTTCAGAGCTCTTAAAGCTGATCTAAGGAAGCATGCGGCCCAGGCAGCTAAAAGAGAAGAAAGAGGGCATATTGGAGGATTACTCTTGTCAAGCTCAATCTTGGGAGGCAGTACAACAAAATACCCCTGCAGAAGCACATTCCGCGTCCAGAAGGAGTGTTTGGTAACTCCACAGAGACGTCTTTCCTACAGCTTTGTAATCCTGCTAACCTTGGCAGCCCAGAGGTCTCACTTTGTAATCCAAGGGCAGGGTCAATACGAGAGAAATGCAGTTCTAAAGCTTCGAGAACGCAAAAAGTTCAGCAGAGTAAAAGTGCCCGGAGAAAAGAGCAAGCCGTTGGCCTAAGTTGGTGTTTTGTCAGGTGCTCTAATGCAGAAAGTCTGAGCTTTTGAAACATTGTATTATTAGGGCGGTCACATGATAAGTGCTAAATCTTGATGATGAAATGCATTGAAGCAAAGTTTCTATCTTTATTATACATTTCAAAGTCATTTGTAATGTAAAGGAATGTACTTCATGTTTTGGCTCATATTTTTCATAGGAGTTTAAGTTATTTAAATTAATGCTGTGCTGACTTAAAAGTGGGTAGATATGCATGCAGAGTCCTGTACTTTCAGGTATGGGTAAAATACCTGATACAAATTAGTACAAAGATGGGGGCAGGTAGCATGGGCGGGGAGTGATAAAAGAGACACTAGCTGTGTTTGAAACTGTTCACTCATTCACTCACTCACTATTCCCCATGTAGTGTTAATGAAATATTGTACTACATCGGAAATGACCTAACAAGATTTCGGACACTACACTGAAATTTTCTAATCATCACTGCGTCAGTAGATGAGCCAGATATTCCTGTGGCAGAAGTGGATGCGCCATGCCAACAAACCGAGCACTCAGGAGGGTAAGTAGCAAATTTTGCAGCTGTTTACAACCATTAAAAGACGTAAAAAAGCTACGCAACGAACTTGTTAAAGATACTTTCACGTTTCTTACATTTATAATCGAAAGCAGCACCAATTTGTGCCGTGGCAGCCTTCTTTCTCTTCTTCTTCTCCTCTAGAAAATTCTTGAATTCAACAAAGTGACCAACCCACACAAGTGACCCGAACTGCTCCACTCCTATGTTCTCTGTTTTTTATTAGATCCTGTTTTTATCCCTGCTTTTATTCCTTTTAAATTCTTTTAATTTCTTTTATTATACCTCTGTTTTTATTCTGTCTAATATGTGTTTTTTATATGTATGACAATGTTTGTATTTTAGTGCTGTCTGTCTCATGTGCTGGTGAGCCAAAGAAAATTTTCCACTTAGGTGGACAATAAAGAATTATTCTATTCTATTCAAAAACACGACTGCATTGCATTGTGGTATGCGGGAGTGCAATATAGGGTACATCATATGTACACTCACGTTTGCTGTGCATTGTGGATATTTTATAGTGCACGACATAGTGAACGAAATTAACCGTTGAGAATTCCAACAACACTACAAAGTGGCAAACACACTATATAGTGCACTATATCCGTGATAGGGAACACAGCTATTGGAAAGAAAAGTTAGGTCTTTTAGCCCAACAGACACCCGTCCCTTTCCTAAGTTTTGTAAGTAACCAGCACTCACAGTGATTTCAGCTTGCAGCCTTCAAGGCTGTAGTAGCTTCATTTTCTATGGAAACAATGTTTTAAGCTCACGTCTTGTCTCATATTAAGACTTTAGAGTTAGCAAAGCATTTTTGTTCATATGTACAATGTAGCACTTCCATTATGAGAGAAATAAGAAGACTCTGATGTAACAGGCATTCACTGTGAAGTGTGAATGCTAACATGTACAGGGACATGTGTGTTTGAGAGTGAGAAGGTTCTACAGTAACTGTTTCTCTGTGTGCAAGCACAGTATGTGTGAGTGTCAGAGAATAGGCAGGACTGCCCATATTGTAGTAAGCTACTGCCTCGCCATTGTGTTTAATCACAGGTCAGGGGTTGAGTAGCAGGTCTGATGAGAGTAGGTCTGATGTGAACAGGTCCAGGCAGCTGGAAATTTGACCTTCATAAAACTAGGAGTAGCAGGTCTGGTTGTGGTTTTCAGTTCTGCAGAAATTGTCAATCTGGACCCTTGCGGGCCTCTGAGAGCATGTTCAAAATGATTAACTGTCACAGCATCTGCACATCCAGTTCCAGTTTAGTGGCTCTCTCTGGTAGTATTCTAGTTAAGGTTAACAAGAAGGCTTTGAGATTTTCTCAAGAAACTGCTTTTATTTACTTTTGCTTACTTATTTGTGCTATCTCACAGAAAACTTCATTTCCTGTTTGAAGTATAACCTCCACTTATCTTAAAAGACAAGATGGAACTTCTTTTAGATGGTACTTCAACATCCTCTAGGCCACAGGAATAAACTTTCTTCAGACAAATAAAAGAAAATAGCTAGAAGAAACAGCAAAAAAATAAGTGTTTGATATATCAAGGTACATATCACTTAAGAGTGTCCTCTAAACTGTCTCAAAGTATTTTTTTTTAATGGCATTCAGGGGCAGTGTGAAGAGGCAGCTCTCCTTTACAGCAAAACATTTAATCACTGCAATTAAAAAAATGTAAGCATTCATTTTAAACTTTAATCTTACTGCAATGAACAATTTGACCCTGACAGCCCTAGCAATATAATGAAGTCAGAAAAAATGGACACAGGGCATTTTAGGTTGTTGCCTCCTTTAGGAAGAAGAGGATAGAGGGTAGAAAGCTTAACCGTGCAGCTGCATAAAAAATTCACGCCCTTGTAAGGTGACCCCTCATGACTAATCTCTAAGTTGCATTATTTGCAGAAGGCATGACTCATAACTCAACATGCATGCAGAGATAAATACTTTGCATACAGCAAACAAAGAATAGAAATCCAAAAAGCAGCATACAACTCTTATAACACACAATATATGATACCTTAAATTTTGGTTTTAAAAGCATCAAAAAGTATAAAGATAAATTCTTATTCTTACAGGCAGTGGTTTAGCGACTCCTATCTGGACCTTGCCGAGTTTGGCCCCTTTCAAGGCCTGTACAGCATCCTCCAGGCTGGCGTTCTCCAGGTTTGTGCTGTTAACGTACATGAGCCTGTCCCCTGGTAACAGCCTGCCATCGTGCTCGGCCACGCCATTGGGAACCAGAGAGCGAATCACAATCACTGTCTTGGCAGGGTCCAGAGGGTCCTATAGCGAGGATAAACCAAAGAGCCAATGGATAACATGATGTAGTATATGTCAGCTAATAAGTGGAAATATAAAGTTTGAAGTCCATGTTTTCAGAGTCCAAGAGAGATTTCCCACCTGATAGTCCAAAATGCTGAATCCAAGTCCCCCTTCTCCTTTTTCAAGCTCGATATTCTGGATCTCCAGCTCCCACATAGCCAGAGGAGATCCTATCGCCTCCTCTGTGACATTATCCTGTGTCGCCGCTGCTGCTGCAGTTGCTGCTGTGTTCACCTCTGAGTCTTCAGCAGCCAGCGCACTGCTCAGGTCTATTTGTTTCTGCTGAGGAAAAAGCCCCAAAATCTCTGAGTAACTAACGGCAAGCCCCCCTCAGTTTTCACTTCCAACCCTGTAGGCTGTTAGCCTCAAGTTGTGTCCCTGGCTCAGGTTTCTGGCAGAAGATAAAAGGGAAATATCTTCGGGATGCTCGGGCTTTAGTACATCATCACAGATAAAGCTGGAGAGATGAAAAAAGTCTTCCTCAAAGGGAAGCTGCTTTTGATGCTTCATATCTCAAGCAAATGCTGTTGGCTACTGCTGCTCAGGTCTTTCATGATATGGTCAGTCTCCATTCTGCTTCTCAATAAATCTTAATAAATCATAGTTGGTATTTGATAAGCTAATAGAGTGATTGACAGCTCAGGTAATTTATTGATACAAATAGTTTCTTCTTTCTAATCATTCTACTCTGCTCATGTTTGTATTACAGGCTACATGGTAAAGAAATTAGGTTTTTCTTCGTTGGGGTGCTGATTACCCTGCAGTGAGGTCTGCCCATCCCTAAAATTGGACCAGAGGCTCCTCTCCTGCATGTAAATCCCAGCACTATCTTCTGATTTCCCACAACACCCATCATCCTACCTTACTAAAATCTGACCCCCCTATAAAGTGATAAAAAAAAGTACTTTTTAATCTGAAACATTGATTTAAAAACACAACAAATTTGCAGCATATTTGTTAAAAAACACAGTTTGCACATAGTGTTACATGATGATTAATATGCTGGAGTATAGGAATGCAAATACAGTACCTTTAAAGCAGATTTTAAGGGTAAAGGCTCTGATTGTGGAGGGACAGCATCCAGGTCACTCTGCAGATGAGGAGCGGGTCTACAGCACGTCATGTACACATAGAGTGGAAGCTCCTTTAAGATTCTGACCACTTCCTTGTGGGTTTCACCAATTAGGGATATTCCATTTACCTGTGGTAGATGATACATCCTCTTGTTCAGATAAGAAATACTTTTAACTGAACCTTAATAATTCAGCATTATTTTCTTTGTTTTTTGTTCCTTCGAGAGTAGGGATGCAAAATTCCTGGAATTTTCACAGTTGGAAACGTTCCATGGGAATTAACAGGAATTACCAGGAATAAATGGGAATAAATAGTCTGATCTTTTATAGGAACATTTAAAGTGTTAATCTGTCTGTCCTACTCTATAAGTAACATCCAGTTAGGCCTAATTTTGACAAAAGCTAACCACGTTTTTTTCTTTAAGCACAACATGTTTAATTTATGTATTAAAGTATTGTTTCTCTGTGTAAAGCTGGCTGTTATCAGGCTTTTGTAAGATACAGTGTATAAACCTATAAACATGTTTTTAACCTAACACTGTTTTAATGTAATAACTATTTTGGTGTCCATGCTCTATTGCAAAATTAAATAAAAAATAAAATAACATAAAATTGTAGTAATTGTTCACCAAGGTTAGGGCACTGAAAAAGCCACTAACAGGCTGGGAAAAATGTAGATTTAAGCTTTAACTGCTGTAGTTGATGAACAAACCGGGCACACAATTATTCCATTACTTCTTAATTAGCTGCATACATCTTCTATTAGAACATTATTTTAAACTGTTCATCAAAAACTTCAGTTTAATTTCGTTCATGACATTTTTCAAGCGAGAGCAAGCCACCTTCTGTATTTGGATAAGCTTATTGAACCACGAGCCAAGATGCCCATGTCTGCACCAGGCACTTTTATTCTGAGATGCTGCTTCACCTACAGAAATTTACATATTTCCAGACCCTCTATTTTGAAAAAAAAAATATATATATATCAATTACTTGTGGATTTAAAACAATCTGTGAGTCTTTACAGATGTAATGTGTCTTGTACCAATGCAGTCAGACCATTTGTATTTGAATATCTTGATCAGGAGAGTATTTGACAGTTTATATAAAAAGTTAATGACTGAAAATGTTGTTTGTCAGTGATTTGATGGATGCGTATGTTGTGCCTCTTACATCTCAAGTGGGCAAAATCATTATTAATCATTAGAATAATAGCTCTCTGACATTTTATGGGAACACAGGCACTGCCATAACTTCAACAAGTTTAACGTTAAATTAACCTTTCATTAATTAATACATGGATTAAATGAAGTTGGTGCCCATGCTACCAAATTAACAGACACATTTTTTCATAACTCTAAATAATTTTGCACATACCTCTAGAAGTTCATCCCCACTGAACAGCTTGCCACAGCGGCCAACAGGACCCTCAGGTAGAACAGAGCGGATGTAATGGTGCCCATTGTTGGCTTCCAGACTGATGCCGAGCCCGCTGCTCTCACTGTATTTTTCTACCTGAGCCACCTGTTCATGAACAAACTCAGGTTATCCTACTCTTAAGATTCCTTTATGTGTCTTTGAAAATTGAGTAAAATTTAAAAAGAAACTTACAACAACTTCATTACTTGGACCCAGAATCTCTTGCCATTTCTTCATGAGTTCGTCCTCTTCAAAGGCAGTTAGCTTTATCCCTTTGAATAGCAATGCAAAGATCGTGAATTAATTTAAAACAATGCTGAAAACTTCTCATAGCCAGCAATGAAGCATCAAACTCTTTGCAAAGCACTTCAAGTCCTAGCCTTTTAAGAATGTTCAGCACCACCTTTTCCTCACAGGCCTGTCTGAGTCAGTGTGGTCCCGTCAACAATAACCCTTATCTCTCAGTTGTGTGCCCAGTATCTTTTCTGGTGTACTTAAAGGAAAGCCCCAGCCTCCTACCATGTTTGTCTTCAGTCAGCTGATCCGTGGCCAGGCTGACATCCGATCCGTCACTCTTTGTCTGGAGAGCCTTTTCATCGGTGCTGCCTGTAAAAGGTACACAATGAGTGGTGAGATAGACAGAAGCAGGCGGTGACACAGACGCATGACAGTATAAGCCTCTGGATAAGGTTATCTGCTCTCCAATAGCGGCACAGGTTTATAAAAGAAATACAGCTTTATATGGATTTTTTTAAATAAAGGGGAAAGGCTATTGAATTACTTAAAAATGTCCCCCCCTTCCCAAACTCTTATTATTATCCTCACTGCAAGAGAAAAACCGGACTAATATTCACATTGGTGAAAAGAGGACAAGCATAACCTTGCTGATGTAATCCATAAACACAGACTATAAACACTCAAGGATTTCAAATATCTGTTTAATGATCCCAGTGCTTTTTTAATACTTCCCACCACTGTTTATGTCTTTGGAGTTCCACAGGGCACCGAACTGGTCACCCATGAAATTACTCCTCATGCTGTCAGCAAGCCGTGGTCTCCACACTACAGTACATCAGCATCTTTTCATTGCTGACATAAAACTAACACAAGCCGGCCTGTTTAGAAAAAAGGGAGTCAACAACCCTTATATTGGCTTCACAATTTACCTGTGATTTTTATTTACACATCAGGCCCCACGCAGCTTCTCATCCAGCCCTCAGAATGTTATCAAGTCCAGAAAAAATGAGAAGGGAAATAGAAAATATGGCTCTAAGCGTATCTTTTTCTTCCGCTTAACTCTAACAATTACTTTAGCAACCCCAAAATAATTTTATCGAGAGCAACTTCCTGTTTGGTCCATTTTTAAAAAGTCCATCTGTCAGCAATTATCTGGAAATAATCAACCAGGAGTTCAAGTGAATTATTGTCAAACACAGTAATGGGCAACATGGCTGCCCCAGAGACAAGCAGCCAAATTATCTGAGTTTTTCTCAAATGGCTGGCAGCAGTATGGATAATCAGGGCTGATCTCATTTTCTAAGGCTAAAATAGGGATGCATGACATTATCTGAGCAATATCAGTGTCAGCAGACAATTTTTTCTGATATTTTGCCTGTAAAAATTGGCCATAAATTAATAATAATATTGGACGTATTATTGGCAGAATGTACAAAATGTAAAATAATGATTTACCTCATCATCACTGAATATCCCCTTTAACAATCAAAAGTATCATTTATTACAGAATCAAATGTTGTTTTCCTCCCTTCACATCTTTTTCTAAAACAAATACAAGGTTCTGATAAAAGAAACATGTCATTTTAAGCCAAGTGGAAGCTCTTTGGTCTTGCCAAAAAATATTGGTATCAGCATTAATAGGTTTGGAAATATCAACATAATGGCAACAATCCAATATCAAGCATCCATGTGCTTAAAGTGAGGATGGGATTTATTTCAAAATCCCATCCTCACAGCTTCTCTCAAAAGAAAAAAAACAGCCTTTTGCAGACCAAGTTGGCATTAAAAAGCTTAGTAAGATGGCTGAAATATATTCTACTTACCAGATACATGTCGAACAAGGTTGTTAAATGACAAACATAATTTAAGAGATTATCCAAAAACTTCCATATGGTTTTATTTTTTAACTCTTACTGTCTTAGACTAAGAATTATTCACTCACATTTCAGATAAAACCTTTTGTTTTAAATGAAAACACTTCTTGTAGGTAACAACTTCAGCTTAACCAGGAAAAAAGAACTTCCCCTAGCTTCAAATGTATGTAAAATAGCAAAAGAAAACAGAAAAACTGCTAAATTATAATACTGCAAGTTGTAGATGACTGTTGGATTGTAATCTTAGCTGCCTGGGAGCCTTTATTATAAATTAGGAAAACAAAAAAGCAGAAATGTCCTGTATTTTTATCACTGTGAGAGCAGGTAGACGTTCCAGTAAGTAGCATCAACGCCCTTTTCATACCCATCTACACGCCTTTGACACAGCAGTGAGAGTGGCTTGTGGTTAAGTGTCTTGCCCAAGGACGCATCAACATGTGACAGCAGGAGCTGGCCTCAAACCTTCAACCTTCCGATTGTAGGTATAACGTACTACCAGACAAACCAATGCCCCTTTAATAATAAATGGACTTGAGCTCATACAGCACATTTCTAGGCTAGTTGACGCATTGCAAAGCAGCTCTAAACTCTAATTTTTGCTCCTTTCAGTCCAGCACTAGTGAAACCTTATGTAACATGAAACTTCTTTGATGTGTTTTGGTTGAAAACTTTCTTCTTCAGACTATTGTCTGAAAGTCCCTAATGTGCAATTTCCTGTTTATTTTATTGGTTTTTTGCAGGTTTCACAGCAGCCAAGGAAACACCAGCCTTCTTTGTCTTTCAAAGACTGACTGCTGCATTTTTTTGGGCTACAACTTCCTGCTGACAAATGTAATCCCTTTCAAGCTTCATCCATCACATTCGACAACTTTCACAGTAGCCTGGAGGTCCTGTCAGGTCAGAGGAGATGAAAATCTTTCTCTTGTTTACTCTCCGTTCCTTGTTTAAAAATACAATGACACATCCTTAATAGAGGGAACTCTATATATACTACAGTCCATACATGTAAACCTCAGCTGTAATCTAAATTTTGAGTCAAATGACTTCTCTGTGTAATGATGATGATGTATTTTCCTTGAGGGGTCTTTTTGAACCTCGCTGAAGCTGTGTGCTTGTTTTGAGATTTTTAAAGTTTAAGACAAGAAAAGACGTTAATAAATAAAACTATAGGGGCAAGGGAGGAGGATAACATTCAGAGAGTGGTACATTTCTGAAAGAAAAATCATCCAAAAGGAAGACCCTAGGGATAGTCATGTAATAATTTATGAGTGAAAACAACACTTAAATTTATGAGAAAATCACTGAGGTCTGTGCAGCCACTTTATTATTCTGCAAGTGCACTATAATAATGGATCATAGCACTTGACAGATCTGTTTTAATCAAATGGAATAATTCATTGTAAGGTCTGAAAAAGCAGCGTTGTCCTCTCGGACTTTGGCAGAAACTATCAATCAGCAGAATATCTTCCTCTTTAATAAAGTACAAATGGAGGCGTAATTGTCTGCTGCATTTGGTGGATCTGTGTCAAGGGGGAAAAAACTTTTTCAGACTAGTGTAAAAAAAAACAAACAAAAATAAATCATCAAATACAGCAGAATGAAGTCTGAAACATCGTTACTACATTAATGATGATGTTGACACAGCTATTGGCTTCATTTGAGAGCAAGTCCATTTCTAAAATCAGCTGGAGGTAGTTCTTATTTTGGGTTTTAACTATGTTGTCAAAACTGCATAAACTTTCATGTTGGAGTCACTCATAGCTGCATAATGAGAAGTACTGCCTCAGACAAATTTACATATCAAATGTCACCTTTTTTGACAGGCAGATAAGAAGCAGAGTGTGTTTTGTCTCTCCTCATTAAATTCAAGTACCTTGAACAGGTTCCTCTGCCTTCCTTCCCTCTAGCTCCAGCTCCTTCATGACTGTCGCAGTGGTGGGGATGGTGGTGCAGGGCGGCAGGATGGTGACCACAGGGGTCACAGCAGGAGGGATCTCTTCGGGCTTGAAGCCGCGGCGGATCAGCTTAAGGTGGACTGTCTGGCCCGTGTGCCTAAGCACTTCCACAGCCTGCTGATTGGTGTAGCCCTGGATGTTTACACCATCGACCTGCAGGGGGCGATCATATGTGAGTCAATGGGTTAAGCAGGGTTTAGAATAGTGTTGGAGATGTTCAAGGCTTGTTCAGCGTAATAATACAAACTGATGCACTTTTGTATTTACATTTATTCCGCCAGCCTTCCTTGATATACACATTATTTAAGGCTGGAAATATGTACCATTTTTAAAACTTGAATGGCAAATACATTCTTAAGTAGGTCAATAAATACATGATTGTTGTAGAGCAAAACTCAATCAAGCTCAAGAGAACTAAAATTATAAACTTTGGAGAACATGAAGGAATGCATTTTCAATTATGCATTAAAATTAGAAATACTTCAACTTAATTTATGGAGTCCTGAAGTTTTAAATTACACTCAAACTACGCTATCCATGCCATTTTTGTTTCCAGTGACTTACTGATTAATTCTGATAACCTTCATAGTAAATACATTGTAGTATGAAATTCAAATGTAAATCCTCCAGAGAAAAAAGTGATTGTTGCAGAATTTGGTTTACTCACAGCTATGATCTGATCTCCAACATGAATCCTTCCGTCTTGATCTACGGCACTGTCTTTCGTTATGCTTTTTACGAAAATGCCAGAGGGCTCTGAAGAGTTAGAACAAAAGCACAAAAACAGAAAAAATACATGATTATGAACAAAGGTGTAAATCATCAAACATATGACTTTCCTCATCCTGAAAAACTGTTAAATCAGCCTGATAAATCCCATTTAAGTTGTTGGTGCAGTGTTAATCAACTAAGTTTATCAGATATCATAATACAAACGGCGCAAAGACATAAAATTCATTTTTTTTGTCTCTTATTCTGTGCGTAATGGAGACATTCTCTCTCTCTCCTCTTTATACATTATTTAATGCTTGTAGAGGCAAAATCAGACTCTTTATTTTAGGAAACAAGGGTAGCATTTTTTTAATAATCTCTCTATATTAACCTCTGATTATGTTCTGGTCAGACATAAAGTGACTATAAACTTAATTGCTAACCCCTGGGCTAAAAGGTGCTACAGCAGAGTTGATGGAAAACACAGGCTCGTTCCCACATGTAATCTCTTTCTTATTGACCTTCTGGTACAAATATTTCTTCTTAACAAAATTTGACTTGTTGCAAGCTGAATGTATATCAAGTAAAACATTATCAGAGAAAGTGGAATTGAAATGCCTTGTTAAAATAAAGCAGCTGTTCTCACCAGAGTTTTTATCTCCAACATATCCAGCGATTGTTATCCCCAGTCCTTGTGTGTTCTTCGTGAGGCTTACATCAAAAGCCTCAGCCTCCTCCTCCTCATATCCCTGTCAAAACAGAACCACGGGTATACATAGTTAGAACCAAATAAAAGAAAAGGCTCATTCATCAGTCATCTGATTGTACTGCACGGTCACAAAAACACACTTTTCAACTTTCAAAGCAGTGCTCTGAACCTGTCAGCCACAAAAAAAAAAACCTCAGTGTACAATGGAAAGAATATTTGTCATTTAGAAAGTGACTCACTGAAATTTATTCATTTTTAGAAAAAGGACTGAATGTTGAAAATAGCCATGAAATCGCTGTTTCTGAGACAGGAAAGCAATATCTGCTCTCTAAAATGTGAGTCACAAGTGATGCAAGCTTCTACTCTTTCACTTTCATTGATTCATTCTGTCAGGCATAAGACAGAATAAAAGTGGAGATGAAAAACCTGAATTGTAGCTCTGAAATATTTTTGATACAAATGTTTGACTGTGTGTCATATTCAATTTTCATTTGGATGAGTTATTACAGGGAAGCGGCTTCGCTATTCTGCTTCAAAGTGACACGGCTTCTCTTACCTGTTGTTCGGTGACAGTGGGGAGCACAACAGGCATGACAGCAGAGACGGAGGGGATCTCCTCCGCAGGACCCCTCGTGACCACCAGCTTCACTCTGTTGCCACACTGCCGCAAGACCTGAGCCACCTGCTCGCTGCCCATGCCGTACAGGTCAGTGTCTCCAATTCTCAGGATGTGATCACCGCTGCGCAAGCGGCCATCCTGAGGTAGAAAACATTACTGTGAATTAATGTTTGACTTAGCTTTAGTACAAAACCACTGCAACACTCATTCAGTAATTCTACTCTTGCTAACAGTCAGCTCATCCTGATTCAACCTAAAGACAAACAGTTCATCAGTGAAACTGTAATAAGAATTTTGGAACGTTTCCTTTAATGAGACTCAACCAACAAAGCAAATTCGCAAATAAGGTAAAGACACATTCATGCTATCACCTGATCAGCAATTCCTCCTGGAAGGATAGTTTTCACGATTACGCCCGTTGTTTTTCCTCCGACGATGCCAAATCCGAGGCCGGTGCCATCGTTTACCAGCTCAATCGTCTCCACATGCTGCCACTGTAATGAACAGAAGCACATTATTAACAGTTTTTCTTAGGGGTGGGTAAAAATATTGATTAATCAATGCATTGCAATATCCCCCCGCCCCCCCAATTCAATAACAATTCAGCAAATCCTCTGAATCGATTCACCTCCTGGCCAGTGGGGGGCACTGTGGGCTTTTTCAGTGTTTATACAGGACTGTCATGTTTTATACTTTTGTACTCCATATGCACAAGAAAGTCATTATTATGCAAATCTTTATTTTCAGATGTTTTATTGTTCAGAAATGTGGCATGACATGCCACATATGTTTATGTAGGCATGAAAATAAATATTTAAAAATTGTCAACAGGTACTCTTATTACCTCCACCAAGGAGGTTATGTTTTTGCCAGCGTTTATCTATCTGTCTGTCTGTTTGTCTGTTTGTGTTCAAAATAACATGAAAAGTTCTGAACGGATCTGGATGAAATTTTCAGGAATTGTCGGAAATGGGATATGAAAGAACTGATTAAATTTTGGGGGTGATCCGGATCACCGTCTGGATCCAGGAATTTTTTAAAGGATTCTTTAACATTGCCAGATAGGACCATTTTCGCCAAAGTGGACCGAAGCTGCTTGGCGGAGGTCTGTGCTCTCTGAGTGCTTTTCTAGTTATTTGCGTATTTCTACCTCTTACTGAATCAACATCAACACATTTAAATCAATATTGAATCGAATCGCAACTGATAGAATCGAAATGGAATCAAATCGTGAGGTTCTTAACAATACCCAGCCCAAGTTTTTCTATTTATCCAGCCATAATATGTATGTATATGTATCTCCATAATGCCAGTTTAAGGCTGTGAGTCTCTGTTACCCTTTTGGAGTTTTTTATGCCCATGAGTGTGTTTTACATGTCCCCTCCTCAGAATAGAGTACTTCTATGCACGAGACAAAAAGTCTGCAGCATCAGGACTTGTCCCTTTCCTCCTGTAAGCTGTATCAGTAGCTCCCTAAATGCCTTGTTTCCCAGTCCCCCTTGAACAGAGCTACTAGCTTGACATACTACCAGTGTCCAAGTGTGAGTTTTGTACATCTCCTCATGTAAATGTTATCAGACACACTCTGTCCTTACATGTATCATCCAAGTCAGAAATGTGGGCACAAGTCCCAGTTCAAAAGTGTCTAAATAAAGCAATGTACAGTATCCATACCGCGCTGGAGTTAGCAGAGAGTGTACTGGCAGCAGAGGGCGTTCGGGACACCGCAGGGCTGGCGAGTTGGGGTATTGGCCCTCTTGCCACCACAAGCTGCACCCTCTCTGAAGCGCTCTGCAGGATGCCTATAGCCTGTTGGTGGGTCACTGTCTGGTCCAGAGGTCGACCATTGATGGCTAAGATCTGGTCGGCTTCCTTCAGCTTCCCATCACTGTAAAGGAAAAGTAGGGAGACATGGTGTTGGGAGTTGTTTATTCAGTCTTGATAGCTATTTAAAAGATGCTGGTTGGCTCATACCAGTGCGCAACACTTCCTGGTTGTATTTCCTGGATAAAGATTCCCAGCTCGCCTCGATTCTCGCTCTTGAGCCCCACCACGCTGAAACCAAGACCACCTGACATCGGCTTCTGCAGGTCCACGTGCGTGACGTATCGGCCCTGGATCACAGACACACACACAGTCTGTGATATTTTGGGCTGCATGCTGATTCACTATAGCTTCAAAGCTTCAGGCAGCCTTTAGAAGTCTATTTGGAGTGCCTCAAGAGAACAGAACTCAGTGTGAAGCCTGAAGTTTTCATCTTCAACTCTCTGGATATTTGTTTGAGTTAAAATTAAACTTCATCTAGGTGAGCTACCTGTTTAAGAATCATCTAAATAGTCTTAAAGGTGGTTAGGAGTAAGTAGAGTGTCCTTAAAAAGCACAGTCCAAACACCACTTGTCCATACCTGTGCCATCCTTTGAATAATGTGATCAAACTCCTCAGATGCCGTCTTGCCATTGATGTGTGCAGCAGCTGGAGTATCAGAGTAGGAAACATGGCCGCCATTGGGCTTAACTGCAGCGATATGATCACCAAGCTCGCTCCCATGTGATGCTGGCACACTACCCTGGAAAATAATGAAACAAACATGTAAAGAGCAATGCTGAGAGCTGTTTTTTTTCTTAGTAATTTTCCACTTTGTACAAATTTATAAATATCTGCAGAAAGACAAAGACGTTGCCTGTTAGATTTCCAGTTTGCAGCTTTTCATTTCAGCAAAAAGCCTCAACAGAAGGCTGCACTTACTGGCTCTAATCCAACCAAACACAACAAAACGCTGGAACAAAAAGCATGATTTATTTCTTGTGCTGATGTTTAAATTTAGAAATTTTAATTTTAGTCACCCAAACCCTAAATTGTGCTTGATGCCAGAGGGTTAGTCCTCCCTGCATGATTAGCTGGATCCATAGCAGCCTAATCCTTCAGGAGATAATGACTCTTCGCTGATGTTCCAACAATGACTCGACTCCAAATACAATATTTCCATCATGGTGGGGAGGGAAGCATCACCGGCCATCTGGATGCCTTAATAAGCTCGGGTTTTAATTAGTGTGATGACTTTACTCGTGTGACAGATGAAGTACATGAAAGCTACAACTGCATAAAACAGTGTTTTCCCAGTTTCATCAGCCAAAGGGCATAATGTTTATGACAAGCTGAAAGGAATTCAAAAGGACAGTCATTATGGACTGCAATAATTTCATAAACACTCAATTTGGCATATGGCACTGCAAAGCTAAAGCTGTCCTTGTGAACTTGTGTATTTAGATATGGAGGTCAAATTCACAACTTTTAAAGCATCTGGTACACGTCCTGTAAAAAACGCCGCCTTTAAATATTGTGCCACATTAATCCTAGGAACAAAACTCTTCTGCACAGGACACATTAGGGCAGCACACTGCAAACAAAAACCCCACGGGCCGGGCTAAGTTAGCGTAGCATGCTGCTAAGTTGCTGTCCTCATGCATGAGCTTTGTTAGCTGGGGCCTGGCTAAGAGGATTAAAGTTCCAGTTTGGTTCTTGCACATTTAAGAAATTGTTTCTGCCCCACTTCACACAGCGGCCTCTCTCTCATTGGAGGAGTGGGGCCTTGTCGCCATAGCGACGTGGGCTGAGCAAGGCCTAACTAGCAGAGCCAGAATGACGGACAGTGTGTGTCTGTGTTTATGTGTCTGGCTCTCATCTGAAAACAAAACCCAGTACACAGGCTGTCTTTAAATTGCTTCTGCTAAAGGGGGCCAAACAAGTGCAGCAGGGTTTTGATGCTTTATTAAAACATAATACAGGCTTGTTGTAGCTTCTGAAATGCATCCCTATACCATTGTTAGAACGAGGGATAAATCCATTTTATGATCTGAAGGGAATTTCCAATAAAGGGCTTCTTGATAAATTTAGTCTGGTTAAACAAACACACATGCATACACACACTCCCAGGAATGCACCTCTTTTGAACTAAGCTAAATCGCCAGCACACAAAAATGCCAGCAGGCCTTTTATAATCTAAATTCCACAAGGGGTAAAAAAGCTCCTGCATCCCTGCCTCCCTCTGCATAGCTCACATATTTTCATCTCTATTTCTCAAACGCTTACCCTCTCCCCCTTTCCACTCTGACTCAAGAGCTCTTTCCTTCCACTTAAATGTTCAATTCTCTACGGACAGAATCAGAATCAGCCTGAAAAGAAGTCCCTGACTCGGACCATATATCTCTTCTCCTTCTCCCACATTATATCTTGCTTGTATGAACCTTGACAGCAATTTTACCAAGGCAGAAACACTACTGGGGACGGGGATTGAAAGGGGGCGAGGGTTTGTGTCTTGACATGAGCCAAAAACTGAATCAGTGAGGTCAGTAGGGACACAGGGGGAGATAAAGGCAGAAGAAATCCGGAGGAGTGTGGAAAACAGTTGAACCTTACTGGAGTTTGGAGTTTCCTTTTCATCTGAATTATGTTGTATTTCTCATTCTTAAACAGAAAAACCATGCCCATATGCTCATCAAAACCATTACTGCTCACTGCGGCTGTTTCTCTTCTCCCTACCAGCTGTTGAGAGCTCCCTTCCTAATGTGATTCTACAGTCTACTTTCTGTGCAGTAATGCATTCAAAAGTTCAGCCAAACCAGTTATGGGGCTTCAATATGCTGAATTAGTGTAATTAAATGGGCATCTTCCCAAGGGCATGGACTTTTTAGTGCTAAATTCAATCTTTGTGCTCCACTGCAGTTCTAAAGTGTAACACTAAGATGGAATTTCTGCGTATAAATAACCTGTAATTTGGAAGGCTACTACTAATTTGGATTAATTGTATTGCTGAAGTCCAAAATAAGACCATACTGAAGTGTTTACTGGGACTACTTTACTCATTAATTGTTCAGATGGGCATGTTAATATAAGTTTTCAGTCCGGCTATAATATTCTTATTCATCTTTAATGTAGAATCCCCTGTAACCATGCCGCTTTTAATTTCACACTTGACCCGAGTGACCTCTACCACACCTTGACTCCCAATTTCACACATGCATACCTTCAAATTTTGAGAAAATTTTAGAACATGGATGGTTGTTTGATTACACATGCCCCTTGTGGAGGAGGATATCCCCTATTTCAGGATGTCTTTGGATGCAAGACAAGAGCTGTAGTCATAGTGATGGGAATGCATAGTCAATCAGCAAAGGCCACCATGCTAACAA
Organism: Cetoscarus ocellatus; assembly: GCA_037902135.1. Taxonomy (NCBI): domain Eukaryota; kingdom Metazoa; phylum Chordata; class Actinopteri; order Labriformes; family Labridae; genus Cetoscarus; species Cetoscarus ocellatus. The sequence goes on along the minus strand of JBAMNC010000845.1, from coordinate 530,940 downwards.
TGTTGTCTCAGTGTAAAATTAGGTAAAGCTAAAAACAGACAAAGAGGTGGCCTTGAGACAGGTCTTGAGCCTCCTGGCAAACAGCAAAATCGCAGTAATATTAGCCATGCTACTATCATGCATAAGTCAAATCCTTCTAGAAATCAAAACAGGAGGGGCATATTTAAATTGAACTGACAACAGTGAAGACCCAAAGACCCAAAGTTACTTCTTTTTACCTCACAAAAGTCATAAAAATGACATGGAGATAGTAACCTTGCGCATCAGATGGATCTGCCTTATTAATGTCTGTAATCAGACTGATCCATCTTGCCAAGCTCCAATCTACACTGATTGTGAGCGGCCAAAAGTGTCACCCCGTGGCAGTAGCACCTGCATTCTACATTATGTGATTGACCCGTAAGAATATGATTGATAGAATGATCATCCAATCACCTACTGGATCTGCTTTTGAAAGTTTCTGCCCATTCCCAAACACTTTCTATGGTTGTGATCATCAACAGGCGGCCCAGGGGCCACATCAGGTCCTTCACAGCTGCTAATCTGGCCCCCAGAATATCATCAGATTCAGGAAATGTGAGGTGTGTGCTTTCAAGTGTGTATATTTGTCATTACATCTCTATAACTAACTACAACCCCGAAAACAATGGGTATTTAAGCCATTTTATCAAGTATGACTACACATTTCAGCTGACAGCCACTGTTAACTATTATTTCACCTGAGGAATGAGTATATTGAGGGTCAAATTCAGTCACTGAACACATGACAGCCTCAGAAAGAAGAAGCCAAAATATCTTAACTGTTCCATGTCCCATTGCAGCAGTATGAGTGATAGGGACTGATCTCCCCTCTAAAGGCTAAGAAATACATGACATTTGGAAAAAATGAAATATTAAACTCATAATATGTTCGTAAAACCAAAATATTATATTTCTTGTTTTTCAAATCTGGCCCTGTAACATCTGTCAAGCAAAAAACTGGTCCTTGTACAGATGTAGTTGATGACCCCAATTATGGGCTGTTGGCCACGTAGACTGGTGAAATGTGTTGAACACTTTATCTGGTGTGTCAGGGTAGGAAGATAGTGTTAGAGCGGCAGTATCATGTTGGTGAGTCCATATATTCAAGTTTCTACCACTGTAGACAGTTGGTCCTGAGGCAGCTGTCATAAAGTCTTAGCTCCTGAAATGAACAGTGAAACTCACGCTCTCTTCTCCTTTACAGATTCAGACGGGCCTTTTTAGTTTCTGTTTCATTCCATTTTGGAAAAGTGTCACTTTTAATGTGAAAGGAATGGGGCAGCAAAAATTTCCTCCAAAGTATTCACAAATTTGGGACATTTATTCACAATGTCTTTGGTGTGTAAAGGCCTTAAGTGACTGACACCCTTTAGAGGAACACGCCAACATTTTTTGTTGTTTTCGTGTCTTGCCTCACTTCTGAGTCCATGACAAGCAGGTAGACAGGACAAGACGAGAAGGACAAAGATCGCTAACCTCTAGCTTAACTTAGCTCAGACGCCGGGAGTGTATGGGTAGTGCTGTAGCCTGCCTCTGTCTACTGTCATCAGATAACAAGTGATGGGATGGCTGTGTTCTTCAAGAATAGTCTCTCTGTTTTGGTGCTGATTTCCAGTCTTTCGTAGTAGTACTTTAGACCCAAGAATAGCCCACGTATACACCACAGTCCACGCCAGTTCGGACTCTCACCTCAGCCCCAGGTTGGTCCACTGCCTTGGCTTCTCTTCGTGCCAGCTCAGTTTCCAAACCACGTAGTTCCTCCTCCGTATATTCTGGTTCAAATAAGTAAGGTTTTGACTCTGTGTCAGTCCCGAAGAAATCATCCTCGTCCTCTTTCATAAAGTCGGCCATAATCCTTAGTAGTAGTCTTCATCTACTCGTAAACAGAAGCTTTGGTTTGTTGACATGCTGAAAAGCAGTTCCACGGTGGTTTGCGTACGCGCCCTGCAGCTTAGTTTCGTAAGTATTTCTTTCAAAAATTGAATAAAATGCGAATCTTAGTCTAAAAATAGACAACGTAACATCACGCGGTCAATAAAAAATACAACAAGCACACAGGACCGTCTAGAGTTTATCTGATGACAGTAGACAGAGACAGGGTAAAGCACTACCCATATACTCCCAGCACTTGAGCTTAGCTAAGCGGCAGTTGGCGATCTTTGTCCATCTCTTCCTCGTTACTTGACATACAGTCAAAGGAATGGTGTCTACCTGCTTGTCATGGACTCGAGAGTGAAGCAAGACCAGAAAAACAACAAAATGTTGGAGTGTTCCTTTAATACTAGGCAATTAACAAGGTTTAATTTTTTAGGCAGATTTTGGATTTTCTCATTATCAAAAATCTATATATTAATGATTTTATATTATATAGCTGATTCTCACAGTGTTCAGAGTTCAGCTTCATAAATGCTTCTAATGATGAGGCTGTAAAGTGAATGAATAATTGTATTTAATAACTCTAATCTGAGAATTAATTGGCATGATCAAAAAGCCTGTACTTGACCTATCAAAAGCATGCTAGCGTGTATTAAGCACAAGTTTTATCATGCTTTTCATCTTAACATTAAAATATCACATTATACTCCCTCCTCAAATAACAGTATGATCATAAAAGAACACATAAACCAGAATTTATCATCAAATATGAACGCTACTCTTGTCTGTACTTCATACTTACTTAGGCACGTCCATCTGTCATTTGGTCTCTTTGTACTTACATCAATAATGCAGACCTCCAAATGGCCATAACCTTGTGCCTCTTAATGACCTTCCATGGCACACAGATTCCAGCATCACTCATTGTAAGCTGCATTGTTATTCATAGTTAGAAAGTTCATGGTCTTTCAGGCCCAGCTGAGCTTTTAATCACGAGTGCTGCATTTGTTTACAAGCAAATTATACCCACATAGCTTTTAAAGGCATCCTAAAAGGTATTAGGCAGAAAGGAGATAGTTTACCTGGTCTCTGAGATGCTGCACGGACTTCTGCAGGGCCAGGATCTGGTGGAAGAGGGGGCTCTGGAGCACGGACTTGAGCAGGTTGAGCTTCTCCTCGGTGGGCACCTCCCCCCGCTCCTTCAGTTTGGCCTGGAGACGCTCCACCGCCTGCAAGGCACGCTGTGTATCTGCAAGCCATCACATATTTCAGTGACAGGGGCCGGCCGGAGCGAGGGAGTGGAGTGCAGGGAGAGAAAGATGTGTAGAGGGGTGATGAGGACAGAGGCTTTATCAGCACATGAGCGGCAGAGATAACAGGGCAGGGTATTGTATTTGGGCATGGCCACACTTTTACATTTAAATATAATTTTTACTTTAAAATATATACAGTGTGCGACAAAGCCCTTTCTCTTTATGTACAACAATGGCATGTAAATAAAGAATAAAGAGGCACAGAGAGACCTGCAGACTTAATTAAAGCTTTACTCAGGCTCAGCAGACCATAATATATCAAACTCACGTACCATCAGCTTTCTCACTACAAGAAAGAAAAACCTGATTCTCAGCATGCTCCTTGTTTGCAGAACAGCAATATTTCCTTTCTGGCCCATACGGTCAACAGTGGGCTGCACAGCAGCAGAGAATAGGTATCAGGAGGGCAAGATAAAGAGAACCCGGCCCTCCGCATTTTGCTTGCTGGACCCTGCATAAGCCCCACAATCAAGCAAGTCCAGAGTGGCTTGTTAGAGCGGATGGGCCAGCCCAACGTCATCGAAACAGAAATGAAGCAATTTCCAAAGCTCCCCAAGTGTGACTAACACCTAATAGGGCGTGCGCAAGGTCCAGCGCACTTTTAACACTTAGGAGCTTTGTTGTTTGGACAAAGGTTGTAAACAAGCTGCGAACACTGGAGACCAGGCTGATGGTTTTTCTTGCTCCCATGCAGGTGGCTGTTTCATTGTCATTGCACTCGACTTAGAGGACAAAATGAAGTGTCCCACCAGAGTGTTGCATGTTTGTGTGTTTCTAAGAGTGTGTAGAAGGAGAAAGTTCAGCAAAAGAGTATCAGAGTTGGCCTTCCTCAAAACTATTTCCATGGAATACTGTAAGCAGAAAAAGACTGGGAGTACATTTAAAATGGTGTGATCAGGAGTTGGACTCTGACATTATTTGATATGCCAATGACTTCAAAATCACTCTCATCAATACTGATATTTTTTGTCAAGATTACAATCTGTGCTGCACAAAAATTGACCTGTTCCTGTCATTGTTGCAGTTTATTTGTGTTAGAGACATAGAAAAAAAGAGAAACAACATTTCTTTCTCTTGTATATCATATTGTTGATTTTAAATGTAGACATAAAGTGATAATGAGGGATTTGCTGTGGTACATTCATACATTCTGATGATTTTTCAGCAGCTATATGGGATATACACTGCCTGGCCAAAAAAAAAGGTCACACACTGGAATATTTCATTGGACCGCCTTTAGCTTTGACTACAGCACGCATTCACTGTGGCATTGTTTTGATAAGCTTCTGCAATGTCACAAGATTTATTTCCATCCAGTGTTGCTTTAATTTTTCACCAAGATCTTGTTTTGATGATGTGAGGGTCTGACCACCGCGCAAAGCCTTCTCCAGCACATCCCAAAGATTCTCAATGGGGTTCAGGTCTGGACTCTGTGGTGGCCAATCCATGTGTGAAAATGATGTCTCATGCTCCCTGAACCACTCTTTCACAATTTGAGCCCGATGAATCCTGGCACTGTCATCTTGGAACATGCCCGTGCCATTAGGGAAGAAAAAAAATCCATTGATGGAATAACCTGGTCATTCAGTATATTCAGGTAGTCAGCTGACCTCATTCTTTGGGCACATAATATTGTTGAACCTAGACCTGACCAACTGCAGCAACCCCAGATCACAGCACTGCCCCCACAGGCTTGTACAGTTGGCACTAAGGCATGATGAGTGCATAACTTCACCTGCCTCTCTTCTTACCCTGATGCACCCATCAGTCTGGAACAGGGTAAATCTGGACTCATCAGACCACATGACCTTTTTTCAGTCCTCCAGAGTCCAATCCTTCTGCTTCCGAGCAAACTGAAGCCTTTTTTTCCAGTTAGCCTTACTGATTAGTGGTGTTCTTCGGGCTACACAGCTGCTCAGTCCCAATCCCTTGAGTTCCCTTCACATTGTGCGTGTGGAAATGCTCTTACTTTAACTATTAAACATATGCCTGAGTTCTACTGTTGTTTTTCTTCAATTTGATTTGGCCAAACGTTTACGACCACAGGGTGTGTCTTTTGACATGCTTGTTTAAGAAATGAGAAGCTACTCCTTGCATCAGCTGGGGTTAAATAACTTGTTGCCAGCTGAAAGATAATTGCCCATGCAGTGATTATCTAATAGGAGGCTCGTACCTATTTGCTTAGTTAAATCCAGGTGGGGACTTTTTTTTTTGGCTAGGCAGTGTATGATCAATATGTACAGTCCTGAAAAAAAGAAATTTTAATCTGCCAGTACCAGTATTAATAATTATTTTGTGCAAGCCTACCGCATTGACATTTTATTACAATGTTTCCATCACTTCCTATAGAAATGCTTCTCAGAGCTACAGTGCTACCTCATTCTGTAATAATCTATCAAATCCTCAGTGAATCTTAACAGGCAGCCTTCAGTTAATGTGCTAAATCAGTCAGTGTCAGTTAGGTTGAACTGTTATTGATCGATAAGGACTGAGAAAAGGAATACTGAGTTCCCAAAATATAGAGCCTTTCACTTTGTCAGTGATATCAGATATCAGCATTTTTTTGGGATCAAATCAAGATTAAGAAAAAAATCAGCCTTTCACTTAGGATACAAGAGCACTGAAAAAAGTAAAAGAAATTCAGCAAATGTACTTAGTACAATGATGAAAATAAAGCCTAAAAATATCTCAACTTTCTCTGCAAAGAATCTGCAACAAAATGCTACAACAATAAAAAAAAACATCCTGCAAAATCCTTGAGTAATGGGAATCAAAAACCAATTCCAGTTGAGAATCGTTAACAGCTCCATTAAAGTATCGATATCATGAGTCTTTTTGCTAATCAATTCCCTTATCAATTCCTTCCACTGACAGGGTTCAGAAGCGGTCAGAATTGTGGCTTAATTTTTTACAAAAGGCACCTACTGCACAACCTTAAGTGAGTGGAAACACCAGCAACTTGCAGAAGCAGTTATCTATGCTGTGACATGTGTGTTTGACATTGTTGCCACTGAAAATCTACAGGCCAACATTTGCCCACACGGAAAATCTGCAGGAATCAATAAGGGAATCATTAATTGAGAATTGAAGAATTGGATTGATGAGCAGGATCATTAATAGCACTGGTATCGATAAAATCTTATCAATTCCCATCCCTATGAGTAACTGTCTTACATGGCCCCTTTGGGCTAGAAGCATAGCCTAACTTAAATGTGTATCTATATATGCTGCAAGATTTCCAAAGACAGATGAAAACTGAACTCTTGTATACTAGGTGCGTTAACCCAGCAAAATCAGATGAGTAGGATTAGTAGGATAGAATCATAGCTGGAAAGACAAAGTTCAATAATCATATTTGTTGATTACATAACTTTGTATTTCACACAGTTCAATTAAATTCTCAGTAACACAGGCAGCCTTAAGTTAATTTGTTTAGTCATTGTATTTTTATAAAGGTGCAAACTCAGACAAATAAATCCCTTCAAATAAAAAGGGAGTTCATCTGCCCTGATTTTAGTAATCTGTGATTTTTCTCACTGATCATTAGCATTTTTATTACAAACCTCATATTTGGAACAAGAGCACAGGATGAACTGACACAAATCAAACTGTTGGAAAGGCAGTACAAGTTCATTTCCATTCATAAATATCACTCTTTTTATTCTCACTTTCTTAAAATATATGCCTCAGTCCCAGAGCCACTAGGTCTGTTGTATCAAGCCTCCAGTTTCCCAATTTTCTCACTTCAGTTAAAGAGTACACCGTCAACATGCCAGTCTTGAGAGTGACCACAGCTTGCGGCATTAAAGAAAGAAGCTGGCAGCACCGGTCTGGCTGCCTGCTTGACAGTTGGACAAATAAATCTCCATGGGGATAAACAAACAATCAAGTATGTGGAAACATTGTCAGATATGGCAACATTGGCAGTACACACGCCTTGAACTCAGTCCAGGGCTTCTTACACTGGTTGAGAAACACTCCAAGCTGGAGCCAAACACAGATGCAGAGCCAGGAAAGACGGGCTCCCAAATGACTGGACCAAACCCCATTGCAAAAAATGCACATTTAAGAATTGAAGATTAAAAACTTGGAAAAAAAAGCCCCAGTGTCTGTGTAAACTAGCCTTTATTTCATGTTTTCTCAAGCTTTATATAGTTGTTATTAATCTTTGTATATTGCCTAGAGCTATTAAAGCTTTGCTTGTAAATTTATGGAAAAAGAGGGAAAGATCATTTGATAGGCACAACGAGTAACTTTCAAAACAGTCTCTGATAATACCTTTTCCAACAATACATTGCGATGAGTTTTAAACAGTAAAATATTAAAAAATCAGTTAAGCTGCAACTATTAATCAGTGATTAACCAATATAATTTAGTTAGACAAAATCTCTTGTTACTAAGGCCCCTCCCTTTTGAAACAATTAAGAAAACCCCACAATATGTATATTTATCCAATTGATTTGATTCTCTTAAAATAATTGGATTTAAACTATAAAATGATTATACAGTATGGTGTTAAAGAATAACTTAAACTGTCTAAAATCTAAAATCTTGGTCAAATTATTTAATATTAGAATTGTTTAATGTAAGGATGTCAGCTAATGTTGGCTGTGTTTCCACATACTCGTTGGCTTTAAATTGATGTTTATGCTAGCTGGCTAATATTACATTCCAAAATAATATTGTCAAAATATTATACTCACATGCAATATGGTGATAGTAAGTCTCCTATCAAGTAACCCTAAAAAATCCAAAATGTACTACTAGAACTGCTGTCTGAACTGATAAAATCCGCAATGACAGCATTTAAAACTACTGTATACTGCTGTCAAGAGTTAAAATGGTTTGTGTTATCTTTAAGCATATGTAAGTATTCTTTATGATAATCAATGGGTTGAGCTGTCAGAGTGTTTGTTCATAAAAGTCAGATGAAGCAGATTCATATTCCATAAGTTTAGGGGAAATGATGAAAAAAACATCCCAGGCACATTTTGTAATAGTGATACACGATATACTATCAAAACATCAGTATTGGCACATAACTGCAGAAAAATGTGGTCATTGGTGCCAGCAGATATGACATTTTTTGATGATATTCACAGATGATACTTTGGCCACACATATATGCATATCCCAAATATTGGCTATAATATGGCCACAATAGTACTAGACTGTCTGGGCTCTTTATCACTGAATGTCTACACTGATATTTCCAAATTCTACTTTGCAAAACAATAACAATATATTTTTCTTGCTACACGTCTGTTTCTCACACCATGAAAGAAACAGGTCAATTGGACTGAAGTGGAGGCTTTGTGGTCTTCACAAAAATATTGGTATTGATATCAGTACCAAAACTGAGGTCACAATTTCCCACTGAGCCACTGAAAAGACTCAGCTCTGGCAAAAGTTTGTCTTACCAGAGGTGGCCCAGCAGTAGTTGCAATTACAAGGAGCTGTTAGATTGGTTAGCGAGTGTACCAATCATAGATGCAAGAAGTGGGCCAGTTAACTGTGCAGGAAATAATATTCATTTTTTTGTTACTATATTGCTGCCATTTATGAAACAAAGATGTTAAACGTTCAATTTCAGGTAGCTTTATTTATAAACTGAATATTTTTTGTTGTTGACAGTAAATGAAGAATCTTCTGCTTTCTGTACGATTAGAAGAAAAAAGAAATTACAAAAACTCACTTGTAGTCCCATTTTATACATTTTAGGGCGACACTGATGTAATCAGTAAATTAAGGAATTTCTTGTTGCAGAAGATTTTGTTTCTTGACTTACTCCATTGCTCATTTTGCTCCTCCTGAGCTTCCATAGTTTACATCCTCCACAACATTCCTTCAAACATTTTCTGACATAACACTCCCTGCTGAGAGGAGCGAGTGTAGTGAATTACCTGCACAAGGACGTTTCCCTGATAATGTGTGAAAAGGGCTTGTATGGTAGGTCAGGCCATTTTTTTTGCACAGGCAAAATTTACGGCTTTCTTTTTTAAAAGATTAAATAATGATCAGAGAGTTTCATGTTAATGGTTTGTGAATACAGTGCAGCTAACAGCGATGATGTAGACTTGTGTCCAAATTGTGTACCTTTAATAATTAAATAAGACCATTTACTTTACTTCTCAGATGTAATTTCAGTGTATTTTCTGCTAAGTATTTTACTAAAATTAAGGAAAGACTCATTTTATGTCATTTGAAATGTTTTTCTTTGATGAAAAAAAATCAGAAATCAAGTTTTATGTGGAAATAATTGGCCATTTTATTTTTATATCATAACACATAGAGCCAAAGGTGAAGATGAAGTAAGCCTACATGTTAAACATTTTATACCACAGTTTTCTTATTATAACGAGTAAACTTTTTTTATCATGTGATCTAAAGATTTACCTCTTTACCATGGCACAAATCACATGTATTATTCCACGAACAGGAGACAAATAGTTGGAAATCTTGAGAAAACTAAGATGTACTTGTTAAAGTCTATATATGTCTGCAGAGGGCTTCCGTACATTATGACATTTTGGCGCAATTTCTTTTTAAAGATACATTTACAACCCACTGACCACCAACAACCAACAGCTTTTTCATGTCCTTAACCAGCAGTTTAGAACATTTTGGCCAAAAGGATTAATCAATATTAAATAAATGGCAAGTTAAAATAGTCGTACTCACCCATTGTTTCTATCATGGTTTCAGTTCCAGTAGGATGTGATTTGTCACCATTTATGACTCTCTTTATTCACGACCTGAAAAACAAAATATCTCATTCAAAACCATCACAGAACTGAAATGAAGTAGCAAATTCATTTTGGAGCTCTCTTTACAAACAGAAAGTAGCTCCAAAGCCATATTCTCCTCTGAACTTCACTTCTTAAACACTCTTCATTGGAAAGGTCAACTTGAAAGAGGAAAATGGATTTATTTCCTTTCAGTCAAGGCCATATTTATCTCTTAAGAATGCTTCACAATAACATCACAGAGGAACCACTGAGCTGAAGGACTTGAGGCTATTTGCTGAGTTTTCAGAGCCGTGGTGCAGTGAGTCTGTTAGAGCACACACTCCATTGCATATTTGTGGTTCCTTTATATCTGATTGATGCATATCAATGGATTAACACCTGGGAATTTACATTTCTAGGGCTTCATTCTGTGCACATTGGCACTACATTCTGTAAAATGCATGACACATCTGCAGCATGCATTAAATAAGAGAGTCTATATTTCTTTTGCGGTACTCAAGCCGCAGCTCTTGAGCCTCATGGCTCTTTAGTGATCAGGTGCGCTCTTTTAAATCCTACTTGGAATATTTATATAGAAGGACATTATCAGAAATGCATAAATGACTGACTGCAGGCTTTATCAGTCTGTTGCTCCTCGCCACCCTTAGATTTATTAACCATTCAGCCACACTTTCTACAAAATAGTGTGTTGTTTGCTTAAACCTCGCAAGACTTTACCTTATCATGGATTGACTTCCAGTTAAGGCATTCCAATACCAAACAGTCAGTGTGACACCCTCTCTCCAATACCACGCCTTTTACTACCTCTGGAGACGGAGCAAAGAGGGAGTCAACTTGTTCTCCCCTCAATACCTTCTTTGCGACGTTCACAGCGGAGGCAATGCATCACGGGGTGTAAATGTTACATCTAGGCTATTTTATGTTTAGACACACAGGGCCGGTGGCTCCATTGCCTCTATTTCCTCCTTTGTAATTGTGAGGATGCTGCTGTAGTTTTGCACAGCCCAACTATAACAACCCTACCTACCTTAAAGAGGTACAATCAAAGTGTTTACTGCAGTCAAAAACAGAGCTGGTTGGGCCAATACCACAAATAGAAAAGCACCAAGAGATAGTTAAGTGACTGCAATCATACCTAAACTGATGGCATAAGATTTACAAGTTGGCCAAACTAATATATCTTATTTTGTAATCAACATAGGCCTAAAATCCTGGTCAAATGCTCTGTCTTAACTATAACACAGCTTCCCTCAACTAGTAACCACTATGCCCTCCAACTTGGATGTAAATAAAGGACACTTAATAAATCAGATAGCGTCAGAGGCATCTTCTGGGAACAGCAAGATGGGGGAGCATTTTGATCAAAATGGAAATTAAGTTTTGTGGTTACTGTATCAGATTATATTTACATGTGAACATTTGACCAAAGCAGCAAGAGACCGAGTTCAGCTCTGAAACACAAATGGACCAAAGGAATGCTGTATTTGCACTGTTTTTGTCGCATGAGCCACACTCCACTTTGCAAACCAATTTAGCATAGCCTACCCGCTGATGGTTGTGATCCTGTGATAAAGAGTGCTGGATTTTGATCATTTTAGAGGTGCTTAACTTTGCCTCCCTCACTATCCCTACAGTAAGGGTGTTGAATACACCATAGTAAGCCTGTGGCCCCCAGAGGAAGCCAAATGAGTTTTGATTGCAGGTCGTCACTGGAGACATATTGTATAGCGTGGTTGTACATACTAAATTGCACTCCCAAAAAACATATGTTAAAGCAGTATGTTAATTATACTTTATGTAACACTGAATCTCAATCTGATAAGCAGTTTCTGCATCCTGCACTTCGACTCAAACTTTTAAGTTAAAACAATGACGTACAATTTACAGCACAAAATGGAACAAATAATCCTCAAACATCAGCACTGTGCATCTTATTCAGCTGAAATGCAGCACCTAATTCCAGCTGCTTCTGTTCCATACTTTTCTCCTGTCAGAGCAGCCATGGAAAGTGTGCCAAAACCTTTTTATAAAGTAAACTTTGATTTTGAAAAAGAGGCTGTAAGACAAGAATTTAGTTTGTTTTCCAATCTATTTTGAAAATGGAAACGTGACCTAATCAAGTCTTAACACAACCTTCTATCAGCTTATGCTAGCTATGTTAAATAAAATGTTCGGGCTGGGGTATATATTGATTAAATCGATTAATTTGAATTATTTTCTGCAGAGGATTTAAATATTAAAAATCAAGATTTTTTTTCTTGACTTCCTACAGTTGTAAGTTGTTGAAATGTTTGAAATATATAAATATTGAAAATGTACAGTTTTCATGATGTTAGGCCCCATCAGGTTTTGCACAAGCACTATAGGCTTGTATTTGTTTTTTTAAATCAGATTAAATATTGATCAGAGTGTTTCATGTTAATATTCTGTGAAAATACCTCAGACACACACTTTAACTTTAAGAGGGAAATTCTGTTTGGTTTGGGAATATATTTTAACAACATGAAGGCAAAATTGATTCATGTCAATTTTGTGTCACTGGGAAGGGTTTTTTTGCTTTGAGAAGAAAAGAAAATCTACTAAAATCGTATATCAAGTGTTGTGGAAAAAGATCGGGGATTTTATTTTAAGGCCATATCGCCCAGCTCTATGTAATGTCATGTCATATTTCTATAAAATAATCTTAAAGTACATACAGAGGTATTAGCAGAACTAAGATGACTAAACAGCATCATTAAGGGGATCAATATCAATATAAACAAATGATCTCTATACTTAATTGCACTACATGTCAGGCTTTTAAATCTTGTATTACCTGAACATAAACTCTAGCTTTAGGTAGTAACAGAAGCATTTTACATTGTCATCATTAATATGTAGCAATAAGCCTGCATGTACTTTATGTGAGAAGCTGACAGAATGAGAAGTCAACATATTTGCAAATTCAACACAAAGCGTGTCACACTGTACCGTTACAGGCTAATAATAACATATACCTGAGTCATAACCGTTAAATATGACAAACGCCTCTATTAATGCTGTCATGGCTATCAGGACCCATCCCAGGGATGTCATTCATGACTTCCTACGTGGCTTTGTCACAAGCATGTCAGGAGCCAGGGAGACATTACACGATTAGAGGAGATTGGTGGGATAATTGAAAGCCCTGAAAACAGTCCTAGAATAGCCTCTGTGCATGTGGTGCCGGATCCCTGCAACATTTCGCTTTTTATTTTCATTTCTGTTGCTTGTACTGTGTTTCCAACTGATTCATGAGCTTTCTAAAAATAAATATGTGCACTTTCATTTGTACCTTGAGGTATTTTGGTTTATTGTGTTGTGTGAGTAATATCAAACTTAGCTAAATGTTTTATATTCTAATCACCTTCACATAATTTGCAGCAGGAAGAGATATTTGTTGACATGAGCTACATCTTATTATTTACTGTTAACACCATTGTTTTAAACATATAGTTCTTTAAATTATGTGCGATATAGTCACACTGGCTGCCTCGCAAATGGCTTATTCAGCCTATTTTTGGAGGTGTTATAGTTACGAGGTTACAAAAAGCCAAAGGTAAGGATAGGAAATTAACTTTTTCTGCATACCTGCCACTGTGGCAGGTGGGTTCAAAAATCAAACAGCTACTAATTTTTACCAGCGACTTTACTGTAACCAGCATAATAAAGATATGATGTTGATTGCTTCAAGTATTCATGCCTACTCTAGGGGTGAAAAATGCTGGTACACTAATGTATTGCAATATTTTGTGGCATAATACTGTCTCAAAATTTTTTGTGCAATATCATGACATTTCTGTTGATGGGAAAGACATTACATTTTTAAACATTCAATATAGTGGGTTATTAATGTATTGAAAAAAAAATACTTTTAATGAAAGAAAATTGATTTGTATTGCCCAGTTTATAGTATCACAATATATTTTGATAAATTCAGGAACCCTGTATCTGAATACATGTTGTCTTGCCAGATTCTTGCCCATACACAGCCCATATATATTCAAGTCAGGGATGGGCAACTGGTGGCCCAGGAGCCAAATGTGGCCCTCCAGTGCCTTTAATGTGGCCTGCCAGGCAGTTTAGAATACCAAAACCTGATAAAATCTGCAATGACAGCATTTAAAGTAGCAATAATTCCCAAAATTACTGAAAAAAGTAACTTGAATTCTGTGATCAGTTCATCTGAATAAGTATTACTAAATGCATATAGGATTAAATATCCATGAATGTCAATCAGTTCATTTATGACTGCGATATGTATTTGTCCCTTTCTGTACCATCATGATGCAAAAAAAATTGGTCTTATATCAATGCCAATTACTTTCATTTGGTCTTTTCGTCCACCAATTTTGTCCATCCTAATTAAAGTTGTATTGCGCTGCCACTGCTAAAAAAAAAAAAAAAATCCAGACAGCTATTACAAAATATGGGCATTTCAACAATACATAAACTATGTGCTCTTGTTGTGAAGAACTTCTTGTTACTGGATCTAAAATAAAATGTGTTCATCCTTAAACTCTGAGCTCGGTGAAGCACCAATAAGCTGTGATGTCCAGCAAGGCAATGAGTGAAAACAATAACTACTGCCTCTACTTTGACCACTATTTACAGAGACAGCCCACTTATCATTGCAAATACTAACATTCACTCTGAAAAAAAGAAATAGGCTGAACCCTGTGGTCCGTGAATGTGTAGCATAAATTCAAATCTGTTATAATACCTTAAGTACCCGCCACTGTGGCCAGTGGGTTGGGCAAATTTACCTGACACTAAGCAAAGATCCCCCTCAGTTGGCCATTATAGATGATGTGTCCAGTATCTGTTGCACCGTTTTTAATGTAACATAACTAGAAGCATAGGCAGTTTTGCAATAGTGCAAAGGTAGACAGTTGTCTGTGTCCTCAAGCTAAACTGATCCTGAAGATTTACTCCATGTAAATGGGCATTAAAGTATGAAATATTTCTCAAAAATGTATTGTCATGATTAAGATATTCACTAAAAATATGCAGCACATTGCCAGTAGTGCATATGAACGTTGTCAATGTTTCACAGTGTTTAAAGTGAGACTGCATTTAAGACATGTTTGAACAGTTACTTGGAACTTCCATTTTAGTCTGCAGAACATTTTATCAATAATTTTGCATTTAGCCAAATCATGTAGCTATTATTGAATGTCACCAACCTATTTCTGCATTTCAGAGGATGATGTCTTTCTTTTAGAAACATTGCAGAATTGTAAAGCACTCGGACAGCGCAAACCTCCGCCAAGGTAGCTCACATATTGCTGCTACATCTATAAGCAATAGTTCCATGATAAAGTTACCATCATAATATGACTCATTGACCTGAAAAACACCCACCTAGCACTCAGAATCATGTTGATATCATTAGTAGTTTGACAGTGATTGAGCAAAAACGATCGTTTGCTAATGGCGGTAATCTGGATCACCACAAAAATTGTAGCATTTTTAAGTTGGGCCATTGCCAACATCTCCTTAAAATTTCAGCAAAATCTGTCCAGCAGTTTTTGCGTAATCTTGCTGACAAACAGACAAACATATTCCTTGGTGGAGGTAAATATTCCTGCTCACTGTCTTAAGTATATTAATTAGTTGGTAACAGTTAAAACACTAATGCTTCTCACCACGTCTTCACACTTTTCATTTTGCTTGCAATGTTTTTGCTCAATTTCAAAACTATTCAATTATTTTGAAAGTCTTTTTGTACTTTCCTGAAAAAGTTCTACTAATGCTGTCTACATACAGTGGTGCAGTAAAAAGTCCAAAAACACAGAGGCAAGCTAGCATTTTAGCACCACTGGATCCAAAGTCGAAAGTGTATGAGATTTTAATATCCTTTCAGATAACTACTGTGAATGTCTGTGACGAACACATGCAAAGGATGTTTGAATGTTTGTGATGTTTCCCTGCCTTTGGATTTTGAAACGTTAGTGTGTCTTTAAAAGGACGGTTGCTAACAAACTGCTAACAAAGACCACAAAAACGTCCAGGGACCCTAATGTAACCAGTACTGATGATTTTTAATCAACAGTTATGCATAAACCATAGCCACTGCCATGGGCTCCAACTTGACCTCCATCTGAATAATGGAAATCCTAAAAAAAAAATGGAGGTTACGGTGTGGCCTGATTACAGTTACATTACGTTGAGTTAAGTTAATTCAAGATTATCACTATGAACAAGAAGTGCTAGTTTCCTACATTTTTGCCAACTCGAGAATTTGCCTACAAAAGTACATCATCCATGCACCCCTCTATTGCATAAATTAGTTGGCAACATTTGAAAAGTGGGGCCTCATGTCTGGCCATGGCATTTCAGATAATGTTTGGAGTGTTTTACCTAAAAAAAAATTTTTTAATATTTAAGCAAAACAATTTTCCAGAAATAGTTTGCAGTTCTCCTGATACTGTCTACATTGTGCAAAGAAGTTGGCAATGTTCACCGGAGTGAGTGAAATTGGCTCCTGGCTAGTCTCACCCACTTGTCCAGACTTCGCCAAACAATGCCAATATACTTGAGCAATTTAGACAATACTCTTTCTAGGGATGTCGGGTTTATCCAATATGCCAGTATTTTCATACTCATTATTGTGTTTTTTCAGAAGAAGACAAAGCCTCTACTTTACTGAAATTGTCCTGTTCCTTTCATGGTCACATTCTGTGTGTTAGAAAGAGATGTGAAGCAGTGCTTATTTTGACAGCACTTATTAATTTAGTTTTAGTCTTTGCCTAAAAAATCTTTTGGTTTTGGTCATAATTAAGTGATCTTAATCATTTTAATTTTAGTCTAGTTCAAGTTGATGAAACTTCACAACTAATTTAGGTCGACAAAATCTACTGTAAATTTAGTCGACTAAAATATGTAGTGTAAAGTGTAAGGCTTTTTTTATGTTTCCTTAAATTTGTGAAGTCATGTTTTACACTTGGACAAAATGAAACATCTAATAACCCTTTATTGAATGCTAGTTAAGTTTGAATACATAAATTAACAGACACAAATTTAACTTTTGTTTGAAATGCAATCACCTTAATTTAGGCTACCTGGCAGAGCATCTCAGTTACAATACCAGAATTGACAACAAAAAGTGAACCTGTTCTACATTCGTTAAGAGAGTAGCTCTGATTGGATCGCTCGCCAACTTATCCCAACACCATGAAGCTAAGACAGTTGTGATTGGATGTCTCTCTTAACTCATGCAACCTTTCCACACAACCAAAGTAGCTGTGATTGGATATATTCCTAACTTGTCCCTACTTTCTACATGACGAAATTAGGTCTGATTGGATCAAGGCTGCGTTCCAGCGGCGGTTTGTACCTGTGAATCACGACTTCGAGGTTACGAGTCACGACTTCATACCGTTCCAGGCATTCTTCCGTTGCAATAAACTATATACGTGTCTGTGTCTGGATGTATATAGGGGTCATTTCATACACTTAACATGTGATAATATATGTAGCACAACAGAAAAAAATATTTTTATCTTCCCCAATAGAATATTTCTTCCCGCCATTATGTTCAGCTGCGTGAAGACGATTAAGGAGGAACTCGGAGTAGGTTGAGCACCATTGAGTTCACAGGCATGAATCCACCGGTTTGACTATAGCGCCGCCCAAAAATGTCAATTAATTTAGTTTTAGTTATTGTTCATGTGCACTTGTTTTTTTAGTTAAAGTCTAGTTTTCATCCGGGGAAAAGAGGTTGTTGACGAAAACTATGACGAAAATAAATAGTCAACCAAATTAACACTGACGTGAAGCAAGAAAAAGGTTTTTTCTTCATTAAATTATGCTTTTGCGATTATATCACATTTGAACATTGTGCCAATATAACAGCCACTGTATGGGATATTTATGGGCAATTTGTACATCCAGAATATCAGCTGAAAATATCATCCAAAATTCTACTTTATGGGGAATTAATTGTTTGCTGATGCTGCTAATGCTCAGATAATACAGTGCAACCCTAACTCTTCTCAAAGTTACTAATTTTTGGCTCTACAAGAAGCATACTAAAAATTAATTTACCTTCTATGAAAGCTTGTGGGGGAGGGACCTCACATGGCTCTCAGCCTGGGGCTTCCAAATGACTAAAATCACCCCTGACTGGAGGTGTTCTCCAAAGCATGAGTAGGTTGGAAGTGATTCACTTGAGGCAGCAGATACCAAGGCTTTTAATGATTCACTGAGGGCCTTAAGAAATCTATTTTTACATTCTGGAGTTGAAAATGAAGCACTTTCATAAGGCATTGTCCTTTTAATTATCCTCGTAACGTCATGTTAGCTTGCTATGGCCACTAAAAGCTACAAAGCTACTCTCCTAAATTTAAAGCAATGTCAGTAAAATGCACTGTCTTAGAGGGGCATTTTCCTGCTATTAACGTATATATTCTGTTGGTATTTACAGCATTGTTTGCTTGTATTTTGTCGCCATGGCACTTGGGACAATCCGCTTTTCTCAACTCCTCCTCCTCCTTCCCCATCTCCTTCGTGGAGCGAAAAGAAGCAACAGGCTGCCGTGAAGGACCCGGTCGAGAAGTTCAGACACTAATGCTGATACAGGGAACAACATGCTTACTTGAAAGTCTATAAACACAATTTAAAGTCGAACACAGATGCTAGAAGTCACGATAAACCTGGTCTTTCTTTCTAAGTGACCCACCGCGACAACAGACGTCTATTCTCCAGTAATTAGCGGTAATGCAGCGAACAAAGGCGACCGTTATACGTGCTGACGTAGCTTCAGGTTCACCAAAGCCTTCAGTTGAATTTGTCCGAGTAAAATAATCACGTAAATAAAAGACTTACATGAGTGTGGAGCCTTTATATTCCCGACGGCCAGTCCCCTATCCTATCCCCTGTTGTCCTGCGGCTAACGGCGCTGTGACTGGGGCTTAAAGATGGGGCGTAGTGTAACTCGATCCTCTATGGACATTTTCAGTGATAGCGGCGCTGAGGGTTGAGCTGGGGCTGAAGCGCCGCTTGCTGGTTGCCCTCGTACCTAGGCCTCACACACAGGTCTGCCATCAAGTGTTCGGTTTTTAATAAACTAAGCTAAGCACAAAAGTAAGGAAATGAATGTTTGATAAATATTTTTTTCGACCACAAAACACTGGAGCTCCTTTGAATAAGTCCCCTTTAAACAGGCATTTAAACTTTTAAAATCAGGAGCAAAACACTTGACAATATAGTTTCTCGACGGGCTCCTCTGAACCCAGAGCAACTGTCAGCCATTTATCCATATTTCCCTGGCTGCAGGTTAGCAGCTGTTTTGATTTTGGCTTGGCTGTGCCACAGGTTAGTGTCTCCCCGGGAAAACTAGTAGTAGTGCACACTTCCAAGTTGGAAATAAACTATTAAATGTTACCACATACCCCCTGCAGTGTTCTCGCTGGTTGGAAATCACTGCTTTAGAGGGCATAAACAATGTCTCAAAGGCTCATCTGATAATCACATGGCTGATGTCACCTTGTTTCATTCAATTCTTTTACAGTCTGCTTTCAGAGCACCTCCAAAACCGCAGCTCTTGTGGGGTGTTCCTGGTCTGCAGTGGTCATTATCAAAAGTTGCCCAAGGAAGGAACAGTGGTGAACCAGCAAACAGGGTCATGGGCAACCAGTGCTTACTGGGGCCTATGTGGGGAGCGTATGCTGGCCCATGTGGTCTGATCCAACAGATGAGCTTCTGTTGCTCACATTCAAGTACCTGCGCTTTTTTACTGCAAAGTCTGTCCTTTGCTATGCAGATGACACACAGACATACCTCCAGCTGAGACCTGGTGATCAAAGTAGACAAAGTTGGAGCCTCAGAATCACACAAAAGTAAATGCCAAGCATATTACAACATTGTTCATATAAATATAAAAATTCACAAAGATGCTGCCTTCATGTGTGCTATTTTGTGTTATATTTTTTGGAGACAAATGAGCATTTCACAAAAAATAACAATCTCTCCTCTCCTTTACAAACACTTATTGGCTATAAACAGATATACTGAGGGAAGTGCGACAGCCATGTTGATATGCAAGTATTACAGCATTCCAGCTTGTTTTCTATTATTCATTATTCGCTGCTGTCTAAATCATGGGTAAATCTTTCAAAGAAAAAAAACATTATGGTATTTTTATGAGCCCTAAAATGATGGATAACATTTTAGAGGCTTTTGAGGTTAACTTCTGGACTTCCATGCAGGTTTGTTGGATAAAAAATGACTTGCTGTATTGTCTATGGCAGCTGAATTAAGTCCTTGAAATGATATCATGGAGGAAAATTGGCCTCGCTGTTCCAGTGTCACAGGTGCAGCAGCGCATTGTTTATACGCCCTTGAGCAAAATGCTAAGCCCTGTAAAGTATTAAAAAAAGGAAGAAAAATGCTTCTCTCAGTCTTTATAGTGAGTCACTGGAGGACAAGTAACCCATATTTGAATTCTTAATGTGGGCCTTTTACAGTCATCGCCGCGGGAGGTTCATACTTGGCAGAATAAAAGAAAACTTGTGCTGTGATTCAGATTTCATGAAAAAGAATTTCCTCTTTTTTCTGCTGTAGTTTTTGAACAAATGTATTTTGGGTGGGTACGATACTGTTCTGGCAAGAAATATATTAGTTATTCTGCCAGTAATACACAAGTAAACTAACTTCAAACACACAAATGGTTTATATTTGCTTTGATTTTATTCGGTTAAATATTTTTTGACTTCTTTAAAAAGACACAGCATGGTGATAAACTTTAATTTTATGTCTGTGTTCTGTTTATAAGATTATTCTGTCCTCTTTAGGCAGAATAGTTCTATGCTTATTAAATTTAAAACAAGCTGTCAGTGAAAAGATGTATATTATGCCAAGGAGTGGGTTTAGAAACCAGATCCCCAGGCACAAAACAATACCAGGCTCATTCCTTTTTAGCCAGAGTTATCATAATATTGTCAACAAATATTATGAGGCTTTTTAAGGGGTTATTAAAGTGCAGGAATTTAATAATGATCTTCTGTTCTGTCTTCATTATATTTTCCCATTCTCTAAATCCACATATATGTCATGAATATTGGGAGACTTTTGGACTGTAATTTAGAAGGCTGCCAGCTTCACCTACTGGGACATCATCAACTTATTTGTGAAATGTATACGTTTTTGGTAGTTGGCATGCTATTCTCACTAACTTTTTTGTGATGTAATTTGATTTCTCTAAAGTAATTGGTTCAAACTAATTGTAAAATTGAAAAAGGAAGTTGGTGGAACTGGCAACCGTTGTTTGTCACCAGATTCGCCCACGTTTCGAAATGTTCCTTATATACTTTATATGTGCAAGCTAAACAGTGTGCTGGAACTGGCCTGTAATAATTTATCCCAAAAAGAGAGACCACAGGCTAAATTGGCCAAATTTGTTGCCATTGTTTGTTTGGTAAGTGGCTGAAAATGACAGTCTTGCTCTTCATTTGTTCAGCCCACATATTTTAAATATTTAACAAAAAAAAAAGTTTGCTCACAAGTTTTGGATCTTTGTGGTAAAGAGCCTTAAGCACTTTATCATTTTGTAATTTCATTGTTTTTATACTTTTTTAAATCTTATTTTATGGTTTTTAATTGTGGTTAGTGTATTTTAATTTCCCTTCTGTTATGCTGCTCTGTATTACAGCCAGTGAATACAATTAAAGTAACCTAAACCTGAGTTGTTATAGACATACATCTTGTACAGTATATGATGCTCACCCATATCTAAAAGCCCCTTTGAGTATGAGGTCCAAGGCAATTATCTATGTTTAGCCCCTGTTAACTTGCACCTTCTATCTCTGAAGTCAATACTTCAGGAAATTGAGGAAAATGGTGTAATTGTTAAATGATTTACTGTCACTTGTTTTTAAACTCTGATTGATTTAATACTCATAAACCCACTCACTGATATGACATAGTACAGATTTATCAATGAAAACATCAAATTCATGAAAATGTAGATTTAAGGAGTCTGCTTGAAAGCAATGATTTGCTATATATAAAGCAACCTCCAACAAAAAGATATCACATGTTGCCCAAAGGATCATATATGATAGCCTGTCCTCTAACAGTCATGTACATGTGTCAATTCAGGCTTGAAAAATAATCTTATCAAACCATTTTTTCAAGCCAATGTGGACCACACAAGATTTTTTTTTGACAAACTTCTCATGTAGTCTTACATTTGAAAGTGTATGCTGCGTTACAAAGAATAAAAGAGATTTATGTCACTGCTTATATATTATTGTACTGCAGTTTATGAGTGCACAATTAGAAATGTAAAATACCAAAACTGAATTTTATCGTAGCATAATCACAATAACACAACATCACAAGAAATCATATTGTTTATAGCTAAAATTAAAATTCTGTACTTGCATTCAGAAAGCTCATTATTCTGTTTGAAAGTTGTAAAAAAAAAAAAAGTTACATTTTGTTGCTGCCATTGTAAGAAAAAGGAAATAAATCTATTTCAAGAACTGGTAGCTCAGGCAGTTGCCACCAACTGTTCATTTTGCCCTTCACAACTTTTAGTTTTTATGGATCAAGACGACCAGACAGGAGCAGGAATGAGCTGGGTCACTGTAAGAAGTCATTTCAACAAGAGGGGAAAGGGATACAGGCAGCTTTCAGAGGGCTGATACAGACTAAATCCCCTCACCGTTTATATCGTTGCCTCTGCCTCCTCCTTATCCACCCAATAACTCCCCTCTTACTTTGACAATAAGCCACTTTCATGTGGGAGGTCTGACTCAGCCAAATGCCGAAAGAGGACGGGAGATTGAAACAGAAAAGAAAAAGGGAAAGAACCCTTTCAGCTCAGAATGTGGCAGCTGAGGTGCCTGTCATTCACAAGAATAAGTTGTTGTTACTTGTGACTGGATTCAAATAGAGTTTCATGTCATTCACAAGTTTCATTTTACAAATTCAGTCACCAGGACCAATTGAGCTCCGTTTGACCTGATGCTGAGCATGTTTATGGGTTTAGTTTGTGTCAAAAATCCTATTTACCCAGTAGCTGTGGCCAGTATGAGATGATCTCCACAGAAGGAGGACATCATACTGGCCACTACAGGTGTGACTAATTACATTAATGAGTGCACTGCCCCTTTAAGAATCATAAAACACATTTTAATGGCATGCTGAGGAGATCTGAAACATCTGTCAATGGCGTCTTCAGTCATTCACACGTTTTCAGCTCCCTGTTTACTAAATAGATATGACATTATCCACAAGGTGTCTCATGCTAATTTTAAATGAGTGCATCATTTTCTAAAAACAATGACATTTCTCGTGTTATTATCCAATTCAAATGTGATGTTTCAAATCATTTACACTTAAGAGATTTTAATTTTTCATACTTTGTCAAAACAGAAGTTACCTGGTGACAGTCTCTTTGCTTTTATTATAGACCCATAAAACCTTGAGAGAGGATTTACCAACAGTGGCAAGGCAGTATTTCTATTATAATAGACAGAAACCTTTAGCAGAACCAGACTTATTTGGCTAATATCCATCTGCTATGTCATAAGTGCAACAGTTTGTCAACGTTGGTGGGAGAAAATAGAGATATCTGTGTCTAAGTTTAATGGATTAAAGTTTAAAAGTCAAACATAGATGCAATTCCACCTTGTATCTGAGCACAGTTTGACCCTGATCCTGCTTCTGCTGCCACAACTGACTGTTTTCTTACCGAGTAGACTTTAGAGAGTCAGTAGCTCTCTCTCTAGGTTGGATTGGGACCCCAACAAAATGTTGCCAAGCTGCGGACCAGTTATTTTAATACCTTTCCCAGCTTTTGACATTATAAATGCACATGATGGCATACTGTTCTATCCTTAAAATTGATTCAAAATCCATTCAGAACTTTTTGAGTTATCCTCTTAACAATCTAACAAACAAACAAACAAACCAACAAACACAGGCAAAAACATAACCTCCTTGGTGAAGATTAAAAAAAATGAAAAGAAAAAGAAAAACACATAATTATCAACTGAGACCAGAAATTTTTCTAGGATCAGAGAAGCAATGCTTGCTCAGACTGTTCAATGGATGTACGAGTTTAGAGCTGTAATAATTTACTTTTTGTCTACTGAAATAAATTGTCACTTGCTATTTTTATTGTTTGATAAACATTGACTTCCATAGGAATGAAAGTGAGTGCATTTTTGTTGTATGAAGTAATGTTTACTTGAGGCATCTGAATTGGAATAAGTCACATTTTTTCTTTTTTTAATCAATATTTATTAAATTATTATTCACTTATAGGCAGTGGTCATATTTGCCAGTCTATGTGGCTTATACCCCGTGCTAGTCACGATAGCATACTGAGCTTTGATTACAAATTTAAGCTGAGATCAAAAGTGAAAGTGATTACTCAAGGTCACAGTAATTTTAGCAGTAAGATGACAACCCTCCTCAGCTATGAATAAGGACATCAGAGGACTGAAACCACATATTTTCCTTGACATTGCATCTCACATCCCATATTTCATCAGGGCCCAGATAGGTGTATGATGTCATACAGTCGTACAGTGAAAAAGGCAGAAGAATTACACATTCAATGACAGAGCCATATTGGCAGGGAGAAAGCTGGCATTGTCTTCTGCTCTTGATTTATCGCCAATAAATCCATCAACATTCAAATAGCCTTTGAGACTGTGACATCCCAATTTGAGTTAAAGAGTCGGCTGAGACAAAAAGACATCTTGATTTTTAAGTGATAGATTTAGCCAAGGAATAATGAGATAATAACTGGAGCATTAACAAGACTGTTTTAAATGAACATGGAGAGAACTGCTGAGTCATTTACACCACATTCTATTCATGAAATTAGAGCATTTACAGATTTGAAAGTTTAAAAAACTTACAGTTACACTGATGCTCGCACCACAGAGATTTCTTTGTGCCAGTGTTTCTTTGAGGGTCAAAGGACTGAAAGGATGAAAATGAAAAAGTTTGGCCTCGGAGTTTTACAGTGCAAATGTCACCCTGGTCATGGGTAATCAATAATTCTGTTCCCAGCAAGAACGGCACTGTGAGGGTGGAATTTAATGGCAACAAAAAAATAATGTGTGGGCATAAAGACTTTGTCATATTGGGCATAAGGTCATCCAAATCAATAATCTTATTCCACTTTGGAGCAAGACTGGAGACACCAAATACGTCAGGGATCCATGCAAGTTTTTAAACTGTTGGACAATATTCTGTTACTGACAGAACAAGTGAAATAAACAGAAAACAAGTGCATTTTATTGGTCATAAATATTAAGTGAGGTGTGAATACAAACCCCAGTCCCTGTGAAGTTGGGACATTAAGTGAAACCTCAATAAAAACAGAAGAAAATGACTTGCAAATCTGTTCTAACCTTCAGTTGAATACACTGCATAGACAAATTAGTGATGCTCAAGCCCCCAAAATTTAATCAGTTCTTCCATATCCCATTTCCGACAATTCCTGAAAATTACATCCAAATCCGTTCAGAACTTTTCAGGTTATTTTGAACACAAACAGACAGATGGATAAACACCGGCAAAAACATAACCTCCTTGGCGGAGGTAAAAAGCTAGAAGAGGAGAAACAAAAGACAAAGAAAATAGAAGAATGCTCAAAAAACACCTGTCTGGAACATTCCACAGGTGAACAGGTTAACTGGGAACAGGTGATTGTCATGATTAGCTTGTGAGCAAATAGTCCAACAGTTTGAGAACAACGTTCATAGTAAAAGAGTGCAGTACTAGACTGGCCTGCCTGCAGTCCAGACCTGTCTCCCATTGAAAATGTGTGGTGCATTATGAAGCACGAAATATGATAACAGAGCACCTGGACTGTTGAGTGACTAAAGTCATACATCAAGCAAGAATGTGAAAGAATTCCACCTACAAAGCTTCAACAATTACTGTCCTCATTTCCCAAATGCTTATTAAGTGTTGTGAAAAGGAAAGGTGATGGAGCACAGTGGTAAAAAAAAAAAAAAAAAAAATACCCTTTTCAAAGTTTTTTTTCTTTCTTTCTTTCTTTTTTTTTTTTGGAACATACTGCAGGCATCACATTAAAATAATGAGATAACATTTGCAAAAAAAACATTAAATTTCTGTTTTTTGTTGTGTGTTCATACAATAAAATTAGAGATTATGTTTGGTTAGATCACACTTATTCAACATTTGCACTGCAATAATTAAAAACTTTTTCCAGAACATGTCACAAAATGAAAGGATGCTTGCTCTCTGCTTTGTTCTATACTGTTCATGTACTGTAGGTGTCTACCAGAGTGAAGTGTGGTCTTTTTGGCTGAGTGAATGGATTAATAGTTGTGGATTTGATCCACTGAAACATTGTTTTTACCTTTATTTTGACACCACCACCACATTTTTAACTGAGAATACAATTTCAGGATTTGACAACATTCAGAGTTTGATTAAATTAGCTGGAATTTTGCCAGCACCACAATTTTAACTCCTCTCAATTTGCTGTGTAGTTTATCTTTTATGCAACTATGAGTAACACAAAACTAGAGTCACTGTTAAATTTCTTCAGTTTTTATGCCTGTAGCAGTGTGTTTCCCATTCCTAATAGTCTGTCCAATCGTTATTAATTTTACATCTACAATAAATATGAGCCGAGCTTGTTATTTTTCACTTGCTGGTGTGAGTTAGCGCACTTTAAATCACTCCTAAATTTGCTTAAAGACATGGTTTCTGTACCTCAGCTACTTTTCCTCAGGCATCTGTGCTGAAGGATTACTTTTCTGGTTGCCAGAATACTGTAATATGTCCTCTCCAGGGTCCATATTCAAGTATTTTCTCACGTTTCTTCTTACATTTTCTCACCAGCCTGTGAAAAGAGATCATCGCAGAATTTTGGGAGCCTGTCATGATGATAAATAATGTAGTGTTGATTGTGGAAATGAGTTTTTAATTGCTGAGGATTGACAGTCACTCAGTATGTGTGACAGGGTGAAAAAAGTGTTGCTATGAATTTGCTTAGGAACTGTCTAGCTTGTGTTGACTGATCATTCATGATCATCATGATTCATCATATTTTAACCACCCTCAGTACATATCTTTTACAAACCCCAATTCCACTGAAGTTGGGATGTTGTGTAAAACATAAATAAAAGACATACAATGATTTACAAATCCTTTTCAACCTAAATTTACACAAAAGACAAAATGTTTAATGTTCAAGTTGATAAACTACATTG
This sequence comes from Cetoscarus ocellatus, assembly GCA_037902135.1. NCBI lineage: Eukaryota > Metazoa > Chordata > Actinopteri > Labriformes > Labridae > Cetoscarus > Cetoscarus ocellatus. The sequence goes on along the minus strand of JBAMNC010000845.1, from coordinate 503,751 downwards.
TGCTTTTACAAGTATTCACTTATTTTGACTTTGATGCCTGTAAGATGTCTCAAAGAAGCTGGAACAGGTGCAACATCGTGCTGGGAAACCTGATGATAATGATTCTTTTACATTGTGCAGCTGTATGTCATATTTTCAAAGGCATTTGCAGATAAAAGTCAGTTTAACATCAGACTGCTAAGATATATTAACACATCCATGAGGCTATTTTGCATGGACATGAATTTGGATGTTCCTTGAAATTCTGGCTTGGATTTCAGTGAACCATGGGCAAAATAAGTTTGAAAACCACTGCAATTTGTTTAGATAAAAAAAATGTGTTGATTTTCTCAGTCTTTTGAGGGCTATTTATCAAGCACCTACAAGTATTGGCCGCTGGGGGGCAGCAGCTGGTCTTTAATTAGCAGTGTCCGCTCATTAGCCTGTAAGTGCTAGCCAAGAATGTTTACAAACGTGTTTTGAATATTAAACCGGTCCACACGGGGCTACATTAGAATTGACTTGGAGTCATGCATCTGAGGACAGATATGTAAATAAAAACAGACTTTCAAACTTTTCTCCAAAGGACAGTAGGCACAAGCTAGCTAGCTTCAAGATTTAACTGAAGGTGCTAGCTCGCTAACAGACAGCACCTTTTTATTTAAAGATTTATCATAGAGAGTGTATTTATCAAAATATTAAGGTGACTTTGTTAATTATTGATCCAAACCAAACTGAAGTGTGAAGTTATACAAGCAGTAATTTGGTATTTTTCTAAATGTGGCAGTATTCTACCTGTGTAAAGAATCAAAGAACTTCGAGCAGAAATGAATGGCTGATAAAAAAAAAACTGAACTCAGCCATTATCCCCTAGCCATTAGTAATAACAAGAATAGCGTTAATAATAACAATTTTAATTAAAAAAAAAAACACATGTGTGCCATTTCTTCAGCTTTTATTATACAATCCTCAAAAAAACAACAAATTGAAGGTGCAGTCCACTCAGTGTTGGGCAGTTAAAAGAGATTAAAAAACATGATAAATATATTAAAACACAAAGAAAAAAGAGAACTTCCCAAAATATTTAACTTTCCCATTACTGCTTAAGGAATTTTTCTAAGCCAAAAATATTTTTTGCTATGAAATTATAACTTCATAACTGACCCTCTCTGTTTAGATGTGTCCTGTTTGCAGTCCAGGGTTTAGTGGCCTCTTTCACTTCACTTTGAGCACTTCAAGGTAATGAGATTTTTTTAAAACTCTGCATGATGTGTGCCATTTGTATGAGTTTTATCTATTGTCCAAGAAGAAGTCACAGTTTTCTTTTCTTTTTTATCAGAGTCCTCCTGTTTGCATCTTCATGTTTGTAAGCAGTTACGTCCTTGACGCCTCAAGTAAGACAAGCGTCACTTACTTGCTGTTTAACCTTGCATGTGCGGGAGGCTACTAATGAGCAATCATGTTAATATGCTTTGTCACATGTAATAACTAATTACTGCAGGATAATTTTAGAGGGCACAGCAAGCTCAGACTGTAAACAACTACACTATATGTGGGATGTAAACTACAAACATGGTGACACATAGGAAAGTGAAAAGCTCATTTAGAGATCAGAGCCAAATGATAAACATCAGTCGTCAGCTGTTACATTGGACTGGTTCAGACAAGTGCACTCAGCCACAATATTTTCCTTGGACGCGGCTGTCTTGGTGCTTTGGTTAGATTACAGGCCATGCCAACCACTGAGCCTCACCTCACTAAAGTCTGTTGATGCCGTTGTTACAGAGTTCTTACAGATGCTTGTTTGTGATGTTTTTCATCTTAATATTGACATTTCTCACTATATATATGTTTAAAACGCTAAATCAATACAAACACAGCCATGGACACCCTTGGGTAATAGGGTGATATTATTGAGATACACTACAAAATTTCAGGGGAAATTACCAATAACGGTTTACATTGAGAAACAGAAAACAGAATATACTATACAATAGTTCATCAGTGATTGCAGCCTGGAGATGGTTTATTAGTGCAAACACGATAATGTCCTCTTCCGATCGTAAAAATCATGTCTTACAAGCCTACACTAATGGTGCTAATAAAAAGATAGCACTTCGAGCACAAGGAGAAATGTTCACGCTGTTTTTGAGGAATTTCTTTGAATTTGGACACACCAGAAAAGACAAACTTGAGTATCTCTCTGTTGTCTCTCCTTTATGTCGAGGGTCTGGTTAAGACAGTCTCTGTCAGATTTGGTGACCACAGAGCCATAAAATCGTGCTGTGACTTTCCTGACAAGCATGAAAATACGATAGAAACTGACTATATATCGACCAACATTATGACATTGGGAGGAGACAGCAAACAAACACTGTATTTAGAGCACTGTACTTTTGTTTCCTCCCAAACGTAATGGTGAATGACCAAGTTTTCAAGTCTGCCCTGCTGTTTCTCTTATTACAGTCTATTGGTAGTTCCTCCACAACACATCATAAAGGCAAAGATGTTGTTTTCAGATCTTGACAGACATAAGAAGACAGAAGTACTGATTTCCTTCTATACTGTGTGTGTTTGTGAGTGGGGGTGTGTCTTGTATTTATATTATTTTTACAGGTTTGTACTTTTTTTGTTGCTAATAAGTAGAGTGATTATAGACTAGGGAAGGTGGTATGAGCATGTCAGTACCTGGAGCTTGCATGTGCGGAGTCTTGGTCTATTGAAGGTGACATGCTGCTTTGGCTGTTATGGCCATATGGTAAGGTAGGTAGATAAAGTAGTAATTAGTACCAGCATGGTGGGCGGTGAGAGTTGGTGTAGAGAGGGGTGGCTCCGGGACACCAGAGTTCACTGACCAGCCTTTTTGAGGTGTCATGGGGGGTAATTGGACGAAACACCTACAATGATAGGTCCCCACCTGATGACCCCAGTGATGTTCTGGCTCTTGCTGCTCACAAGTCTATGTAGTGGAGTTGGAGGGCCGTAAGAGGCTGCATGGTAGTGTAGAAAGCATCAGCATTGTCATTACCTGGAGCTTGCATGTACGGAGCCTGGATCAGTTGAAGGTGATGATGCTGTGGCGACAAAGGCCCATGCAACTGATCAGGTAACTCCTCTGAAGTGTACGTGGATGCTAGTGAGGTTAAGGGGTTAAGGGTCTCTCCACTGAGGGCTTATCCTTTCATTAAGGCACAAGTACCTCGTGTGTCTTTCAAGTAGTAGTAGTTCCCCCACATGTCATAAAGGCAGAGATGTCATTTTCAGATCTTAACATATTTTTTCTCTGTTTCGTAGCTCTCAAGGCAACAACTTTGGTCTGTTTGCATCAATGAATGCTACCAGTGCCCTCATTGGTCAGAGAATGCTAGGCTTTCTGTCGTGAGGTGTTCCAGATGAGTCTTTTTGTTGTTGGTCACTGTGGCATAGGACACGAGAACGGGCCTAAATTATGCAGAAATCCTCTAGTCTAACCTCATCATTACTTACCAAGCAATGGAAGCATGTCTGTGTGCACAAGCTTGTGCAGCTGCAGCAGGAGGAAAGATAAGAACCTTGTGCTAACCTTGATTAAAACTCACTTGACCTGATCATTCTTAACTAAACAGACACTTCTTGTCTTTGGGCCAGGCTGTACACCAAGAGGAAATACTATTAAAAAGGCACTTTCTCTGTGCAGGGTAATAGTGCTCACGTCTTTATTGTACATCATTGATATCAGATTGGATTATGTTTGATTAGATTAGATTAGATTAGATTAGATTGAACTTCCTTGGAAAGACTCCTTCAGGGAAATTAAGAAATATGACATGAGACTTTCCCAATCACTTCAGAATCTACATTCTGGTTTATCATGGATGGTATATGTCACTGTGCCAGTTGACAGATACGTCCGCCCCTGTTCCATCATATTAACAGATCATAAAACTTCACGGACCTGACTTCATGTTTTTTTTCTTCTGAACTTTCTGTTACTGTTGTCCCTGCAGTGTTGAATCACATCCTTTCTGCTTCTACACTACTCTGACTAATTGTGTCTGCTGTGTCTTGTGTTTTCATTGTATTATTACTGTAGGAAGTACACAGAAGAACATAATGCTGAACTGACACAGAGGATGCATCACAGATATCATGTGTTTGTGCACTAGCAGTAAAAAGCTACACTATCATCAGCCTGTGTGGTTTACAGAGGACTGAACATGTATAGCCACTCTTTCCATTGATCAAAAGCAATCTGTGAAACATGTCAGAGCCACTGAAACATTAGAAACCTATCTATTCACCTTCCAGTGATCCAGTTTCAAACCTGAGTGTATGGAAATCAGTCCAAACACTGAAAAACTCTGAAACTGGAGCAGAACTAGGACATGTGTCTTTCTTTGTTTCTGTTTGAATTGCTGAAGATTTGATCTCCTCTCTCACAAACTTACCTACACCTTTAAATATCATGAAAGACTCCAGTTGCACCGTTAACATATTCATAACTTTTTAAAAGAAGCTGCAGATTTTGCATGTTGTGGGAAAAAAATGACACGGGACAAGCAGAAACTGTTTCACTCGGGTTTGAGAAAACCTCTATTTAGCACAAAGCTCCTCATTCTTCCTGCATAATGTGTGTATATGCTCCAGATTTATTTGCTGCATTGATATTTCTGCAGAATGAACAAAACACTCCTTCCCCTTTCATAACCCTCAGGTCTTTCTCTCTCAAATATTCCACCATCTTATCCTACCAACAGTCCTACCTCAACACACAGGTCCAGACTAACTAGACATACCAGATGGACTATTTCAGAAATCCATAGGATAATACTGTATTTCGTGTCCATCTGGGCAACATCTTATCGAGAGTGATTGATTAAAAAGTGGAGTAGATTGAACAAATGTTTGTCTGTTATATGAATCTGTTGTCTGTTACGTGTTACATAGGTCAAAGCCAGTCAGATGCTTGAAGTCACTCCACAGTTTCAGGAAAATGAACCAACACTTGTTCATCTGTTTTCTAATAACTGTATAGTCAACATTATCCCTGACATTTTGGCTTTTTGAATTAATTTTATGTTAAAATTACCTCCCAAAACTGACCCTTTACTCAATTGTGAAACTTAGGGTCAATTCCAGTTATACCCCTTAGCCCTTGTTTTACCCCTTAGCCCTTGGTTTTGTGCGTTCATGTCTAGTGAAGGGGTGTCCAAATTCTCCGTAAGGTTAAGAGGAAGGGCCAAGGGGAAGGGCTACACAGCCCTTGAAATGGAGACAGACCGGGACCTCACTTGAAAGAAAGGGGTATGAGAAATTACCCATAATACACTACGCCTGCTGCTAGCTATAGCTGCAGCTAGGGCTGAACGATTTCAAGAATAGATCTTATTGCGATTTTTCTGGCAGATATTGCGATTTCAATTCGATTCACAATTTTCTTCATATCAAGCTTCAGTGCAATATTTACTATGTTTACAGTATTGACAGCAAGGAAATCAGTGATCGAAAGCACATGACACATTATTCAACATCTAATATTGATGATAAATAATCTGTTATTGTTATTAAAGGGATACTCCAACTTCTACTCCTAAACAGAGGCTCTGCATTGTTGACCTGCTTACCAGCACTTCCGCAGTGGAGATGTGACGTTCACAAACGAGCCGACTATTTTGAACTGCTCTTTTAAGTGAACAATGAGGGCCGATTCACAGTTGTGAGTGAGCTGTTTGAGCCATTCTTAAATGCAAATTGCCTGCAAATTTGTAAAGTGCTATGTGTAAAATAGTTGACACAACAGACCCTGGGTCGGTCAGGAGCGCTGCAGAAAATCGCAGCTTTGAAAATCGCGATTTCGTTCCAAAAACGATAAATTGTTCAGCCCTAGCTGCAGCTATTGTTGCATCTGCCTACGACACAGCCAGCCAGCGGCTCTGGGTGATGACATAGCGGGAATCGAGTGGTGTCTTGTTTCTTTGGGGCATGTTTTAACCCCCTTATCTTGGCCCTCAAAACAGAGGGCTAAGAGGAAGGGGTAGACAAAGTGGTAAGATGAAGGGGAAGGGCTAAGTTAGGATTGACCCTAAATCTACTTTAAATCAGCATTGGTTAACAATTTAACAATTATCCAAGCCATTTAGACTTTTTCTCATTTTATTTTTGTCTCAATTGTACATCAGCAGTATTCTTTACATGTCTCCTTTTTATCAGCTTTTTCTTCCTCTTATTTTTGTATTACTAGTGTTGTTGACATTTCAACCCTTTTAACATTTCTACTCTTTCTATTTAATCAAAATTATTCTCATAAGAAAAACAGAATTTGTAGCTACTGCCCATTTGTCCTTAAAAGGATGCTGATGAACCTTGTCATTTTATGACTGGGAACAGTCCTTTCAGCTGAGAGCTCTGTAAGATGAATCTGCTTTATCATAGACAACCTAGCAAATCCAACTTTTCTGTAGGATTAGGTCCAGACTGTGTGCAGGTCTCTCTGGGGCAGGAAAGTAACTTGTTATTATTTATTTATGCTACTAATCTAAAGTTATAGTATACTGTTTGGGTAGAATGTTGTCAGATTTGTTACTATTATATACAGTATCACAACAAAAAAACACAGCACACTCAGAAAGTGTACCTGAAATATCTGTTTAGGTTCTCAGTCATCCAGGTCATGGTTATCCAACGCTGATCCAAGTGTCAGCTGGAGTGGTTTCTACAGTAAAAATCCTGTGTCAGCCATTAATAAATGATCTGGGCGGTTACCTGAGAGTCACTGGCAGGGTTGTTGACTTGACCTCCCTGAAGGTGTGACCAGTGAGCATTTCCTGGGTCATTTGGGTCACATGCTGTTTGATCCTTTGCTCCTGGTTGGAGGTATTTGGATTGTTCATGAAAGGAATCCCAAACTACATTATATGTAGGAGATACAAAGTGTCTTGGGGGCTGTCGACACAGTGGCTTGTTTTGGAGTATCCATAATTTTTTTTTTTTTTTTTTTTTATTGTATTGGCGTTTATTCCACAGGGAACCAGTGTTTTGGGAGTCTTAAAATTCATATTTTTTAAACCAAGTCCCAGAGTGAATAAATCTCAAAGCACTGCCATTATGTTTCCATGTTTACAACAAATGCACATATTTTCAGATATGATGATCTAGTAGCCCCACCTCTCCCTTAAACCATATGTGCTAACCCCAAAAACATTTTCTTGAAGTTTGGTAGTCTTGTAGTCAAGTATAGCATGAAGTAGAAGTTTTACCTTGTCCAAAGAAATATCATCTATCTTGCTTGTTACAGCGTTACCACCTCACTTACAGGCTTGACATGTATACTACAGCATTTTCAGTGTATTTGTGTTGACAGACACATTTCTTGAAACAATGCTGAATTTATGGAAAACTTTTAAAAAAAGAAATCAAATGAATCGTTTTGTCTTCATGTGTGCAGGACCTTCGTCCCCCACCTCTGCTCAGCAATGGGTTCTCCATCTTGACAAGCATCGCTTCCTTGACAACAGGACCATTGGTTTTAGAGAGGTGTCAAGGAAGCCATTTTGGTCAAGATAGAGAACCCTATGCTGAAGGGAGATGGGGGACTAAGTTAAAAGTTGAAAAATGTTCAGCTTCTCTTTGGAGGATCCAGTCCCATTAGCCAAATCAGAGACAAATAAAGATGGAAACAGAGAAAGAACAAGGTGTGGGTGATTATTTATGCCCTTGGTGAACTTTCTGTAGTTTTTTGGCAATATTCTGAACTGTTCTGACTGAGAATAGAGGGCAGAAAAGAGTCCTTTACTTAAACTGCTGAATGTTAAATTACCTCAGGAGCAGTGTGTGTGTGTGAGCATTGTTCAGTGGTACAGAGGTGAGGCTCTACATTGCTGCACTGAGGAGTTTTTCAGGTGCCAAAACACTTTGCTCCAGGCCCACAATAGGTCCCAATGTTTGATTAAAGAAGCAATAGCTTAACCTGAACTTCTTGGTTTTGAGTCTGTATTCGTACAAACAACAGAGGCATTTTTTACACAACTAAACAACACAACTAACTTCAGAGACAATGCCAACACATGCACAAATATGTAAAAATAACAGCTACAGCCAAGGCATAGGTTTCATAATCTTTGTTCTCTCCTTCCACACACACTTAACAACCTTTTCCTACATGTCAGTAGGTGTGTAGATCTACCCTCGCTCCCACACACACTCACTGCAGAAGCCGCACTCAAGCTTGTCCAATAGAGAAGAGAGAGTTATTGATCCTGCTTTAATTCAGACTGTTCAATTATATGCTCATTTTTTACGAGTTTGTGTCAAAATCATTATAGTGCAATTCATTAGGACTCAAATTAATCTCAAGTGGATAGGAGCCGATATTCCGATAGAGAGGGATATTTGTGGGGGAATAAAGTATTCAAAGACTTATGTAGCTAAATCCGATATGTCTTAGTCATCACATCAAAAAGATGAGAAACTTTTTACCTTGACCTGAAAATAGGCTAATGCAGACACCCACACTCAAGCACAAACAAAAATCAATGATAGCTGGTCTAATGTGCCGCTGCATTTTGTAAGATGACTGATTAGACAGTCTGCAGCTTTAGTTAGGGATCATTTATAGCTCAATGCTCCACTTAGATATGGGAGTTCTTTCTTTAAATTGCAATATTCCTCTTCTGAAGACTTCAAGTAGCAGTGGGTGAGAGGAACGTTGGTGTTTCTCAGTTTACTTTATTGCAGCTGATGAAATGCTGGACGTAGGCTGGCATGGTGTGCCCACTGACCGTGGGTAGTCATGAGCTGGCACGCTTTGAAGTTAAAAGACTTTAAGAAACAAAATAAGGCTTAATCCAGATCAGCAAAGATTATCCTGCTGTGTGAAAGTTTAAGTGTCTTTGAAGATTGTGTTTGCATTGACACAGAAAGAGATCTGTCCAGATTGGAGCTAACACGGTTATTTTAAGCCATATGAAGAGCTATGAATTCCTATATTTTTGTTCTTCTTCATACCAACAAAGTATTCATTAAGTCCAAACAGACTCTTCAAAATGAGAACACTAAGCGGAGTTCTGTGTTGACCATGTGAGTTATCTTCAAACAGTCTGCAATTTTATGATGATTTCTGTCTTTGGAGTGGTGGTGACTGCCTGGAGTGGGGGCATTATAATTGACTTTTAAACAAAACAATGGTAGTTTTATTTAATTCTTTTGGTTTTGTTTGTTAAAGCAGTTTGCATTTAATTTATGAACTAGAAAAACACTCAGAGAGTGCAGACCTCCGCCAAGCAGCTCAGTTACGGCAGTGGCTAGTCCTCAACCCCTGTAAAAGATGCAATTCTGGATCACCATGTGCTCCGATTGGACGACCGAGTCTCCGCTCACGTCTGTCCATGTGGAGGGTTCCTCTGCAAGGGGGGCAGAACCCTCACAGCAGCTGAGGAGAAATGAATGGGATTTCCCATTATAAACTTCAATGTTTTTTGTGACGTCGATTTGGATCAGATCAACATGAAATTTACCTTGATGATAGAGACATATTATCTATATTATCCTGTAAATTTTGAAGTGAATCCTTTAAGTGATGGCAGAGACATGAATTTTTTAAATATGGCCCAATGTTAACTTGTGGGATATTTAGAACATTTTCGGAAGTTTTGCAACCAGAGAAATAAGTGGATCACCACCAAAATTATTGGCTTCTTCCTTGGACCAAACCACACCTCTGGTAAAAAATTTCATGTAATTCCATCCTGTAGTTTTTGTGTAATCTTGCTAACAGACAAACAGATAAACATATGCCGGCGAAAACACAACCTTCTTGACGGAGGTAAATATAGTGGTGCCACCTGAGCACAAGTCAGGGCTCTTGTTGGGCACCCTTGTCACAAAAGCCTGGAACTACCCCTGCTCAGCTACCACACCTAAAAACACAACATGTTCCTTGGTCTAGAAGTAGCTAGCGAGCTTAATGGGAAATAGACCATTAAAATCAGGTGTGTCCAAACTTTTTCCACCAAGGGCCACATACCAAAAGTATAAAGATGACTGGGCCACATTGATTTATACCTTTAGTGTACTTAAATTTGTAAAAACCAATCCAATTTAGGTTAAAAATTTACTTGGTTATTGAGTATGATTATTGTAACAACAACCTACATTTATGCTTTCCAGTACTGGATTTTCAAGGCAAATAACCAATCGATTTTCAGGATTCAGGATCAGGGTGGCCAACCAGATTTTAGAGAGCCCTGATCTGTTTACCTCGGATCAGCCTCAGGATAAGAGTGATGCTCGCTGCTGTAGAGAGGAGGGATGCTGACATTTAGACACAAGACTAGAGCAATCCATTAGACTGCCAAACTCTGAAAGACTGTTAGCACTAAATTCTTTGTATATCAGACTGTAAGAACTTCAAGATGGAGCCTGATGTTTGTTTCTTTCTTGCAAAGTAGACAGCATTTTTCAACAAGACTGTTCTATCTTTATCAAGTTTTTTACTTTTTACTGCAACCGTCAGTGAGATTCTCTTCTCTTGTTTTTATCTTTCACAGGTAGTCTTTAACCCAGTCTGTGCTTTTTCTTGACCTTAGGGGTGAGTCTATAACTGTTTCTCACCACTCTGGACAAGTAGTTGTCGATAATGCAACATGTAGAGCTGCACAAGTACTTAAGATAGGGCCCTATAAAATCTGTGATCACAGAATTGCAGACAAAATCGCGGAATTTGACATTAAACACGGACTTTAATGTAAGCACGGAATATCATGGAAATGGCCGACATGTTACGTAAAAGCTTTTTTTTTTTTTTACTAAAAAGGAACGTACCTCACGGGAAAATGCTCTGAGGGGTTCACAAATGACGGGGACGGTTCACTTCCTGTCCTCCTCCTCCCCTCCTTAAAGATGCAAACATGTCAAAGCGGCTGCCTGAAACACTGGCTAAGTTGGCAAAAGAAGCTGTGAAACTCCCGGCTAACTCCAAAGTAAAGGACAGAGAACTTTCCCAACAATTATTATATGTCAGATGATCAAATGTTCTGCCGGTTTTGTCAACATGCTGTTCACTGGAAATGTAAAGATACATATGAGGACCACCTGAACAGTGAGTGATTATATTTCATTACTTTGTACTGTGTGTCGGGATTAATTATTATTTGCGTAAAATACTAAAAACTGAATTCTGAAAGTATTAAAACAGAAAAAAAATGGAATATGAGAAAAACAAAGAAGGAATTGGGAAAAAATATCATTCTATAGGGCCCTATTAAGAGTCACAAAGTCAACAAAACAGCCTAAGGTAGTTTGCTGACTTTTGCTGACCTTTATACATATTCTGGCCCCAATGGATGCACCAAATCATGTTTTGTTTAAAAGAAAGACTTGAATGTGAGCAACATCTAAAGCAGCCTGCAACATGGGCCAACCTCGAAACATGCAGCTGTATACACAGTCTGTCCACAGAAGCACCCTTTCAAGGTTGCAGTCCCTGAATTGGGACATGGTAATGGAGATTAAGGATCCTTGTCATCCTGAATTGAGATACGGCAACTGCGATTGAGATTCCTCATATACTGTAGATTGACGTCCTATAGTTAGTATTTACAGATAGAATTCATGTAGTCTTAATAAGAGAGAGCCATCTCATAGTTTGACTTACGTGGGAGGTTTAACATGGCTCAATGAGACCTTTTTGAGGGAAGCTACATATGATTTTGAGAAATTTGGGGACTTTTTGACACACTGAGTTTCATTATCTCACTTTTAGTTGACTTTGTGAACTCTAAAAAAAATAATCTTGAACTCAGCATCTTCCTTTTTACTATTTTCCCACATATAGACAAACCTAACCATTCTGCATGGCCCACTTCTCTAAGCCAGGCACACACACAATGCTCCCCACAACCACTCAAAAGAGTACTGTCTTGTTGTGTGAGCACTTCAAGCACTGCTGCATATGTAAGTGTCAGCACTGTGGAGATGATAATTCCTGGGCTTGCTACCACGGATAACCAGGAAAAAAGCTTCTGCATTATTGGATTCACTTTGCACAACAACTGTCCCCATAAGCCTTAATTTTCCTGAACAGCTTTATATTTGGCAGGGGTTTCGAGCAACAGCATGTTGAGGTGCTGTGCAGAGGTTTTATGGAGCTGTGCATCACTTTACTGTGTTCAATTATGACGCTGTCTCAGGTGCTTAACTCTCTGTATTTAGTAAATCCTTTGTTGGCAGCTGGATATTTAGCATTAGCATGTAACGCAAGCAATTACACAAACTGCCACAGAGCTGAGATGTTGTTCACAATGTAACTGACGTTGAAGTGAGTTTGTTTTGTACACAAATGGCTCTAGATGGCTGAGAGTCTCTTTTTTCAATAGCCTACTCTTTGTCTTTTGCATAATTTCATACATTAAGCATTTGAGTACGAGTCTTGAGTCAGAAAACATAAACACAATAACAACCAAAGCAGAACATCTCCTTTTGAGGCTGTAACAGGCACAGTATGCAGAATTTTATTTCTTTTTTTCTGCAAGTTTGTGAAACCAGGATCTCTGAAACTAAACTTGGCACACTTACCTTTGTGATAACTACAGTGAGTGCTGAACATCCCAGTTTTTACATCTCTCCTACAAAGCAGCGAGGCATGTTGCTTCAACAAGTTCCCCCATTTTGGCATTAGTTAGCTCTCTTTTATTCTAAACCCGTGTCACAGACTCAAAACTGCTCAAATAATTGATGCAACATGCTGCTATGTTAGTACTTTAAATGAAATACATATAATTCTAAAACAATTGAAGACAGCAATTTGAAAAGTTCATTTTTTTAGGACTTTTAACCTCCTTATGGTGGAAATGTGTGTAAAACACAGTAAAATGTTTGCTTTTTCATGCTCTATAGAAGTTTGAATATGCAACTGTAACATCAAATTTATGTCTTTTTTTTGCCACACATGATAAGTTGTGCTTGCATATAATGTAATGATTTTATTGTGTTTAATATTTGAAGACTCATTCAAAGTTGGGGGGAAAAAAATCATATTCCAACTAAAAAATATACTGTGCAGCAGCGTATTAGGGCTTCTGGAGTATTGAACCGTTTGATCCAAGAGAGGGCGCTTTCCGTGTGATTTGACCACGTATGCACTCATGAGGTTCTCTAGAGCAAATTAAGAGTCAAGTAAATTAAGAGACAATCAGACCGTAACAATACCATAACATCTGAGAAGCACTATGTGGAAGTATTTTGGGTTCTATACTGTTGATGGTGAAATTAAAAAACAAAGACCAGGCTGTGTGTTCATAAGCAGCTGGCTTACTCTTCATTGACATCATTGAAGGCTCACCTGTTGGCTTTTGGTGAAAGAGGCAACACAGTCCAGCAGCGCTCTGTGTGGTTGCATATGTTTCAGCAGGTTCCTCACCAGAGGCCCGGAAAAGGGTTATCACTGGGTACCTCAGTGCTCTGAATGGGTGTTCTTATCTGCAGCTAATATTGTTAATAAAAGAGGGCAGTACTTGATCTTGATGAAGTTGGTATGATTGTGTTTGTGGTGAATTTTTATGTAGTTTTGAGGCTGTTTTTGGCTGTTATTGACAGTGGAGAGACAGTGGATAGGCTCAGATGGGGTAATCGAGAGTTGGGGAAGACGTGACAAATGGGCCTCAGGTGGGAATTGAAACTGAGCTGCCCGCATAATGCAAGAGCCTTTACATATGGCAGGGGCGTGGTATTTTCCATTTGTTTTTGATGAAATTTCAGTAGGTTCAATCAATGAGTTTAGAGTTTTTGAAGTCATTGCTTGAGTATTTTTCAGGCATTTTTTTTTAAGGCTGGCATTTTCATTTAAATTCACAGAAGATTGCAACTTCAGTTGTTTCAGCTGTTGTGGTAATCTGATAAAATAGTGTGAGAGGTGGTTGGGTTTGATAGTTGAAGATTTGTGTGTGTGTGTGGCGTTTAAAATTCTTTCGAAGTTGATTATTGGGAAAAGTGACAGCCATATTGCCTTTATACTTGCAAGCCACATTGTTTTGGTTCTGCTTCAGCACACTGCATAGCCTGCACGTCCTTCTGCTTGATGTGAAGTAGACGTGTACCTTGTAGAGCCCTGTTTCAAAACCGCTTTATTTTCTTTTTAAATCCATACAAAATAGGGTAAAAGCATTGAAAGCAACTTGAAAGAATACAAATGCCCATAAAAGCAACAAAAATATAAGTTCACACAATACAAGATAATACAGTGCATTCATTTGTTCTTCCCTCTGATGTCTTCATCTTTAACATATGTTCTCTTTAATGAGCCAACACACTCTCACACACACAGTAAATATCAAAACAGTGATCATTGTGGCTTTAAAGTAGGAAAAATATGCATTTTTTTGGTGCTTTATTTTACTTATGTTTGTAACACTCAGTTTTTTTCTGTTTACAACAAAAACCATGTCCCCCATGTTTGGATCATTATGATTGTGACTGTGTGGATGTTGAATATGGAGTAGTAAAGACACTTCACCTTTAAAATTGAACCCATTTCAATTTTTCAATTCAAAAGAGGTGTCTGAAAATGGATTTAATTTACATTCCTGGAAGGGTACTCTGTTTGAATTAAAGATTTGCTATCTGACAGAAATAATGTTATCTCTGTCTTGAGAACACTTAGAATTACCACATCAAAATCTCTCCCAGCGTGAAGTAAAGAACAAATCCTTGCACTGATCCGCTTACTGTAAATCGTAGATGGGCAATAATAGAATAAAAGGTAGTTTTAACAGCGCTGATGGGGATGTTTAAAAGCACAAATCTGACAAGTATGATGTCTTACAGTTAGATTATTCAAGGTCATTAAACTGAGGTTTGAGTTCTTTGTTTCTCAGCTTCAGATCACATTTTCTTTAATATAATTCAGTTTGATTTTTTTTGGTTTTAGCAGGCTTTCCTTTTCAATTTCCAAAAGGAAACTGATGTATTTTTCATGCAGTTCAGGGACGTTTCTTATCGCTTTCATGATTTTCTGTCTTTTCCTTCAATGAAAACTCGATGTAGTGGGGTCTAACTAGATTTCATTTCCATGTTTTTGAAATGCTTTTCTATTTCGACGAAGGACTTGCAAAGCTGTTTATACTTTAACGATGAAGAGTGTGTTATCTTGGAGGAAAAAAAAGGAGCTGATCTGAATCTGACTAGCATTCTGCAAGACCGTAGGCTCAAATATTGGCGTACTATTCATGTCACTGCTAATGTTAGGGCTCCTCTGTTGCAGTGGATGATGAAGCTGTGATGGCGGCGGCTTATTGCATGGCACTTTAAGTATCGCTTTGAAGCTATCTGGTTTATGTAAGTGCAGTGGAAGACAGCTGTGGTCAGCTCTCTACCTGGAGTAATCCATTTGCATTGGCGGGGAGGAGGGTGGTGTCGGGGATAGATAAGAGGCAGACAGTTAATTTTCATCCATGTGTGCAAAGGTTCAAGGTGTTTTTGAGACAGGAAACATGTGAAAAAAGAATTTTAGCAGGCCTGTGTTCACATCAGGCTCATTAGCTGAACACTGGGTGATTGATTGGATGATTACTTGTTATTGTTTGATTGTAATGGGGATTATTTCAGTGATTAATTGGCTTTGGGATGATTGAGAGGTTTAGGCAGGCTGGCTCCAGCTGGTAGATGTGCAGCTGGTGCAGTGTTCAAAGGTCATCAGAATATATTTAGTTGTGTTTTGAGCATTAGATCTCTGCCAAACGTAGAACCAGGAGATCATTTTTTTCAAATCTGAAAATGAAACTCCACAATACCAGTTATTTTCTTCTAGTTTTGAATCAATGCTTGTCAAAATCTGACAAATTTAATGCTGTTTCAATACCAACAAAGAAGTATTAGAGCCCAATATTAGGGTACTTTCTTTTTTTAAGTAATCAGAATGCAGGAGAACACCCGTATTCTGTCTTATTTGCCCCAGATATTCGCAACATTTTGGTATTAATGAGCCAATATCATGCTTTTTTGGAGTTTCATCAGTGTGTTTAATGTCTCCTTTGTGTGATAGTCCGCCGCATTAAGACCTCTCCATCGCCAACCCTGTGTGGCAACAGCAGCTGCCTAAAACATCTTGTTCCCCCGGCCCCACGGATAGACCTACCAGTGTGGTGTCACAGTGGGATCACCAGTTTTAGCCCTTTGCAGAGCATAAATAATAATAATTTTTATTAGCACTTTTCAAACTCAAGTTACAAAGTGCTTCATAAGGACAGCAATAATTTAGAACAAACAACACAACAAAATGAAAAGGAAATTATTTTCAAGGGAAATTCATATAAATGAAATAAATATAAACAAAATAAGTGAAACATAATAAAATAAATTAAAGTCAAATCAAGCGAAATGTTAGAATGAATGCAGAGTCATTGACAATATGGCATCAAGCAGCACTAAGCCTACCTATTGCACCTTACTGTAATAATGCTCTTCTTCCTTGGTGTAAACAGGTATAGTGAACTGAAGCACTGGTTGCATCGCACAGGAACAGTTTTTTTTATTGTCTATGCTGATAAGATTTGTGTAGGCTTTGACAGGTTGTCTTGTATCACCACCTGACTGAGGCACTGAGCAGATTTAAAACTATTTAGATAGTTAAGAAAAAGATTTGAATTTTTTTTAGCACTTTCAGATAGTGAAGCAAGAAATAAATTGTTCTTAACCTAAATACCAAAGGCCAACCCTACGTTCATAAGAAATACCCTTGAATATATCCTATATACTAATAACAATACTCCTTGAAAATGACTTATTTTCTTGCATTTCCTTCTGGGGGTTTTTCTGGTTTTGAATCTTGGCATTTTCAGAGATAGATTTCTAAAGATTTGACTGTACAGAGAAGTGAGGATGTTTTTTTATTGCATTTCAAGCTTTAAGACATAAACTGGCATAAATTCTTCACTTAAAACAGGAGTCAGATTCTGCCGGTTTGAAAATCTAAGGGTTGTTAAGCTAACTGAAAATTATCTCCCAAGAGAAGTGACTGGCAAGCAGTATAAAAGCTTTCCTGACTGTTTTTTTAGTTAGACTTAAACTTTGAAAAAACTATAGGGTGCTGGTATGGCGGAGTGGGTTACAGCTCTGCATTGATATATATTAAGGCTCTTGTCTCATGCTGGTGGCCTGGGTTCCAATCTGACCTGAGGTCCATTTCCCATGTATCTTCACTTAGTCTCCATTCCCCCAGTATCCAAGCCCATCTGCTGTCTCCCCACTGTCAATTAAGGCCCAAAAAAGCCCCCAAATTACTTGAAGAAAAATGAGGAAGAAGGATGCACAGACTCTAGAAGGTCACATCACAACTAACTATGGAGAAAAATATTTTTTTAAACCAACTTTTTATGAAATTATGTTTCATATGTGGCTTTAAAATACAGTCAAAAGCAGGTCATATGTATGTGGGATTAAACATATATCGAGTTTCAACTGCCTCCAGCAAATTGATCAAAATAACTGCAGAAAGAAAAGAGATCATGAACTCCTCCTAGAGCACATTCTGTGGAAAAATCAAATAAAATTCAGCTCATACATTCAACACCGTCAGGGAACTTTTGCATGTATTGAAGCAATTCTATACTGCATTTAGTTAGCAACAGAGTGGTCGTGTTTCAATTTTTTTTCCAAATTGTATGTTATATTAATATTAATGATCTTGCAGCAGCTCTTTCAGGTCATTTTATGTTTTATATATCGGCATAAAAGTATGATGCCTCAAAAGCCTCAAGCAAATTGATCTGTGTGATTCTGCCAAGGGAGGAGACCTTGACCTCATCTGTGAGGACATCGTGAGAACAAAAGTATGCCTAACAGTTTTCTCTTTCAACAGCAGATGTGCATCCTTAAAAGTCTTTTCTTCAGTTCATAATTCAAAATTTTGTCATACTTCAGACTTATCTCTTCTTTGTTTTGGTATTAAAGTGTCTCTCCGTGGTGCATATAGGAATATTTATCTTTGACGTAAACTGTGGTGCAGTTATGTTTTATATATAAACATAAAATCGTGTTGCCTCAACAGCCTCCAGCAAATTGATCTGTTTGAATCTGCCAAGAAAAGAGACCTTGAACTTATGTGTAAGGACAGCCCACGAGAACAGCAACAAACAAAAACAACTACAAACTTACATTCCAGTTTTCCCTTCAGAGAATAGCTATTATGAAATCTTTAGAAAATGTACCTCTGTTTGAATTGTGTATTTTGAAAAGTTTTCTTTGTTTTTATTGAAACTTTTCCTCCAAATGTTACATTTATGAATATTGATTTTCTTCTTGTACTATATGGTGCAGTCATGTTTTGTACAAGGGCATAAAAATGTGTTGCCTCAGCAAAGTGACACGTTTGACTCTGCCAAGGAAAGAGACACTTGAACCTTAAGGAGAAATGGACCCCACATAATTTGTCAGTATTTTATTTGTTTGTCCACTTTTTTATGTAGCTCTTTATTGTGGCCAGAATGTGAGATATGGTATTTTTTCTTTAAAAATATTACAAAAATTAAATTGAGTTTTTAGTAAACTATCAAAAGCCCTTATTTTGATTGTCCTGATCAATAAACATGGAAATATATATTAACCAAGCACCAGACCTTTTTTATAAGAAAAATTGAAATTAACATGCCTAGTGTTTTGTTTGAAAAAATATCTATGTCTTTAAAAATAGTTGATTTATTTCCCAGCCCTAATTAAACACATCTTAAGTACAGAGTCCTAAATGTCCAGAAATGGTGCCTCAGCAATATTAGCTGGTGCCTCTGTTTCTGTCGTCTACAGATTTTTTATGTTTTCTGTGACAGAAAAAAAAGTCAACTGAAAAACACAACCTGAGGAGAATCTATGTTTTTTTTTCCTCAAAACATAAAATATATCTTTTTGCAACCCCCTTGTAAGTTTAGAAGCTTTCTACTAACCTAAAAAGTTGGGTGCTATCAGATATCTATCTTGGGCTACAGAGTTTGTCATGGACATTTGATGTCATCATGACAGGCATATAAACTTTGGGTTGCCAGGTTACCAGGTTACCCTGACATTTACCGGCAACTCCCCTGTTATCATGATGTACTGATATTAGTGTATTTGGCAGAATAAAAGTCAGAACATAATTTAAACAGCGTGTTGCTGGTGGAAGGACATATTGTGCCAAGTACATGTAAGAAATCCCAAAACAAAATGGCTTGGTAATGGAAAAGTAAGTCATTGTAAATGTTTTAATATAGACTGTAATCACCCAATGCTGAATGAAGCCATTTTTTGATCCAGGCTGTAAATATGTGTATTTTGGCAGTAAAAACAGTCCATTTTCCACACCGAATCTTGATAACTACAGGGTTTCTGCTGCTGGCGGCACGTTGGCCGGCAGGGAATGTGCATGCCTCACAGCATGAAGATTGCCGGTTCGACTCCTTGTGTTGACCATGGTCTTTCTGTGTGGAGTTTGCATGGTCTCGCTGCCTGTTTGAGTTTTCTTCTGTTATGGCAATTGTTGACACGGGTGTTAAATTTGGTAGCCTCCATGCTGTGAGGCAGGCATCCTAACCTTCTACACCAACGCACTGGCTGCAGGAACCGTGAAGATGTCATGATTGTGTGTGGGAAACGGACATTTCTCACAGCCGAAATACACACAGGCCTATTTACAGCCTGGATCAATAAAATGTCTTCAGTCTGCTTTCACTGTGTGGTCAGTGAATTTTTTAATATTGTGCCTATTATTATTTTAATGAGGATTTCTGGTTTTAGAATTATGGACATTATCCACATGTCCACGTTGTGTTACTATCAGTCAGATGGCCTTAAATTTCACCTTAACACAGACTCTATGTCTGTAAGTAGATGAGCTATAGTTTGAATGAGATGACATGTAGTACAAAAGCGTCCATTTTAAGGCTTCCACAACATTCCCCAAAGGCTACTTTGATGATCAAATGGCTGACGTCACATGGCTAATTTTTTTTAATCTATAAAAAAAACTCAAATTTATGCCAACACTGTATATCTTATCAGTCACATTTAAAGGGATATTTCTAGATTTTTTGAAGTGAGGTTGTATGAGATACATGCCATTAGCTTGATCATTAGCCACAGTGATGGAGATCAGGTCTGCATCTGTGTTTGTATTTAGTTCTGACCTTTGGTTATGTTTCTGTACATTAATCTTTTCTGTTCTTGAAGCTGTTTTTCTCTTGTAGAACTGCAACGAGCCATTGTAGGCCACCATTAAGAAATGTAGTCTGATAATATATCTCAAAACTCAGTACACTGTGGCGTCATGATTTGCCTCTGTCATGCGAGCTAATGATTTGCCTTCAATAAAAGTGATAGCATATGCATCATTAGCCTAAAAGCCTCATTTCTTTGTTATGTCCAATCATCAATATTAAAAAACTCAACCTAATTTGACTTCCTCTAAAACATATGCATACAGTGTATTTCTTGTAATCAATAATTTACAATGAAGACAGGAACTGATAAGTAGGATAAATAATTTGTCTGTTGATGGGCAGCTCGTCCGCCATTTTCTCCTCAAAACATTAACGCTTGAGGAAAATCAGGCGGTGTATTTGGCATGAATATTTCAGGCACAGGCACAGACAGAATGTAATATAACATAGGTCTTCTTGCCAGCCTCAGGCCAACTCCAGTGTATCCAGAGAGGCTTCTTTTGGAGGCTATAGCACTCCGTCTCTGCTAGGTGGAGCCCGAGTATACGGCGAGAGCGGCAGTCCACATCCGAGTTTTTGCTCTCACCTTTCACTGCTCTCCGTACAGAATTACTCCCAGCCAGTGCGCACAATTGGTCTGTCATAGTCGCAGAAAAGAGCTCGGTTTTTT
Organism: Cetoscarus ocellatus; assembly: GCA_037902135.1. Lineage (NCBI taxonomy): Eukaryota > Metazoa > Chordata > Actinopteri > Labriformes > Labridae > Cetoscarus > Cetoscarus ocellatus. The sequence goes on along the minus strand of JBAMNC010000845.1, from coordinate 482,946 downwards.
TGAAAAAGAGAAAATCGAACAACTTGGACTCTTTTCTCGCCCGCGGAGACTTTTTCTTCCCAAATATTTCCACTTTTCTGCATCCCCCGTGCGTCAAATTCTTCTGGATATTTTTATTTTTGCGTGTGCGTGAGTGGCGAGGTCGTCTTAAGCTCCGGGACGTCATGTAGCCCCCGCACAGAAGGACGCCTCGTGTGCTTTGGAGGGATGTAAAGAGAGGAAAGAAGGGGGGCACAAGACATCATCAGAACCGTGGATACAACCGAGAGGAGAGCTGCTGTTCGGCCGGGCACACTCGAGGGGGATTGTGGACGCACGGCAGATTAAACAGAGCCGATTTTTAACCGGGATATTGAACTATTTGGATCATCTCCCCTCCGCGCATCGTGCGTAAAGGACGGTACCCGAGCGCCCGGAGAGAAATTATCGCTTTTACTTTGAATGGAAGGACGTGAGCGGTATCTCCTCTGCACCAGTGATTTTTAAACCCGTGGTAAGTGTGACTTTCTATACAAAATGCATGTGCGCACTTGGCTGTACAGTAATCAGGCGATATTAAAGCCCTCGACTGAATGAATGGACCCTGCAGCAGCGTAGATGTGCTCTGTAATGTCACTGCTGGCATGCACGGCTCTCTTAATTACTTTAACTGGGCTATTGATGCGTTCAGGTGCAATCAGCGCAATACACGGGAGACATATTGATACTCAATATGAATATCTGACCTGGATTGTCCTCTTAAAAGGGACTAGGGATAATGTGTTTATTATTCACACAGTAATGGAAAGAATGTGCTCTTTCTTAAGAAGTTGTGCATTGATATGATTGAAGTTTTTTTGCCTTTTACATGAAAATTAGTCATCAGCTTGAAAGGATTGTGTTGCCCTCATGCTGTAGGCTAAGGTAAGGACAAGGGATACACGATATTGGAATCTTGCCGATATTTCTGAATTCACGATATTGATGGAGATATATATATATATTTTTATCAAGAGTACAAAGCCTCCAGTTCCCCCAAAGTGATCCGTTCCTTTCATGGTGACAGTCTATTTGTGAAGCAAAGAAAACATCATTTTATTATTCGATCAACGATGCTTTTGATCTGTAAGAGTTTAAATTAATTGATAATGAGGTAAACAATTAAGGTATATCTAGAATTAAATTTATTTTTTATTTGTACGTATTACAGCAGATATATGCGATATTTATGCCCAATATGTACTGACAATTAATCAGAAAAAATGTTGATATCTGCCTATACAGATAATTTGCTTTTTAGGGAATTATCTCCTGATACCAACGTTGTTCCGATGATATCGTGCCTCGGGCAATGGTGAGTTGGGAAATATCGACATATCAGTCATCTTAAAAAATCCGATGTTGTGCATCGCTAATTCACATGATTGAAGTTTTTGCCTTTAAATGAGAATAGTCACCAGCTGAAAGGCTTTTGTGGCTTTAATGCTATAGCAGAAGGGCAGGGCTGTATCCGTAAACTATCTCTATTCAAGGTGCCTGAATTAGGAGATGCACCTCTGCAGGCCCGCATGCTGTTGCTGTTAGTTTCACAAAATGTCCTGGAGTGTTTAGAGGATTCATGCAGTGGTGTGAGCATATGCATTTTTCATGATGTGTGTGAGTCATGAAATATGTAAGATGTCGAATTTTTTTTAGGTGTTTGACCTGATATCACTCATTTCTATGATTTTTTTTCTGCACATTTCATATAAACTCTGTGTAAATGTCAAGATTCATTGCTTATACTGAAGATGCCTTCCTGTGTGACCCCTCAGCCCTGCACCTCCCTCACTGTACTGGACGCTTTGATGGGAGGACAGCACCCTGTCTTTCAGAATCAAAGTCAAAGTGGAAAATGTAACCTAGTCTATCACTCTGGATCAGATTCTCTCAAATTCAAGCCTAAGAATCAACTCAAATCTTAATTTCTTCTCCAAATCACGCAACTGAGCTTTTTCCACTTCAGGATTTGTGTGATTCATTCTTGTGACTAACTCTCGTGATGCATCTCACAGTCATTATTGCCACTTGTATCCTTATTTTACAATTGCATTCATTATAACCCAGGACTGCAGTGCCATCTGTCATGTAATCTGCATTGGTAGAAGTGGCCTCAAGCAGATGACACACAAACACAGTCCCCTCTACCAACAGCACAAACCTTGACTTTCTCCTTTGATTAAACTCACTAGACTCAACACCACTCTCTGACTAAACAGTCCAATCAACCTTCACTTTGTTTTCATCTGTTGTGATTCCTCTAATTGCTCCTTGTGGAGTAGAATCCACATTTTATTTGATTTAGCAGCCGTGAACCTGGCATCTGGTGTGATACCTAATGGGACGTCTCTGTATGGAAATAAAGTAATTATTTCTTTGCCTTAGTTGAACTGTTGTGGCGTTACAGTCCATTGTAGGTGGCAAGCGTGTGCTACATATTGATTGGGTAAAGAAACAGATATAGAGAAAGAGAAGATGGCACACTAGACTGTTTCTCTTGCAAGTAAATCTGTTTATTTGTTTTCACTTTTTTTCAATGACATTTCTTTTTCTGTCCCTTAAAGCACACTTTACAGGAATCATGAGCAGCCTCATGAATGACTAATTCAAGCTAGGGGTGGGAAACATGGACCAAATAGCGTATCTCAGTATTTTTAGCTGAATGGTGATAGATCATAAATCTTGCTTAATTTTTGTATAAGACAATAACAAATGGTTGCCCCGATACCAGAACTGTAAGCTTTGATATGATTTTGGTAAAAAATAAATTGTATTGATAATTGTCCAACATAAATGCAGCAAAAACAGAAGTCCTAGACACCCAGCTTTGTTTACAGTTGCAAGAAATTGCAGAAAAAAAATACAGCTTCAGTGACAAAGCATTGAAAAAAATTTTGGATAATTTAAGATTGTCAATACCATGTGTTACAAAAAATAAACTTATTCTGCTATTTTTATGCTTAAAGCAAGAAATTACTCAAATGGGCATTTTTAGCTTTTATTTTGGAATCAAATGTGAATCAAATCTTTTGATTTTTAACAGTAAAACGAATGAAACGAAAACTTTTGCATCTTGGCAAAATATTTGGAATAGAGTACTTTTTACCATTTGCAATTTATTTTGTTGATTTAGCAATTTATTTTGTTGATTTATTCAAGCATTGTTGTCTAACCCTGTATCTCAGTTACACACATATTACCCACCCCTAGCACCCAGACTTTGAATTAATTGGCATATTGATAGCAGGTGTTCAGCCTTGTGGATGTTCTGCTAACCACTTTATCTGTTTTCTTTGTCTCTACTTATTTGTTTACTTGGTTGTATATTTTTTTAGTAGGGATGTAAATCAGTGACATTTGATTGATGACAGTGCCATTGCTGGTTCTTCGCATCAATCCAAGTTTTTATTGAACTCCTTCTCAATTCCTGTAGAGTTTATGTGAAGAAGAAAGTCATCCTACAGAATCTATTTAGAGTAATCTAGGGATGCACAATACTGGATTCTTGCTGATGTCCGATCTGCTGATATTTCTGAAGTCATTCTCAAAGATACCAATAGTTTTTGTTTAGAGCACAAAGCCTCCTTTTTACCAAAACTATCCTGCTCTTTTAAGTTGACAATGTATCTGTGTTGGAAACAGACATAAAGCAAGACAAACATTTGTTCTCAAATAAATTATACTTTTACATTGTGAAAGTGGACATTTAGTTGTAGCACATTTGTGCATTCTGCCAACATTTCAACCAATATATAATTTATTTGGATAATATGTGGGGCCAAAAACATAGCTCTAAATACTGGAAGAAATTGTCATATCTGTTGATACGGGTGCTTTTTATGCAATTATCCGCCAATTTGAATATTGTCTGATAATATCGTGCATCTCTAGTATAAAGTGTTGATTGTCTGTTAAGGCTAACATTTTGAATATATAATCTTGTGGAGAACAGTATGTGTTGTATGTCTGGTATTTTTGTTCTAAACAAACTGATTTATTTGAAAAGATGTTGCATTTTGTAATCTTGAAATATTGCTCAGCCCTACTCTACGCCTTCTTTTGTCTGCATGCAGTGACTCATATATCATGGTATTTAGCTTACTACCAGCACATTGTTCCTCCTCTTATATTCCATCCCAGCAATATGGGCTAATTTGTCGCCTCCACTGACAGAGAAGCACGCTCCTCCTTCAAGTGTTGTTGCTCCAAAGTAACCTCAACAGTCTGTGATGTTGCCTCTCTCAACCTCTTGATGTAGTGCTCTTGTTCAGCAAGTGATTTTCCTCTTTTTTACTCGTCTCCCCGTAGCAGTTCCATTTATTTGATTTGATTTTTTTTTTTTACCTTTTTGGATACAATTGCCAAAGCCAGGAGGAATCCAATTTGCCGTTGTGGTATGAATAAAGACATGGGCTCTTTGATTTTCTTCATTAGGTTAGCTTAGGTGGGGTACGGCTTCATGGCTCATATTACGTACAGCGAGGGGCTTTTACTGGGGTCTCAATTTGGATAACCATTCTTCAAAGTTGGATTTTGAAAGCCTGTGTTTCCTTCCATGTTTGACGTCTTTTATCCCACAAATTTGTGCCTGGAATTGTCCTTTTTTTGTGAGTGAACTTCACCTTTATAGCTTTGAATTTGTCACTTAAACTATGAAGAGACCTGCAGGCTTTGATTGTATTGTCCAAATGCTGATTGAGTCAGATCTTAAGCAGAATAACTGAGTGAGTCACAAACCGCTTTTTCATCATCTCCGTCTGTAGAGTGTTTCTGTAGTGATCTAGCTTGCCTTTATACAACTGAATGTAAAACTCAAGGTCATGTGCCACACACTCTTTCAGATGCTGGAGTCATAGCGTCCTACAGTCTGTAGACCAGAGAGCGTGGATTGGTCGTGATTCACTTTCTATATTCCTTCTGTTTACTATAATAGTATTGGTAGGCAACATATTCAAGGTTACAGATTTTTCTAAACTCTTTCTTAACCAGTTGCTAACGAATTTGGAATTCGGGGGTTTTGGCAAATGATTTACAGTCGTGGTATGTGGATGGTCTCCATGGCCATTTAACTCTAGCCCTTCTCATACTATAATGCAAGGTTGCTCCCTCTTCAGTGCACTTGTATTGACTCAAGCATAGCTCAAGTGTTTCCTGCAAAGCCTTGTCTGTTAGATCTCATGTTAGATTGCCCCAATATTCAGAAAAAATTGATGATACCAGCCAAATTTGAGAGGGGATGGGTATTGTAGATTTTTATTTATCCTTATTCCACGAATAAACCTTCTTAATGACCTGATACCACTACTGATAATTCTCTGTTGTTAAAGAAAAGTGGTTTGATTTGCTGTTGATATCATGCAAAGAAAACAAACAAATTAACTTCCAAACATCTGCGTTTAATCAATTGTCTTGCTTAAACTCAAATTCCTTTACTTGAAGTTACATTTATACACATAAAGATGATATTTAATTGACCTTACTCTTGTGTATTTGCCTCACTAGCTTTTATTCTGCTGGTTACAAAGTTGATTTTAATTAATATTTTTAAAGAACAGGGGTTTGCAGGAACTTGTTATGGTGTCTTTAGGTGGACGGGGATAAAGTTATTCTTTCGCTGAGTGGTCCTGACTTTGGGGGTGGGGGTGTAAGCCTGAAGATTAAGGTTCATGCCAGTTACATCCCACTCCCGACGCACTCTCTCCTCTTCAACAATGACAAGGAAGGTGTTCACCTCCAAAGTTCTCCATGCAGCATTGAGCCGTGCATTGACCAGCAGCTGCAGCAGAGAAAACAAAGCGCAGTTTTCAGCCTAAGATCACAAAACCTCTGATTTTCCATCCAAAACCAAACATTGATATCATAATAGTTAATCTGGGCCCAAAATTCAACTTATTTGTCACGCTGTATACATAGCAATGTCATAGGTAACTAGAACAAAAATTGATCACACAGCAGCCAGAGATTACTTTAAAAAGTTCAAACATTTTAAACCCATAATAAGTAAGTAACCATGTTGTTATGCTTAATGTAATTAATGATACAGTTGCTAAAGATTTACGTAAAATTTTCCAAAAGAAGTACTTTATACTTTATCACTCTTGGAAAAGTAAGAGAGGTCAACAATCAAAACACACGAAAAAGATACTCTTGTATTATTTTCACATTGCCAAGATTAAATGTATTACATCTCACACTGCAATGCTTATAATAAAAACTCCTTTATAGAATATGATTGTGTTTCGATTTCTTACAGGAAATTGAATGAGAATTGTGAGGAAAACTTGTTGACTGTTTTTCTTAATAGTAATCATTCCAATGAATGAGTTAAAGGCGAATAACCTTTTGGTAGCTGTGAAAAACTTCAACACATATTGATCAGCAATTTAATTAGATTCAGAAAACTTTACTAGACAGTAATTTGTGCACCCGTGAGACCCAGTGGCACTGGCTGTATGCTTGCACCTTATTGATTTTTGGGTTTTGTAAAATGCAGATCCCATCCCTATGGAACCAGTTTTTGACCTCCATCCCTAATTATGACATAAATCCTCATCTTAAGCTTGAGAAAAACAGAAAGGCGCGAGTAAGTGAAGGGTGACCAAGAGGGAAAGATGATGGCTTAAAAATGATCTCTGGAATTTATTTTTTTTGCAGTTCATTGAAGATTATGGAGGCTTCAAGTTTGGTGTAGAAGGCCTCCTTAAAAATTGCAGGAGGCTTTAAGAAAGGTAGACGTTAACCAGTCGAAATGTTGCAAATCTAACTTTTTCAGGCCAGAAAAGTCAAAACTGTAGCTGCTGCGTAGAAACAAGAAGACATACTGTAGAACACTGGCTGCTGCTGCTGCTTCAGGTCAGTCATTCTCTCAAAGCAGCCATGGTAGAAGCTTTCAAACTTTAAAGCAGGTCTGATAAGTCGGATATAGTAATCCAATTTTAAAGCAAATTATAACAAATTAATATAAGCTAGCTAGTCAAACAACGTTACAAATATAATATTTAATGTAATATAACATGATCAAATATTGTTGATTATGTATTATATAATCACCATGTGTTCCAGTTCAGTATGGTAATGGGAACCGATAAGAATTTTATATTACTGGTGCCAGTACTAATTTTCTTTCTCATTTCAGTTCTTCGTTGATTCCCTTATTGATTCCTGTTCACATTTTGTGTGGATAAGGAAGGTTTCCTTTCCCATCAACATCAGCTTCAGACATTTTTGTTGGACTACTAACATTTTTTTTGTTTTGTTTGTTAAAAAGGAGCCCACCCCTGCCTCCCATACACCCTTCCTTCCTCAAGTATCCTTGTTGTTCATACTGACAACCTCTCTCACGAGCGTGGCATCATTTTATCCGTTATGACAAATGATGTCGATTCCTAAAACCACAAAATGATTATTGACCAAAAAGAGGTCCTTAATTTTAGGTAAAGCTTATGGTGAATGCTTGAATAATTGACCAAATCAAAAACTGTTTAGCTAACTTTATATGTACTGTATGTATTATGGTTGTTATTGGCATGACATGTCAGAAAATGTAAATCTGGCTCTAGTGTATATAAAGGGAGTGGTAGGCAGGGTTAAAAATGATTATTAGGTGTTGTGCACAAAGGTGGGAACGCTATTCCTCAGTGATTTTAAAAAAATGAATCCTCAGAATACCTTTAAATGCAACTCAAAAAAAGAAGAAAAAACACAATTATGAACTCTGTCTTTTGACTAAACTTTTGACCTGACATCTGAACATTCCTTGTTGAGATTTAGGACATTTTTCAGGCATTCTTATTCATGGTTTAATTAGATTCATCCTCTATTGACATAATATGTAGTTCTCATAAATAAATCTCCGTATGCAGCTCTTACTTCCAATGTTGCTGCATTTTGTGGACTTGAAGATTAAGTTTCACTCTTGTGCAACATTGTCTGCAAATACAAATACCTACGCACTATGTCAGGCATTCATCTGACTATGTGCCTCGCCTTATTCAGTTAAATATTACACCATTCAGATGGCAAACTGCAGTTTTACTCTCTTACACTATTTGCAGTCTACTTCATAGTTGTTCATTACCCACGTTGGAACCTTTTTCTTGGCAGGAAGGCAATGGTTTGGGACACTCAGAGGTCTTTTACACTTAATATGAAATCTCCTCAGCCTGCTACAACATATTTTTTGACTCACTAAAGACAGCACAGCAAGTTAGAAAATAAGGACTTGACAGAATATGGCTCTCTGAGTTTTACACAGGCTGTCTAAATGATGGATTTTAAGACTTAATTCACTGCTGAAATGTTTATCCCTGCAGCTGGATGCTGGCTTGTCGAGTATCTTCAGAAAGGGGAAACAGTGATTTACATTTATGAGTGTAACCTCATTTTTGTGGCTTAAAAAATACAAGAATATATCATCTTCAAATTTATATGAGTATAGTTTGTGTTCTCTTAAACTTCACACTTGTACAAAAACATATAAAGTCCCCCCAACTTCCAAAGTGTGTTCACATTCCTGTGGTCTAAATCTTTCCCACTGTCACAGTGAGGCCCTCGGTTTTTCTAAGGTCCCAAAGACCCGAGTTATCATGCTGTTAGGAGCGAGACACGTTAGTCTATTGGGGCCCTTTTTTTTCTGGCAGGAATGCTGCAGATGGAGAGAAGCAAAAGCTTAAAATGTAAAAAAAAGTGGAAGCACACGACCGAGGAAAAGGTCCTGCAAGCCTGCGCCTCTTGACATTTTAGCTGTCCTGTCTCATAAAGAGCCTTGACACAAAGGTTTAGACACAAGCTTTCACAACACAACCCCCCCTCTTCAGGAAATAGAGGTGGAAGTTGAGATGGAGATTTCAGCTGGGGCTTAATGGGAAGAACAGACAATCATTTCCATGATTCTGTACAGCTTTGTGTACCTATAAGTGATCGCATTTGTAAAGTAAAAGAAAATTGAGGTTTTGCTTTAACAAAAGCGTGATAAACACCATATTGTGCTCAAACACACTATTGTACAAAGTTTGTTACAAGGTTGACTGGTCTAAAACAGTTTTTAAGGGGAAGAATTTCTCATTTGGGTGTTATCACACCTTTGCAGCTGACAGTGAATCATAAAAAGTATTATTGATGATAAAAAGATAAGATTTTGAGGAAGAAAACGTATAAATGCACCTGGATATCACTAATATAGAACATTCTACAAAAGCATGTCTGATTAAAAAAAATGTGTAAACATGGTTGGAGGGCAGCTATTGCTATCTTTTAAGAAATAATAAAAAATAGGACTGGGGGAAAGTCAAGATAAGGCTAACTTTCATAATCCTGACTCTTATCATTTTAAACTGGTGGTAAACCTTGATAAAGTTGATTTACTTTTACAGAAAATGTCATCAGGTACACCTTGCTAGTGCCAAATTGGACCCCCTTTACCTTCTGGTGGTTTTGCCTAGCTTCCACAAGATGCTGGAAACATTCCTGCACATCCTGCACCATCTCTATTGGATTAAGATCTGGTGACTGCGGAGGCCACTGAAGTGCAGTGAACTTTGTGACATGATGAGTTATCCTGCTGGAGCCATCAGAAGATAAATGGTAAATGGACTTGACCCATTCACACTCAGTCGCCCTCACATTCACTCAGTGATGGTTGGAGTTTCTATGTCAGTTGTCCATTAGTATCTGCTAACACATTCACGCGCTATCATGACCATTTACAGGCCTCTGGTAGCAACTTGGGGTTAAGTGTCTTGCCCAAGGACACATCGCCACGTGACAACCTGCAACCTGTCGATAATCAACCAAATGCACTTTCAGCCGCGCCAGTGATGCCCTTAGATGAGTGTGAATATAAAAGGGTGGACATGACCAGCAATGATACTCCGTTAAGCTGTGGTGTTTAATAAATGCCCAGTTGACACGAAGGGATCTAGACTGTGCCAAGAAAATTTTCTCAGCACCATTGCACCACCACCACCAACCTGAACCAAAGAAAAGGGTCCATGCTTTCACGCTGTTCATGACAAATTCTCAGACTATAATCTGAATTTCACAGCAGAGATTGAGGCTCATCAAACCAGGCAACAGTTTTAAAATCTTGAACTGTTAAACTTGGGGAATTGAAGCATCAATTTCCTCTTCTTTGCCGGCATTGGTGGCACCTAGTGTGGTCCTTTGCTGCTGTAGCCCATCCTCTACAAGATTCTGCATGTTGTGCTTCAGTTATGGTCCTCAGCATACCTTGGTTGTAACAACTGGTTGTTTGAATGACTTTGCCTTTCGTTCATCTGGAACTAATTTGTCCATTGTCCTCTGACCTCTGGCATCAACAAGGCATTTTGGCCTAAAGAACTGTCAGTTACTGGGTATTTTCTCTTTGTAAACCCTAAAGATGGTAGAGCAGATCTAGTAAATCAGCTTTGACCATAAATACCCAGACCATCCTGTCTGGCACCAACAATCACACCACGTTCAAAGTAACCTAAACAGCCTTTCTTTCCCATCCTCATGCCTAGGGGGCTTTCACCAAATATGTCTGGTCTGGACAAAACAAACTCTGGTTTGCTTTTTTGGAAAGTTCGGTTGATTTGGGCTGATGTGACAGCTCACATAAACAGGAGTATGATTTGCTTCCAGGGGGACCAGAGTTCAGTTTGCAGTGGTGGTGAAAGCTATCTGAACCGAAAAGGGACCAAACAAGGAAAATGAACCAATGTAGCATTCGTGGACAATATCAAGCAGGGAGTAGCCAACGTTAGCATTGCTAGCACTGCCAGCCTTGAGCTCTCTTAAGAGGTCAAAGTGTTCCTGTCTGCTTGTCAAATCTCTTTGTCGACCTTTGTTTTAGGAAGTGCTATACAAGTGAAGTTATTATTCATTATTATTAAAATCTGCAAGCCCATGCTGAATTTGGTTACAGGTCTCTCCAGTAAATATGCCATTTTCATCCCAGCAGCCTTAATCCAACACTTTGTTGTATCCATCAAAACCCCCATCCTATTGCCGAGCTACTAAGAGATCAACGTTTTTGCTCAAAGCCCCAACTAGCTGTGGGTGGCATTGTTACACAACATTTGACAGGCTTGGTCCGCTTGATCCAGTGTTAAAGAGACCTTAGTTGGAACTTCAGTGGGTCATCTTGATCATGTCTACATGCCTTAATACACTGAGTTGCTACCATGTGATTGGCTGATAAGCTATTTGCATCAATGAGCTGTTGAACGGGCATACTTAATTATTGCAGTGTCACTGTAGCCTGATCTTGTTATCATGGGCCAAGTATCATGTATCGTATTTTATGGTATCCTGTTAAACTGCATTAAGTTATTGTTTAGTCTTACACTGCTGTTTAGGGTACCCTGTTATTCTCACCTCTGGTCTTAATTTAATTCGATAAATCTTATGGTTGTTACACTGATAAAAACACTTTGTGTTTACCAGCTTTATTTTCAGGGATTGTCTAATTAATTCTCTCCCTCTTCTCTGTTCCTTGAACAAGCTAAAAAATTAGTTAGGATAAAAGACAAAAGGTAGTGTAGTGTTTTGTTGAGCCTCTTTAAGTCGCTAACGGATTTGCAGGGATTTTATACCACTCCAGTGAGTAGAGGAAAGGGTAAGGTCTTTCAGAAATTCACTACCTTTCTCACTTTCTATTGTTAATCAATTGGGGTTGTAATTCAATTATTTTGCTGTGCTGTGCACTCAAAGAACACAGGAAACCTTAACTATTTTAAATTCTCCAAGCATGTCATTTTAATTTATGCATTTAATTTTAATAAAGGGCTTCAAGGCTGCAAGATTGTCAAGCTCAATATTAGACGTAACCGTGACCTGTGACAGAGTGTGTTTAAAAACATCCCATGTTTAGACTGCAGTGTTCATTATCTGCCAGCCATCCCCTCCACCCTTAATTTGACATGTAGTTAAGTCGTCCCCAGGGGGGTCAAAACACTTAGCAGACACATTTCAACACTCACCAACTTCTGCAGGCAGAGATACAAAGATTGCATGCCAAGAGGATGTGAGCGTGGAGCATTAAGTAGCTCCTGCAGATGCAGATATGCATTCATTTTAAGAATGGAGAGGGAGATGCTATCTCTCCATTGCAGCAAGGATTCTTATAAGAACATTGCTTGCAGATAAGGGCCTCTGCAGTGTGTCTGACCAGTGAACAGTGCAGAGATCAAATCAGCTGCTCCTCACTCACTGAAATCCACACTGACTTTTTAGCAATCATATCTGTATTCCAGAGACGGGGTTTATTGTACAACATTGTTAACCCCAGTCCCAATGATACATAGAGGCCCCGGGAAAATTAAAAACCTCACGTAAAAAGGGTACATTCTTCTAGGCTGGAGTGCAGATATGGACCAAAAATGTCAACTTAGCATTTAAAGCTATCCAAGCCACCCTTACGACCCAGTTGGTGGTGTTAAAAGGTACCCAAAAGCTATCAAACTGACAAAGCCTGACAGAGCCGCAGTACATCAACCACTTTACTACTCTGTAAAATCTGATACATTTGTCTATGTGCATTTTACAATATGACGGCTACTTTCTGCAGCAAAATTGATGGCTTTCCTTTGTTCTGAGGGTTTTTTTCCCTTCAGAGCTCCGGACCAGTAAAGCAGATTCAAACAAAGATGCAATGCTTCTCTGAGACCCAAGCTCTAAAAGAAGTTAATTTATGGCCTGTTTGGAAGGCAGGTTTGGGCTTGAATACATAATAAGGTAGTGCACCTGCAGCCGCATACAAATGAATGGAAATGACGGTTAGTATTTACGCCTCCCTAAACCATTGGGACCTCCTGATCGGACCACTAATTGGCCAGCAAAGAGGAATGAAGATAGCTCCCTTGTTCAGGGGCTGCTGTATCTGCAAATTGAGGTGCTGGTTTGCACATAGCACCAAAAAAAACCCCAAAAACACCAAGTGCTCTTAATAATGGCAGTACAAAACAGAGATATTCTGAAGAATCATACAAAATGTGTTCTTACATTTCAATTTTGCTTCTATGGTTGGACTAATCAAATCAATTTTTGTACTTTAGACTTTACTTTGCATTAGCTAGGGCGTCACAATAAATCACAATCCAATTACTGTGGTAAAATAAGCTTTTGCAGTGTACTGCAGCTGAACAACATGCTGCTTTTCCACCACATTTGCAATTTTTGCATAAATAATATACACTTACAAGGGCATGTATTGTAAGTTGTGACTTGATAAACATCAAGCTGATTTGTGTGTTGTTGTTTGGAAACCAAGACCACCATTTGTCTCTTTTATGACCAATAATCAATATAAATCTGTCTGACATCAGCCTCTGTGTTCAGAGAATAGAGTGAGCCCCTGTATGTACCCTTAGGCTGTAGATGATGCTGCGCCAGTCAGACAGAACCACATGATGCATGAGGCAGATACTCAGTTACACAAAACAGGTCTTCAGTAAAGGGTTTTCAGCTATAAGCAGAACATAGTCATGCTGCCTGTCAATGCTCTGACCGATTTTTTTTATTTAGCAGCTGTTATGAGCCGAAATGTGTGAGAGTCAGCTAAACATGGTGAGCTTTGTCTTAGTCAATATGAATGACATGTAAGGCTAAGCAATTTGGGAAAAATGGTTGAATTTCAATTATTTTTACTGATACTGCAATTTTTACATGTTTCAATGATCTTTTATGCCTTTTTTTCTCTTAAATTAGCATATTTTTAACATTTTAAATTAAAATACTCTTTTAGACAGGGCCTAAAAGAGTTTGTCTTTCAGATCAGATATTAGAAAAGAAAATTCATCTGCTGATTAAAAGTGACGAGAACATTTAAGTTTAAGTGCGATGTTTGTCTCTCAAAAGTAAATACTTGAGGACAGACTAAAGAATGTTGCTTGAGTACTGCACTTAAGTAAGTCTATCTCGTTAGTCTTTACCACTGGTTATTGATATACATGTCTGAAGCAGTTTTATATCTTTTTGAAGTTTTTTTGCATCTTTTTTATCATATTTTGTCACTTTGATACACATTTTTTGAAGTTTTTTTTCCTGTATTTTGAATAGGTTCTGAGACTCGCTTTGGTTGTTATTCGTCTACATAGTTTTTTTGTATTTGAGGAAACTTTTCTCTGCTGTGCTCTGATTAAATTTCCATACAAAGCATAAACAGTCAGATCCAAATATCGAGCTCTTGAACCTGTGCATTGTGCATTTGTGCAGTTACCCATCCGTGTTCATCAGAGGTTTGGGATCCTCATAACATGCAGACAAATGAAGGAGATAGAGTTTAATTGTATTTGTATTTTATACTGATACAAATTTATTTTCCCCTAGCTTTTTCGCTGTTTTTCCAAGAACTTTTAATGAAACACAAATCATGAATACCTCTCAAATCTTTTTAAATTAAAATACAATTTCCTCATTCACACTTGACTAGATTTACAGAGGAGGATAATTAGAGAAGTTTTTTGCACAAAAAGAATATTGGCTCCAAAATGAAGGATTGATGCTTCTGCCTCAATGTTGTTTTCTCTTTTTCTTAATTAGAAAAAGGCATATTCGTGGTGCATTTAATCAGGGTGTATTCATTGTTTAGTCAGAAAACTGGTTTCATTTGTACCTTCAATATGTATCTCAGCGCCTCAGCATTTCTCTCTGTGCTTGTGAGTTAGGCCAAATTGATTTTCTTAATCAATAGCAAAGGATTGGATTCAGGCATGTGGGAGAGGGGCCTGGAATCTCAGTAAGGAAAGTCCTCCTCAAGAGTGTATCCCCCCATAAGTTCCCTTCATCATTAGCTTCTGTTTAGTGCATTTAAATCTGCACACCTTCTCCAAACTGCTTCACCTCTGTTTGGTCTAACAGCCGCCTACCCCACTGGCAAATATAAACTTCCCTGCCAGCCCTTTGTCACCTCTGGAGTGGAGATGACTGAATTGATGTACCGCCCCAGTGGAGCAAAACGGTTTAAATGACAACACATTTTTGTCTCACCTTCAACTTAATTGACTGCCTGAAAGCCGGGGTTTGAGAAAGTGCTGACGAAACGGCTTCTCTTGTTGTTTTAAAGCTGTAGCGGAGCCCGTGCTTTTAGACTGCTGTCACCGCTGCGTGTCATAATGCTGCAGTCATACGTGAAGATGGATGATATCTTCATGGGGATTTGCATTATTCATGGTTCATGTGATGGCATCACCCCTAATGGGCTCGGTGTCTGTGTGTATTAGTATGTGTTGCATCAGTGCTGGAACAATAAGTACTGAAGGTAGATTTAAAATACATGGGTTGTTAATTGGAAATATTACTTGTACTGTTGCTTCAAGGATGCTATTCCCTTTTCTGCCTCTTAGTGTGAAGAGGCAGTTGTTAACAAGGAGTCTCGTGACAAGTAGGTTGATGACCCAGGTTCCCACCAGCATCTCTGTCAGCCATGACAGCTCCAGGACTGGGTAGCAGTTACGCTGTCACTAGAAAGGACCAGATACCCCCCTCCTCGCTCCTTCACTTCCACACCAGTCTAGCCTGTGATGCCGAGCCGCCGCGGCGCAGTGGTGGCAACTGTGGGATTTCTTAGAGGGGGAGCCACAAGACTGTAATCAGTCATTATGTCAGAAGCGAGCCCCGTGAGCCCCTGCTCCAGCTCATTCAGCCAAATAATAAGCAGCAGATAATGGCGCCGGCGTGCAGGCAGGAAGGGAGCCCCCGCGGGTGAGGGGCATGAAGACAGGGGGCCTTTTCCTTTCGTCTACCTATGAAGAGATGTCACCTTGGATCAAGAGCTGGAATGAGTTTTACATACAGCGGACGTAAAATTTTGGCCTGTCCTTCAGTTAATGGCAAACATACCTTGAAATGTTGAGTGAAATGTTTGGAACCATTTAAGGAGCTGATGCATATGGTCCAGGTGCAGAATTGGGTTAAGAGGAAGTAGCTATATGGGCTACCTGACATTCCCCTTTTGTCTTTCATTTTTTTGAATGCCTGTTACATTTCTGATTTTAAATAACCAAGTAAATAGAACAATAAATAAATAAATAAATCAAATGAAATAGTATTAATTTTTCTACCCTGTTGAATATCTTGCTAGCTTATCGGGATTTTGATAAACTGTTGGGATCCTTAATTTGAATTGGTACCACCCTTGATGTCCCAATGTGATTAAAGTTTTTATAAATACCCCTGTCAATGCAAAAGAAACTTGGGAGCGTGAACTAGGATTGGTTTTTGATAAACATCGGTGGAAATCCGCACTGAAGGTCATTCATAAAACCTCTATTTGTGCACGTTTGACCTTAATACAGTTTAAAGTTGTATTTAGATGTCATTTTTTAAAGACAAGGCTGGCACAGATTTTCCCAAATACAGCAGATGTTTGTGACAAATGTGGAGGCTCACCCTGCAATCTTATGCATATGTTTTTCTCTTGTCAAGCTCTCACAAATTTTTGGCAAATTTATTTTCACACCATGTCTAAGGCATTCTCAAGAACTATTGACATTTCACCTCACACTGGTATTTTTGGTCTACCGGAAGAGTATACCTGATATTCTACTAAGGAATTGGAAGTAACAGCTTTCACCTCCGTAATTGCTAAACGCCACCTCCTCCTTAACGGGAAATCAACAACAGCTCCTTCCAGCACACAACGGATTAATGAGGTTATGTCCTTTTTAAAAGTAGAGAAACTTAGATGCTCAAAAAGGCATAACTTCAATAAATTTTATAATAATTGGCAACTGTTGAGGATTTTTTTGCAACAATGTAACCCCTCCTCCCCCTTTTTTAATATATTGTCTGTTTGGTTTTATATTTGTATTTGTCATTTGTTCTGAAAAAAAAAAACACATATAAATTTAAAGGTGTATACAAACAACATTGAATGCTGCCTTGATATGTAAGTGCCTTGTTCTTTCTGTATGCACATCACAAAAGAAATACCCCTGTCAAAAACACCATCAATACTACTAAATACTACTATAATTGTTGTGGAAAGGCAAGGTGAACATGAGTTGAACTGGTCATAATTCCATCTCCACCTTCTTATATACTGCCTCAAAATCAGTTGTATGAACTTCTACATACAATTTAAAATTGTTCAGTTTGAACACCAATTTGTCTTTTCTTGATCACATCATCATGATGTTGATTTGCTTGGCCATAGAGATTGTGTCCTACATTTTCAAGAACTTATTTTGCAGCAAGATTTTACTTGGATTACCTGTTAATTTCTGCTTTGGTATAAAGAAGCCAAACTTATGTGAAAGTTAAGCCATCTTAGCAAACAAGCATCGAGCAGAATTCTGCTTTGTGTGGGTTTATGCCTTGATTATGGCAAAAATTATAATTATTGTTCTTTAATTTAAGTTGTAATCACAATGACTTAAAGACTAACATTAACATTCTATACACACAATAGAAAGGTTTCACAATAAAATTCAGATAATGGAGTAAAAAAACACATTAAACTCGATGTAAGATTGATAATACATAAAAAACTAAATCAGCACAAAATGATGTGCTGTCAAAATATTATTTAACTACAGTGGTCCTGTTTTCCTGGTTGTGGGAAGCAAAATAATAATAAACATTGAAATGCAATATGCACAACAGACCTTGTTAATGTTTTTAAACAGTTTGACATTTCAGTGGGATAGAGGCAAACAGATTCTTCATTCATGTTATCCAGTGCTTGCAAGTTCTTTGGCTTTTTCTTCACAGTTTTTGAAGATAATATAGGTCTTTCTGAATATGTCAGGTCCCATACTGACAGGTGCAGAGAGTGTTACTTGGAGAAAGAACATTAATATTGGCAAATTTAGACAGACTGGCTGAATTTCAGCTTTGAGCTTTCTATTTAAGAGATGGGAGCTGGCTCCTGTTTGAGAAGTGGTTTTATTGTATTCCACTTTATATGGCTGAGTAAAAGACGTATATAAAATTACCCAAGGTGTCAAAAGGAGGACCGTTTGCCAGAGCGCTAAAAATAGTTGTAATTGATATCCCTACAAGCAAGACTGAAATAATGCAAAAAAAATGCACTTTTTGTTTATTTTTGTCTTATCAGCTGACTGAATGGAGCTCTGTCAATAATTCTGCAGTTACAGCCATTTAAACAATACTTTGCAAAACAGGTCTTAACTCTTCTGCTCACAGGTCTGCCAACAGTTGTCTGTCCTTCATCACAGTTGTCTGTCCTTCTCCTTATGCATAAAGTTCACTATCAAGTGCTGACCTAGCATTTCTCGAAAATCAAAAATTTTGTCATATTTCTGTCTCCAGAAATAACTCCTGGTCCTCACTGTCGATATACCCCACGTACAAAATATTCATGAATGAAACCTCAGCTGCTGCAAAGGTGTTGTTGTCGATGCAATTCATTTCAATAATTTTTACAAATACTACTGAGTTGAGAGAGGTTACTTAATAATGGCAAAGTGATTGCTAAAGGCTAATTGAGATAAGAAAACAATGTGTGCTGTGTGAGTAGAGCAACATTATTCTATCTAATACGCACATCATGGACAAGTATTCAGATACCCAAATATTCATACCTATCCCTAGGAAGGAGTCATCACAAAATAAGACTTGGAATGAAGACAGTACAACATTTGCCAAACCTAAACAGCAATAATGTTTGAGCTATCCAATTCTGTTATCAAGCAACAGGATCTAAATGTCTGTTCAGCAATGTTGTACAATGGCTGCTTGGATCCAGACTTCAACTTTTGTTATTTAAAAAAGCCCCAAAGTGCATGTAATTATTATAATGAAGAAGAGTTTATCACATCAGTGCTACAACAATATTTTCTCGACTTATGCAGTTTACCCAGAAATTATGATCAACTGATTCAATATTTGTCAAATTTAAATCCTACATTTCCAGTGCTGGCTTTCTCAGAACATGTCTTAATGATGATATAGCATCTCTTTACTCAATGCCTCAGTATAGTGCTGCACAGTGTGGTTGGAAAAAAAAGCAAGGCAGAGGAGTTTTCAATCTTTGTTGAGAGCAGTTTACACTTTGCTGTGACTTAGATCAACTTTTTTAAGAAATACCATGTTTGGTTACTTTCAGTGGGAAAACCGTCATACTTGGTTGCAGTTACAGACCTCCTGATGCTGATGTTAATTTGTTCAATGATGTTCTGTCTGATACTGTGGAGCTGATGTACAAAAAGGGAGATGTTTGCATTCTTCTAGGCGACTTTGATTTACTCAAAAGGGAATGTAATTCATCAGCTGAGCTCCTCAATATTCTTTATGCATCCTGCTTCTGTCCTCTCATTAACAAGTCAACCAAAATAACTAATACGTCTGCAACTTTAATAGAAGATATGCCTCAGAAGGGAATAGAGGTTTTTAACAAAACACCCCAATAAGCAGTGCGATCAAAACTGAACCAAACTGATTACATTAAAACAAGGTGTGTAGCAAACAGTGGGCATCGCTGCATTTCCAGTGACTACATATAAAGCTTTGTCTCTGCTTATTGAAAATAAAAGACTGAATGGTGTCTTTGAGTTTATGAGGTGGGCCTTGAAGCATGCCTTTAACCCTTTAATGCATGATGTCCACTACAGTAGACAGATATTTGGAATAATTTCATACCCTTTAGGTTGCAGTACCATGTCCAACTACCAGGTGGTAAATTTTGCACATTTTTACCATATCAAGATATTGCACCATAAATCCAAAATAGCAGACGGAGGGCAAATTGGGTATTATGACTTTCACATATTTTTTATTTTATTTTAAATTTTGGTGTAATTTACAAGTGAATAGTTTGATTAACAGCAATAACACACATACTTCAGATTTTGCTTTATCTTTTATTTAGCATGTTTTTTTTCTATTTTATTGCTTTTATTGTTTTATGCTTTTTATTGTTTTATTATTCTTTTTTATTTAACATCTATTGTAAAGCACTTTGGTTCACCGAAAGGGTTGTTGTAAAGGGCTGTATAAATAAAGAACATTTACATTTACATTTAGATTTACTCTTGATAAATGTTTGTCAAAGACATTTGTTTGAGATCTTTATTAAGTTCCACTAAATTACTATTTATACCATTGATTCATGGTGTCCACTGTAGTGGACAGATGCACAACTTCCTCAAAAATAACATTGAAAAAAAAAATAATCTGATCTTTAACTCCTTTGAAAGTAAAGACAAATATTTTAAAAAGTATTCCTTTGTAATTTAAGAATTCGTGCATGAAAGGGTTAACATATTAAGTTCAGTACAGATTATCTGTTTACACCTTGTTTTAGATTCATGAGTATATTTTAATGTATTTAAACCACTTGATTTTTTCTGCACCATTCATTGAATATGTTTGCATCTTTCATATACTGCCACAGAAATGCTGACTTGTGTTATTGAGTAAAAAAAAAAAAAAAAATCACTCCTCCCCCATTTTTTTCAACCCCTGTGGAGTTTTGTCATTCCATAACAAGGGTCACAGTCCCCCATTGTCTCCCCATAGCATTCCTCTGCATGGTGGTATTGACCGGCTCTGCTGGGTGTGCGGGGCCATACAACACCCATACATCATGGAGGAGACAGAATGACAGACAGGGGGAGCTGAGCTGTCAGATCGTCCTCTCCAGGCAATTGACATCCACTCCCTTCCTGTTCTCCACTTTGTTACTCTATCTTCTGACAGAGGCTGCATTCAGAGTCACAGTCTCTTGCTTGTACTCTGGGCAAACCTGTGATATAAATTTCCTAACCGTGGAATAATTCTGCCTCATATCTATGATTTTAATGGCGTTTAGCAGCACACAACAGAAAGATAGAGAGATATAAATGTTATTTGTACATCCACTGCTGCAGTATACTTGGTTCCTGCATGCAAAGATTGATAGCCAGATTAATCTCATCAAAATGTTAAGCTTTTATAATCTTCTCATGGACCCCTTTTACCCTCTCATACATAATAAATGGAGCTAAAAGTCAGGACGACACAAGGCAAATATCTTAGCACAGTTGCATGCTTTAGTTCCTCGTGGAAATTATGAAACTGCAGCATGCCACCAGACAATGAGCTCACAGGGGTCAGCGTAGGTCAACTCTTTATGGAATTTCTGCCCATAATGATTAATAAGCCTGGTGTAGTTATTGCCTCTGGAATGCTGGAGTTAAGCAGTTATCTGTAATCCAGTTTCATTACGCCTTCGCTTGCAGTTTCTGTCTTAATGCATTGTTGTGTCTTCTTGTGTTTACTCTGTGTGCTGTACAGTCTCTGCTAATGAACAGCCCATTATTGATCACTATAGACAACAGGGATTGCTTTGTTCGACCATTTCTTATCAGACCAGTGTAATCGAAAGCAGACATCTCTCTCCTTTTTGGCAGCTCTGCACCAAAAAGTCTATCCTCTGAGGGGGTTCTGTCGTCGCCCATGAGCACAGGGAAAGGGTAGGCTCCTGTAATCTTATTTATGTTTTTGGTCAGTAGTAAGCCTTCCTAAGCCAGCTTTGTGTCAAACACAGCTGGAGAGGCCTTTACAATCGCAGCAGAGCAGAAATAATTGGTCCAGCAGCTTGGATGCTGCCATGACACACAGGTAATTTGCTAATTTCTGTCTCTCAGCTGGTGCGACCAGTGCAGGAGGCTGCGGTCTTTGGAAGAGTGTTAAAATGATTTATAGTCTGTGAGCTTCTTTGGTAGAAGTGGAAATCAAGCGGAGCAAACAAACTGTATAATTTAGAGTATTGATTTTTTTTTTTGCTGCAGTTCTTGTGGTTAAAATCCAGATTATTTGGACAGACTTCTGTGAATGTGTAGTTATTACAAATGACCCCAGAAGCTCTCAAACATCTGTCTTTAAGGCAAGGGATTGGTGTTGAAATCCAGTGTTGATGTGGTGCCAGTAAAAACACATTTAATACACTGAACCAAATCACAGCACAGACTTTCATACTTGATACTAGTCCCAGTCACTAAATGACAACGATTCTGAACCTTCTCTGCCTTCTTTGCTCGGTGAACTGTCAATATTTCTCACCAGCAAACTGAGATTATCTCTTAGGCTACATCAAGGAAGAGCAATATTGGTAGTGTAGTTTTTCAAAAGATATTAGTACAGAAACGGCTTAAAAACTATTGATTTTCCATCAGTACTAAACCCAGAAAATATTCAACCCAGTTAAAGTCTGGGCAATGTGTTAAATGATGATGCAATATATGTATATATATATTTTTTTTTGACAGACATAGCAAATGGCTATCACAATAGCCAAATTGTAGACTTTGTAATAATTCCAGGAAAAATCTACCCTTATTGATAACTGATGCTACGAAAACCAATAAAATCCCAGAACCTAGGAGCGCTCATTTATGACAAAAATCAAAATCTATTTATTAGGGGTGTGTATTGGCAAGAGTCTGATAATACAATATATTTTGTAATACATCGTGACAACACGATGCGGGATGTAACAACAAGTCAATGTAGTTGACAAAATTCGATGTCATGAATACTGATTTAATTGTCAGATGGTTGGACTGTAATCACCTGTTTTAGCACAACGTCATTTTTTTCTGTAACATTTTTTTCTGTGGAGTGAGTCATCTTACTCCTCTTACTGTCTTTGTTGAGAGCAGCATCAGCTAACAGCAACCGCATCCTAAAACTTAATTTCTCTGAGAGTATTTCATCCTCTGCATTGACAAAAAAGGAGTTAAATGTCCTCATATCACAGTCTCCAACGTGTTGGAAGGTACAATAGAGACTTATTTGTCTGCACCAAGACTGAAAATGCAGAGGTCACAGAGCAAAAGGTGTGGCTAATTTAAGCTAATTTAAGCTAACCCTGTCACCGAAATACTGCTGCAGCAAGCAGACATGAGTGCCCTCCTCAAATATGCAACCATGGAGATTAGACTTTGAGCATCACAGTCACAAATCATAAATGTTTCTTTTAAAAAGCCAAAGTTTAAGTCGCATGCGTTTTTCTTTCATTAACATTTTAATCCTTCGTTTTAGTCGTTCACTTTAAAACACATTACTATATTGCAATGTGTATTAATATTTTCTAACACACCTATTATATTACCTTGTGCTTGGTCTTAAGTACATCTTTTTTTGCTGTCATGTTATCTTAATTGTTCAAAAACATCGGCAACTTCAGGAAAAGTAGGAGTTCATGGGTTATGAAAACAATGAATAAATAAAAAATTGGTTTTGTTACACTGATACTTTGTTACCAAGCATATGCTCCTTATATAGCAAAGACGAGGACATCACAAGGGGTATAAGAAATTATAAATACACCTATCTATATTAGGATATTTTTACTGCTGATTCTGTATTGCTATTTTAAAACACAATATATTTTTAATAAATTTGGGATATTTGTCTTGTATTGTTGTTCAGCCTCCACCTGCTCCTTGTTGGCATGCATTCAGCCATTTTATGTCACGTCTCTGTCACATTTATTGTCATTACTTCCAGTAGGCTAATTAGAAACTGGAATTTTAAATGCTTTTTAGTATTTTGGGTTCATTATACTGTGACATTTTTCATAAGTTGATAAAATAGTAAAAGATGTGATCTATGGCCACGTTCATAATACTGTGATATACTGTGATAATCATGGACTCTTGCCAATATTCACCGCCTATAATAACCTATTAGACTTAAAATATCAAACAGATTATCTTGTGGTCAGTAAGAATAATACTTTTAGTGGTCCTTATTGCAAACAGTGGCTATACTCAGCATTAGACTCAGAGGATACATTTATTTTTAATATAAATAAACTTTATCAATATGAGAAATGCCATCTTACCCTATATCCTGTGTGATTTATATGTTTATCCTAAACTCAATATATTCCCCGGCTCTAACTGTCCACTCATCCTTCCTGCCTTGTTGTGGTCTAATCTTTCCTCCTGCCATCTCTATCAATGCAAACACAGTACACATGCTCATTTAGTGAATTGCCACAGCACAGTGGTGGTCAATAAAACGACCTTCCACACAATCAGCATGAGTCCTGCAATACCTGATGCTGTAACAATCCCCAAGAGAGCACCTTTTTCCCTGAATCCAACGTGGATGACATTGAGCCCTACCACCTCCAAACCGATGGAGGAATTTGGATCGGCAAGTCCGTAGAAGCCACTTATAATTATACTGGCAGTAAAGGATGAAATTGAGCAGGAATGAAGTGCTTTTTGTGCATCGATTTTTCTCTGCATCCGTGGACACAGTAGAGAGAAGGAGAGACGACTGTAACCTTCGCTATCGCTGCACCGCAGGCAAACAACAGGGTTTTTATGCATGGCTTTCTCCCTCCTTACAGTGAGAGCATATGCATAAACAATCCTTATCTCATTAGGGAAACGCCACTGGATCATAAAGGGAAAGGAAAGCCTGGAAAGAGGCCACACAAGTACTCTACCTTGAGGGGCTTTTGATGATTTCTCCGATCTTCTTTTGACATCTGACAAACTACGGCGACCCTTTGGTGTGAATTTTTGAAACTCGGATGACAAGGTAAGGCTTGACGTTTTGATGGATTCTTTGAAAGCCTTCTCTCTCCCCTCTAAGGATTCCTGTCCATTTTAGTGGCTGTTTCCAGTGATCTTAAGCCTTTATTTTGGCAGAATGTCACCTCACCTGGGTATCCAGAGATTGACCGCCACCTTGATTGCCCTCAGGTCCCTGCAGGATTCCTCCTGTTCCAGCTACTGTGGATGACTCCAGACTATAAAAACATCAAACCAATGACACCTTAGCTTTTGTTATCTCATTTTCAGTCCTTACATTCTCCTGTTTTCTTGAGAACTTCCCTTGACCAAATCCAGTCACACCAGCAGATGCGGCAATTCGTCACGCCTCAGAAACCCCACTCCAACGGCCATCTGTCTCCTTGTGTCTGTTACCATGCACCAGCAATTTGTTTTTAGACCCATTTCCCATACACAAGTTTAAAGACCTGCAGAATATGCTGAACCAATCTTCTGACCCCTGTCCCTTATTCTATAATCTCATCCCTGACCTATACGTGACCCAGGTAACAGAAACCAGAAAATATACCCACTGTCACCCTATATACTTTCAGAGACTAGCTGAAAGATTTGCCATTTGGTGCCCCACTATACTGTTACCTCCACTGGACCGCTGGAATGAATTATTGTGCCCCGTTAAAATGAAATTTGACTCCCTCGTCCCGATTCCCAGAAAAACTAACAAAAACAACATGCCAAACTATAATAAATAAAAAACAAGAAGGTCAGAAGGATTGCTCCAAGTGCTCTGGGAGATGATACTAACAACAGGAGCTGTTTACCATTTCACCAAAAGTCAACTGACAAAATGAAAATCACTGCATACTGATAAGGATACTGAAACACAATGGGGCAAGGGCATTTGACAAACAAAGTGCCCGACTAGAATGGCAACATTGTACTGTTTTGCAATTCATTCTTCAAGAATAATGTTTTTCTCCTGCTTTCATGGAAAACAGTGATGTCATTAGAATGAATCACAGTTCAGTTATAATAAGGTTATGGCAAAGAAAACGCTTAAATGCAAAGCGTGATCATCAATGACATTTGAGGTCCAGTGACTTCAGTCTTCAGCCTTTTAAAGAAACGCTTCTCTCTGCATTACACTTTGACAAGTTGGTCTTAGTGGCTAACTATGTGTTTTAACTAGGGGTGGGATATATGGCCTCAAAATTATATCACAATATTTTTCAGAAAATGTGCTATACTGGTAGAAATCATGATATTAAAAACACATTAAACAACAGCTTTTTACTAATTGTAGCATGCAGACTGCAGCATTAAAGGTGCAGTGTGTAGAATTTGGCAGCATTTCGCCGAACAGAAACGGATATGTTTCTGTTTGTATGTAAAGTCCGTCAAAATAGGAGTACAATCATCACCATAAAATGTTTGTTTTGTTTTTATTTAGTTAGAAAAAGCTTCAAAAAATTTACATTACCACGGGCCGCCATAAGATCGTTATGTCGGCCCATATGTAGGCCGACATAACAATCCGCCATGTTGTCTACGGGTGGATTTTAGGGACAAAAAGAACGAAACGCAAATCTGTCCGTTGCTTCTGAAATCTACCTGGAATGCAGGCGAAGAAGAGGAGAGAGGACAACAACTGACCTATAATCTATAAAAATAATGGTTACAAACCTTGTGACTTTAGTAAATGATGCCGTGTTCACGATCCCTTTTGGTCTTCACAGGCTTCCGTTGCTCAGCGATGTGATATTTTGGTTACTGTTGGGCTCATTCTAGAATATAAACGATAGATGTCGCTAAAATGCCAAATTCTACACACTGCACCTTAAAGAAGTGCAACAAAAGAAGAAAAATGTTCTTCTACTCATTAAGGACAGACTTAAGAGTTTGAAGTGTACATATGTTGTCTCCAGACTGTTGAAGTAGATCTTCATTTAGTACAGAGTTTTCTGCAGGAAATATATATATGTCTGTGTGTCTGTATGATAGATGTGTAGAAATAGAGATGTGCAAATCAAATCAACAATATGTAACTTCCTATCTTAAAACCAGTGTTAATTTTGACAGCACTGTTTAATTTATTTTTAGTCTTTTGCCTAAAATATCTTTTAGTTTCAGTCATAATTTAGTCATCTAAATTGTTTTAATTTTAGTCTAGTTTTAGTGGGTGAAATTTCATCAGTTTTAGTTGACGAAATCTACCGTGAATGTAGTCGACTAAAATATGCAGTGTAAAGTGTAAGGCATTTTTCATGTTTCCTCGAATTTCTAAAGTCATGTTTTACGCTTGGATCCTGCCACCATAAAGCTAAGGCATTTGTGATTGGATGTCCCTCTTAACTCATCCAACCTTTCCACACAACCAAAGTCGCTGTGATTCCTAAGTTGTCCCCACTTTCTACGTGACGAAATTAGGTCTGAATGGATTAAGTCTCTGTCAAACATTTTAGTCTAGTTTTTATTTGTTGACGAAAATGTCAGTTCATTTAGTTTTAGTTTTTGTCAATGTACACTTGTTTTTTTAGTTTATAGTCTAGTTTTCGTCAGGGGAAAAAAGGTTGTTGACGAAAACTTTGGCGAAATTATTTAGTCGACAAAATTAACACTGCTCAAAATATCAGTTACAAAGTTGAAAAGCACTTTCAAATTAGAAAGTCAGCTTTTGCATTTCCATAGAGTGCCTTGGTTGCCTGCTTTAAGCGCTTTGTAACTTTTGCCTTTGGTTGTGGTACTCTTGGGAATGCATGGGCTTTACAGTCCAGGATGAATGCTAACATAGTAAGCCTGCATAGCTGTCCCTCTCCACTCCAGCTTTGACAGCTTGTATCCTCGCCCACTGGAAGCACATTTAAAGCCCTGAACAGTGGAGCATGGCTGTTAGATGCCTGAAACACAAGATCATGAGACTGCAAGAAAAATACAAATTCACAAGGTTATTCACAGATTAAAAAAAAACAAACTGGAGGGGCAACATGTAAACAACAGGTTTCATTGGCTGCCTGATGTTGATTTGCTGTCTGTATCAATATTATTTCCACAAGTTCTGTATTTTGAAATTATCTGGAACTCATGCTGCTCTCTGTGTGTTTCCAGCTAATCCGGACGGATCAAAGGCAGGATATAGAAACCAAGTGATTGAAAAGACTGAGGAAAATTTGCTGCTGAGGTTGGCACACCCGTAAGGAACGCTACACAGGTGGACTTGTTGTAAATCGGGGGGTTTATGCAACATGTTCAAGAGTCTCTACACACTCTGGTTAACACACCAGCCTTTAGCACAGAAGAAACCAGTTAGACTGTATGATAGTTTGACTCAACAGCTGAAGCTGTGAGACAGAGGAGGAAAGGAACATTTGAATGAATAAAGAAAAAGGAGCGAGTGTTGTAGCATGAAAAAAGAATAGGACTTTTTCTCTTTGTTTTAAAAAAATCTGTTAGATCAGCTGGGAAATCTTTAAAAACCCGTATTTTGTCTCACTCAGGTTTATATTTTGGTTTTGATGACTGCTAGAGTGTGTTAGTGTTTTAAAAAACTTCCAGTTTTCACATATTCACTCCCCTGATCCACCTCTATTCCCACACTGTCTGAGACGCTCTTTTTGGGCCCCTGTTACTTTCAGGGCCCCTTACTAACCTGGGCCCTGTCTACTCTGGGTATTTGTTCAGTTCATTGTGCTTCATGCTCTGCACTGGACTTTCCATCATGAGTCACTGGGCTTGAACTATTATTTCGACTGTGGTAGGGCGTCACACTAGTCTGGTCTTTTTTTGAGTGGGGGGCAGGTGAATCAGCTGTTTCAGGCAGGTACTGGCACTGTTCACAAGAGGAGAGGGTGCAGTTTTTTTGCCATAAACCTTGCTGTCTTGCATATAGAAGTACTCAGTCATGTGGAGGAAATGTGTAAAACATACAAAAGGGAGTATAAAACTCTAAAAATATGAAATATGATCTTTTAAGATTAAAAAAAAAATCCATTTTGCCGCTAACAGTAATATTAGCATTCAAAATTAATTAGCATTCATTTGGTTAGACTCAAATTTCAGTGCCTCAAATTCTCACACTGAACCTTGATTTAGTTTCAACAACGTTTTGAATTTTATGAATTGAAGACTATTTGAATATTCAGATATCATGATCTGTCCCCACTGAAGATATAATTATGGTTTAATAGTTCAGTAATGCCAGAAGAGACCATTATAAATGCACATCTGTGATTGATTAAGCCACCTTGACACCTGCCACCAGGCCATTTATTATCTCACACTTTTGTTTTCTCTTTTTTCTGAAAGGATATACTTCTTTTCACATTTACATTGAATACTAGCATTGGACACAAACTGTGAAGACATATGAAGCTCCAAGGTTACTGGGCTGATGAGAAGTTGTTGCTATGACTGTTGTTCTCACTACATGCTGTGGGTTATTGTAAAGAAAATGCTATGGTCTTCAAAGATCCAGATTTACATCAGTATGCTGGTCTCTTTTTGTTGAACATTGAACTTTGGTAACCACAACACATACCTGCTCACTGTTATGATTGTTTCTTGCTTCTCCTCTGTTTTCTGTCCTGAAGCAGACACATCCCTGCTCAGACAACTTTAATATGCCATTTCTGGTGGCAGTAAGAGATGGGATTTGGAGGGGGGTTTAGGAGTGCTTTCAGAGTGCTTTCAGAGTGCAGTAAAAAGTTAGATATACCTGGCTTTGCACTGACAGAAATGGCCCATCCTGTGGTGCATCCAAGCATTTCATTTCTCTTGATTCTGCTGCCGTTGCTTGTAATTATAAGCATTAGCACACATTTCCCCTCACATTACAGCCATGCATTAGCGAGATTAGCTTCTCTTTCCCCCCCATCCTCTCAACTCGGCCACATTTGCCCATTGCTGGTGACCTGATAATGACCTTATCTTCTTTAGGGGTTGGCAGTTTAGACCAAATAATTATCCCTCTATCCTATTCAGCTGAATGGCTGTGCCCAAAATGACTTTTTCACAGTTCAGAAACAGCAAAGGGTGGTCTAAACTTTGATTTGATAATAGTTGAAAATGAAACAATATTGGAAACTGCAGCAGTAAAAAAAGTCCTAGACACCCAGTATACACCCCATGGCCTATGATCAAATGAAGTCAATATTGCCAATACAAACAATACTGTCTCACCATGTATCTCAGTTAAAAACATATTAATATAAACTGTAACTCGATAAATTTCCCAGCCCTAATCTTTTCTTATGCCAGGCATGATTTCTGTTTCTTCAGCCCATATTGTACCATTAGAGCAGTGAATTACCACATACAACCAAATCAGCCCCGAGCTCAGTCTTATACAGGCAGGCTTTCAGGGACAGAAAGATGCCTATCACTCTTTTGCTGAGCTTTTACTCTCCTCAGGGCTTCGTGTTTAATATGGCTCTACAAATGTGATTTAGTGGGCAGATAGCCTTGGGACTCAGGGGTCGCTGCTGCAGACACCTCTGGTGTGTGTTATACGGCCACAGCTCTTGTAGGTTAAGGTTATCTTGGGGATGTTGGAGATGTTTTGAAACTGGATATAGCAAAGGAGAAGAGATGAGAGACCCATATGGCTTTGCTTTGCTGTGAAGGCAGGGTCAGTTTTGGCAGTATTTTAGGCTGTTTTTGATGAAAATACGTATTTGTTTTAGCCGCATGGATGTCATTTTTATTATTTATAGTTTGACCAGTTTTGTTATTTTTCTGAATTTTTAATATGTTCCCTGATTAAGGTAGCAAAGTGAACTGTAACAATAGTATTATTGTTTTTCACTCATGTTTGCCCCTTTGATTCATTTTAAATAAACTGAACCATATCCTCTTTAAAGAGTGTTTGTTGTTAATGTTGATTCTTTTTTGTTAATGGGTGGATTAATGAAATACTGAAGTTTCAACGGTATTTTGTTATTTTTGTTTCATATTAAGAGGGAAAAAAAGGCTAGTATTTCCTTCAGAAGAATATTTATGCAAGTTTCTCACCAAATATATTAGTTCTGTTTTCGAACGCTGTGCCTAATGGTAATTTTAATGAGCGACCTTGAACACAGCACAATGTTACAAATGGTGGCCTATTTTGATTGGATTTTATACTGCAATTTCTCAGGCAGATTTCAAAATTGGCTAGCTATTTTTTAACCAGGGCTGGCAGCATACTTGATGTTTTCCAAATCTTAACCGATTATTAACATGCGAGAGACAACTGGACATGAGGACAGTTTCAAGAATTTTTTTTTAATACTGTCCCCCAAACACTCAAGACAATATGATTTGGCCAGTCTGTGAAACCACACACACAGCACAAGATGTTACACAAACTCACAGAGGATTTTTAACAGTCAGAGTTTCAAAGTATAATTTATGGTTGGGCCACATATTGGGGAAAAAAAATGAACAAATGGATTGCGATCTTCATTTTTAAAGTGTCATGCCTCTGCTTTCTTCCTATTTTAGTTTAAAGTAGTCTTTCCCAAACCAAAGTGCATTACAGCCTATTTTGAAACCCGAAAACAACCATACAACCATAACACAAAGCTCCAAGTACAATCCTCCTCATGTTAAAAGACAAATTTCAGTATGAATGCCTAGTTTGCCGCTGTGTTTCCTTTTCGTGTGCTCTTTATGAATATACTCTGTGATTTGTCAAACTCTTTCCGAGTAGCTTTCATGTCTTTAAAGTATGAATAAATTCATACAATCTGGAAGCAAGCAGCACATTGAGATATTTAATGAAATGTTATCTTTGAAACAGTGACACCACTTCCGATTGTCAGACAGTATAATGGATAAAATCAACATATATTCTCATCCTCTAGCTGTTTTCTTTTGTTAGTTTTGGGACTAATAAAAATAATGGAGCATTTTAAAATCATTTAAAATTTGGTTTCAGTTAAGTTTATTATTTTCCTTTATTGTAAATGATTTTTTTTGGCCCGTCTGCAGTATGCCTGCGGCCCACTAGTAGACTCCCACCCACACTCTGGAAAAGCACTGCTTTACAGAAAGAGACTATGATGGGGTCCTATTTTTTTTTTTTTTTTTATTGTTGTCAGATATGAAGTTATACTGATGTACCCTGAACAACATTGTAAGCCGGCAGAAATTGTTTCACAACAAAAATGAGAGAGGCATATGGGGGAGATTTTGACAGAAAATAAAATGAAACTGTGTTTGTCTTTTTTCATGTTTTTAACTTATTGGTCTTCTTGCGCTCTTCAGTCTTGGGTGTATTACACCATAGGCAGACTGATGTTAATTCATAAATAAGAGATCAGTGGGGCTTTAACATGATTTGGATTTATAAAATACTTGTTATGAGGGCACTCAATGGATAATTATTTGGACAAAAAATGAGCTGTGAAAAGCCTGAAATTCAGTCAGGCCTTAATTTGTTACGAATGGCAAATCAGGTCAAAAATCTGGCATCAAATTTTTAGTGTGAATCCAACCATTCAGGACTTGATAGAGATGTCACATGTACTTACTGTAGCTGTAATAAGTAGATGAGGAGGAACATCACTCTCCTGCATCAGCAGCATCCAACACTATAAGTCTGAAACCCACAGAGTTGTCCCGGGGTTGTTTTTGAACCTTATGGCCGTTGATGGTGCAGCATTATGATTTAATATGATGCAGATTATTGGTGTACTTGTTGGCTAAAATTTAATTTATTATGTTCATCAGCCAACCTCAACATTTTTCCCCTCACCTGAACAAAAACTCAAGATTCAATTTGTAAGAGAATTTATTCTCAAAGATCTGTTATAAGTGCATTATTTCTTATCTTGACTTGAATGAGAGGTCAATGACAAACAATCTGTAATATTTTTTGTCACAAATGTCATCGTGTTCAGGTATTTCCTCTTTTTTGCAGCCTGTTTTATTTGCTTATCTATTTGAATAAACTTAGCATTCTTGTATGTTTTCTAAAATCTCTCCCTCACTGAGTATCAAATCCATGAGACATCTATTCCTTCAGCTCCCATCCCGCCGGGTCTTTATTCGTCCTTTATTCGATTACTTTTTTTGTTTCAGCCGAGATTCCATACCTTATTGCCCTCAGATGTGTGTTGCTACCTCACAGATTTATGTCTGAGCTGAAGGATGGCTGTCCAATTTTCTGCATGGATAGCATAGCAGGCAGCTTTGTGTGTGTTTTAAAAGCCCTCGTCAGATGTGTGTTAAGGTAGTATTGGACGTCACGACCATGTAATTCTTCTTGACGTTGGCCATTTCTGTCACATCCTGCCATTACCTTGTGCATTGCGGTGATTTGTCATGTTGGATCTTTCGGCCTAAGTGATACAAAGTCTCTCAAGAATGTGCATTGGTATTCACTGGACTGGATTTGAGCCATAATTCAGGGAATGTGCTAGCAAATGCCTCAGCTGTTAAATGACTCAAATTGTCAGATTTTTTTGTCTTCCTGCTGGTTGTTAATTCCAGAGATAATAAACACTTTTACCACCTGAATGGCCACTTCACTCATCCTTGTTAATGGGTTATGAATACCAAATTGGAAATTAGTCAACTATTTAAATTTGCTCCAGGAATTTTTGTTTTTTCCCAGATGAGTGATGGACAAAATAGCTTTCCAGTACTTGGAAGAAGGATGCATATTTCCTCTTCGTCAAAAAGCTCATAGACTGGGTACATGGAATGAAAACAGAAACCTCAACATCACATCCATGTATAACGTGTATTTAGAGACTGTCAGAAGGCTAGAATAGACCCTAAAATGCAATCTATCACATTTTTGTCACACCTATGTCAGTGCTTACTGACTCTTCATGATGGAGCTGTAGACATGTTTAAGGTAATTTAACTGATGATAAATAACACAAAAGACATCTGACAGCTGGTTAGAGCGGAATAAAGAGAATTAAATAGGGATAATAATGAACAGCTGTGAAAAGAAGTTCACTGTGACAGGAAGTGACATCAAATTTTAGTGAATTAATTAACACTGTACAGCAGTTTAAAATATGAACCATTTTCCAGATTTTGTTGTTATCCAGGGCCACGTTTTTTTCACCAAACTAGGGATGGGTAATTATTTTTATATATTTGAGAAGCCATTGCTTTTTGGAAACCCGTTGTGTTGATGTAATTTGATCTAATTTAATCAAATTTTCAGGTGGTTTAGACCTATGCTAAAAAAAATCTGCATGGAAATAACCGTCCACTCCTTGCTGATTCGTGTATGAGTATAGATTTTGCAGTGTAGATATGGTCCCAAATGCCTTGACAAAAATTGCAAAATACATCTGGGTAGTATTGTGCAGTTCAAAAGGTGGCAGCAGAGGCAACACTGTATGATCTATTGCATATTATACATTCGAAATAACCTCCAAGATCTCTATAGACCTGACATTTGTTTCTTAAGTTGCAGTATCTCTATTACCTTGCTATCCTTGCTCTTTTTTTTAGTTCATGGAATTTATCCTGAGTCACAAATACTTAATTGTAAGTTATTTACACTTAACTAAGACCAAGAGTTTGTTTTTGGTTTCATAAGGAGAGACTATACTAGCTAAGAGTAATTACGGGAAAACAATTATTCTTGTGATACTCCAACCTTATAAAGGCCTTGCTAAGTAAAACTAATTAAGATCATTAGTCATGTACAGCAACTTCTTAACTAACAACCAGTAAGCTATAATTAGGTGGTTCATAAGAGAGAACTCAGTTAATAGTAGTATACTAGCTGTAAATTATTAAATGGGGTACTTATAAGCCCTCAACATTGGCTAATAAGTAGCCACTAATTATCATGCTAATAAGCAGCCAGTTTATGGTGAATATGATGACCCTAAAGTAAAGTGTTACTAATATTTTTAAAGTGTTCATTGCAACAGCAAAACATAGTTTGAGTTTCCAAGCATATCATGCTTTGCAGCTTTGAAGTACATGCAGAATTTTAGTAGTGATGAGTGGTACCTTAAATACCCTGTTGGGGCCTACGGGTGAATATGGGGATAGTGGAGGGTTGAAAGCAAGGATGCAGTGCTAATACAAGGCAGAGCTGGCTGAGGCAGCGCAGAGAAAATGGCCTACGTATCTTGCACGTTGAATTACTGTTAATTGGTGGGTTGTCCGTATTGAATAACTGCGCTTGCGAGATGTAAAATCAGTGCAGCTCAAGATGTCTGACTGAAGTAGCTTGCAGGCGTTACCGACTGACGGCGATCTCTTTTGTATGCGAGCATTAAGATAACAGACTGGGATGTGCTGTACATCCTGGTTCATTGGTTTAAAAACTGGAGCCACTTTGCAGTCCCCCTCGGAGACGTTTCCTTGACCTGCTCATACAATGCAATGAAGTACAATTACAACTGGGGACAGTCATTCCAAACTGGTCACCAGTGAAGCCCTAAAGCACATAAAGCCCAATTTTTAGCCTCAATAGTCAGAGGTTTCTTTGAAGCAACTATAGAGAACCTAAATCCGTCACATACCAGTAGACAGTGCCGCAGCATGGGGTCCCACAGCCCATTACTGTGCTGATGCAGTTATAGTTATGTCTTTCTTTGTAGTCGCCGTGAAAGGTTGACATGCCCCCAGATGACCGCCCCCCCGTCCTCACAGGGGTCCTGCGATATCTCGGTTGTCTCCTTCCAGGCCTGAATGGGCACATTGTGCTGCTGCCCGCTGCTGCTCCAGCAGACCTCGGGGTCCTCCACACACACCTGTCAAGCCATGTCCTTGGCGCCTTGGGGTGCTGAGACACTCCAGAGCCCCCCTGCCGCACACATGGTTATTGAACCCTTACACGCCTGAAAAACACACATACACACACCTTAAAGCAGTCATATGTGAGCAAATAAACACATGTGGTTACACTGCCTTATGTAGAGACGCACGTGTATACACACAGACACACACAATTGAATTTCATTTAAACACAGAGCATGCATACATGCTTCTTCACACACACATGCACACACACTTAAAGACTTGTCTTTATTGGAAACACACCTCACTCCTCTTGACTATGCCGAGGTTATATTGAGTACGCAGGTCGCCTTCAGAATTCAGAGAGGGTCAAGTTCCATATTTGTAAGGCTGGGGAGGGCGAGGGCACAGAAGGCTGGTTGAGGCTCACATGGAAACAGGATTGAGAAGTAAACTACCTGTAACTCGATCTGCTGCTTCAATCAGTTGCAGGTTTTCAGTTTTCCAGTTGAGAGGAGAAGTACTCAGGGACATGTTGTCCTTTGCCTTCACCAAACAAGTAATAATGCTCGCTTTAGCTTGAAAATTTTTTAAAAAATCATTCAGCTTCTATTTGTTAACATTGATATAGAGCTGAATTGATACGCTTATTTATGCATTAATAGGGAGGCGGTAAATGAATGGCAAAAATGTAATGCTATTTGGGAAAAGCTGAAATATTTTTTTACATGTATGTCTAAGGGACAAGATTTAGAGATGCATCAATCGTGAAAATCAGGGCAGATGCAGATACCCATGTTCAAATAACATTAATAATTTTGATGGCAATTCTCCCACAGGACCAACATTCATTTATTCTTTACCATGTACACAGAGCAGAGTGTCTTTTGCCTGAAAAAGAAAATCTTCTTTGAATCTACAGTAAGGCATGCTAGGGCTGTCACTTTTCCCAAAAATCAAACTCATTTTTTGAGCATACACATTAAAAAAACGAAGATATTATCAACGTGTATGCCCATCACCCCCCTCTTCCCTCACTTGTCCATGATTGCCTTTTTCCATGGGGCGCCTGCCAAGAAGGACTCAGATGTACTAATGCCCTAATGTGCTGTTCAGCTGTTTCATATTTGAATATTTATTTACAGTTTGAGTACACATTTGTACCCATTCTCGAATGGATATTCGAATATCAAGTATAACGCAACAGCCCTAAGGCATGCTCGAGACTTCTTTATCTGACATTTAGTTTGTTTGCCACATTTACTACATTTACTTACTAATAGATGGGCTGATATTGTCCAGTAATATTGCTAAACCAATTTACATGATACACTACCATTATCTGCCCTTTTTCAGTAATCTGTAATCTTTGTAGTTTTTTTTTTTTTTTTAGAAAAACTGAAAAGGATTAAAGGACTGTGTTCTTGACAGCTCCATACCACACATGGTCAAAACACAGCCTGAAGTCAAGGTCAGGACCACAGACCAAATCAATCATGTCCTAAAAAAAGTCAGTCTGTCATATGTACCAAAATCATGAAGTTTAACATGATTTGTGATTCATTTGCCCAGTTTTTGCCTCTTTGCAAGTCAGTAAAGCCCTATGGAGAAGTAATGTTGTCCACTCCTGTGTTATAGAGTTAATTAGAATAAATTTAAAAGAAACATTTTCAATCATTAACCTTGAAAATTAGACCGCTGATGGGAATAAAATAGAAGATGATGCCCCATGAAAGTAAAATTTGTTAGTACTCAAATTCAGTGATGGTACCCACTATAACAATGTATGTCCTGCCAAAAATCTGTCTTATTTGCTGTTATCAAGCGCAACACCTTTGTGTTATCTTTGAAAAATTTTGATCTAAAGCTTCATATTGCCTTTCTGAAAAAATATTGCATGTAGTCACTGACTCAGATTCAGTTTGTTGACCAAGTGTGTGAGCACATATTAAAATTTGAAGCCAGATTTATAAAAATTCATTGTACAGACAGATGAATGGATATTATATGATGAAAACAAGGATGTGTTAATCAGTTTTTCCTAACTCTTAAACATCAGACTACTGTACAAAAGAGTTAGAGCAATATAAATAAGTCTAAATCCTTTTCAGAAATTAGCACTTACATTTTTGATGTAAAATTCAGAACTGCTGATTAACATGATTGATTTGATTGATTATTGTGCATGAGGAGTTCCGATTGAAAAAGTCTCAGCTCTGATTTGCATAAGTCATAACTCAAGTTATTCTCACTGTGTGGCACATTTAAATAGCCCTATATAATTCATGACCCATTGAAGGTAATCCTCTTTTTTGATGTCTTCCTGCTCTCATCTCATCTCAAGTACATCCTCCTCGTCTGCAGGCCTCTCTGCGGCCTTGGCCAGTCACCCTCCACAAGAACAAACGTAGCATTACTATCACAGAAAAAAAATGCTAAGCAGCTGATTGTACATGCACATGACGTGCACCCTCATGAAGGACCTATGGTGTCAAGTCCTACAAGTGTCACCCTCACAATTTTCCTCTCTATTGACTTTTATGTTCCACTGCAAGGTTGGTCATCGTGGTGGGAATATGTATGTATTCCAAATAAAGACAAGCGTGATTATCATAATGATATTCTCCTGCTCAGGTAAACAGCTTTGTGTTCCCCTGAGAGCAGGAAGATTTCCATGTGAATGTATGGCATTGTGACAGCTAATTTTTGACAATGTGCTTTTTATGCATTGAGTGCAAGGCACCGTAAAGCTTTTTGAGAACAGCTTCTGAACTGGTATCTTTTTTGACAGCAGTTTTGCTTTTGCTTGAGAAGAAATGTGGAGCTAAGGACGCCAAAAACAAAATGTTTGCATTAATAGCCTGCATACATCAGCCTGCATTATTCCCATGCCAAAGGGCCAGATTCTTATAAATTGTAGGATACAGAAAAACTGGGCTACAATTACTTCTGATTGTCTTAAATGTAACACAACAACACTGCTTGGAGCCTCATGCTATGTTGTGTCCTTTCTTGCGACCAAAGCTTGTGAATGCAATGTCTCAAGAGAAAATCTAGCAATTTCCTCAAATTAACAGAAATGTCAACTTTGACTCAAGGACGTGCTCTGCATTTTTTTAGGGCCAGAGGTCAAAGGTTAAAGTCACAGGAACCCTTTATCATTTGCTTTTGCAGTGACTTTCAAGAATGCTGATAGATTTTCTTTGTACTTAAGACATCTGTCAAACGGGTCAGAGGTCAAGGTCATAGAGCCCTTGAGTGTCCCATGCTTGTGAATGTAACATCTGAGGAACATGGATTTTGTTAAAACTTTATACAAATTTATCAACCTGAACTCACGGCCTTTGTGGAGACATAAAACTGCTAAGCGTTGGTTCTATTTTTGTAAATGAGCTTTCCCAAAATGTTCTACTCAAAAACAGTTTGAAACTGTTATTTTGCTAAATTATTTCTCCGCTTTAGTAATACTACCATAATTTCCAGACTATAAGCCGCTACTTTTTTCCCACGCTTTGAACCCTGTGATGCAGCTAATTTAAAGTATTTTTACATTACATCTAGCCTCGTCACATCAAAATTAATCTAGGGTTAAAAATCTGTCTGTGTAACATATATGTGTGTAAATATCTCATATCTCATGTTACAACGTGGACAGGGCCGGAGCATGTGAAGCGGAGTGAAGCGATGAAATTTCCAGCTCCTTGTGCACAGAACTGATCCTTGCGCCCGCTCGTCCTCAGAGGAGCCCCCCCCCCCCAAATATCCTTCCACCTTCCACTAAAACTTCCACCGGCTTCAGCTGATGGTGTGAGCGGTACCAGAGCGAAAGTGGAGCTGGAAGGAGCAAAAGATAAGGTGACACTCCAGCTTTTTAGAAAAAAAAAATGCTCCGCGCTCTGGCCAAAGTCCTTCCACTCGCGCTCCCTGTCGCTCCAGCTCTGCTGCGCTCACCAGACACCTGCGGCCTATAGAGAAGATATAGAGAAGTGCGGCCTATATGTGTGGAGTTCTTCTTAAATTTAGTGGGTGCGGCTTGTATTCAGGTGCGCTCAATAGCCCAAAATTTATGGTAATTGGTCATGTATTTGATATCCTTGAAAGGCCTGATTAGTCTCCTTTACAACAAGGTACAACTTGTAAAGATTGTACATTTTTGGAATGAGCAACACAACTAAACGCATGGATAGCGCCCCACAAAAAATGTGCCAAAATCCCCTCTTCCCCTGGAAGGAAGCTTGTGATGCCTCAGTGAAGCAAGAGTGAGGAACCGATCTTCTTGGGTGTTGCCTTCCTGGGACGCCCACCTCGCAGTCTTTGACTTCACCAGTCTCACTGAACTTGGCCCAAACTTTGGAAATGATAGCAGAGCTGACACCAAATAGCTCTACATATTGTTTATCTGTTTGTTTCTTTGTTTGTTAGCAAGATTACACAAAATTTTCAGAAAATGTTGGTAATGGCCCAACTTAAAAATTATTCGATTTTGGTGGTGATCCAGGTAACTGCCATTAGCGAACGATCATTTTTGCTCAATAACTGTCTAACTCAGGGGTACCCAACAAGGTGCCCGCGAGCACCCGGTAGCCCGCAGGGAGCCAATGAGGTGCTCCCAGAGACATTTGAAAAATAAAACAAGCAACCATCAGAGAAGCTGAAATAAAATACACATTTTTTTTAAATTTCAGTTGGATGTTTTGCTAATAAATCACTTAATAAATACAAAAATAA
Source organism: Cetoscarus ocellatus (assembly GCA_037902135.1). Lineage (NCBI taxonomy): Eukaryota > Metazoa > Chordata > Actinopteri > Labriformes > Labridae > Cetoscarus > Cetoscarus ocellatus. Next base: position 443,044 of record JBAMNC010000845.1, on the reverse strand, counting down.
CAAATGTGAAAGTGCATTAAATTTTTAAATCACGTAATTTTGTTAAACTATGACCTACATGGGGTCAAAGTTCACATTGATGCTGGCACAGAAAATTAAATAATTGAAGATGCATGTACGTATATTGTTCTCAATTAATGTAATAATCCTAACACTGTTAGGAATAATAAAAAGTAAAAAAGGTAAACATACAGTGTTGTATGAAGCCTATCAAATGTATAATATTTCTTATTTTTCATTAAATTATAACATTTTTATTACTTAAGAATATTAAATCAAGCAAGTAGCCCTCCATAATACTCCTCATCTTTTGGGTAGCTTTTAAGCTTAGAAAGGTTGGTGACCCCCAATCTCACTAATAATGAGGTGTGGGTTTTTTCAGGGTCAATGAATCATATTGTGATGGTAGCTTTATCATGGAACTGTTGCTTATAGATGTCACAGCAATATGTGAGCTACCTTGGCGGAGGTTTGTGCCTTCCTTGTGCTTTCTAGTTGCAAATGTGACTAATTAGGCTTCCAATAATATAAAATACAATACAGATGTTGAATTCATTTTTCTGTTTCTCAACATCTTGGGCTGAAATCCTCTGTGGTGATTTTGTCATTCTACTTCTTAATTCCTCAGAAACTGCTTGTATGCATTCATGACACAGAAACATTCAAACTCATATGCCGAGCTACATCCCTTTCCAATTAGGGCCAATTAGAGCTAATGTATAAGGAAGTCTGCAGGGGTAGGACCGCAGCGTTTACGTTGTACATCCCTCATCACCTCCTCTCATTGGTATGCCACGGCGTGGGAAAGGAACAAGGACTGAGGGGGAAAAACCATCAAGATCACCATAGAGGAGAGAAGGAATATGAGAAAGAGAAGCAGGCTGAGAAGGTGAAGAGGCAGGGAATAAAAATGAGGATGTGTAAGTGTACATAATCTCCCTGCAGTTGCCAACAAACCTCAGTCAATTGTTATCAGCTTGCCTGAATTTAATGCGACCCTTGGGGGCAGGGATGCTGCCCATGCATGATAAATGCTGCCCATTGACTTCAGTTGGTGAGCTTCTGAATGGGGAATCTGTTCCTGGCTGTGATTACTTACCTGATAATAGTGATGCAATTTGTTGAATTTACATTTCATGAATAAAAATCCTTGTTCTTATTCACACCTTTTTATGCAGTTTCATGATATAGGAGGATCTAAACTCTTTCAGTAAGCAGTCTTATTCTAAAAGTGCAAGAGGTGTTATAGTTACATTAGGGGAAAGTCATCATGGCGTGCTGCACCAGAAGTGCTCTTTACCTGAGGGTAAATCTTTATAAAGCTCGGTTATTTCTGTTGCTAAGAGCATCTCATTTGAAAGCCTGTATTGAAACAGCTGCAAGAAGTCGAATAAGCACTAACAGTTCGCACAAGACTATGTAGGTTACACAAGGCTGACTCCTCTTGTAAAGATGCCGCAGTTTCAGTACATTTCTCTGTTCATTAGCTGTATCTCCGTTGCCTTTGGCCTCAGCGCTCACAGGCCGACTTGTCAGTTACAGTGTCGCAACAGTGGGGTCGTTTAATTTAGAGCCCCGCACCGCCCATTAGAGCTTTTGTTGCGAGCAGCCGCGACTACTGTAACGCCGGGTGTTTGGGTCAGCGCTGGGCACAATAGCTTTGTTACTCTCGCTGACTTCCTCACTATTGCTGCTCCCTCTCTTCTGCTCGCTCCCTCTCAGCACATTTTCCACTTGGCTGATAAAATAAGCCACTCTTTGATGAGCTTTCGGCGGGCCACGGTGCCGTGCCTCAGTAAATGCTTTTATAGAGACACACCACAGGCTGTCGACTTGGATCAGTCATACAGTGGCTGCATGCGTCCACTGCTTTATCATGTGTTCTTTTGTCTCCTAAGAGCAGGGCTTTTTTTTAGACTCACAATGGAAAGCTGGTGCCACTGACGAGAATATATTTCAAGGATGACTGAAACAATGTGCTGCTGTTCTCCTTGAGACATGCAGAGTTTTGTTAATCCTGATCTCTTTCTCTTTAGTTGCTTTAATCCATGCACTAATTCAATTTATCATGATTAGTTGTACACCTTCAACAGCATGAAGCCCCAGTATATGGATTTTTTTTACAGAAATCAGGAACCAATGTGGTACACGTGCCATTGAATCTGATGCTCACCAAATGAAATCACAACTAGGGATGTACGATATTATTAAATAATATCAGGACTGGCCAATATTGGCTTAAATGGTTTGATATCTGTATCAGTTGATATTGACATTTTTGCAGACACTTACAGTGGATATATTGGCCATACATATGGGCCCGATATATTAGGGATGCACGATATTGGATTTGTGTTGATATTTCAGATATGCTGATATTTTTAATTTATTATCGCCAATACCAAGACCAATATTTCTGGTCAAGAGCGCAAGCTCTGTACTTAAGAAAAATGGACTTGTTTCTTTCAGTGTTACAGTATGTTTTTGTGAGAAACAGATGTAAACCAAGAAAAATTTAACTCTTGCAAAAATGAAACTCTTGATTTTTAAGTGTACCCGTGCAGTGACAAGAAGGTGCAGCATGTGTAATAGGCCGATATTCCAGCCGATATGTGGCTGACATATCATCTCTAAATATCAGCAAAAATTTCATATCGGCCGATACGATGCTTAACATTTTAGGCTGAAATTGGCCAATACGGATATCAGACCGATAATATCGTGCATCCCTACTATATATCCGTATATTGGCTGTAATATCATCAGAAAAAGATACACAAATGTACCACATTTTTCACCTTATTATCACTGCATGGGTACACTTAAAAAGTGTCCCTTACACAAATAGACTGTCACATTGAAAACAACAAGTCAATTATTAGGAAGATTTTGTGCTCTTGACAGAAATACCCATGTCTGATATAATAAGTTCAGAGGTATTGTCATATTTTATATCTGCAGATTTTCAATCCTGTGCATCCCTATTAATAATGTTTTTTGTTTAAATCTTGCACTTTCTCTCAGTCGTCTAGAATTCATACCCATTAATGAGTTATTAAGTTTGACCATCTACCTTTTAAACAGCATTAAGTTCGAGGCTGAAGTAGCCAACAGCTGCCCTGCTTTTGCATTATTTATTTAGATAATAGTGTATTCAATCCCAGTGCTAAATAATGGATCAAAATCTTTTTTTCTTTTATTAAATCGATATTTTCAGCTCTAGAGTGTTGTTTAGAACTATTTTCCCCTTTCCCAGTTATTATTAATAATAATAATAATAATAATAATAATAATAATAATAATAATGATAGTAATAATGCATTTTATTTAAGCGTGCCTTTCATGACACTCAAGGTCACTTTACAAAAAATAAAAAGTGCATTAAAACAGGCATAAAAACAGGTTATTGTGTGTGCCTGTGATTTCAGGGTGTAAGGGTGGAGACACTAGAATCATGCTTAAGCATTTGCCCACACAGCACGGCATTAAAAATCAGGAGTACCGTGTTTTTGATAAAGAATTGCGTTGATAAGCTGAGCTGATAATGGCATTGGTATCATAAAATAACCAATTCCTGTCCCTCGTACTTTCAAAAGTTGGTTCAGATGCAGTTTATTTTAACTTCTTTGCAGTTATAAAATGTTGTTCATCCTTCACTCTATCTGTGTATGTCCTCTGATAAATTCATCATGATTAGTTTCTTTTTTTAAGCAGCATTAAGCTTTAGGCCATGGTTAAGAGCAGCTGTATAGCCAGTATATTCTAAAGTACAGCAGATGACAAGTGTATCCAACCAAAATTGGGTTTGGTCTCATTATATATGCAAGATTGTAGTGCTGATGCAGCAAGGCAAAGGTCCAGCTCAGGAAAAGAGCAGAAATCTTGCATCTTTAATATGTAGCCAATTGGAGGATATTTTTCAGGTGACTGAATAATGATGCATCTCGTGTGAAATCAGTGCAGCTCAAATTGTCTGCCTTAACTGGCTTCTGAAAGTGTCGCCCCATTTAACTGAAAAAATAACAATGAGGTCCCAAAGAAGATCAAGAAGCAATTAACCAGTTATGCTCAATTTCAAATTTCATTTCTTTTCTTCTGTTTTTCTTAATCATGCCTTTGTACAATTTATAATGTATCCTGCTAACTAGTATATATAATATAATAAGAATGTGGCCTGAGGCTAAGGTAACAAACAAATAATTTGTACACTTAGAACCTCAAATGACAAATGTATCAAATCCAAATAATGAAGGAATCGATTGTGTTTGTTTTCATTTTGGACCCGAATGTGGAACATTTGGCACTTTTGTCTTGTTAGGATTTTATGTTTTGTACTCATTTTTTGAATGTTTTTGCCTTAGTATGGTAAAACTCAAGACAATATTAAAAAGAAACTACAATGAAACATCAAAATTAAATATTTGCTCTCTAGCTTTCTCTGTAGATTTGATGTTTACCTCTAGTTTTATTTGGTACTATTTATTTTGCTGCTGTAATAGGTTAACAAAATATAGCAAAAAAAAAAAAAAACTACAATATGCAACCATTCTAAATGAGGGATGAAAATTGGGGTTTGTCTTTCACCATATCACTTTCTTTGCTCTAACTCAGGGTTGGGCAACTGGTGGCCCAGGGGCCCATGTGGTCCTCCACCTCACTAGATTAGGCCCAACAGTCATTTCCAAAAATCAACAAATTGTAAACATGAAGAAAACATGAAAAAATGAACCAAATTTGATTCAACCTGAGGTACCAAAACGGTGCTATGCATTAGGGTATAGTATTAAGTAAGAAAAGTTTAGTTTGCATGTTGAAAAATGGGCAATGTTCATTGTTTTGTTGCATTTAGGAGAAGCTTAAATTGACTTTAATTCTTTAGCATGCTCATATAATCGATTTATGGTCTTTAATTGTTGGTATTATCAGTTTTTGACAGCTTAATATTTGCTATTTATTTGAGTATGTTTTTCTCGTCCAGATAACCCAATAATTTGTAGAAAAATGGCTCCCAGGCAGTGATAAAAAGGTTTTATGTGGCCCTCTTTATAATCAAAGTCTCCCGTCCCTGCTCTAAATCATGCCCCGCTATGATTCGTCATGATTAGTTGACCATCTTTAGTCCAGCATGAAGCCTCAGGCTGTGGTAACCAACAGCTGCACAGTCAGTGCATATGGTAAAGCAGCAGATGGATATAACATTTGATCCAAAATTTAAAACGTTTTGATTTTCATTGCAATTTTGTATGCATCCCTGAAGCTTTCATTTCAGGCTTTTACTATTTCCCCTTCTGTTATTGCTAAGGGGCATATTACACGTTGAAAGTAAATGATAAAAAAAGAGTCTACCTTTACGCATTAGCTCATCTTTGTGACCCTGTGCTTGTGGACCCAGGCTATTTTGTCACCCATTGTTCAGATGTTTGACCGACTCATAACACATTGGGCTAATCTTTTGACTTAAATATACATAAACAAAACAAAGTCAACAATCACCAGCTTTTTGGACAAATTTTAACAGCATCAATGGAGACCTGGAAGGCTTGCTAAAACGGGAAGGTCGGAAAATGTATCTGCACAGGTCCCATGGCAGAGAATCATTGTTAGACCCAACATTACAGTAAGGCATGCTGGGAAACACGGTCTGTTGCACTTGTGAGCACACTCCACAGTGATGTCCAGCACACTGTACCACCGTGAATCACATTTGGGGTGTGAAATCAAATTTAGGATCAAGTTCATGGCGGTGAGAGCGGGATAGTCAGCCTGTGTTTCATCACTTTGAGATTTACAAAACACTCCTCCTTCCAGCACGGGGACTGGAAAACAGCACAGTAGAAATGTCATCAAGAAAGAAGGTCAGAGGCTTTTTTTTGAGGATCAGGACTCTGTGTGTTGGTGACAGAGTTACTCTACTATACAAGTCCCGTCTTTGGGTTTATGCCTCTCTGCTGAGGGGAATCATGCACATACAGATATTGAGTCTCTTGACTGTCCAACCAAAGCCTTTCACATTACTTTCTCCTGTCTAATGCTGAATCCTGATAAGTCAGTGAAAAGTTAGTAACACCACGTAAAACCAAAATCCCACTGTTGGTTTAGTCTCTGAATGGTGTCCCTCAAAGTCTGTTCACTTTGCTTAATAACCTTGTCGGCATGATTGTGTACTGCAGTCATGTTTCTTTTTTTCTTCGTTGTTGAAGTGGTGAAATTATGTTTTTTTCCTGTGTACAGACAAACATGAATCACCGCCACAGGCTACCACACAACACAGAAGTTTTAAAGCTGTTGTAATGGAGTAAGCAGAGATGCTAAAAGCTTCAGTAGCTGTTTTATCAGATCTGGAACAGGTTTCTTTATTAAATGAAAAACAAATATCAACACTATAAACTTCTACTACTGATGGAAAACATGACGGTCTCAGAAAGAAGGAGCCAAAATATCTTAATTGCTCCATGTCCCACCACAGCAGTATGACAGGGTTCCCACATGTCCTGGAAAACCTGGAAAATGATTGAACAGTTTTCCAGTCATAGAAAGCACATGGAAAATGAGGAAAAAGCAAATTGTCCTGGAAAAGCTTGAATTGTCCTTGGAAAATTATTTATCTTCCTTCTACCTTGTTAGTGAACAAAAATTAAACAGGAAATTAAGTGAAAATGCACACTTAGCCATAAAATATGAGTAGATAAAATAATGCAAGTTAAGGAATAAAATATAAAAACTCAAAACAATGATGACAGCAAGAAATAATGAAAAAAGGCAAAATAAAATTTAGGCTACTTAAACAGTAACTCAACAAAATATATTTATAAAAAAGCAGAGTAAATAAAGATAAAGCAAAAATAAGTATGAACCATAAATTTATTGTAGTGTGACTCTACATAAAAGCCAGACTAAAAAGATAGCGAGCAGACAATGTTCTTGCCAGAGAATTAGAAATAAATACATTATAAGTTCAATATGATACGGTGGAGCGGGATGAAAACGTCCTGGAAAAGCCCTGGAAAAGCCCTGGAAAATGATTTCTAGAAAAAAGTGGGAACCCTGTATGAGTGACAGGGACTGATCGCCCCTCTGAAGGCCAAATAAACATGACATTTGGGATTTTTAAAAAATATGAATCTAGTTATATGTCTGTTAAAACAATATATGCGTATTATTGTTTATATAATGTGTCTCCCCATAACATCTGTCAAGCAAAAAACTGTCCTTTGCATGTATGTGTATGATGACTCCTTTTTTAAACAATAGCACTCGGTTAAAGTAGCTTATTCTTATAAATATGAACTCAGCTTTGTTTATTCTCAGAGAAAATGCATGTTTACTTCTCATTTTCTTTCAGTGATTTGATACATAAATACAATTTTGTTATTTTCCATACTTGTGCTCTCAAAACAAAAACAGACCTCTTCTCCCATTCATGCAAACTGATTGCAAACCCAGTATTCCCAGTAGTTCCATAAAATAATTCTATTCTGTAATCATTAGTGTCTTGTGGCTGAAAAACTCAGCATAGAAACCCAAAAATTCAGCTTTCATTAACAAGCAACCTGGCACTAACAAGCAGCCATCCCACATGGTGTCATGTTGGGTCATCCGTGCCTGATACTTCAGTATAACTGCATATCTTTGTAATGAACATCCTTGCTGTAATGGTTAGAGATTTTTCTTGAGTGCCTGGAACAGCCTGGTGTACATTTCACCAACTCAGAAAGTCTTTGAAGACGGGTAAGAATCTTCAGCTTTGACTCCCATCAGTACTTGAACACAGATGATTAAAAGAGAGCAGGTTAGCTTCGGGATCTGACTGTGAAAGTAGCAGTGAGTATGCGTTTCAGGAGAGGTAAATATGTTAAATTTGAGCTTGTAATTGCTGCAAATCAGATCTAGATCAAGTATAAGCTGATTATGACAGCCAGGTACGGACCATTTAACTCTCTGGGTCATAATTCTTATTGCTGGTGAAGTCTTGCCTTTCCTTTTGTGCAACAGTTTGTTGTTAGCTTCCCTGCAATATTGTGTGAGTGCTTCCCCTTCCAAACACTTCCAGGCACACAAATTGACTGGCAGATGCTCTGCTGACCAAACTAGCAGAACCGAGCTGACCTATGGCATCCTTTTTCCACCGCCAAAAGTCTCAAATTTGATCAAACATAATGGCCAGCAGATTTGATGCACTGCGTCCCCAGCACTTGTGCGAGGGCCAGGATCGGTCTCCCATTTTGCCTGCTTGATACTAGGAAGTTTGGCAGCATGTTTGAGTTTTTTTCTTCTACTGTTGCATCTCTGCACAAAAAAGTGGAACATTTTCACTCTGAATATTTCACACTTGCAGAAAATCAGACCTGATGACAACAGAAGGTATGCTTCCTCCAGCATTTGTTTGTAGCTGCTTTAAACTGGTGATGGGAAGAACTTAAAAGCATGCCGCTGCTATTAAGAGATATATGTAAATGTAACAGACAACCCAAATAGGTCAGAGCAAAATTCTGCCTAATCCAATATCTGTCTGATTTGCATAGAAAACACAGTTCTTCTGATTAATCCTTTTTAACTTTGCCTTATTATTCAAGTCTCCAACCTGCTATCGACGCTTCAATTACAAAAGCTTTGGTCCTGGTCTCCTCTTTCATGATCACAGGTGAGATTTAATTAGAAAGCATGTAATGATAGTTTGCATCACAATAAGAGTAAGGTGAAGCATTCTTTTTTGCTCCTCAGCTTTGAATTTACGACTGTGTTGCTGCTCATGTTGCACATAATTCAGATATAATTAACGATAAACTGACCCTGGTTTCAGTCGAGCAAGGGTTTTATTTAAAAGGAATGTAATGAAAGAAAACCGGGCAAAAGATGAATTGTTTCAGAGGCAAAGAGGCAAAGCACGGGAGCAAAATATGTGCGGCAGGGAAGCGAGACGGCGCAAAGAGGTGACTGGAGGAGGCAGTCATCAAAATGCTAATGTTGCATGGGATATTTACTGCACAGTGTTAATGCAGTTTAAAACAGGCTCTTTGTCCTGCAGCCCATCACCGAACCCCCATTGGGCCCTAATAAATCAGCCATTAAAAGCTGATGTGACCTGAATAGAGCTTCATACAGCAGCGGCGGTGGCGACCGGGGTTCTTACTCCAGTGTGGGAACAAACGGGACAGCGGGTGAAAAATTTATGAAGATGCCACTTAATGAGGGTCGGCCCAGAAGTGACTGTAATATAAAGTTTGTTTGTCGGGAAAAAAAAGATATCATCTCTGGCATTGAAGAGGCGTGCTTTGGGGAAGTTTTCCTGAGCTTGTTTGATGTTTTTGGTGGACCGTCAGCATCGACCTAAAAGACGTTGAATGATCCTCCTGCTGGTCTTTGCATTTTCAGAGCATAATTTGTTGAGTTGCAACCAGATTCTTTCAACAATTACTCCACAAAGAGGTTAAAAAAGTGCTCTAAACTTTAAAAAATATTTATAATTTCATAATGCCACTGAATTGGCAAAAATGCATCCAAAGTTATGAAATATTCAGCTTGAACTTAATCAGAATAAATCAATATGGTGGTCAGGCATGGCAGTAATACTTCAGCTCTAGTTTTGTTTATAGTCGTCCAAGCATGCAGCCCAAGTTCAGGTCTGACCTGGAGCTTCTTTCCAACATGTCAGTTCCCTTTGTCCCTCTCTGAGGGCTTTCACACCAGCACGGCTCTATGCTGGTTCCGGTTCCCGATCCTAATTTTGAACCGACTGGCGCGTTCAGACCAAACAAAAATTGGTTTGGCACCTGAAAAGTTGGTTCGCGGCTGGAACAAAAAAAGTTGGTTCCAGCTCACGAACTGTGGCATCATCGGTGGGCATGTCGTATTCTGTGTTGATAAAATGAGCAGGAGGTCGAGGACGTAGAGGAACACACACTTTTTACATATTATCTACATGTATATCTTGGTAAATGCTGAATGGACTTGAGCTTATAGCACTTTTCTAGTCTTTGACTACTCAAAGCAGCTTTACACCACAGGTCACATCTACCCATTCACACCCATTCAAACCCACATTCACTGACTGATGGTTCTGAGTTTCTGTGTTAGTTAGTTCACGCACTTTCATGCCCATTTACATGTCACTGATACAGCAGAGAGAGCAACTTGGGGTTAAGTATCTTGCTCAAGAACACATTGCCATGTGTCGCCCAGAGCTAGGCTCGAATCTGCAACCTTCTGATTACTGACCAAGCTCGTTATCCAATTGTGCCACCGACGCCCCATGTCTTATATGTCTCCGCATCATTTACAGTTGTTTGCTTGCTTGATTGCTTAATGAAAACAAAAACCTCAAGTAAAGCAACAAATGCTTTAAAAATATCGATGTGATCCGCCTTTTTTCGTTTGTTTACTTCCGCCTGAGAAAGACAGAATAATGCCCTCCCAATTTTGTTTCGCTTAAACTGGTATGAACGTGGGTTGGTTCTCTAGAAAGCACCGAGGTTCTGTGAATTCAACACGAAACCGGTTCCAGAACCAGAACGGTGCCGGTGTGAAAGCCCTCTCTGACATCTTATCAGGGTTCCAAATTAACCTCATGCAACCTACCACATGCAGGTGTTTTTGTTCTGTGTTGGGTTAATTGATGGAAATTTTAGGTTATGTGGGGCATGTGTTTGTCAATGAAAGAGAGGAATCGATCCTGGATCCTCGAAAAAGGTCTCACTGCCAAAACATGAACAGCTATAACACATATGGATAAACTCATATACACACACTCCCATGTTTATCAAAAACTTGCCTTGAAATAAATAAAAAAAATGAAATTTGAATTTAATTAAAGATTTTAATAATATCCATTATATGTGAAATAATTTAAAATATGTATATCAACAGCTATGTGGAAACAGGGAAGAGCATCATACACACATCTGGGATTGTAATAAACTTAACTTATTCTGGAAAAATGTACACAGCATGATTAAAAATGTTTTGGGATATGTAATACCTAAAGAATGTAAAGTCATGTACCTGGGAAACATAAACGATTTTGTCTTAGACAGGGATAGATATTTAACTAAAATATTATTGATGGCATGCAAAAACGCAAAAACAAGAAACTGGTGCAAGATTGAACCCCCGACTGTAAACCAGTGGCAAGAAATTATAAGAGAGATCTTTATTATGGAAAGAATGATCTATCAGTTTAGACTGAAGGGGGATGTTTGTGGAAAAAATGGGAAAAATGGGCAATTTATGACGCAATGAAAGATACCTAAGGAATCACTGATATGTAAATTTAAGATACTAAACCTATATATACTGCTTTGACTCTGGATGCCGGCAACCATGACTTTTTGTTCTTTGTCTTTTGTTTAACAAATATACTGTTCCTCTGATGTGGAAAATACATAACTCAATATCAACTGCTTCTATTATTGTACAACATAAAATTCCAATAAAAATTAAAGTATCAAAATATATATATATATATATGAACAACTACATCTTGAAATAATAAGAAAACTAAAAAAAACAAAAAACAAATGAGTAAATAAATTACCATGAAAGAAAAAAATAGAAATAAATTAATATGTCAATAAAATTAAGTATAACTTCACAACCAAGCATACAATTAACATTTTTTGCTATTGCCTTTTTTTTAGAGTTGATTTCTTTACAGTTTTAACCATGTTAGTGTTTGGTTCACAGAGTTAAACAGAGTTAATCATCCGTCATCACTAATATTCTTCTTCTTCCTGTCCCTTCATAGGACCAGACATGGTTTTACTATCTGGAATGTGATAAACAGGACTTCTTAGGAGGACGTTGAAGACTCTGACTGCGTCTTTGATCGAGGTATGGTTCATTTTATCACTTTCCTCTGACAGCATCAGACCACAGTGTGTTATTTCGTATCATAAAATAGATCTCAGATTATCCACACAGTGCTGTAATGAAGAGCATTCATGTGGTCCAATCGGGCCGGTTCTGTCTGTGCAGCAGGATGTTTATGAAAATGATTCATGCTCAGCGCTCATCTTCATATGCAAATCTGTGGGACATCACCGGTAAGCCTTTAATTTCTCCCGCCAGCAACAAGGAGGGTTTTTTTGAGCGGTAACCATACGTATCTACCGAGCGTGTTTGGATTTCATTCCCTGATGCAAATGATGTTTTCAGTGTAATCATGCAAAAGCGCGGCTGGCTTCCATTTCTCTCTGCCTCGAGTCTCCTACAACCCGTACCCCACCCGCCTCCACCTCTTAACCACCAAAACCTTCACGCACCAACTCGTCCTCCTCCTCCTCTGCTCTCTCTCTGTCTGTTTGTCATTGTTGTCGTCTGCAACCCTCGTGTTTGCTCTCTGCGTCTCATACTTATCTGCCTTCCTCTTTCCTCACTCACTTGTCATGCCGGCTAAAGCCCTCCCCTCCTCGTCCTGTCGATACACACACACATACACAAACACAACACACACTCTTTCACTTCCCTCCGCCTCCACCAGCCCTCTCCATACTTAATGGAGCCACCAGCCTGGGTGCCTCCTGTGGTGAGCCTGGATTGAATTCAATTAGGGAGATTGTTTGCCCTCCAGAGTTTACTGGTGGGCTCTGTGGATGATAGGTTTGCCTGCCGACATCGCCGCCCCCTCCTCCTCCTCCTGCTTTCCCTTCATTCACACAAACACAAACATACCCTGCTGCATCCATGTAACCCCTTTCTCTTCCATCGAGCCTCTCTTTTTTTCTCTCCCCCTGACCTCTTCATTGTGGCGGTGCATATTTTTCCCTCGCATCGATTGTTTACATCGCTCTTTTTAAGCCCTTTTTGATGTTTTTCTGTCATTTTACTGCATTGCATCCACAAGATCAGCACATAAAAACTTCCCACTGTTGGTGTCATTTCACCTTTTTTCGATAAGGCCCTAGGGGCTCATATCCTCCGTGTGACTGTTTCAGGAGATTTGATGGGACGGGAGATCAGAGGGAGAATAATTGAGCACAATCCCAGCCTCCACCGACACACGTAACCCAGGGTAATCCCATTTTTTAGAATTAATTTGCCACTTCGATAGCATATCCGTCCGTGGAACAAAAGAAAGGACAGTAAATGTTGCTGACACAGGAGGAACGGTCACATTAGTTGCAAGGTGAAAATGGAATAGTGCCATCATTTGAATAACATTGAGAGCAGCAGGCAGCAGTTCTTTGTGCCGTCGGCTTGTGCCTTGTTTTAAAGGCATGAGAGATACATCCACAAACATAACAGCCTCGATCTCTGCTCTTTGTAACCCGCTGCTTTCCCTCCAGATGACATGCTGTGTGAAGGTGCGCTGCTGCTTCTCAGGAATCACATACTGTATTAGTGCTGAAAGATGTCAAATGAATTAAAAGCTAAGGATCGTGTTGATGATAGATCACCTAACACACACGGACGTGGAATCACAACCTTCATTTAGTGAAATGAAGACTGTGTTTAGATAAGGGGGTCTTTTTTGGTGAAAAGTGAAAATGAGTCCTTTATTTACAAACTTTGCTTTATTTTATTTTATTTTATTTTATTTACGTAGCACCTTTGAAAACGGATATTTACAAGGTGCTTTAACAGAAAAAACAAAGACAGATATTTGGGAACCATTAATTTAACATCAGTTCAGACAGAGACCAAACGAGTCAAACAAGAGGGCGCAGAGGTTTATGTAAAATAAAGCAACAAAAGGAATGAAAAAGCCCAACTGGAGATAACTGAAGTACTAAAGGAATATACTACTTTAGTACAGGTTAAAATGTCAACATGTACATATGAGTAACATTAGTAAAGAAGGTTTCTAACTTTATATTTAATGATAAGGAGACAATAAGACAATGTAGATGGATGATAGTTGACGACATCACATCAGGGAGTCAGAGAAATGGGTCAGGAAGAGTGTCTTAATAGTAGTATATTCCCATAGTACAACTGAAGTACTAAGGGAATATACTACATTAGTACAGGTTAAATTGTCAATATGTACATTTGAGTTACATTAGTAAAGAAGGTTTCTCACTTCATATATATTGATAAGGGGACAATAAGACTATAGATAGATAATAGTTGACGACATCACATCAGGAAGACAAAAAGATCATGGTTAACAGAGGATGGATAAAAGATGAAGTAGATTAAAACATGAGAAGATGGTAAAAACAGGAATAAAACACATGACTTTAGTTTGAAAGGTCATGTAATTGATGCAGAATATTTTAATTAATTTTCTACAGAATTTACTATTTTAATTTCAATTTTCTACAGAATTTCCTCCTCAAATGATAATTCATTATGCTCAAAAGTAGGGCTTACCAATGTTGGAAAAAAATAAAATTGAAATAGTATTTCCTCTTGCAGCATACAGTGCTCAGGAATAGACCATAATCCCATGGCAGCCATTTTGTAGTGACATCATTCTAAGAGTTGGGGCAATATTGAGAATCTAGAGGAAAATCTAGATATTTAAAAAGCTATTAGCTATCATCAAATTAAAGACATGAAAGACAAGTTGTCTAAACCTCAAAAATGAGGATATGGGCTGCCTTAAAATGTTGAGCAATCCCAACTTGAGAGTCAAGTTAAAATAAAGTTGGTAGGATTCATTTGATAACTTTGTTGTTAGAATATTTAATTTCAGAACTATAAAAAATAAGTGCAGATTAGATTTTAATTGGGGATGCCTTGATCAGGCTTTTCTTGGCTGATACTGATCACCTGTTTTTGATACTGATCATGTTTTGTGCTCTATTTTTAGTGTTTAGTGTTTGCTCAGCAAAGCAGAGCAAAAAAAACCTCATCGAGCAATGCAATGTAGCAACCTGCAGAAGTGACTCATTTATTACTTTGTTTTTATTTGTTTATTATTTTTTATTATCAGACAAAAACTATTAAATTCACCCAAGAGGAAGAACAGTGCAAAGAGACTAATAAATAAAAAGTAATAAAGTGTATTAATATCAACACGGTTACATAAAATTACTGATGTATTTATTTCTTTGTTCCAAAAAAAAAAAAAACAGGCTGTTTTTACTTAGTATTATTTATTTAGGGTTCAGCCATTTAATCACATCATGTGCTTGCCATCATCAAATACTCATTTTACCAAGCCAACCTAAACACATTACGATGTTTCCAACTGGACCTCAAATGCATCACGAGACACGATGTTGTTGTGTAGCATTGTGTAGTTCATTTAGCTTAGCAGATTTGTTTTATGCTGTCAGTCTCAGAATTTCAGCACAGATTTTTTTTCTGGATTAGTTTTTTTGATTGAAAGGACAGAAGACAAAGTTTGGGGTATCTACTGCTTTTTTTTTTAAGATGAAAGAGCAGCAGGCGCAGAACAGACAGATGAGTTGGCATGGGGTTAATCTTCAGGTGATTGGTATCAGTAATAAATTCGTCAAACCAATCATATATTTTTTTAAAAGAAATGGCTGATATTGATTGATACTCTTATGTACATTCTTAAACTTACCAAATACATTTTTGCTTGTTATGGCATTACTTTAAGGTCATCAACCATTCCTAGTGCTAACATTCAGTCCGTATGACAGTGGCTTTGTTTGTTTTTTACTTATTTTTCCACATTTTTCTCTTCCCTACTTTAGACGTTATATCATAGCATATTCTCACTATTTTTGCTGCATCTTGCCAATTGTACTAGAAAAAATAAAGCTTTTTTCAACAGTGTACTGCTCAGGTAGACTGCCACCTGTTCTTGATGCCTGCTTTACTTTAACTTGCATTTTAAAAAAAAAAGTATGTATTTATGATTAAGACCACATCTGGGGTTTTATAGAACTTGTAATCTTGGCACCTCTTTGACCACAGTTTATCCTGTGTTATTCATGCACACTATGTGGGCATTTCATAATTGAGATGCTGAAGATGTTGTACAGGAAAAAAAATAAAAATAAAAAAACATAAAAATCAAGCATGGAGTTCTCCCCTAACAACCTAGACCTACACACCCTCCTGACATACTTTGCATACCCATCATGGTTGCCCATAGCATCCACCATTCAGGTTAGTTTGACCATAATGGCCCGTGATGACATGAGGCTGGCCAAGCTTTGGTTGTGTTATCTTAAAGCTCATTCGTTTGTTTTCATAGTGTGATCCTGCCCAGACTTCTCCAAAACATGCAAAACAGCTCATTTGAATGGAAAGGCAGCGAGGAGCCTTTGGCCGGCGTCAACAGTGTTCTTGAATTTGAATCCCGTCCAGAGATAGTTGACTTTGCACGTCTTTGTTGTCGCGTCCTGTTACTTGGGTAACTGCGGTCGGCACCCCAAGCCGTCTGGCTCGAGGATACCTGGCAGGGCGTCCAAACCCACTAAATGACCGAGTTATTTCAAAGGCACACATGGCTTGATGTAGTGCGAGGCTGATAAAGACAAAATTTGTTGACCCTCTGTGCAAATTGGTGTTGTCTTGACAACAGCAACCTGCTGGATATCTATTCACTCAGACGTGTAGGTGGTCATTTTGTTTGACCTAGCTCGGAGTTCATATGAGAACACTCCTGCAGATGCATAAAAAGGTAACTTATTCATTTAATTGCAAAGGTTGTGCTTTTTATTGTTGTATATTTTCACTTAAAATGTACACACATTAGCCTAATTAAAGGCATGTGTGTTTGTGGTGGATGTTTACCAAAGTACGCCAGATCATTGCATCTATATCCGAGTGTTTGATCCACCTTTCTGCACTGAAAGCATCTGCAATCTTAATTATATAGTGTAGTGTTCTCAAAGACATGTATTTTTATGTATGTGTGTGTGGTGGTCATGCTTAATCAGCAGATATGCGTGAATGTCAGCTGGCGAATGAACACACAGAAAATGTCCCTGTACATCTGCTCAGTGTTGTGCTTGCTGAGATGTTTGTGTATGTCCACCCACTCCGCCTCCTCCAATGCAATATTCATGTTTTCTGTGGCCCGGCATTGCTCTCCTAAGCTGCATTATCATGATAAAAGCATGATTCTATTCATCTGTGATTTCTACATTTAGCCATGCAG
The DNA here is from genome assembly GCA_037902135.1 of Cetoscarus ocellatus. Lineage (NCBI taxonomy): Eukaryota > Metazoa > Chordata > Actinopteri > Labriformes > Labridae > Cetoscarus > Cetoscarus ocellatus. Next base: position 426,021 of record JBAMNC010000845.1, on the reverse strand, counting down.
TTTTGAATACTAAAGACTGTTGCTCATGCAGGAACAGTTGAGGGTTTTTTTTGGATGGAGACAGGACAGTAAAATTTAATACTCTGGCTTGAGTTAATCCTAAAGTTGTTAGATAATAAGGCATCACTGAACATGTTGGGAATTAAGGCGGTTGTTCTCACAAGCATTACAGCAATATGAGCAACCAAATGAACATTCTGGTGATTAATTAATTGAAATAATGAAGAATGATCATATAATTCAGGGATGTTTAATCAAAGTCTACCTACGTACTTTGAAAATACAGGAATGACTTGGCCACTTGTCAAACGTCACCAAAGGAAGCAGACAGTGCAACAAAAATAGCAAGAGTCATGGTATCTGCTGCAGTATACCCCTATTATAATTCAAGCACAAGCTGTTCGCACTGATGCAGACCATATGTCATTTAACTTTTTTGAGCTCCAACATAAAAGTGGACCAGTGATCATAATTGGGACACCCCTGATGTACTTAATTATGCAATCTTTGCTTTCTTAGTACTTGCACAAGTCACCCTTTAAAGCAGAGATGGACACCAGTAAGGGGTTGCATTGAAATTATCCTCATTTTTGCAGTTTGAAGGGTACTTAAAGAGGCGAATGCACATAGCTGTCACAAGGGGAGTTACTTTATCAGCATAAATGTGTGTTAATTCTCAACTGCATTGAGCAATGCTTAATCTGGTGAGCTAAACGAGAATTTAAACTACTTTTTGCTTCTTCCTATGCACCTTTTAGAAGCATTTACAGGTTATTAAAGTGTATTTACTTTCTTTTTTATTTCCTTTTGCCAAATGCTTAATATCAGAAACAGTTACTGCCAGTTATAGCTCTACTGTCTTGGAACTATTGTTATTTTTAATGTTGTCATGGCAGATTTTGTCAGATTGTGCTTATGAACATGCTTTTTATTGACAGATTTTTTAAACTGGCTGGCAGGCCGGATTAAGCTGAAGGGCTACATGTTGCCACTGGTCTGCCATTTGTCCATCCCTGTATTAGAGACAGCCCATTGTCCAGCTTTTGCACCATTAAGATTTAGTTCAATCATCTACCAGAAATATTAGATCAGTAAGTAATAATTTAGTAATAAAGAAAATGCGTTGTTCGTTTATCTGGTCCTCAAAAGGGACAGTAACTGTGTTAAACTTTATAACAATGAATAGAGATGGGAGGATCGATTTTGAGTATCAAAGTATTGATACCCTCACAACTTGTCTTGTGGTATCAATTACTCTCCTAAAGTATTGACACCAAATGAGTACTCGAACAAAATGACTGTTTTCAGTCTTTCTAAGACAACACCACTATCCGTGTCATGTGACTGAGGAGACCAATCAGACGTATCAAACAGCACCTAGCCGAACCCCCATAGCATACACGCAGAAACATAATATGGATTTGTGGCAAAGAAATGTAGAAATGACAGAAAGAAAACACTTTTTGGTATTGTTACTCCAAAAAATCTTAAAGTCATGTTTTAATTAATGTAAAGTTGGATTATATCTAGTTTAAAAAATGTATAAATCAGTGCAACATAGGCATTCATTAATATAGTTGTTTCATTGGTATTTATATTTATGAAATAAAGATCAAGTTATCCAAAAAAAACCTCTTGTCAGTTAAATCTTTAATGGGGGACTTTCTGCTAATTTACTCTCTTGTACTAAGACTTAAAAGTAAACTCACCTTAAGATCTGATGGTCTAGAGTCCAGGCTGTATGTTTCCTTTGTGTTCTTTTGGTCAATTAACAAACACCAGAATTCCAGATGATTGGTCTTGGTATCAGTATCGGTATTGGAAAATTGACAGCAAAAAATATCTGTATCGTATCGATTTGATACGATACAGATGAAGAAGTCTGGCATTGCTCATCACTAACAGTGAAGTGCTTCCCATGGAGATACACCAGACCTGGATGGCATTGGGTGAAGGAGGAGCATTTTCTTTGTGTTTTTGATCTTTTGACTGTTTTCATCTGTGATGAAGACACTCACCCTGTGCAGATTTATTATCAAAGAGGTGACACACATATCTCAACAGTAATTTTAGCATGCTGGAGGATACTGGCAGCAAGCAGCTAAAGCAAATGATTGCATAAGAACACATTTTAACACAAGGTGTTGCATTGCAGTTTGTGCATTACTGTAAGGAAGTATTAGTGGATGCAGAAGGCAATAATATCTAAGCCAGAAACCCTGACAGCAGAAGTAGAGACCCTGAGGTAGAGCAAGGTCCCTAGGCGGATAGGATATATTTCATTAACTCTGTTTACTTGTGGTTGCATGAAAATCAAAAAACTCTTGGGATTGCAACTGATTACTGGATTTATCTCAGGATAATGTTGCTGGTTTCCCATTAAATATGATTTTCTTAAGATTCTTTAAAAAAGGAATAAAATGTAATTGTTGCCACACTAAAATGAGTGTTGCTATCCCATGAGAGTGAGAGAAATTAGTTTAGAGTACTCATTTTCTGAAACTGATTAAATTGTGCCCTTTTTAAATTTATCTCATATTCTTCTCCATCATGCAGGTCTGGTTTTATCAAGAGGTAGCAAGAATCTTGTTGAAATTTTCCATTGTCTGATCAGGTTGTACAATCAGAATGTATTTAGTTCAGTTCAGCTTGGCACACATCTTTGAAATGAGGGAATTGCTAATCTCACCATCCTTAAAATGTAACAAAGTCTGCCAACCAGAACATTCAGAGATCATTCATTAAACACTCACTTCATTTCCTGTTTTCCTAAACCCATAAAGTCACAGCTCCAGCAAATTATTCCTCTAACGATCAGTCTAGTGGAGTGATTTCTTCAAAACCTCACTTTTGTAACACCTTGTAGTTTTTTTCCCCCTCTCTCCCAATCTTTCCCTCTCACACATAAACCCACACTGTTATTGCCTGTCACAACCCTCCTCCTCAGCCCCATGAGGGCCGGGCAGGTGAACGTTTTCGCTTGTCTTGATTGGTAGAAGTAAAAAGTCTTTTCGACAATGGTGCCCCCGAAGTCTGACAGCGAGAACGGTAAATTTGGAGGGAGCTATTTTCGGTGAGGGGACGGGGTTACTGGGATGTTAGAGCCAAGTGGCTTGTCATGGGCTCTGGTCTACTCTCCTGGTGCCTGCCCCCTGACAGTCTGGGTGTCTTAATAAAACGACACCCTTGACAGTGAACTCACACTGCAGCCAAAAGGTCCTCTCTGTTGTCTTGTGCTAGTTCTGCTAGGGCTAAGCAATGTGGACCAAGGCTCACATGACGAATATCTAGATTTGCCGTTTGCTTTTTCTCTTAATGCTGGCTTCGAGGTAGAAGACAACAAAAAAAAGATATGTGATTAAGACGTGGGAATCAGACCGCCTTTGGTGAATGTAGTGTTTCACAAGAAGACTTTCCATTGGGGCTGAGAGATAAGGACTAGAAATTATAAATCAATATCTTTTAATGAAATGGGAATTCATTATATGTTTTCTGTAAAGAATATAAGTGGTTGTCACAATGCCAAAAATATAAATTTTACTACGGTTCTTTTGAATTCTTGAAAATTGTTCAATTCATTTATTAAGAAGAGAATATTTTATTATTTTTTTCTATTAGCAAACACATCCTCACCCTTTGATACCCTTTTTGTCCCTTAGTTGTGTTTAATGTTATCATTTAATTGATTTGAAGCAGGAATAAACATCTGAAACTGATGCCAGTTCATCCCATACTTATTTGCTGATGGTCAATGGACATTTGCCAACACTATACAGCCTTAAATATCAGGAGTGCTATTCGTTGGAGGTTGTCAACACACAAAACTTAATCAGGCTTTGTTTTCCACATAGGAAATCCACAGGAATCAATAAGGAAATCAAGAGAGTGTTGCAGGGATAATCTTCACGAACGAACCTACTTTTCACTTTTTAAGCTTGGAACATAATCAGTGAGGGTTAAACGCTATTACTAAGCCACGTTGAAACTACAACATGGTGGTTTGGCTTATTAGCAGCGACAGTATTTCCAAAGTGTAATGTCTTGTTGTGACCTCATGTTTAAAAATTTCCTCCTAATCAAATTACTCGATTAATTTGGTCCTCATTGCTGTGTATTACTGTTGATTAAAAAACTATAAAAACTGCTTGCATTAGGGTCCCCGGTCATTTTTTAAAGTCCTTGTTGGCAGTTCGTTAGCATCTCTGTTCAAACGCATGACAGTGCTTTAAAATTCACGAACAGGGCAACAAAAGATGCTCTTTATTTTTTTTAAGTCAGGGATTCCCAAACTTTTTCAGCTCTGGACCCAAATTTGAAGTTTGCTGTCTCCCTTGGACAGAAACTTACAAAATTACATTATATTATCTAAACCAAAGGATATAGAGTGTTAGTATGACTATTTTGTTTTGTTTTGTTTTTTAATTTTCGGTGTTTTCACATCAATAGCCACGTATCAAGTGGATTACCATCAACCTAGCTCTGTAAATTGGTGTGAACAACACCGTCCTGCCCTGTATCTCTTTTGAAAATATGTTGCTCCGTCTAAAAAAAACAGATATATTTCACCACTACTTCTTCCTCTCCCTTTCTGCCTCTGTGACTCACAGTTGCCCCCTCCTCCTCATTGCGACCATTTATGCTAATCTAAATGAACAAGACGATCTGTTGACGACGATTAGATTCAAACACTCCTCGCACCTCTGGGGGCTGTGCTGATATCATCTGACGCGACAGAAGAATCCGAAGCAGCACTGGCCCTAATTTGAAAGACACTGATGCTATTTGAGCTACAAGGCATTAGGTTAGAGATACGGTAAGTTGATACTGAAGTCAGTTTTTGTAGTGTTCTGATGCATCTCGTCCAACGAGGTGCCCAGGAACTCACTCCCTCTCTGGTTTTTGTCACACTGAGTCTACCTTGAACTCCGTCTGCACCCTGTCCAAAGCCGCAGCTCCTGCAAGGTGTGCTGCTCTAATCAGCTCCGTTTGATGTGCGATGGCAGAAGGCTTTACGGAGGGAGCCAAGATCTCTTAGGACATTAAGGGAAGAGGAGAGGAAGAGATTACTGCTGGTCTTTTTATAGAGGATCACTCCATCTTGTCCTTTTTAGCTCACTCATTAGTTCTTGCGTGCCCCCCGGAGGGTGATTCTCTCTTTTCTGTCTCTCACCAAGACCGGGGCCACTTGCTTCACGTTGGCGAGGAACCTATCTGGCTATCAGTTAACCAAATATGATTCCCAAGCCTTTCTGCTGTTGTCAAATCACAGTCAAAGTACTCTTGTGTGGTCCAAGCTGCCCCTCCTGTACCGGCATGTAAAAAAAAAAAGACCCAGGAGAGGGGGAACAGAGACAGATGAATGATGATGGCGCACACTTTTCCTTTGTCTGCCGTGGAAGGTGTTGAGCCCATGGCATGCCTTTTCTCTCCTTTTCCTCCCTCCCTTTGGCGAGTACCTGCGAAATCAGACATCCCTCGGTGCCCGTCAGAAAATAACCAACAGTGTGCCGCTACCTGTCAGGGGAGTTCACCGCCTTACAAACTGGCGAACACGCTGAGGTAATCAGAAGTTGTCAAAAGTGAGGTGTCCTTTTCTGAGGCTCAAAGTGTGGTCCAGAATCAGAGCTTCAGCTGCAGTCGAGGTATGGCAAAGGCTTAGGCTGGCAAGAAAAAATAACCACAGTTATTTTGGATAAAATATTAAGATGGCAATTATGACTATTTGTGCATAAACTTCAAATGATTAAACTGTTGTGTTGCCTTGAGGGGCAGCCCCAAGCATCTAAGAAATACAACAAGTTATTTTGCATTTTTCGAAGTCCAACTCTTTAAAACTAGAGTGGTTCAAGTTTATTTTTTTTAATCATCCAATGCTGTTTTTCTGGCATCTTCTTTGGCTTACTTGCTAGTAAAACTTACTGGTGTATCTTGAGATGGCCACCAACATGTCCAGTATTTACTGGGCTGAATCACACCACCATTTTTTATCTTCATTTTAGTTCCATCTTAGAAATGTGAGTGCCAAAGATGCTGGAGTTCGTTTGCCTTTTCTACTCAGTGAGCTGTCTAATAATACCCTGCATCATTCATAAAGGGGGTATCACAGTGAATAAAATCATTTTTAAATTGGATGCAAGAACAGCTGAATAGTAAACATATTGACAGATCATACAGATCTGTGCTATTACACACACACTTTATGCTTTTCTTTTGTTTTGGTGTCAATACCCTCACAAGTTTTTTGTATCATGAAATGTTTTTTTTGCAATAACGTCATCATCAGTTTAAACACTCATGTTTAGGTATTGAGTATAAAAGAGGCCAAGCTGATGTCAAATCCATAACTCACAGCCTCAAACTACTAACTACAATATCTGGTAAACAAAATCGGCCCCAACAGTGTGATTTGTGACAGAAAGATCAGTTTGAGTCCTGTCTTGAGCGTGTTTAACTTGTACACATAAAGCCTGGAGTGAAATGCTCACACAAACTCTTACTGACTGGCACTTTGTTAACCCTGTGTTTGGCATTTTGTTTTTCAGAATGAATGTTAGTTACTGCTCAGAAATTAGATAAATGTGTGTTCTCTCAATTGTAATTACAGAAACATAAAGCGAGTGTCTCTTTGCAGAGCATCTTTTTGTCTGTCGCTCAATCACAGATCATGTGTGGGATTGTGTATATATGTGGTTTGTCCTGCTTTGGCATTACAGCAGTTATAGTCTCCATTACAACAGCTTAAACAGCTGCTGTGTTTCTGCTATTGCAGGTGTTTTTTTGCTCTTATTGAACTACATTGAGCGGTTGTAGGCCATTTGCCCCTGTCTGCCACCATAGCATCCATTAGGGGGCACCCTGCATTGAAGTTCACTACTTTTATACATTTATATGTCTTTTTTAAGATATGTTACTAGACTTTATTGTTTTTAATTTTTTTTTCTGTTGTTTTGTGTCATATCTTTTATATCTTTTATATTTTATCATATTTTAGTTTATTCTTTTTCTGCCTTGTAGTCACGGTGCAGCCCTTTGGTAAACTTAATTTTTTCTAAAATATGCTATGTAAAAGTGGATTGGATTGAATAATAAATCCTTTTTTAAGTCCATAAGTGATAAAACAGCCACAGACGGACATTGTTTATCTCTGTTGCATTAAAGTTCTGCCAACTTTAAAAAAAAATCGTCATGTGGAATTGCATTGGATTGCTGTTATTTAACAAACAAGGCAATTTCATGCATGTGGGACGAATAAAGGTTTATTCTATTCTTTTCTTCTTCTATAGTCAGTCGGGCTGGTTTTAAAAAATCGATTTAATTGATTTTAATCGATTTCCCTTTAAATAGTTCATAATCGATCCATAAAATCCAAAGATCGATCTTTTAACTTGGGTAGTTTTTTCTTCATCAGGTGGTCAGGTTTAAATAAAGTACTTGATTGGGTTCAATTCTTAATGTAAAAATATTTTTTAATAATGTACCAGGTCAAAAGGTCACTTTTTAAATTTACTGCATTATTTTAACTGAGATATCCCAGACTAAATCAATATCGAATCGAATGGTGAATAGAATCCATTTGAGACATTGTAATATCGAATCGAATCGATCCAGAAAATCTGAATCCATACCCAGCCTTAATAGTCAGGAGGTAACCAAACCATACATTAGGGCTGGGTATTTCCAGCAACCTCACGATATGATACATATCCCGACTCTGTAGTCACAATACAATATGTATCCCAATACACTTAAGTTGTGAACACTGACAACACTTTTAACAGAATTTCAAACAAGTTTTTCTTTTTATTACAAGAAGAAAAAGAGCAAGGATGCGTTTTAAATGATTGTACAACATAAGAAACTTAAATTCAGGTCCTCAAAGATGGTAGACCTAAGTTCAAACTTTGAACATGCGCTTTATCATGTAGCTTGGCTTCTCCTTTGAACTGTGCCATTGTTAACATTACCCAAAGAGTATTGACAACAACTGTCAAAACATTTGAGGCTGTATTGATTTTGTAGAACCTGTATCGATACACATATCCCCAATGAATGTGTGACGTATGGGTATTTTGAGCACAGGCCTACCACACGTAAAGTTACAGTTGCAGCACCAAGAAATTGACAGAAAGACTGATAAAAACGTCTCTGTGTGATTTTATGCACAAACATAAGTTTGCTTGTTTGGAAGAAGGTGAAGGATTGTAGCACCTGACAATGCAATCAAAGGCAGGATCCATTTTCATTTCATAATACCGTAGTATGATATTTAAGTCACGTTGGCTAGCCCCATTTTGGTATAAATCAGATAAACATCATACATTTTGCCTATGATACCTCTAAAATCAACATATTCATAGCATTTACCATTGTTGACGATGGTTTTAATTTTTTACACTTGTTTGTAGAAGTGTGGATTTAGAAATATTATGATGTCATGAAGCTGGATTAATTGCCTTGCATCACTAAAGGCTTCCTCTAATATCGGAATCATTCAATAATGCCCTGGGACAGGGCATTCTCCAGAGTAATTGTTGTTTTGCATAAGAAAATGGAGACACAGATGGATGAAAGGAGTCTCTTGTCACCACCATGCAACCAGCCCGCCCAATTGTGTGATGTAGTGCTTTCATACACTTTCATAACCGCTTATGATTATACATCGTTTTTCCCAGCACAACAACTGCTGCTCTTTTTGCATATTCCCAAGTGCTTCATGAAAATTTAATTTACATATTTGTCCTCCATATGCATGACCCACTCCTTAGCCCCCCTCTGAGAGGAAGTGGCTGTCTTACAAAAACACAGCCGGAGAAATTATTGATTTGCATCTGTTTACCGGGGATGAAGACGAGCACCTCCCTGCTGTCAGCCTCTGCGTTCCCCGTGTGACGATCCCAAAGGTGCCATCGTGCCCGTCTGTCCTTTTTACGGTGGCTCTAAACCGCGGACAAGGGGGCTGCAATCTGTTTCCGCCCTTCCTTGAATTTTATTTACAGCCCCGGCCTGGCAATAAAGCAGAAAATTTATGACTTACTTTTTAATTAGAAATAATGTCTTGTAGAGTTTAAATGATGGATGGTTTAATCAATATATAGACTGCGGCTGGCCCTGTGATAAACGTCCATATTGACAGCGCTCACAGTAGCCTAACTTAACACCTCGTCTTTCACAGAAATATGCAGTGTTTTGTTGGGTGATGGAAACTGTACACTGCCCCTTTCTAAGCCTCGCCTCATTCTTTCCCCCTCCATATTGCAACTCTGTCACCACTTTTTCTCAACCTACGGTGTTTCCTCCAGAATGAATCAACCTCCACTGTCACACTGCGTTTAGCCAATTATTTTACCTTACTGAAACTCCCATTGTGTTGGATGCCACATTTTCTGGGGTTTAAATAAAATAAGTGCTAAAGGTAGGTTCCCCTAAATGAAAACTGACAAGCTCGGAGGAGTGCAGTGCTCAATAGGTAAATGGGTAAAGCAATTTCACATTTTATTATTTCTTTCTCAGGTATAGAGAAGAGAGAGCAGAAAGGATTTTCAAGTAGAATAATTAAATAGGAATGAAGTCAATGGGATTTGTTGCCTGGCGCTGTGGATGATTGTGTAATATACACCAGGGAGGGAATTATGGCACTCCACAACTGAAGTTCAGTTTTGTCACTTGTGGCTTACTGTGAAGTGCTCAGAGAGGGCAATACAGGACTTATTGTTGCTCTTCTTCTACCAGAGGAGTCTGAGCACTGATCGGGAGGGCTTTACCTCGTCAGAAATGGAGGTCAAGGCCCAAACAAGACAAGAGTGTAGCGACTGGGTGAAAGAACAGGACTTTGAGGGATTGGGACCATTACAACACTTATATAAGGAAGTGAACTGGTCAACATTTTTGATTCTCTTATACTTCTTGATACCACGAATATCAGTTTCCCACTCATAGACAACACTTTGGCGGGCCGTGCAGGAGTGTTTATTGCCACCAAAGTTTATTTTCAAACTAACTCACCTGCAGGGACTTTCATAATGTCTTAACATTCAAAAATGGACTGCTTCAAACAACGTTGAAAAAGCAGGACTGAAGGGAGCTGGTTTGGTTGGGTGGGTTGCAACACTGCACTTACCAAGAATTTGAATCGACCTGAGCCTCATTTGCCAGGTTTCTTCCCCTACTTTCTCTTCCCCCTTTCTAAATCTATCCACTGTCTCTTCACTATCAATAAAGCCCCCGAAATATCTTAAAAAACGAGCATGGTCACAAAAATCGAACCTATTTGGTAAAGTCAGGATGGATAACCAGCATGGGGCCTTTACCATCCAAGCAAAGCATCATTCATTGGAAAAATAAAGAGACTACATAGTGTCAGTGTTAAATAAAGTCTAGTAATAGTTCATCGAGGACACAGGAATCATATGTCCAGCTGCAATCAGCTTACAGCCAGCTGATCTGAATTGTCTCTCATCCTTCTTGTCCATTTAAACACAGCATCCTTCTCACTGATCTACCACTTTACCACTGACACACATATGCTGCCTCTGCAGCTAGGAAATTTGCCTCCATCACCCAAACCTTAGGAAAGGGAATCAAAAACTAATTCCAGTTGAGAATTGATAACTACAAGCTGAAGGAATCGATATCATTTTTCTTTAACTTTAACAATTCACAGGATGTCATGCTTTCATCAGAGGCAGCAGACAGAAAGTGATACCAAAGAAGTAAAAGATATAATCACGGCAGACAGGAGACAGAAGTGATCCAAATTGTGGATAAGTTTCACACAATATGATGCTACCGGCACAGGCAAGCAAGAGCAGGAACACTAGCAACATAAAGAGGCATTTATCTGTGCAGTCAGACATTGTAAATCATCCCACACAGAAAATCCACTGGAATTGAGAAGGGAATCTTTAAGACTTAGATCAATAAGTAGAATCTGTAATTGCATTGGCATCAATAAAATCCTGTCATTTCCCATCCCTGTCCAGCCTTCTCCTTAAGCTTAAATGCTTTGGTTAACTCCTAGGGTTTACAGCAAAGAGCTCCCTGGAATTCCAAGAGTGCTGCTCGGCTAATCCAGGGAGTTTCTCAAATAGAGAGCCTTAGCTGCCAAGAAAATCTCTGTATCCATGTTTGCAATAAATGCTCACATTTATGATGAAAATAACAATTGTTCCATAAATTACAATATTTAAAAAAAATCTACACATCCTCTTTCATGCTTTAAATCCTACTTTGCCCAAATGGGACAAGAGAGACCAGGGGTCCATTTATATCTGCAAGTTGTGTTTGCATATTTGTGTTTTTTTGGTGTATTTTGACGCCTTTAAAAGAATAAAAAGTTGTGCTTTTGCGTTATTCTTGCAGACAGAGAGCAAAAGAGGTAATAAGGAAACTCATTTGCTACATTTGGTTCAAAATTTTTCTTTGAGTTTTTACAGAGCAGGTACAGTCTCCAGGTATGGATGTTTGATAACGCTGTATCAGTGGTTAAATATCAGTTAAGTCGACCATAACACTTTGGACACTGGCCATGCTTTCACACCACTTTATTTAGACGGTTAGCTGTCCGTCTCCCTCTTGGTAACAGTCATGTAGGAAAACTGCTGATTTATTTCATTCAGCATATCCTGCAAAATTGAAAAACAATAGAAGCACTTCGAACATTTGACTTATGGCTTATAAACCCTGCTGATTTTTGTATTTATGCAATTTTATCAAGACACCATCAAGACTTTAAACATACCAGTGGTATGCAGCTTTACCTGTGAATTGCTGGAAAGCCATACATTATTAAAAAATTTTCTTTTCCCGTATGTTAAAATTAAGTCTATGTGCAAGAGTTAACTTGCAGTTTTTGTAATCGAAAACAAGAAAAAAAAATCCCTGTTTTGGCTGCCAAGGACTTAAACTTGTCTTGCTGCAGTGTTGAAAGCGATACTGCTATCATTTGATTTTTAATCATGTGAGTTTCAAAATGTGATATTGTGGAAGGTAATGTCATGACCAAGACCTGACAAGCTCAGATCTGAAGAATGGAATCATAAAAATCTTATTTTATTTTTTAATCAATGTTTCCTTTTTGAAACATCCACAGAAAACAAAATCCCAAACCTCCTCATGACATTTGAGGGAAATCTTCTTGGTTGAACTTAATAAAAGTCTAAGGAATAACCTTTTTTGAGGCCAAGACGAGATCAAAAATCAGAGTGATGAATTTATACTCTAAAACTGGAATTTGTGGTGTTATAGCTATTCCAACAGATTGATCAAGGATGTCTGAACTAAAGGAGCCCTAACACATTGAAAGAAATACATATAGTGTGTATGTAAATCACAGCATTTAGCTTATTTGTCAATAATGTCTGAAAGAGTTTTTAAAAAATCTAAACCTGAACCAAAGTCTGCTGAAACTAATGTCTTTTGAGGCTGGACTGTATGTTTGTGAAAGTGTAGTTCCAAGGCTTTTCCAATGGGAGTCTTTAAACAGCAATCAGCAATGTTCGCAATCAATCATGGTAACCCCGGCATGAAATCACTCATCAATCAATCAATCATGAAGATTTCAGCATCAATCATTGTCACCTCACATGAGTTCTGACACCATCTTTGGATTTCCAGTGTGGTGTTTAGTTGGTTATTTGATATTTTACACCCTGCAACCTCGAATGAACATACATTATTCCGAAGAATTGGATTAATCTTCAAAGTTTAAATCCCTCAACTCCAGAGAACAAAGATTGAAAGTTAATCACATTTTCGGCCTTGGGAAATTTTTGTCTCTCCTTCTCCATCCCAAAGTAATCATTGCATTGCTATTCTTGGTTCGACCCATCAGACCACCGGCCTCAGAGAGTTTTCTAATAGACAGAATAATCTCATCCATATGCCTTACAAAAACCAACATAATATCACTGTCCGCTCAGACCAACCACAAAGCCTTCCTTTCTCATTGTTTAGTGTTGCATTCACTGCCCAGGGCATGAAGAGGCCCTAATAATGACTTTATGCTTTGTTTTCATGCTCTCTGGAATAGAATAACCAGACCTGACATGGATCCCATGCTCTGGAGCTTGACTAGTCCCTCTAGTCAATGGTTAACTGTTCTTCGGCGATTCAAAGCATCCGGGCTCTGTCGCAACTGACCGCACTCCTGTAGATCTTGACCTGGGTTGGTTTTCTTCGCCCCCCTTCACTTCCACTCTCCTTTTTTCCCCATTCCTCCTTTCTGTTGGCATGCCTGAGCTTATCTTGCCTCCTTTGTGCAACATAAGCTCACAGATAAGCGGAATATTGGGCCAGGTTACTCATGTCTGTCTTGTTCATTCATCAGAATCCTCTAATTCCCTGCAGAAACCTATTTCCCAGACTGCAGGTGGCCCGTGTTGTAACACCGAGGGCACGCCTGATCTCCACAAAGCAAACATAGACATTTAGTCACCGCTGGAGCTTTTGTATTCCCTGCGAGTGCTGGTAATGCTCCGATATGTACGTGCACACATGACTAATCTCGAAGACAGTGTAAAAACATGCCACTGATAGGTACGCAGCTTTACCTGAGATTAGCTGTGAAGCCTTGAATTATTCATTTGTTATATTTTCCCCCCTGATTGACAGATAGGTGGCACATACAAATAAACAGAATTCTTTAACACTGGTTGCCCATAAGCCCCAGAGTCCACAGGTGTTTTCAGTTTTGCTGTATCTCGAAAATACGTAGCCTCCAGCAGAGCTTTAACTCGCCGTCCTTAAAGCGTGACCCAATTCTTGCATCTCCATGACACACGGAAAGGTAACCACATTGGGAAAAAGAGGGTTTATTAGGAACAAGCCGCTACAAACCTGAGTAAGAGTAATGCCCTGAGACTCCAACTGGTCCTGTTCAGCGGTAAGGGGTCACAGCCATCTATGATCCCCGTTCTGGGCAGTTAATTAGGAATTAGAACATGGCATGACCCTCAGGATGTTCTCCATGGTTAGAATAATGAACACCTGGAAATGGCATGGAGCGAGAAGAGGAATTCATTTGGCTAGTGCACAAGTCATTCCATTAAGACTTTTGAACTCCTGCGGCCTTTATAATTACACATCTTTTCTCCATTTCTTTGCACTCTTCTCTACATGAAAGTGGACTTTATTTCATTAATTTTGGACGAATTTAAGGGGGCCAGGTAGTGTGGGTCTGTTGGATAAATTGAACTCAGATTTGTCATATTAGAAAGAGGAAGATACTGCAATTTATTCAGCAAAGGTTAGAATTGATGCAATAATTAACAGTGCCAGAGTAATCCTGAGAAAGTTTTACTTCCTTCGCTCCCTACATTACTGAGAATAGCTTATGCTTTCACATTTTTCCCACTCCCTGATGTTAAAAAACCAGTTTATCTAATTGCATACTGAGAGGTAGTGAGATGTAGTTTGCAGCAGAGGTGAAGTGAAAGACTTATCTCAAAATACAATATGAATCCCTGTACTGTGTCAAAGTTCTGTCACTGTTTTTAAAGGTTGTCAGCCTTCACTTGTAAAGTCAGAAGGAGAAAATTAATTATTTTTATCTAATTAAACACATGCTTCATCATCTGCGAGGTACAACGTCATCCAGCAACCTTAGGGCAGCAACTGGATTCTACCCACCATATCGACCCTTTGTACAGGCATGTTATTCATAATTAAAAGAATTAAAAACACGTTAACATTTTTAAGGATTTTATCTCCTTACGTTAGTTCTGTCTGTTGTACTTCTGATGCATTTCCTCAGGCCATTTTGAGCACTGACGTAGCCTAAATTTATAATGAAATCCATGATGCCGGCTTATATCTTATATTCCATTTCCATCACCGCCTCTGCTCTGTTTGTGTATTCAGAGACAAATGCAGCCCAGGTGGAGCGTGGGTTCCATGGCTAAAAATACAGACCCTAAAAATTCCATATATATGCTCTGTTTTAAAAAGAAAATATCTAATCCAGCCTGTAATTCTCATATTGTGTCTCTGCTGCAGCTGGCATGTTCATGCAGGTTGTCAGTGATTTTAACATTCTCCCCGTGTATACTTCTCAGTTTCTGCCTCCCGTCTTCCGTATCATAGTCATTTGGCTCGGTGCCTTGATTCAAATTGCCGAATTGTTCCACCCCAAAAAGGAAGAGTATGATACATCTGCTCACAGGCCACGTTATTTTATCAACTGCTTTTGCAGGTCACAGTGCGGTACAGAGGGTAGTGTGTACGTGTGTGTGTGTTTTTGCTCCCCTCCCTCTGTCTGTGCTGGCAGTGAGTACGCCCCAGTACACACAGTCCCTAGATGCAGTCTGGCAGGCCTAGTGAATCATCTTCCCGTCACAGGTGGAGGAAATACAACAGCGGGATTGGCAGTCCAAAGGTGGCGTCTGGCCCGCTGTTGAGTGAGGTGTTTGGCTCGCTTCCTCTGGAAATGAGGATATGTCATATTTTTCATGCAGAAGAAAAAAGTAGTCCTGAAAGTTGTTTTTTATTTTTTCTCCTGCCTGGAGGTAGCAAAGGACCTACAACCGATAATTGTGTGGTATGTAAGTTCAGCTGCAAGGGGGGTCTCGGTCAAAACAATAACGAAATAATGCAGAACTTGTAGAGACGTGCTGTAAGCTCATTCCACATCTGCAGCGAACTCTTCAACCATCCCCCGTGGCCCTGAATGAATGCTTTTTACAACCTGAATAAACTTTATATTTACAGCCTGATGCAACAAACAGCTTTGGTCTAGATATTTAATAAATCTAATACCTCTCACTGTATGGGGGTTGAATTTTTGCCAGTTTTAATTTTAAGAAGAATTTCCGGTTCTGGGTGCTTAGGGACATGGTGGACAGGAGCTACAAGCCTGCACAGTGTCCCTGCCTCAAGTTGACCCATCCATCTCACTGTAGGTTGATCCAAAGTTTGGTTGTGAGTACATTTACAGTATGGCGGCTATAGAGGTCTGTTTCAAAGACATCACTCCTTTGATAGTCAAATGGCTGACATCATGTGGGGTGAAGCTCAGGAAATGTTTGGGTCAAAAGACACATGCCTGTCAGCAGAATTCTGTCGCTACATCCACTGTTTCCATGTCAGCAGTAAACCTGTATTATCATACTTGTGTTGTATTATATTGTGTCTAGTCATGGCGGCTCTTTCAGGGGAGTTACAAGGCAGGATACCTACAGTTACAACTAGGGCTGGGCAATTAATTGAAAAATAATTGAAGTAATTTTACTCATGTCGATTATTTCAATTGTTTTCCCTGTGTGAGTCACGTGACAGCGCCCCCTCCATACAGTCTGCGTTCACTTTAAGCGCGGCCAAGAGCGACGGACGTGCTGCCAAAATGGAGGAGACAAGTGCCAATCTATCAGAGGACCTTGTAGCCAAGAAAAATGCCGTCTCTGTTGTTTGGGCACATTTTGGATTCTGTGCAAAAGGACATTGAGCAGAAAGAAGTTAAGTGTAAATACTGCAGGAAGACCGTTTCAGCAACCGTCGGTAACACCAATTTGTCCAGCATAGCATAAAATAATCGTTCATTAATCTTAATCGAGGTAAGAGCTTCAATTAATCGTGATACTGAGATTAGGTAATATTG
Organism: Cetoscarus ocellatus; assembly: GCA_037902135.1. Lineage (NCBI taxonomy): Eukaryota > Metazoa > Chordata > Actinopteri > Labriformes > Labridae > Cetoscarus > Cetoscarus ocellatus. The sequence goes on along the minus strand of JBAMNC010000845.1, from coordinate 409,433 downwards.
CCCAGCCCTAGTTACAACCTTACAAATGAAAGATTTTTGTCTTTGAAAATCATTGAAGTGATGCAAGCACTCATCTAAAAAAGTATAAAACACTGGACTTGTCTTTTTTTAATAAACTATATTTTAGTGCTAAAATCCTACATATTGTACTGTTTAATGACAACAGTGTAATGATTTTCCAATTTCCTTCCATACGTTGCATCATTGAAGTCCAGCTTGCATTTCTTTCAGCGTGGCCGTCTTGCACTCTGCAGCCGTTTCGTCTGAGTTCTTCTATGAAGGTGCTTGCGAGGGCCGCTGATCAAAGACACAATCCTCAGGGCCAACAAGGACTCAGCGCGAGCAGCAGATGTTTCCCGTCTCTGTAAGCGCCTCAGTTAGAGGTATCCTTATTTAACCAGCTCCGACTAATGGCCCCCGCTGGTGTCGAGTATGCCGGATCGCTTTTCTTCCCCTTTGTGTGCGGAACATGGGACCCAACGCGAAACGCCAGGGATATCTTGTTCCTCTGTGACACCCTTATTGTGCTCTTCTGCGAATTTCTGGCCAGGAAAAAAAAATCCCTCTTATTCAGTAATTGGGTGTGAATGAAACACTTGCGCTTTGCCTATTGTCTCCAGTACACTCTTGCATTCAGACCTGTGGTTAAACAAGCCAAAAGAGATGGCAGAGGGAGGGCAGAGGGGACTGTGCTGGAAGGGGAAGTTTATATTTAAGGCATCAAAAAGAGAAAAAGAGCAGCACATATGGGAAATCAGAAGTATTCAGGGAGTTTTAGCTCACATTAAATGAGGGAACCACTGAAAAAGCAAGTAGGATTTAAAAGTTCCCAGCATGTGCGAAGTAAGACAATCCACAAACTTAGGCTTGGAATACAAAGTGGACAAGCCCGCTGCTTTAATAGAAACACTCGACTAAGAGCGAGGTTGTTCATATGGCATACGGGAGATTGATTGAGAGATTCGGCGGGCCTAATTGTGCTGTACCATCTGCCCAAGTTACAGAACCTGCCAGGCATGTGACAGTTTCCAACAGGCTCACTGACGAGCAGATGTGTGCAGGAGAGTGTCCTCTCATGTGTGTGTAAGTGTGAGTGCAAGTCAATCTCACTTTACTTTGTGATCACATCTTCTTTTAGGGGAATTAAGACAAGAATTTTCTGTCTCCAATCACAGAGAACTGACAAATGCAAATGCAGATTGCAAAAGTTCCTTTTTTTCTGCATAATTAAATCGCTTTGTGTGGCACTTTTTTCTTATTATTTTTGGGATCTGCCAGCAATTTTGGAGCAGTCGTCGCTGCTGTCAGCGTTGCTATTGATATAACAGGCTGACAAATGTCATCGGCTCAGAATGAATTTACATAAATCAATCAAGCATTTCTCCCCCTTTTGTTTGTACAGTGAAACAGATCGCCAGTGGAATTAGACAAAAGAAACTAACAAGATGCTCTGCACGAAAGAGGCATACTAATTTATCCAGAAAATTAATTTGGTATTCAATGAGATGGCTGATGTGGGAGCTTTGTCTGTCCAAATCTGCAGATACCATATTTATTAGCAAGGAACCAACTGATAGCACATTGAAACTTTGTGTTTGTTGACTCATCCTTCTTGGATACTTTTTTTAGATGGGACAGTAAATACAGTCTGAAAGATCGTGAGGAAAGGCATCCAGGGAAGGAACCATATGTCCAATATTAATGGGGTCACCCACCGTGGACACATCTTCTCTAGATGTGGGTGGTTTACCATATCACCAAAGTTAACTTAGAATTGCAGTGCTAAAGAAAAGGTAGATACTTTGAAAATTCTGCTTTCTTAGTAAGAGTGTGAGGAGCTGATCGGTGCCTCTCTTATGTCTAGGGGTGTTCCAAAATGAAATATTTTAAATCAGGCTAGTGCTTAGTAAAGTCAGTTTTAATCGTGAGATCCAAAGTTATGATAACGCTCAGAAAACAATTAAAAGTATCCCTTTACCATGGGATCACAGTATCAGGAGGCAAACTACGAAATTGTTTTGCAGGGTGGACCGTGGCTAATCGTAAATATATCAGCCGATCCATCCAAAATTAAAGCCGCTGCAGGCTAAACACGGGAGTCAAAGTGATGACACGCACTCACTACTTTATCGCACCAAGCCTCCGTTGATTTACATAATGCTGTATCCTAACATTAAACAACTTTATCGAACAGAGACCCGGTATAATGTCAAATACTATCTAAACGTGCAGTCAACAGAAAATGTCCTCCCTGTGCTCACCCCACTCCAACTTCCAACAGAAGCACGCCACAGGTGCACACGTGAAGTAACTGATCACCGCCGTGCCAACAAAAACCACACCCGCTAATCAGTGCGTAAACCCCACCTACACCCATAGGCATCTCCAGAACTAACGTGTTTGGTTCCTACAGTAATGCCAACAGTGCCAGCACCTCTAGCCTTAGGTCTTTCTTTTATCGTAACATCCATTTTACTGTGCAGTCACTGCTTCATTTGACTGGTCATATATGGAGTATAGTCTGCATACACTAAGGCTTTCACACCTAACATCTTTGGTCCAAACCAAACAAGCTCTGGTTTGAATTTCTGTGTTAAGTTGATTTGGGATGGTGTGAAAGCTCACGTGAAGTCCAGTGTGGACCAAAGAACCAAACTCTGATCCGTCTGAAAACAAGGGTTCTCGGTTTGCTTTCAAGGAAACAAGAATTTGGTTCATGCATGCGAAAGCAACAGGAGAACCAAAAAGAGATGAACTGTAGATTGACTTAAGCCAAATACAAGAAGACAAGAAAAGAAAAAATAAATGTATAAAAAAACTTTTACAGAAAGGCAAGATAAAGCACTTAAATAATCTGTATAGGTAAGGGGTTAGGAAAGAAAGAAAGCATGGGGAAACAGGGAAATGTATGGCCTTATGAGGCAAAAGGGCAAGAACGAGCAACTAAATGCTTTAGACTTATCAATAAAGCTCTATTGCCAATTCTCTTAAATTTTGACACTTGGCTTACTGGAACCAAAAGACATAATTAAATGAAAGGGGCCACAATTCAGTGCTTCACTCACCTAAAATTGGATGCTTTATCTTGCCAATGTGGGGACACCAGATTAGCATGCAAGCTAATTGCATCTACATATCAAATCACCAGCAAACATCCTTCTGTTGCTTCTTCCTTGCCAGGGCTGCGACTTGGCTTTCATTTCTACTTAAACTCCTCATAGCCATCAGTGTCTTTATCATTACTGTTATTACTTTAATCAATAACTATAAGGCATGCATGGGTCTCTAATGAGTTTTGTAGTGTAAAAATTGTACAATTTAGAGTTAATTTCAGTAAAATCAAATGTAAAGGAGTCATTTTATGGCTACTAAAAGTTACCATTTCAGAGATATTGTTCATTGCTGCTTGTAAATTCAGCTGTTGTCCCAAGAGTGAGGCTTTGACAGCCTCATTCATGGAGTTATCAAGTCGCAGTATCCCGTCAAAATAAAATATAGAAGTGAAGACAAAGAAATGGGACCAAATGTTGTGCCTATATTTGTCATAATTTTATCTTTCTTTCTGTGCCACCTCCTTGTCCCTCTTCCTTGACTTGGCCGCAGATGACAGGGGACGTTGGCATGTGTTTCATATTCTGCATACTCATATCCCTAAGTCCCTCTTGTAATTACTATTCAGTAGATGCACTGTTTGGCACAAGGACAAAAGTTTGCATAATTTATGCAAGGCCGTCATCAATTTTTGAAAAATGGCCCCGGCCTTTTCTTGTGCTTTTAACTAAATAGATGCACTTGAGCCTGGACATAAAAAGACCACAAGGAACAGAGAAAACTTTATTTATATCTTTACCTAAACTCTGAACCAATGCAGACTTTTGGCAGTATATATCGAGGCTGTGATGTCCAGCTTGAGGGAAAGAATGACTTCACTTGTTCTCCCTCTGGGATAAGGTGACTATAGTGTATGAAAATTTTAAAAATAACACTTTGTGAAATGTCTCCTCTGCCTCAGCTCCTCGGATAAAGTCGCTGAAGATAAGCCGGGTGTGATAAAACCTGGCAAACTGTCCCCAGGAGTCTCCCCATGGACTCTCAACCTGAGGACTTGGAGTTATATACAGTGTTTCCAGTCCTCTGAGAGAACAAACTTTACTCCACATCCCAAGAGAGCCCGATTTTTCCACTCTAATGAACAGCAGGACAATGTAAACAAACCCTCTTTATGTAAAACTCCTCTATTTCTGTTCACATACATCCTATGTTGGATCCCACTCTCCCTAATCCTAGATGTAAATGTTTTTCTGCGGCATTGTCCCCTGGTTTGGATTACAGTAATCTATGGCTTTAACATTGAAATCCATCTTTGCTGCCAGACCACAGGATGGATGTTAGCCGTACTTTTTCTGTCTCTTTTGTTTGATGTCCCACAAAGATGGAAAATTGGCATTTGTCCTTTAATTTCTCAATAGCTTATGTCTACTGGACTGGAAACCATTATCCCAAATTCTGGAGGTAAATGGCAAGATTGAATAATAAGCTTTTGGCTCCTTTGCAGGTTCTTTCTGTCTCTGGTGATTGAGCCTAAAAAGCAGCATAAAATTGTATGTTTGTCTCATTTTAGAGTAAATCTCCTGCATGGAACTCCAATGTACTTACAAGAAGCCATTTTTAATCCCCAGAAAAGTGATTATGTTATTATTTTTCTCCATTTGGGCATATTTTTGATTGCTCTTTGACCTATTTGTTATGTAAGATGCACTTGGAAAGACAAATCTTGGGGAGGATCATCATTCCTCATCATATTTGTCTGATTTAATCTTTGTTTCAAACTGATCCCCTGACAGACCAAATTACCAACTCATATTTTCATTTTTAGAACTAAACTAACACCGTATGTTGCTGCTGAACAGCCATTTCAGTGATGATTTAGAGACAAATTTAATGGGCTATGTTACCATGCAGAGTGAAGTAATCAGAGCATATTACCATTCTCTCCATGAAGACTTAACATTTCCATTCAAACCTGCTGTTTGCATCTTTGGAACCAATCAATAACTCAGCGGAGTGTGTTATTTGCATAGTAACTACTGTGGAGAAGACAAAAGTAGACTCTTCTCTGAAAGGTCGCAAGAGAATACTTCACCCTTCAACCTTGAAATATCTGTTGTTTTTTTGTTGAATAAACTCGGTGACTTTGCTCATGCTCAATGACCGCTCTGCTCAGACAAAACAAGGGCAACGATGTAGAAATATTCTCAAAATGGCTTACTTGTACTGTCATTGCCCAATCTTTCTCTGTACTAAACGAAAACAGATCGATGTGCTCCACTTGGTTACGGGGCCCTTGGGATGTTTTCGTGACAAGGAGCGCCAAAGCTGGGATTTTAGCCAAGATTTTAGGATTCCAGACCAATAAATCAAATGTGTATCAACTCATATTTTGACCTCCAAGTTGTAAAATTTGAATACATACATATTAACAAAGGATAACATTTGGTTACCGAGAGATTTTTCAGATATCCCACTTGCTCTGCATCATTTATTGTGTTGTCAGATTGGAGCCTGACCATTTAAGAATGTGTGGAGACAGTGAAGGAGGAAGCTGAATCCTGAATTGTTCCTTGGGACTCTTTAGCAGCGATCCGTAATTGATTGCGGCAGCCAACAGTATCAAAAATTATGCATCTTTTCCCTCTGCTATCTGCTCTCTCTCAAGGTCTAATTCACAAAGCATACAGCAGGAATGATATCCAGGCACAAACATGGTCAATAAGTTTTTCTGCTCTGTGCAGTTTGCTCAAGTTTTATGATTTACTGTGGACAGAGGTTATCTGCTTTTTCACCTTGCATGGAGCTGTACACTTATGCTGATGGAGCAGAAATGTGTCCACATACAAATGATGAGCTAGGGGTGTAAGGGGAGAATTTTTAAGTCGATTGTGGGGCGAGGGTGAGTTTCAAAGTCCTCCCTCACCCCTCCTCCAGAAATGGATTAAGCAAGGACAACAACAAAATTAGATAAATAAATAATGGAAATTGTCACGTCTAACAGATTCTGCCCATCTTAACATCCTGTCAAGTTGCTGACAGCCCCCGACTAATTTAATTCCTCTTTATCTAATGAAAGTTGGGATGTGCAGGTACATAAGTTTGATAGATGAAAGTCCAATATAACAAGAATTGGTGATCAGTAAATAATGTAGCATGAACCTATGTCAGCTTTTCGATGTTTATTTGTGCCATATTGTGTTACTTCTTACAACTAGCTTGTCTAATATTAACATGCAGTTTCTTATTAGGCAGAAGATGTTTCCAATACTTTCAGCCAATTCTGATATGATAATGAAAATCAGAATTCGCTAAAATGAGTGTGGAAATATCAGCGCATCAGATATCTGCAAAAGTAGCCTTAATTATCCCAAATTCATGTTTGTATTGGCGTTGATTTCAACAATCCGTGCATCCATAGGTGATAGAAGTATCAAAGTTTCAGTGCCAATTACAGATGCAGCCGTTCCAGCCATATGCCTTATGGTGGTATGTGGTGGTAGTTCGAGTTATAATTGCAAGCCAACCTCAAGGCACTGGGAGTCCCCTCACCTGCCCGAGGGTGAACCTGAATTCCACCATAAACACGTCAACCATGCAATTGCAGGGTGTCCCTCATGAGATGGTGCTTCCCTCACAAGGAAACATCTAGTGGGCTTCAACCTTTGCCCTTATGGTGTGCTCTATTTGATTGTAGAGTTGTAAAGAAGATACACTACTATGACTGCTCCCTTTGGTTCAAAATAATACTTGGCTCCCTGCCTTAACCAGCTCGCAACTGGAATGCGTTTATCTGGGATGTGACATTAGTCCCAGTTTCCCATCTGAGTTTAGAGGTAAATAGAAGCACAGTGTCACATCAGTGCTGGGTTTTCTCTATCACTCTAGTACACGTTATTATACGTTAATAACCAAAGATATTTGTTACTAGCCCCCCCCCAGGCTGCACAAATGAGGCGTTTCCATTTGATCATTTTAATATTTACTTCTCCTGAGGCCACACCGGTGGGCCACATGTCCTTGCATATGAACACCTCTGGCTGGGGGCCTGATTTAATAATAGAGGAGACATTTTTCCCCCTAATGACTAGACAATGACACATTCAAAAAGGCAAACGTCAACAGAAATTCACCATTGTTTTTGGTGTACACTGCATTTTGATTGTTTAGCAGTGCTTTAAGATCGTGTCTTTTTCAATTCATCGTACAGAACCTCATGAGCACAGCTCTCTTTTGAATCAGACCCAGTATGTAAAGAAGTGCCCAGCCAATCTTTGCAACTTTTTCTAAGCTCTTGAGGAAAAATAAACTTTCAAGAATGGAGGCCAAAACATGGGGATACTTCCTCTCAGCTGCCAGAGACAGCTTGAGTTTATCCTGCTGTCCATCAGTTTATACACAACACTGGTGAAAGTGGATATGACACCATATGGCACCCTGAACCCTCAAACTACAGTCCTCTAAGTGCGAAGTGCTTCATTTTTCACACTTGCATGAGGTCTGTTGTATTTATAATTCATTTGGTGGAAGGGCAAGCTTCTCATGGTAGACGTAACATTATGCGTATTCAAACAATTTTACACCCCCAAACTGCGATGCCTTGTCACTGCTAACGCTCGTCAAGGTTTTTGATTTTCCTCCCTAATGCTGTCTGTGGATGTGACCTGGAATATGTTGCCTATTAGAAAGCAATAATGGATAAATTGCTTTGCAGATGTGTAATAAAGGAGCACTGTGAAAGACTGCAGGCGCTAAATAATTTAATTTCCAAGTGTTCAAATATGACACAGTATTAAAATTCAAACTTTTCATCATGACCTGCAGGGTGTTTTGTGTTTATTTGGTGGGAAATATCATATGCAAGTCTGACTCACAGCTCAGAAATGATCCATCAGAATATTTGTACTGAGCGGAGGTATGCATTTAACACTTGCTTCCCATCATGCACTCCTCTATATGAACACAGATGTGCATTCATGCTCCTCACACTCAATTTAGCATGAAACGAGAGTCGGGTTTCAGGCCTCGGCTTAATAACTGCGCTCTGGTGGTTAATGCGCGGGTCATGCTGTCGATGTGGTGTGATGGGCTCCATGTGAATGAAGACATGCTTTGACTTTGGCATGTGCACCCCTTGTGTTTTGATTGCAGCTGCACAGCACTGACACGCTGCTCCAGGAAAACTGAGCTGGTAAAGCCCCACAAGAGGATGAGAAAAAAAAGAAAACACCAAGTCTAGCCAGAGGGTGACGGCTGTTTTCTTGTTTAGCCAATCTGCAGGAGAGTAAACACTTAAGCATGGTGAAATTCAGCTTGGTACCCAGCTCCTGAATGAGAAAGTGTGCAGTTTTTACAGGCTGTATTTTACTAGGGCTTTAAACATACTAAACTCACACCCACATGATACAAATGTTTGAGCTTAGATCATTGAACTGTTAGATGTATGACTTTTAACTTCATTTAGTTTTTTGTAATACTTAGTGCCAGATTTTAGACTATGAAAGACAAATAAGCCTTTAGTTTGAACCTTCCTTTGTCAGATTTGCCTTCAGAGATGAGGACTCCAGGTAATAGGGGTTTCATATTTTCAGAATTTGCAGCCTTTTATACTTAAAAGCCAAGTTTGATTTAATTTTTCTTTTTAAATATAAACCACTGAAAAATTTAGCCTGGGATGAAAGCATACACAGACAACAGAGTTGCTTTGCAGATGGAGCAATCTCATTAAATGTTGCAGCTATAGAGTGGTGCACGGATGACGTATTTTTGTACACCAACATGGAAGTTAGCATTGCTCCGGTTCCCTCGACTGCAAGCCTGCTTAAAACCTATGGGAAGCCAATCTGATTTTTCACATTGCTGATGATAGGCTCTGTGAGGAACACAAAAAAATTACAAGACCTTCGTGTTCTGTTCTTCGTGATAGTCTTGACAAACTAACCCACTGGTCACAATGCTTTCAGCTTGAACGTAAGTATTAGTAAGCTACTAATGAACTACAACATGGCGGTTCAGCTTAGAAGCAACTACAGTATTTCCAGTGTATAACATATAAAAAAAATGGTTTGGGGTCATCTGTGAAGGTTGTCCTTATTATCATCAGTGATCCAAGAATACAGTGAAAAATCCCATAGGTTTAAAGTCGAGAGACCCAGAGTGACCACTCCGTTGCAATTTGTGTAGTTTGGACGTTGACCACACTTCTACAAAATTTAGAAGGAGTTTAGCATTTGGGGCATGTGGTGTATCATGTAGTTTGACTTCCACTGCTAGCTTTTGAATTTTTTGTGAGCTGCCCATGGTTTATACTGTCACAGTCGTAATTTTTAACTGCAGTGAAAGCATCTGGAGCCATAATGATTCTGTAAACTCTGATGCACATATTGGCAAGGAGGATGTGACGGTATATTGCTGTATCAATCATTTTAGCACAGGCCTGGTGTGTTTGTGTGTTCTCTGCTTCCCTCTTTCAGTGTCAGAGGGTAACACACTAAAGATGGGACTCAAACTGAGCTGTTTGTGTCACAAATCCTTCTGTTCTGCTGCTTTTATTACCTGTGATAGCTGTTAATTTGAGTCTGCGAACTATCAGTGGGACATTATTTTAGACCATGTATGCACTGCACTACACTGTGTACGTTCAAATTAGTGATGATGGTGTTATAAATTTCTATTTTGTGGCAGAAAGAAAACAGGTGACAGTATTTACACAGGTTTTTCACCCAGCACTAGTCTTGTGTAGCTGCAGTCAGCTCAGGACAAACGAACGAATCATGGAAGACTGTTATTGGCACCGTGAGTGTTTGCCATATTGACGAAAATCAAACTACATCTTTTACATTTATTACCCTAGATCACACTTTTGTGATCTAGTTTGACTGTTTTATGAATGTTGTCTTGTCTTTAAACTAGCTAGTTTGTCTGAATTTTAATTGGGAGTTGGGAGATTGTCCTTGAGAACATCTTACATCCTGGGTAGCTTTGGTTACCAAATTAAATCCTCATTGCTAGAGAGCAAAATTGTGACGTAGGATAGTATATAGTTAATTGCAATTATTTATTAGTAAAAAAAAAACAAAAAAAAAACACTTAACAAAAGGTTTCATCAGCCTTTACATATTTGAACTCAGAAGACAGAAGTTAAATTTATTCAAATGAGCAAAACAAAATTCAAGGTCAAGTTTGTGAGTATTTAGATATTATTACAGTGTATTTTACTAATTTCTATTATCTATTTCACAAATAGATTTAGTTATACCTATGTAGTTCACTGATGCGTGTGAAACCAATCATAACTAGGCTTTCTTGAAAATATATCCCCTTTTGTTGTTTCTATCTATAATTTTGTGGTCTTTTCTTTTTATCTTGACCTTGACCTGTGGGCCACTTTTGGTGAGGAGGGGTTGCTGTATTTGATCCTTGGGGCTGCTAGTTACCCATCCCTGTCTTACATCATAAAATAGGACATTTTGTATCAAAGCTAATGCAAAGTCTAAAATAAGTGGTCAGTAACTTTCTTAAATTATGTGGGTTTTTTTGTTGCCTCTCTGGTTGTCAGCAAAGTATGCTAACAAGTGCCTTTTGCATTGGGTACACAAAAACTCCTTGAAGCTTAAAATTTTTGATTTTGGACATGGAAGGCTGAGAAAAAGAAAAATCCACACTTTAAACACTGAAAAATCATGTTGGCTGCATGCTGCCTATTGATAATGTAGCTGCATTTGCTGAAGTTGCTAAATCCTCTAAAGTTTAATTGGACAATTTCACTTAGGAGGAGGAATTAATTGTTGTTTCCTGTGTAGTCATGATTTCTGCCTTGAAACTGAGTTCTATGATAAGAAACACAGCATTAACATGAGACAAGGGACATCATGCACAGCATTAATTGCTGTGTCAAAGTAGCTGAAGCGCTAACCAGCAGCATAAAAGTTAAACTAATTTTAATAAAACTCAAATAAAATCATAATCACTTTGGTCCACTTAATCTGAATGAATGCTTACATAGCACATTGCAAACCATCTCCAGCCCCCTCTCGTTTGCTCACACTACCACACTTTGCCTCGTCTCGCTCCAGTCACTTGAGTTTTTAAGGGATCGTCAAAGAAACTGTCAGCATCAGCTCGCACAGCAAGGAAAATCACTCAAACGCAGTGAGTTATTGGCGCCATTTGGGGCGAGCATTAGTGCGTGGATCCAGGCTGGGATCGTTGAGGTGTGCTTTAATCTGAATAATGATTTGCAGAGTCGGACTGAACATGGGACATTTCTCCGTGTCACTCCACTTAACATGTGCCCTTTCCGTTCTGGTGACAGGCCCCTGCATTTGACTGAATATGTGCCGGAAAAGCTCTGGAAGGACTGTGTGTGCTCGAAGCAGTTAAAGCGAAAACATGTGGTGATTAAAGGCAGAGCTGAAGATCATTAAAAAGGTCAGTGAAATTGAGATAATAAAATAATCCAAAGTATTACTGCAGCCTGAATCAGGACTTGAATGTAAAATGTGCATACCCTCTGACATCCTCCTCTGACATTACATTTGCTTTATTGTGTTATTTTATTTGAGAGTGCTTACATTATATTCACTCCTTCCTTGTGCATTAGCCTTTGTGAACCTTCTTCTCCCTTATGATGATTCAGACGAATCTATTGTAATGTTGGCTTTATGCTGAAATCACAATGCTCGCCTGAATACACACACACACACCCTTAAGTGTGTTTTGGCTGACGTCTGAATCAGCTCCAGGGGCATTATGGGAGGTCAAAGCAGATGCCGCCTATATGCAGATAAAGCCGCAGCGATTGGAGCAGAAATGATTGCAGTTCACGCTCGTGGGCTTTTTTCCTCCCCGCCACACAGTTTAGACAACAGAAAACGCCGAGCCGGAGCTGTACATGTTGCCGTCATCAATCACCTCAGAGGCTGTGATGTGTCAAAAGCATGAATGGCATGATTCTCGGTGATAGGGCTGTTAAAAATTCAGGCGTCGGGATGTGTTGTGCCGAGGAGATTCTGCCAGAGCTGAACCGGAGGGGGAACTCATCTCACGGTCCCACTGACTATGTTTACATGCACACAGGAATGCAGGTTATTAAGGGAAAGCCAGGCATAGAGGAAGGAAATCAGAGACATGTTTCCTGCGATGATTACCAAACAAACTGAGTTTACATGCTCCTGTTTCCATTTACTTGACTCAGAACTATCAAAGATATATTGGTGGTGGTAGTGCTGCAAAATTAATTGCAACATCATCCTGGTGTTATGTTTTTTTTCTACTCCCTCTCATACTTTCACTCAATTTGTATGCAGTCAGAGGACGCTGTCTGATAATTTGGCAGTTATTTGCCTCCTTAAGTTATACTATGGTTGGTACAATAGATAGGCAGGAATGTTTTTGTAATAGCTATATAATGCTTAATCTTGCCCAGAACCGGATTTTTCCTAATCCCCTACACTGATTCAGAAAAGCCATGTTTCCTGGAGACATAATAGTTAAGATATCAGGTTACAGCAGAGCGCCAACAATAACCAAGTCTCTTAAAGAACAAGGCTTGCTTTATATGCAGACATTTCCTATCACAACAAATCCCATGAGAAAATCTAAATCATCATTATGTAACCTAGTCTCTCAGTTGCATTAAGACTATTCGCTCTAACTGAAGAGCTAAATTTGTATGACTTAGTTTCTGGCAAATGTTGCTCAAGTGAGGGGAAATGGTGCATTTGTAGGATTATTTTCATCCTCATACATATCTAGTGCATTTGTAAGTATTTACAGCAGCAGACGACATATGCAGGACTCGGAATAAACCATTAAGCTCATGCGTCTTGGTAAAGGACTATGTCACCTCGTGGAGCCATTAGACTAGTTGATGTGCATTTAATAGTCCATAAATGGCAGGCAGCAATAGCAGGCTTTGGTTGTATGGACAGCACTTGTTTGTGGGCATAGCATTAGCAGGAAGAAAGAAGGGAGTATGTGCATCAAGTGAATTTATCTAAATGTTTTTCCATTAAAGAAAAATGTTGTGAAATTAAAGGAGGCTTAAGGCTAGGGCTGTGTGTTCCATCTGGTGCAAAGCGTTTTAATGTGCAGCACAGATGTCTTTCCTAGTTTCCACTTTAGGCAGTTGTCATTTCTACACCCCTGCGCACATGTTGCTTAAATAACAAATGCCTCAGGGTGTGTTTGTCTAAGATGAGAAGTGCTCTTGTTGAAATCTGACACTCCCCCACTATCTTAAGGAAAAACTGCTGTGCCTTATACCACCTGAATCCTTTTCTAAAGGCTGTGACACATTTTCTTCCAGATGTTTTGAGGCCACATTATAAAGATGGACACACATCTTCAATATCACAACAAGCATACTCCGCTGAGCTTGTTCCTCATACACAGACTGCCCACAAGCACATGTACTGCACAGTTAAATTTTAGGATTTGTTGATAAAGTCAAATGGAGTTTTTAATGACATAGAGAGCTAAGAAGCAGCATGTCTCTGTTTTTGTTCAAGCATTTTTGCTGTTCACACAAACACACAGATTCAAAGGCTCTTGTGAAACAGGGATCTAAATTCATCTTAATATATTATAGATACAATATTAAATCCAGTCAAGTATCCCAGCAGTGAAGATGTGTAAATGGTTATAGCCTTTGTTTAATGTGGACAGTGAGCAAACGGACTATCCAAATATCAAACCTTTTTAAATTTAAATGATAAATAACGTTTCAGTTTTATGTCCGTCATGTTCCCCGAGTGCCTTCACACCCAAAGTTTGGCGGACTTGGTTCAGTTTGGGAGTTAAGTTGCAACATTGCTTCATTTTTCACTTGCTCTGGTTTTCTTACATCCAGCAATTTGTCACGAAGACCAAAGCCTGTCAAATAATGTGTGATCTTGCCACCAGCTAATAGTCACAGTCTTCGTTCCTGCCATCCGGCCTATTGCTGTAATATGACTTGGAAACACAAAACCGGCTTCAAGAAATAACATTGTTTAGCTTGAAGCAGTTGTGTAACCATATTCCTCACGGATTTGTAGCAATTAGTCTGTTAGTAGGACCAGAGGCTACCGGAGCTAGTGATCATAGCGTTGGCCGCACTCTGCTTGATATTGTCAGTGACTGAAATGTTAGCTTGATTGTAGTTGTGATATTCCGCCAAATTTAAGCCACCATTCAATGCTTTTTAGTTTGCTTGCCTTGTTTGACCCTTGTTTGTTCAGATGGCTTTCCCACTTGCTTTACTGACCTCTGGAAGAAATGAGGACCAAGACCTCCCTCTTTGTCTGGTCTAAGCCAAGCCTGTTTGGAGTGACAGCACCCTTTGATAATTTCTTACATTGTTGGGATGCTTTAATAAAATGTGCCTTAATTCTTGACCATCAGCATTGTTTTTTTTTGTGTTCTGTGTGTCTTCTGTCCATTTAATAGTGCAATGAAAGGAGAGTAATTCGATGAGTTGGGTTTTTGACCAAAAATGAAACCTACTGTATGAATAACAAAATGTTCGCTTTTGCATTATCAAGGCGTATAGCCTATCATTTACACTCTGCACCTGGGATTTTGCTGGGTTTGAGCCTTGTCTAGAATGCAAAGGAGAGACATGAGAAGCACCCAAAACAGCAGTGCACCTGGTGCTTTTAGACTCTACATCCAAAATCAGGCCCTGAATGTTTCATGAACTCCTGATGTTCAGGTTTGCAGTGAGTTATAGAAGATGTTTGTTAGTTAAACAGGCTGTGTGATTTTGGTATGGTCTAAGAGAAATCTGTGCCATTTAGAGCTAAGATTAAGGCGAGTTAGACCCATTCAAACTGATTTTAGTCTCTCCATTGGCTTTATCAAATGACTCATTTTTCAATCTCAGTTTGGAAGCTGCCATCAGCTTTGATAAGCCTCTCAAACTTGAGATGGTAACAGATTTTTAGAGGGAGAGCAGCCCCTCTACTGGGACCTCTAAGTCATCTGTTAATCAGAGACAACCATAATTATGCTACCAGTGATGCATTCTCCTCATTTCTCAATTTACACAGGCCGCCATTGCCAAGAGTCATCGAACTATATCCATTCTGATTCTCTCCACATGAACGTCATGGTGTTGGCTGCTATTGTGATATTACCAACCCTCTCCGGGGACATATTGGGTAATAAATATTAGATCCACCAGCACTGTTTCACACAGATGAGGATATTAGACTTGCCAGCCTGAGGCATCAGCTGTGTGTGTTGGATGTCTGTCAGAGCAGAGTTCTCCCCTCCCCCGATACTAGACTCCCCCCTGTGACGAAACCAACTGGTCCAGAGATTGCTTGCCAGCTTTGTGGTGAGCCCGAGCAGCCCCTTATAGCTTTGTGTCCAAGTTAAAGAAAAGCATTGAAACGGAGTCATGATATGGATATGGATATGGAAAACATAGTTCTCTCTTGCCTTGACTGGCTTCAAATTGGGGGCCAAGGTGGGGGAGGGAGTCGGATAGAGTTTCATAGTCTGCTTCAAAGATGGCCTGCTGTGCAGCTTGAACAATCCACTCTCAGTCTCCCACAAAATAGAAATAAATTGAGTATAAAGAGAGAGGATTGCACAGTAAAAAGTCCTCTCTACTTGAGGTTTGGGCACCCAGATGTAAGTATGCCAAAAAGGTGCATGACAGGACTCCCCAGATATGAGTCAATATTGTTCTGTCTGAGCCAGTGTGAGGTTTTGGATCAAAGAGGATCATCAGTGATGCAAAAAAGAGCCACTGTGAGATTGGCATCTGTGTCAGAATTGTTGACAGTGATGCCTGAGTCGGTACACAACCTCGTGATTTTCTCAATGAATAAAAAATGGAAACATAGATGGGCATTGTGGCAGACTTTTCAAAGTGACAGGGTTGTCACTCTTGCTTAAAGAAGATGAGCCTTTATCCACAGAGGCACCTGTGAAGTTTTAAAGGCATAATGACGTGTAACTTAAGCTAACGTTAACATACTGAAATACTATTAATGACACTAGCTTAGTGATTGATGTTTTATAAGAGCAATGTCTTTCTGCATTGTATTTATATGATAATGATGTGGTTGATTTGGTTATAAAAGGATACATATCTGTCAGGATGGGAATCAAAAACAAATTCAATTTGAGAATCAATATTTAGGAGGTCAAGGAATCAATATTATTTGTTTTTATACTTAACAATTCCTCAGTCAGTTCCTTCCACTTTGGAATTGAAGTTACACAAAATGATGCTAACTGCTCAGCGTCTGGTTTCTGTCTGTTTGACTTTAAGCAATGATGTTAACAGCAGGAACTGCTGACATAATATTAAATATCAGGAGTACCGTGTGTTTGACATTGTTACCACTGAAACATTTGTAGAACTGTTTTCCACACAGAAAATCCACAGAAATAATAAGGGAATTCGTGAAGATCTGATCAATAATCAATTTGATAATGCCATTGGTTTCAATGAAATCTCATAAATTTGTTGGTCACTTATTGGGTACTTTGTTGAGGCTGTCATTGTATACCCATAATCTATATGTAAAATCAATAAAGTTAGTTTTTCTTGTGTTTTGTGAAGTGAAATTGATTTAAGTATTTTAGGTGAAACCAAAAGGTCAGCCAATAATGTCATCTTTCAAGTCATGACCTTAATTACTCACAAAGAAATGTACCCAATAATTGAATTTGTATGCAGAGCTAGACATGAAATGTTAATTGAGTTTCGGAAATTCATGGATTTGGCATTAAAAAACTATCTGGATTACTTGTCTTCTCCACACTTGCCAATCTTTTTTCCAGCCAAATCAAATGCAGGTTGTTTTGGAGACCTCCCAGCATTGATACGCTCATTATTGATTGGGAAAAAGTCCATGCCACCAAATGAGATCCCTCTGTTTTTCCTGTCTGCATAAACAAGAGGCAATCTCATTTAAGAACCGACAGTGCTCTGAGTGGGTCTGCGAAAATTTCCACTCATTTGGGGGGTGCGGTACTCTGGAAAAGTCAAAAGCAATTACCGACTTCCTCGCTTTCATCGCTCTGCAGAGGGCAGAATTGTGTTTGTGGCGATGGCGCAAGTGGCGAAAAGCATCACACCAGGGGACAATTAGGACTTGGACCTGGGTCACAAGCGGTGCTGATTCTGTGTTTTGTCAATTTAAGCATTTTAGTGTGACACAAAAGGTAGAAAAAGGGAGAGAGCAGAGGTTGGGGATGTGAAGGAGTGAGTGTGTAAGAGTATTTGTCATAGAAGAGGATGGTGTGTGTGCACTTGTTCTGGTCCCCACAGTGTATCCCAGCTGCCAACAAACACACAATATTACATTTTCTACAGAGGATCTGGGTGCAAACCCTATTATTATGCTTTCCAGTCCAATCACACAGCAATTGTTAAGCCTTCCAGGTCCATCCACCCAAACCCCTTATTTGAATCCATATTGTGCATTTTGGACACTCTTTCTTCAGCAGACTGTCCAATGTAGCAGCTTGTAACTGTCAGTGTGAGTGTAAGCTCCAATCAGGGCACTGTAAAAGCCTTGGTTTACGGTCACCTACTGCACTCTGACATTTACTAAATACCCCCCAGCCCTGATGTGGCCGCCTCACCCCGGGAGGACCTCCACGTTTAGATTTAGAAAGGTTTCCTGCTGAGTCCAACCCAAACACATTCTGCAGCACGGCCAAGAGGGCAAGGTCAGCCAGTGGGTTGTGTGCCTGTGTATGTTTTTAAGCCACTTCCTGAAATGTGTCTGATTGCATAGAAACACAGAGGCAAAAGGGCTTGAAGGTACATTTAGTTTTTAAGGTTTATCAATGTTTTTTCAAGAAGATGTGGGGTAGGACACTTCGTGTAAATTGATTCAATTAACACCAAGGAGGTTCTCAGGATGGATCATTCCAAATATGGCTGGACACAAATAAAGCACTCTAAAAATGGTCAGTATTTAGCACTCTTTATTTATCAAAGAATCCTAGCATCAGGGAATAAACAATACTATGTTGGTTTGCAGGCTGGTGTGGCTAATGCTACTGTTAGCTTGCTATCGGTCCTCCTTAAATTTTAATATCCATATTTCTGTGCTAATGTCTTTAGTTAAGTTGTTAAGTTAAGGGTCACTTTCACACCTACCATGTTTGGTCTGTAGTTTATTTTTTGGACAGTTTATTTTGGGTGGTGTGAAAGCTCACACAAATTCTGATGCTTACCAAAGACCAATAAGCAAAAAATAGGCTAACATAGCATTCGCCAACAATGTCAAGCAGAGTGAGGCTAAGGTAAGCATTGTTTGTAGTGCCAGTCTCTGGACAGGTTAATATCAGCGAGTCCATGCGGAATATGATTACAAATCACTCCTTCAGATATTGAATTAAATCTGAGCAGTCTAAATTTGAACTTTATTTTATCACTCAAAATGCTGAGCTGCTCTTGCTAAACAATGCTATTACTCAAAACCAGTTGTGCCTTTTAGAGTCAGGATGCACTAATGGGCAGGATGACGATAGAAAAGATGTGGTTCAACGCAGCTTGGCCCTGTGTTGTCAAAATCTCTGCATTCATTCCAACATCTACACTTTGCGATAGACTTGCTCCCAGTGGGCTAAAACTGACAAAGAAACAATGGTAGAATGTCAGGCTGTTAGATCTATTCGGGTGGGGGGCGTTTTAAGCAGCTGTAAGAGCCATGATGAGGGGAAAGAGGGAGATGTCTTAATGCCACAGACTATTGTTTTGTTCACAGAGTTGCACTATAATGCAGAGGAGATATGTTAAACACTTAAAGGCATTTAAAACTGATGTCTGTATTATCCCCCACTGAGTCTTGAGTTTTTAGTTTTTGTTTAAAAATTGCCAAATATTGGATGTTAAGGACTTTTATTTACCTTTGTATCTGAAAGGTTTCAATATGTTTGATTCTCAAGTAGGGACACAAAATATCTTTGGTACAATACTGGTATAGAAGGAAAATAGCGTAAAAAGTTGATAATGGATCTTGGGCAGTACAAAAGTCTCTGCAGGTATTTTTGGCCAGTGTAATGGATAGATATCAGCTTTGTTATCCCACGTATCGGCTGTAGTATCATCACAGTGTATAGATGTTGGGGCTGTCACCTTATATTCGATATTTGACTAACCATTCGAGCATGGGGATAAATATCTGTAACCGAAGAGTAAATAAATATTCGAATGTAAAATATTGAGTTTAGCAGGACATCAGGGCACCTGGAGCTGTGGACTGTTTCATCCAACAGAGGGCGCTCTGAGCACAGCTTGATCATCAGCCACATACTGCTCTCTTGACCTCAGTAAACAAAGAGGTGCCACTCCGAGCGGACAATAACAACACCAACTCATCTGAGGAGCACTGTGTGGTAGTATTTCGGGTTCTACACCGTTGATGGCAAACTTAAAATCAAAGACTGGGCTGCGTGTCGGTTATGTGCAAAGCAGTTTACTCACTTGTCCTCCACATCAAATTTGCGGGCTCCACTGTCGGCTTTCATCCAAGTTATACAGCCGAGTGCAGCGGCGCTTCGTCAAGAGTTCAACCCTGTGAGACTGCGTTTTTTTCGGCAGGGTCTTTTCCGAAGGGGCAGATACGAGAGTCTCTGTCCCTTACTACAGGGAGTGCAAAATAACCAAAAATCGTGCGTGTATGTTCGAAAACCATTCAAGTTTGATTTTGAGGAAAGCTGACAGCCTTAATAGATGTTCTACAGTGTGTTATGTTTTGTTGCTGAAAAAAAAGCAATGTAATGCCTTTTAATTTTGAATCAGATGTTCTGGTTTCATATCTGGAAAAATGTGCATACCCGATATCATCAAAAGTTAAATATTGTGAATCCCTCAAGTCTGGCAGTGTGACAACAATTCTCTCAGTTGTCTCCCTTTCATTTTATCAACTGCCTTGTATTTCTAAGTCTTGGAATTATTCTAATTGAAGTAGTCAGCTTTTTTCCATGTAAATCGCTCAGCATGAGAGTCAATGCTGCTGCTGAGTCTATTAAAGTTACTGTACTAATTGAAGTTTATGTAATGCCTAAGAGAATTTAATATTGGATACAGAAAAAAACAAGGCGTCAAAAAGAAAAAAGCCTAACTCAAGAGTCGGTAGGCATTTAGATTGAGGTTGATTTAAACCTCGAGGCTCCAGTGTTCTCATCTGGTTTTTCAACCTCTCAGTAAGACCAAGCATCAAGAGACCTGGTCGTGATTTGTCAGACCTCAGAGCACTTGCCTTGACAAGAGAGAAGAGAATTGCTCTCTTTGTCCAGAGACATACCCCAAGAGGAAGTTTGCCCAGACCAATCACACTTTCATCAAACTCCATTCTAGCTTACCTAGAGTGAGGATTGAGGAACCACGATGCCTGCCAGCTCTCTACACTTCTAACAAACACTGCTTGGTGAGCAGCTCTTCTCTGTGCTTTAGAGGAAAAAATAACTTAATACCAAATTATGGATCATTATCTCTGAATATCCTGTTGTAAGGTGGACTCAGTAAGGTAGGAGGAAGAAAACTTGGCAAATCAGAGTGAGAATTGGACCGAATGGCTCATATTATCATAGCTTTTGGCTGTCAGATGTTTCCAGTGTACCCCTGGTTGTTTCATTTCACTCAAGCTTGCGTGGGAGGGCTGTCAAGTGTAAAAAAAAAAAAACCAAAACATCCACAACAAAACACTTATATTATAAGAATACCTTTATTTTTTACTCCTGAACACCTTGAAGTATTATCCACTTTTCTTCCATCTTGAACTTTTTGGTTTTGAGCAAAAACAAAGCCATCTCTCTCGGGTCTGAGCAGGCGTTTGCGAGTTTATTCTTGCCCGCTAATCGATCACTCCCAAAGCCGGGTCACAGAGGTCTCGACAAGAGAGGCTCTCTCATATTTCAGCTTGCATTTTCTACAAGTGGTTAAGCAACACAGAAGGAGCCAACAAAGCCTACAGTGTGGCCTTTGGCCCCTGTGTCAACAGTGTTTGGATGATTATTTACCTCAAAACACCAGGTGAATATTGTTGATTCAACAGAGTAATAGGCTATTGATGTCGAATAACACGGCCAGTATGGATGGATAGTTTGCTCTGTTTTTTCCACAATATTAAATGGTTTAAAGTTCATATAATAAAACAAATACAGTCATTATATTAAAAAAACCTTGAATTAATGATTGTGTGGCTGGCAGCATTTCCATTAAGTCTCATTTATTCATAGTTCTTGGCTCTATCTTTGTTAGTTTCCCAGACAGCAGACTTAGAAAATGGCTGGACAAAGCAATAAATGATCATAAAAGAATGTATTCCAGCACTGTCACCACTGAATCAATACTGTCTCTTGCAACAAAACACAACACAATATACTGCATTGATTATTTGTTCTCACTTTTGCATTGATATTTGCACATTCAGGAGTATTGCAGGGCCAGGACATTTCACACAAAAAAGGCAGAGCAGGATCTCACAAAAGGTGTGTTGGCTGAAATGTCAACAGATAAGCCTTAATAAAGAAAAGCCTGTGAGATGTTGGGGGTGAGTCTGTTTTGCTGTCGTGTCCACCAATAAAGTGTCAAAGTAGGGAGCTGCTTTGAAGAGAAATGGTTGTTTAAAGTTAGTAATTTTGACATTGCTCTCTGCACTTTAAATCATGTTATTTTTTTCTTTAAGATTAAACATTTTATTAAGTTGGCTACAAGAAAAACATGAGTGATTTAAGCAATAAAAAAACTGCTTTCATTAGTTAACAGTATAAGTTTTCCCTCTGTTTGATCGCTGAAATAAGTCGTTGGTGAACAAAGGCCTCAACATGGCTAATATCGTCTCAAGAAAGCTAAGTAAAAAAAAAATCCATATCAAAGTTGCTCCTAAAATATAGAAATAGTTATGTTAAAACCCTCATTTCCTAATGAGAAATATTGTGGTGCTTAGCCTCTTCAGGTGTCTTACAGAACTAGTAGATTAAGGCTAATCTTAGCCAAGTTCAGGAAAAAAGTCAAAATTTGTTGTGAATAAACAACTATGTATTTAATAGATCGGATGAGAGGGTTGACAACTACATCCTTTTTTGATGTAAATAGGCCTTTAGCTAAGATTACCATTTGCTTAAGCAAGCTAAAGATGGCGGTTTTATTCATATTTTGGATACAAAGCACAAAGAATCAATTAAGGGGAGTGATGTTGAGTTTAATTTGCTTTCCTACCACACCCTGACTTAATATAAGATGATTATGGGCTTTAGGCTTAATAGCCAGTACTAGCCTATTAATAGCTTTCTGTCACATGATCAGCATGGAGGGCAAAACGAGTGTAAGCTGGCTTTGATCACCCTGTGGAGCTCTAGCATAGGCTTTTTTATTTTTGTCTATACATAACACAATATGTGCTGTATCCCATGAAAAAAATGCAGAAAAAACAGGAATTCTAATGAAAAGTATTAGTTTTAGATCCCCAGGACCCTTGTACAATGCCTGGGATACTATTTCAATCAATAAAAACACAGACTGTCACTGTCAGCCAAGATTAAAATGTACAGATGTATGTTTGTATGTTTTTATGTACCTTCAGTGAGTTTAGATCAATAACTTTGTTTGAGAAGTGAAGAAAAAGAAGTCATCATCCTCAAACATTCCTGAGTAATAAATGAGCATAAGTGTATAAATGTTAATTTTCAGGATGACCATCAGTTGTACTTACTTTCTGTCTGTGTTTAAGGGCGTATTTTGTCATAGGACTTTGTAATTTGATAAAGTTACTGCCAAAATATGTCAGGGTTAGAAGTCTGATAGTCACTGTGGAGCATCTGACAGTATTAATCTTCTGTTTACTTCTCTCCGAGTTTTCTATGTGAGATGGGACTCTGAAAGTTGACCAATAAAAGCTCTTAAAGGCAACTTTTGATTATTTAGGTGTAATGAGAGGATTCACTGTTCTAATACTCATTTGGTTGGAGGTTGCTAGAGCTGAAGACGTAAGTTATTGTTAGCATAATAAGATAGCACTTGTG
The DNA here is from genome assembly GCA_037902135.1 of Cetoscarus ocellatus. Lineage (NCBI taxonomy): Eukaryota > Metazoa > Chordata > Actinopteri > Labriformes > Labridae > Cetoscarus > Cetoscarus ocellatus. The sequence continues at coordinate 386,402 of JBAMNC010000845.1, read as the reverse complement.
CTGTCTCCTCTACAGTTGCAGTTAGTCTCAAAAGGGCATGTTATCCTGCGGGTATAATTTGTCACAGTTGGAGCTTTATGGCAAAAGTTCCCACTTGTGTTTGCAAGAACTTTGTGCTATGAATGAATTCACTCCCTGTTGAGTAAAGAAAGAATGAGGGATCTAATTGCCACAACCAGCTGAGTGTCTGACTTCCCCCCCTGCTTAAACCAGTCAGTGGCTAATGAACATAATTTCTTTACAGCTTTTCATTTGTATGTAAAGATTGACTATTAAGTGGACATTGATGAGTGAATAAGCACATATACACGCACCTGCCTTCTGTTTAAACCACTGAATTTCTTCAGTTCTTTCTTTCTTCCTCTCCCCCTCCCCGTCCTCTCTTCTAATTGAGCTGTGAGTAGAGTCCAGGTGGAAACCATTTGAATTCCCTGTGGTCGTGACCATTGTGGTTGCTCGTGACACAGTCGTACCTCTCATTTCCAGACCATTTACAACGTATTCTTGCCGTTGGTAACACTTATTATGCCACCTAGACACACCAAAGCAATTTGTGGTCTAAAATCACAAACACAGACATGCAACAGCAGATGGAAGGCAGTATTAACATTGTAATCAAGTCTGTATTGAGTGCATGCAGCAAGATACATAATGTAGCATGGTATTGTGCGTTGCATTTGCCCAGCCAGGAATGATATGCAATTCATGTTTTAAGATTTCATTATATTCTGTGCACTTGGCGCTGCATCAGATAATGATATTGAAATGCATGCGCCATTGGGATCAGTGTTATTGACATTGGAATTTGCTGTACCCCTGATTCAGAGGCTGAGCTGAAATTGCTGCTGTTGTTTGTGTGTGTGTGTGTGTGTGTGTGTGTGTGTGTGTTAGTTGTTTTTTTTTTCCCCTCCCCTCTCAAATCTGGCAGGGAATGAAGTGTCTATTGGAAAATTATGCAAATGCAGTTAGAGGGAATACAAAATGAAGGGAAATTGAGACCTGAAAAGTCACACACAAATAAAAAAGAATACAAATGGAGCAGATGCCCTCAAAACACAGCTAAACCGAGCACAGGCTGTGCTGAAAATGATAGCAGTAATTAGAGAAATGGTCTGGTTGGGGTTTGTTTCACGTGTGAAAGGGTGTGTCTTCTATTGTGTTTCTTTGTGTACTGTAGAGTGCAGTGTTTATTGTGGTTTACAGCTGTCCTCCAACCATGTGTGTCCCAGACGAAAAAACAGAAAAAAGCCTTTTTCTTGAAGGACAGTCATACTTTTTGAGTCCAGGTAAGAATGATCTTTTTATACAGAATCAGATTGAGGTTTATTTTCATTACATCAACGAATCTAAGGAGTTTGACTTGGTAGTCCGGTGTAAAAACTGTTAACTTGGGACATGAATGAAGATAGTAATAGGCTATAAAACAACCTATTACATGACTTCTTGCTTGAGTTCTGGGGATGAAACTGACAAAACTGACTGTGGTTACTTTTAAAGGTCTGTTTACAAAGCAGTTTATTTAAATATTTGCATTAACGCATAGGCGCAATGACAATGCTTACATTTTCATAAATCATTTCTATTAGGTGCTGGTGCCTCACAGCAAAAAGGTTGCTGGTTTGAACCCCTTGATGGGATTTTCTCCCTATGCGTGCTTGGGTTTCCTCTGAATACTCCAGTTTCCTTCCACAGCAAAATCATACCTTGTGTAAGTATTGAGGTATTGAGTTGGGCAACTGGTGGTCTGGGGCCAACATGCTCCTAATGCAGTGCAGCCCACCAGTTAATTTTTAATTGCCATAAATTTTAACCATGGAGATTAAAAAGAAAATCTGCTGTGGTTAATTTTGTCTAATTTTCCACTTTAACACCAGAGGTAAAATGCATCACAACGTGAAAAGTGAAACTATTTGAATAAAAGTCTGCAATAACTGGTTTCATTTTATGTCTTAAATAATCAGTCAGTATAATTTTCTACATTGGTTTCTGCAAAAGCCCTTTATGAAGCGTTACTGATATTTTTGAGAGAAAATTGTGGGACAAATGTCCTGAAGGATAGCAACAGGATTTTTTATAATTACAGCTCGGCCAGGTCACTTTAGTAAAAAGATTGAGTAAAGTAGTTTATTGCATTGGAAAGTACCTTTAATTGTCTATAATTCATATTAATTGATATTCACTGTTTAATTTTGAGCTTCGAAATACAAACAAAAATTACAAGGAAGCCAGATTTTCATTATTAAGGTTATTTAATGCTATTTCTGATTCTTTTATCTATGAAGATTTGGCCATCTGAAACTAAGAATAACAAAAATGTGGCCCTTGTTGTAGAGAAAGTTGCCCATTCTTGCTTTAAATGTTGACATCGTGATTGGCCGATGACCAGTTTAGGGTGTACGCTGCCTCTCGCCCAATATCAGCTGGGTTAAGTTCCAGACTTAAGTTAACCCAAAAGTGGTACATGATACAAATAATGGATTGTGCTCACAATATTTAAAACGTGCTAAATTCCTCTGCCAAGGATGTTGTGTTTTAGTTAGGTCTTTATTTCATTCTGTTAGTATATAAAACATTCAGTACAAACAAAGAAAAATCTCAAACATGTGAATGAAAAGGAGCAGAATGAAGAAAATCTTATAGAGTCTGCCCCTTTCTCACAAGATATTAATTAACTAAACACATAATACAAATAAACAAGAGCTGCAGGCCAACATGCCTTTTTACAGTTCATTATTTCTTATTATCAAAAACAACCAACAAACAGACACACAAAAGGTCCACATGTTGATTCACATTTTTCCACAAAACAAACATAGCAAGACTTCGATTAACACATTTCCCTGTATTTACTCAACATACTGGCTTTGGTAGTTTTTTCGAAGATACAATTTGATTGAGCTTTTTTGGTTTCTTTATTCAGATTGTTCCATAAACTGATTCCTCTTACTGTAACGCAGCACTCCTTCAGTTTAGTTCTGAATCTTGGTTATTTTACTGTTGTCTGTTACTTTCTTTGTCTGTCTGTTAGTTTGTTAACAGGATAACTCAACCACTAATTAAAGGCTTTGGACAGAACTTTCAGGGAATGTTGGCCATGGGACTTGGGAGAAGAGATTTGCTTTTGGAGGTGATCCTGGAATTTTTTTTAAGTATTTGTTAACTGTGCGAGATAGGGCAGTCTTCCACATATTTGCTAATAACTCAGTAAGTTCTTAAGAAACTTTGATGACATTTTCAAGGAATGTTGGTCATAGCACAGTTTTGGTTGTGATGTGAATCTGAATGTGGATCCACAAGTTTCTTATTACATTTTGCTGCCAGACACATAAGGACAACAGAGACATTTTGGCTACTTATTCCTGGGGCTGACATTTTGTCCATTGCTGGGTTTGACACCAGCGCACTCAAACTTCAGCTTGAATATCTCTAATGATGGCTGAAAGATTGATTTCTGTGAAAAGGATGAAAAATCCCAGATAAAGCTGTTTTGATTTGCAATGTTTATTGGGGCAGATTTAATAGTATAGCTGTTGGGATTACAAAAAAATAACCATACCTTCAACTCTAATATTCTGGGGGCTGGAGGGGAAGTTTGGGGGGTCTGATGTAGCTCTAGGGCCACCAATTGATGATCAGTTACATTTAATAACTTGTTAATGTTATCATTGCTATATTTGTTTTTTTTTCCAATGTTTACAATTAAAATTTAACACATAGCACTAGAACGCTAACAGAATCAAATGACACTGCTTACAGGGTTCAGATAAAAAACATGCTTTTACCGAGGTCGGGTTTGAGTCTGACATATAGTATTAACATGTTTTTATAATGAAAGTGACAATGCTTACATGCTACTTTAAAATAGGTTGGATACCACATTAACTATCCCCCATGTTGGGATGCTAACATATTGAAATTAACTATTTTAAGACGCTTTACAAAGGTCAACATTCATAGTTAGCATACAGTGCTTGGATAATTAAAAGGGCACAAACTTGTGCAACAAGGAAAGATGGAATTATCTGTAGTTTTTTAACAGTAAAATCTCTCTTGAGTTAAACATGAATGTTATTCCTCATTTCAGGGTTAATGCTATGATTTGGTCAATTTTGTATGTATTGAAAAAAAACCTTTAAACCATATAAGTCTTGTTTTAACAATGACGCCATTCCCAGAGCTACGCCTTTAACCATGTCAGAAATCAGGATCAGTCAGTGGCATCATATATTAGGTCATGTTTTCCTACCACACATCCATCATACATATAACCCTGCCAATACTGTCATCCTGTATCATTGAAAACTGCCCATGTCAGCACAATACATTGGCAATATATTGATGCATCTGTCTAAAAGGGAATCCATGCAGTGCTTGGGTTATACTGTTAAGGTCACAGAGTGTTAGGTCTATAGGCCATATTCTTTGTCCCTGTCACATGACTTTGTAAGCTTGGAGTATTTTTTTCAATATAACAAAGCAGATTAGCCTTTTAGCTCACATCCAGAATCACGCCTGGACGTAAAATGGCTCTCTATATTTGTGGGCACAGCATGCCAATAGCTCCTGGTAGGTGATTAATGGCCAACAGGTAATGTTGTCATGGTAACCTACCCACCTGAGACACTATAGCAACAACGGCTGAGATGAGGGCCGTACGTTGGACTCTCTGAGTGCGATGAATGACCTTCAGATCCCAGCTAATATAATTTTCTTTTACATCTCATGCTTTGTCTCTTTTCTTATTCGTCTCTGTATCCATCTCATTCATCTCTCTCCCTCTCACTTATCCTCCGTTCCTCATCCTTATATATTCCTCCCCTCTCCAATCCTTGAAGGTCCATCCCTCTCTCTTTCCTCTCCTGACTATTACCACGCCTCTTCCTCTCCTTCTTCCTTTGTCTGGCAGCCATTTGTGCTGCATTAAGCGTATGAAGATATGCTGGGAGGAAAAAGAGAGGGAGGATAGGAAGAAGGAAGACATGGAAAATGGATAGTGTCTGAGCTTTGCATTATAATGGAGAACTGTCTCAAGGCGCGATTGCCCTGCCTTTAAATGATGCATCTATCTGCATTTATTCGCCTTGACTGTACGTCTGCTCAGGCCTTTTATTTCCTTACTTTGTGCAAATGTGGCCCATTTCTACTGCAGGCATGTGTGCTATTAGACATTTGGTTTGTTTGCAAGGTAATCCCCTCCTAATTGGTTGTGTTTCCATTGTTTTGCAGTTAGTAAGTATTTTGTGTGACAGGAGGGGTTGAAATGCCTTTCTGCGCTCAGAAGCAAGGAGGGAGGGTCCTGTTATTTAACCCGAGCCATCAGTCACACTCAACAAGCCCATCATATAGGGCCATTCAGAGACTGTGGTGGCTAAAGTTAGCGCCATTATCTGCCTGTCATTGGCTAGCTGCGCCGAGGTCCCCCATGGAAAGCCAATTGTATGACTGAATGCCTCGTCAAGCTCCGGGGATGCTCACATAGCGCTCTTCATTCACCTTCAGCTTTTCACACCTTTCAACCTGCATTAGAAAATCATGATTTGACATTTCTGCTGTGTTGAGTGTTTGAAAAATTGACCGCTCAATTTTTTACCCATCAGTAAGGTTTTGAAGCTCAACCAAGTGGAAAAAATAATCTTCATAAGTCTAGCAGGAAAGGATCATCTCGCTTTTAATCTCTTAAGATTTCTGAGTGAGTGCTCATCAATCACACTGTATGCAGACAGCGTGCGTGATTAATATTCATTTTATATGAGACACTTCATTTGCATGAACACACTGTCTGTCTCATAAAAATTACAAAGTCCTCCCCGCCAGTGTGATAAGCATCTGGACATGGAAGACGTTGAAAATGGAAGACGTGATGGTACTTAACCCGGCAACACGATCCCACTTCATTACATATTGTTACGTGGGAGGGCTTCAAGCAGGCGTGACTTGTAACATCGTAGTTAGCGTGCCCCCATCAGATAACACACAGGATTGAGTTTCACATTGTTAGGGAGGCATTGTGTGAAACAGATCTCGATAAACGAGTATCATCTTTGTTCTCCTAAGGACAGGAAGTGACAGATGGAGAGATGGCCTCAGGTGGTGATGTACATCCGTGTGATAGTTATCTTTGGGCACTGATAGGAGTCCTACAAGGATAAGGAAACATCTCAAGAGAAATGGTGACAAAACTCTACCTGATCTGTTTTGATACTTTCCAGGTACCTTTAAAAAATGTCAACAGGCTTGAAAAGAGAATCTACTTTAACCTGACCCATTAAATTTCGCTGTAGAACAATTATTAACATCCTTAGCAATTTTATTGAAAGTGTTTGACCTCCTGAGACCCTTTGTGTACAAATGAGTATGTTGCATTTTGCCTCAACTGCACCATGATAATCAATTTTAAACAGATTTTTCACTCATTCATGGACACATGGAAGGATAGAGAGAAAGAAAGGGTGGAAGAATAAAAAAAAAAATAACAGATTTTTAAGTGTGTGTGCCCTTAATAACAATCCTAGCCCTAAGTAAGACATTGCAGCTAGCAGTTTAAACACAAGCTTTTATTTTTCAGATCATATTATATATTGATTTCTTGGCAAAATAATTGCTTAACTTGTTAATAAGATCACATACAGATAAATACAGTATCTAAACATTAATAGTCGGGTTACATAACATGATACTACTAGGGCCTAAGCTATTAGTATTCCACCTTTTCAGTGTTTTCTGTTGTTTTTATGCTGGTGTTGGGCTCATTTCATTTTTTCATCACTGCCTTTGAATTTCTTTTTTACCTTTATTCCCCTTTTAAACAAAGCATGAGCTCACTTCTTAGTTGAGATGATAGTTGCAACACAGTCTGTCTTTTAGATGGATTCAATATTTAATGACATTCACCGACTAAAATGCTCAACTGCTGACATTAAGATCCATTTTATTACAATGTCTATGCTATTACACAATGTTCCACCAGTCCATTACATAAGAAAACAAATCAAAGCTTGCTGTGGGATGATTCATACATTATAGCTGACATTTCATTCAAGGCAGTCAAAGAGTGAAAGCACAAATGATAGTGCTTGCTATAATGACAGAGTTTTCTAATAAGGCCTCGTTCCTGTGCATTATCTTTGATGCTATAGAGCAGACAGAGTTCAGTGAAGCTGCTCAGAAATCACTGCACAGAGAGTGACTCAGATGCAAACTGGTAGTTGTGTATTTAAATATGAAAAGCAGAGGGAAAAACATGTAAAACAAAAAGAATAGTGTACATTACTGCTGGCTGATTCACTTGCAGTCAAGGGAAGAGGACAGAAAACGAAATACATCACAGGTGTTTGCAGAAAAGCTAAACTAAATGGACTCTAAATTACTCTGTGGTCTCTGCTCTGGAAGTTTACTGAATTAAATATAAGTTGACTGATTTGTTAGCCTGTTTCTCTCCAACATTTCTTTTTCCTCAGTCTGTGGTGGTAGTGCCCCTAGACCACATCATAGAGGCAGATCTGTTGTTTTCAGAGTTTGGCAAACTTTCCTCCGTCTCAAAGTTCCATCTTCAGGCAACATCTTTGCTGAGTTTCCCTCTGAGGTTGTTGCGCGTATAGACTTCCTATTCTGTCATTGGTTAATTATGAGTAAGAACAAATGGTAGGATGTGGGGAAAAATCAAACATGCTCAACTCTGGGGCTGCCACTATTCCGAAAATTCAAACTCGATCGGTTTTCAAGCATACACTAAAAAACCAAATATCTTCGGTTCAACACACACAAGGCATTTTCCATTGGATTGTCTTACTATCCATCCATGATAACCTTTGACTGCGGACTCGGAGTAGAGGGCACTAAACTGAGAAATTGACAAGGCACAGTTGGACTGCAGTGGGTGAAATGTTTTGTACATAAACGACACACAGTGGAGCCCAAAGTGCTTCCACGCATCCCTTCCCCCTTTTTTCGGTGTTGTTATTGTCCACTTGGAGTGACTTTACCTGTCTTCCTTTACGTCAAGCTGTCTTCTTCTGCTGTTTGTTTCTGGCAGACTAAATGAAGCTGTTGTTGAGGTCAAGAGAGAATTGGTTGCACTGGAAGCGCCCTCTGCTGGATCAGGCAGTTCACTGCTCCAGGTGCTATAATATGCTGTTGAGCTGTTTATTTTATATTCAAATGTTTATTTACAGTTCCAGTATGTGTTCTTACCCCCTTGCTGTTGAATGGATGTTCAACTATCGAGTATAAGGTGGCAGCCCTACTGGCATCCCAACTGGTCTTTTGTTGTCATTCACTATGATACACTTCACAAAACGAAATGACAGATTTTCTACGTCCTACGTGTACGTCTGTGGGATGGGCAAATATTGTGTATAAATTGTGTCGTCTGATCTGGGTACATGTTTCTGTATTTGTTTATCAATGGAGGGAGGAGGGGTGTTTAGGGGGGCGTTTAGGGGTGCTAACGGTGCATGTATGCGTACTGAGCTGTTTCTGTATGGGCCGTATGGTTTGATGCAGACTTGTTCTGAATAAATATGTGCATATGTGGTGGGCTACTTTTCCTCATGGACCCTGGGGAGCACTACACATGCACAGATAGGTAGCCAAAACAAACCTCCTCCACCTACCAGTGAAGTCACCAATGAGAGACCACTTGGGGTTTTCCCTATATTCAGTGTCTCAGGGGATTCTGTTTTGTTGCAGTGGTATCAAATAGTGAACAATATTGTTTGTTTTTATTAGAGAGTAAAATCAAACTTAACTTTATGGTATCATGGCTATCATGTGTTTTCTGTTGTGGAAAATTTTATCAATGTATATGTATTGATTATAGTCAGCAAAAATATTGAGATGCTTTTTGCCCTTATTGCCCAACCTTATCCAAAACGTATCTATATAGATTTGTAGCTTGCCTGCATTTTGACTGATTGTGTCATTGAAAAATCACACTCGCACATCATGTTTAATTACAACATCACACATTTGACTCTCACCCTTTTCCATGTGCCCAGGAGTGTCGTCAGTGCCACGTTAGCGGGTGGTATTTGTCGTAAATCTGCGCAGCCAGACATCATCTTCTCCAGCTTCTAACACTGAAATCATATTAACACAAGCATCTCCAACACCTTACCCACAAGGCGTTTTTGTCATTTCTGATACCACCACACATGATTAATGAATGTATGTGAAAATTCTCATGTACAGACATATTTTTGGATTTCCTTTAATGCTCTTGGCCTCTCATTTGTCTCTTTCACCACATCACATTATCGCTGCAAGACAAAATATCCCTCTCCCTCTCATGATAACCGCTGTGGTATCACCCGTCTCTGTTTTGCTTTAACTAGATAGAAAAGTCAATTAATTCAATCTGTCAGTTTTCATCTGGGGCTCTGTTGGCACCGGCACCATCTCAGAAACAACAAAAACAACATCATCGCCTGATTAGAAAAGTAGTTCCGCGGGAGACAGCGAGGCGGTGATGAAGAAGTCTCCTTGATGTGGCGGTGAACAGAAGCTGTGGTCGCCGCTTGGCCCCTGCTAAAATGTTGGCCGGCTTATCTAAGGGAGTTATACTAAATCCCCCCTCAGAACAAGTACCCTTGAAACGTCAGCACCATAATGTATCATAAGGCTCCTTCTGGAATACAAGACAAGTTGGCAACACCGGACTGCCGCTCTGTCTTTTTTTTCCCTTTTCTTTAACTTCCTCTTCTTTTTCTTTTCTCCTGTATTGAACTTGGTCCAAGCCTTTCTCATAAATATGTATTTTATGATGTGTTCTTTTGGCAGTTCATAGCACTCCCTGTACCTAAACCCACACGTGTTTTTTTTCTTCTTTTCTTTTGAGAACAAATTAACAACTGTGATAGCAAAGTGTTTTTCATTCTATGCGATAATTTCTAAGTAACACCTGTGCGAGTAGTTTCTGCTTTATCGCCTGTGCTGTGAGATACGGCACATTGAGCCTCACACAGACACAGACAGATACACACAGAATGGCGCTCTTATTGTCTGCTGTAGAAACAGATGCTGTTTTTGTACTTTCTTCCTTCATTTTTGGGTGCAAACCTAACTTTGAGAAGTCAGATTCAAATGTAGGCAGTGTTTGTATTAGACAAAGGTCCGCAACCGCATGAGGTCGTGCGCTCCCAGCTGCTGCAGGTAGTCATCACAGGTGAACAACGACTCTGGAAGTTAATTATTACATTTGATGTCTTAAAGGTCCCATGTCCTGGTGTGTTTGACCATTTACATCATGTATTCGGTGTCTATTAAGCAAGGATTTGATTTAAGTTTGAAAAAAAAAAGAAAAATTTGGTCCTTGTAGAGGATTACATGCAGCTCCTTTCCCTCCCCTTTGAAAACGGTGAGCTAAATATTAAACCCTAGGATGTAAAAAAGTATTTTAAGGGCATTTTCTTCAAAGGGCATAGCGCATTTCTCTGCATGTCATGTTATTCTGGTCCCTAAGCCCCTTCCTACAACATTAAAAGCAAATGACATTGATTTTGCAGGACATGGGACCTTCAAGAAGCAATGCACGCTGTTTTAAATGAGGGATGCACAATATTGGATTTTTGCCGATATCCGATATGCCAATATTTTTTAAATTAATTATCGCTGATACCGATATTTCAGGTCAAGAGCACAAGCTCTGTACTTTACAAAAATGGACTGGGTTCTTTCAGCGTTACAGTATATTATTACATGAACAGATGTAAAACAAGAAAACAGCATTTAACTTTTGCAAAAAGGAAACCCTCAATATTTACATGTACCCATGCAGTGATGAGAAGGTGCATCAATATTTTACATTGGTGTAATATATTCCAGCCAATATATGGCCAATATATGTGGCCGATATATCGCCTGTAAATATCTGCAAGAATTTCAATATCTGCCGATACCGATACTTATCTTTTTAGGCTGATATCGGCCAATACCAATATCAAACGGATAATAGTGTGCATCCCTATTTTAAATGTACAAATACAGTATATTGGCAATTTTTCTTAAAGTAAGTGGAACCATCAAGGACAGAGGGACTGCCAAATTTATATGTACAATTTAGCAAGTGTCTGGGATATCGCTTCAGCTGTTACAGGTACAGATGTCCTGGTCAACTTTTTTGGCCCCAGTCCTGATCTGCTTTATACATTTTGAGAATCTTATGATTACAAATTTTGATCCGATATTTCCATTTACCTAGGCCGTACAGCTGCACAATTTTTTGTTTTTTTTTGTATTTGTATTATTCTTCCTAATCCCTTTCAAAAGCATTATTAAGAGTCAATGTGTATAGGTGGGTAAAGATACACATTTTCCATATGTGTGTTTATTTACATACACGTATACTGTACGTGTGTGGATATAAATAGACATATGTACTTGTAGTTAATATGTATATTTATATAATATTGATATTATTTTGTACTTTTTAAAAAAAATTTATTCACAATCTTACTCAGAGTGGTATACAGTTTATATACTCAGAGTGGCTGTTGTACTCTATGTAAATTAAATGATTAATTAATCAACACCTTGGCCACAGGCTGCTACTGCTTCATCACTCACTTATTCACGACCAGACCTCTGAGGAGTTGGACCTGGACACTAATGAGAAGATTGGAGGTGCCTGGGGTGGAAGAGGTTTGCCGAGATCATGCAGCACAAGTGTTACATTCTATTTACGTCTAAAGTTGGACGGGAAAACTGGGAATAATGTGATATCCAGGGTTGAAACGCGTTCCACTTTCACCCGTAAGTAGAAGCTGGAAAGCACTTTCACCTTAATAAAACTTTAATTATAAAATAATAACTACTCCTGTAACTTCAGCACTAAAACACTTTTTGTTAGGATCATAAACTAGCAAGACTTAAGTGAAGTTATCACATTTTCAGCACTTTTAATAAATCAGCACCAATTCATGGGAGCTCCAGCTGCAGTTAGCATTTTTAGCTCATTACTGATGTAAACGGCATACTACAAGACACTTTCACACAAAAGTCAACATCGCAATATGTTCACATGTAGACGGTGTACAGTACTATCCATGTGACTGGTTTTGATGCATAAGAACACCCTAAGTTATTATTTAAAGTAACAATGCACTGCTTTTACTTACGGTTTACTGGGTCCATTAAGGTTATTTGAGTTTTCCAGTAGCACCCCTTACTTGTCAGGGCGTTCCAGATCGTGTTTTCTCACTGGGATGTCAGAATTTTCAACACCAACTGTGGGGGACCAAAGACACACAGCAGCAGGATGATTGGCCAGACAGGTCTTGGCAGAATCTGGTTGGCTCAGCGCTATGATTGTGTTTTAGGTTAATTGGGGGAGGCTTCACTGAAGTTTCTGCACTGGGCAGCAAAGAACCAAAACTGCCTCTTATTCCAAAAGGTTTGGTGTTTATTTCTGACATGTTGTCACTTCTTAAATCTCCTTCTTTCTTCCACCAGTTTAGAAGTTGTCTGACAGTTTAAACTTCAACTCCAATTTGCCGCTTGGACAGTGCATTTGAATGTGATTATTCTAGGAATAATGTGTTTTTTTTCCCCTCTGCTGAGGGAGTCACACTATCTGATTTGATGTCATATTTAATTTCACTCTCCGGCAGCTGTCACAGCATTTTATTAGAAGGGCTGTTTACTCACAAGGATGTTTCTGTGATCAAATAGGCGCTCACACATTGCTATTTTAATGTCTTAAAAGGCCTGTCATCTTGTATATATATAAAAAGGAGTGAAGTCAACAATACAGTGGATGCATGAGTTCTACTTTTGGCTTTTCTGATGAGAAATCTAATCTTTAACCTTGTAATATTCCAAAAATTACATTGTTTATATAGCAATATGCCATCCTTTTAAACCCATAAATGATTGCTCCAAAGGTCAGATTCCTTTGATGATGGATTATGTTTTTTTAAGAGGGTGATTTTTGAGACTGGAAGAACTCATAGCATTGCATAACTCCATTATGGCTGCCTGTAAGAGATGTACTTAAAATGTAATGTCAGTCAGCCTCCCCAGTGCCTTGTCCTTTGATGCAGTGCTCACATTTTGACCTTTTGTAACCAGATTTCCCAGCATCCCACAATGGAATTAACTCCCTGCTATATTAAATGCTGCATAGAATGCCTAATGTGAAGGGATAATGCTTGTGTAGAGGAACAGAAGTATTGTGTACGTGTGCGCATGTGTGCACTCGGTGGCTTGTATCATTTTGCAGAGATTATGTTTCTGTGGCAGATCATAGCTGATAGTGGATAATAGAGGGGCTTGGATTGCCTAATCATTAAAGCTGACTTAACCTTAATAGCATGATATGGGTTTGATGGGGATAATCTCATCAGAATTTAGATTAAAAATAACGTATCATCATTTCACTGTTTTGTTTGCATTTGTTTTGTGTATTAGGTTTGGAATTGCAGAATAATCTTTAACTCAACTTTAACTCAATTTGAATTACATTTTACTTGTTCACGTGAAGCAGTGAAGGCAGTGTGGGTTTGTATGAACATGGATGTCACATCCCTACCCATTTTAGATAGTACAAAAGTGAAGCCAAAAATATCCTTAAAGTGCATCAAAACAGGGGGGTGCTGGTTTAGCGGAGTGGTAAGCAACCAGGCACGTCTCAAATACATGCTTCTGCCACCCTGGGTTCGAATCCCCTACTCCTCTCGCCCCCCTTCACAAACCTATCTACTGTCTCTCTCTCCTATCAGTAAAGGCACAAAAATGCTTAAAAATAAATCTAAAAAAAGGGCACCAAAACATTGTGTGCTGGTGATATTTGTGTCAGCCATTTTAGAAAGTACCCAACCTATTTATTTAGCATTACTAGAAGTACTTGAGCTCGAGCAGTGCTTTTCGTGCCATATGACTGCTTTAAGTCCTTTCACACCACATGATGTTGGAGTCTACCAAATGCCTATTACTACTGACTGATCCAATTCATATTCAGTCATGTACAGTCGTAAACATGCAGAGAATGGGAGTTAAACCCCTTTTTAGCTGAATTATGACCTGGTCTGCTGCTTAAAGTCTACTGGGATACACTGTTTTCAACAAAGCTGCTGTCACCACCCTCATAATTTCTTTTAAGCCATACCAAGCCATTAATTATGTCCAGTTAGTTCGGAAGAAGCGCAGAAATCAGAAAATCTAACGTCTCCTACAGTGGTTACAAGCGGTAGGCAGCTGCTTAACACTTTAGACAGAGCATTTGACCGGCACTTTGTACCTGTATTTATTAATAAAATATATATTGTTGTATACAGATTTAAATGTTAAGTGGTCTATTCCAATTCAGCATGTTAAGACCCAACCTTAAGACAAAGACTATGTTTAAGAAAGATGTATTTGGCATGCATTTGGATGTAGAGTTTGACCCAGTTCAGTGGAGCCCGTAATGTTATGGCTTCACTTTTGGGGAGCTGTCATGTTGTCCATCTTTACAAATGAACAGTTTGACAACGCTCTGAAGATTTTTTTGTTTATTGGAATCTTAAAGACGAGGCTCCAAGCACTGCTGTTGTTTCTTTGGCTGTGGAAAAATGTCACAGGTGCAAAAACTCAAACTGTGAAGTTATGTCTTGTTTCCGCAGGAATGGAAAATTACCGCAGAGCTTTATGTCAATTACAATCAGGCCACGCTAGAATACACACAAGGTCTGAGGCACTCATGTCCACTATACACACACAAACATACACATATTTGTCTGCCCAAAGCTGCGTGCGCTCCATCACTCCCTCCTTGTCTCTCTGTGGGAGTGTTTGTCGGTAAGGTGGGGAGTTAACACATCAATGAGCAACAAACAACAGCAGAATATCCCAAAATACATCACTGAATTCGCACAGTCACACCCGGTGCTGGTTCATCTGACTGGAGATTGAACAACTTGCACCCAGTCACTCGATGACAACTCGAAACCCACAGCGCCATAAGGACCAGGCACAAAGATGATAAAGCCATGGTGCATCCATCTGTTGTGTTTCTTACTGGAAAAGACACATTTCTCTCCTCCTGTAAGTGAACAAAGAGCTCCTTCACTAAAGCTAACATGATTTTTTTTCTTCTCTTTGACAGATTCTCAACGGCATCTGGTGTCAGAGTGAGAGGACTTGTCTTCTTGTAGGAAGAGCGGCACAGTGGGGGGGTCAGTACCATAAAGGTGGAACCCAAACTCGGGCATTTGCCAGCAAAAGACTGACCCAAACCGGGACCCTTAGCAGCGGGCGGTAAGAGGAGGAGGGGGCCATGTGGACCGCACGCCTGCTTGTCCTCGCAAGCCTCTTCGCACCAGCCGCTCTGGGTGAGTTTGTCTCATTAGAGCTTGTGTCTGCATGCACTGAAAACACCTCATGAATTTGTTTTAAAGCCGAACAGAATTTCATCGTTTTCTTATAAAAGTGCCTCACTCTGTGATCCGAAAGCTTTTTTTCCGCTTTCTTCCTCCTATCTTTCCCATAGCGCTAATTAGCACTTTTTCCAGTCCTTAAAACTCCCAGAAACTTTTTGCCTCTGATTTTCTTATTTGCACTCTCTGTGTGTTTCTGATTTTACAGCCTATTTTTAGATCTGTCCCTCTTTCTTATGTCTCATTCTCCGGCTCTCCTGGTGATTTGTAATGAACTGAAATTACTTACAAAGAACCATTAACACTGCTTTGGCTTTGTAGCTCATGTTTAGCAAAGTAAGAAGTGCAGAGAAAAGGCCTCTTTTATCATTTCATGCAATAAGATCTTAAGATTAAGTTGCGAAGTCTTCTATTCCCCTTGTCTCTGTGAACGGAAATCACTTTGGTTTTAGACTTTCCCTTCTTTCCTGTCTGTGGATTGTTTCAGAGGCTAAATGAAGTCATTTAAATTCAGATTAGGGGACTTGTATGGTGGTGGTTTGTGGGTGTATGAAAGTGTGTGTGTGCAGATGGGGGTTGGTGACAATCAGCAAGGGTTTAGATGCAGGGAGTATTGGGAGGGGGGCAGCAGGCCATAACAATGTTAATTTGACATGGCTAAAGCCATTAATGGGAGATTTGAAGTTAATTGAATTGTTTTTGTGCTGTAATATCTCTATGCTGTACTTGCTTCACCATCCATTGCTAATGAAAGCACACACTCTGGCAACATTAGTTTGCCTTAATGCTCATATAAAGAGGACAGGTGACAATAATATCCTATATATTCTTGCTGTTTGTTTTAAATGAACCTTCTCAGTATTGTTCCTCTCCAGAGGTATGAATGTTAAGTTCTGGCAGCTGTTCATCTGACCAGTAGGGCTGCAAAGATACTTAACCAGCTGGAGGCTATCATTTGTCCTATTGCTTAAATCCATCTTTGATTTAAGCTATCCCAGCAGTATGCTTTCTCTTTTCATGGGTCACTGTGTGGAGCAACATCATGGTTTGAAATTGTTTTTCTTTTCTTCTGATAACAAAGCTAAATTAAGTATTCAGACACAAACTGCCAGTGCCTACACAATACCTAAATGATACTCTTGGAGAAAAAGTAAAGCTGTCAACAAAGCATATTCTTCTTGCAGCACATGTTTCTGTTGACTGTGGTATCATACTAGGCAGCTGACTAAGTAGAACAGGTAGAGAAGGTTCAGCATATTTGGCTCTTATATAGAGGTTATGCATTGACGTCACAGTTTGAGGGACGAACTGGCAGTTCTACTCACTGAGTGGCAGAGAATGATGTTAAATAATGACATCAGTGGTAAAAACAGTGAAACACTTTACTTCACCTGAAAAGTGACATATTTTTATTGTCTAATTACTTTTGATTATGTTCATTATGGAAAATGTAGATTCTAGTCTGATTCATATTTAAAGATGACTAAATTAAACTTCTGAAGCCAAAAAATTTTGTTTAAAATGCACCCTTAATTAGCCTGAGTCATAGGATGAAGTCCTGTAATGGCTTTAACTCTGTATCGATGTTATTTTTATCTAACGTGATATCAGTGAACAGGATTTATCTGAGCATACGGCTTTAGCATCCATTTAACCATTGTTTCCTCCCGTTTATTTCGATCATGACACACTAACTGGTCTTATACTTTAATTTCATGAGAAATAGTCAATAATTTGCCAAAGTGAAGCAAATTTGATTATTGCATCAATTTGTGTTAAATCTATAGACTTCATTGACAAAAACGTATTGCCAAATCAGCAGAAGTAATCGGACTTCTCTTGGTTTGATGTCGGTGACAGGCATGAAACATGATATGTTGTCCTCAGCGCCACATACTTGGATAGACTGATGTTTAATTTAATGAAAAATTTAGCAAAACACTTTAAACCAAAGGACACAGAGAGAGATGGGGCTCATGTTTATCATTCCCTTGATCCGTGTACTCTGCCTGATTTAAAACAGCTGATGTAGCGTCACGGCCTCAGCTTCTTTATAAAACTGACATTACAGCTCCAGATGTTTCAGCAACATCAGCTGAGGATCTCAACTGCCCGTTGTGAACATTGAAACTTGGAACTTGAATTAAAGTTGAATTAAAGTGTTTGACTGTTTACATCCCTCTGATTACCGTAGTCATTCTGTGCTAATTGCCACTCAGTCAGTGACGTCCACTCACTTGATTTGACTGTGACATCATGTGCGTATTCTCTATTTAGGAAATATACCCAAATTAACCACTGGAATCTGGTTGTGATTCGGTCTAGTATGAATCAGATTGTTTTACCCCAGTGGAAATGGATTTTGGTTCCCATCTTTAAGTGACACAGAAGTCAAAAAAAGCCCCAGTTGTTTTGGCTTTGTCCAATTTGGTCATTAAAATATTAGCTTGACCACTGAAGACAGAAAGTTAACACTGACATACTTTTCAGTCCTCTTCTGTTTTGATAATGAGGGATGGATGTATTGCTGTAATGACGATACAGCTGTTGACATAACATGAATGAAAAGTTATTGCTACGGATGCACAATAATTGATTATGTATGATATCTAATTGGCCATTACTTCTGAACTTATTGTCACCAGTACTGTTACCGATACTGATGTCTTTTTCAAAAACATAAAGCCTCCATTTGACTTAAAATGGGTATTTTCCTTTCATGGTGATGGTCTTTGTTGTTAGAAGAATATGTGGCGTAATTAGAACAACATACTATTATTTAAGAAATTAAACTTTTGATCAGTAAAAGTGGAAATTTAGTGATGATGAGGTAAACCGTTAAGGTACATTCTGCCAATACTACAGATAATATATAAGACATTTATAGCAAATTTGTGCCTGCAAAAGATTGTTTGTAAATATCTGCAAAAGTGGTCACATCTGCCGACACTGACTGTCATCTATTAAAGCAATTATCTACCAATGCTGATATTGCTCAGATGATATTGTTGGTCCCGAAGTGTGATACAGTTTCATACATTGATCTTTTGTACATCTGCCAGGAGGTCATATTTTAGCTTGTTAGAATGATTATGCAGAAACTATTGGATGGATTTTATTGATTTTTTTAAAGACATGTCAGTAATGGTAAGATGATTAGAATTATTAGATTTTGGTGGTGATCCTGATAACCACTATTAGTGAACAGTCGTTTCCGCTCAATAATTGTCAACCTACTAATGATATCGACATGATTTCACGTGCTGGTGGTGGGTTTAGAGGGTCATTTAATCACTTTATGAGGGTTACTTTATCAGGGAACTATTACTTTAACTTGTAAAAGCAAAATGTGAGCTACGTTGGGGAGATTTGTGCTCTCACAGTGCTTCAAGTTGTCATTGTGAGGATATGTGCTTTGAATCTGAAACCTGCACACGATGCCATACGAACAGTAAAGAGTAAGAATAAGATGACCATCATAAGCTACATCAAGACAACTACAGATGATGATTATTGCAAATTACCCCGATTGCCCATGTTCCTAATTATATGGACCTTAAATCTGTTAAATAAAAAAAGAGAACCATGTCCAACTCTTACAGCAACAACATACATGAAATTTTGATTTAAATTGTCTCAAATGAGTTTTTTTAAAATGGCTGCACTGGTGTGCTCAGTATAATCTGCCACATAGTTAAAGCTCATGCTCAGAGCTGAAGACATGAAATTGGCTGACAATATTCAGCACTCTTTCCCATACAGACTGCTCACATATTGACTGAAGGGACTGGTGTTCATTCCTCCCCATAACCTTCATTGCAGCCAGTGTCAGACAAACAAACACGGACATTTTACTCTTAGAGCAGATTGCTATACTATGCTAACAACCTACACTGGTAGAATCAAGACTGGATTGTTCAGTCTAGCTTGTATTTTCTGTATCTACATACAAAGCTTCCTTTTAATATTTTATAAATTTGTGAATAATGATCTGGCACATTATAGAAATTTACTAATAAAAACAGCCAAGCTTATATCTGCCCTTATCTCTTAACAACAGCTCAAAGGCACACAAGACCACAGCCTGTTATGAGTGACGCACCCCCTACCATATCTCAGCACAAGGACCCATAAAGTAAATAGGCTGTGTGCGGTCAGTGTTAGTGCCTCTCATTGTTTTGACCTCTTGACCTCTTATTTGATTAGCATTGACTCTAAAGTGCTGTCGACAACAAACGTGTCAATCAGACAGTGTGTAAGCATCCAACTCATCCATGTGCGTCTGCTGTCTAAATTTTTCATTACAGCAGTACTGTCTAACATTTATCCAGTCTGTTAAAGTGTCCATTGTCATCTAACTAAAGATCTTTGTCCACAAACACCATCAAAACAAAGAGGATGTACACATGTCTTTGGATTACACAGATTCATATCGATGGTCTATTCGGTTGGATAAACAATAACGCAGAGACAACCAGCCACGGCTAATTAGAAAGTGTCAGCGGGGATAGAAGTGAATTGGTTTCAGAAGAATGGACACTGAGCAGAGATTGTTCGTTGTGGACACCCTGTTATAGCAGTTATATGATGTTTTCTGTGCATTATAGCCCCTTTTAAACAAATGAGTTAGCTTAACACCAGTGCAGTTTTTTTCCAAGGAGACAGACTTTTTACTGATTGGCTGCATGATTTTCTGACAAATCTTTGTGTTTTCACCAAAATAAACCACTCTTTTATTCAAGGATAGCTGGTATAAATGGCTTGGCAGGCCAAACTTGAAGCTTTTCTTTCCAGGGTTCTGTTTACTTTAGTTTCCTCATCTTTAGGACTTCCAAATGCATTAATTGTGTGTCAGTACGGTCTGAAAGGATGAAATATAGTATGAAAAAGTATGCATGGAAATGAACAGCTGTTTTAGCCATCCTGAAAAAGCAGCAATGCATGCATGATTTGTGATAAATGAGCTGAAACGTGCAAAAACAGAAACCTTCAGAGTCCTTTAAATCAATCATTTTGCCTGGTCCGTCACATTTTGACAATCAATCACTCACTGCTCCCGAAGGAACGGTCAACATGTGACCAACAAACCATCTAGCAGCTATGGTTTTTGGAACCACACTTGAGCATTTGAGGCTTGTTTGAACACCAGATGAAGTGGTTGAAACCCCTTGTATAAAAAAAATTGACAGTTTTATTGAGAAAAAAGAACAATTTGACACCCAACCCAGCAGTGTTGCTATAAGCAGACAGGACCAGATGTTGCCAGTGAATTGTTTTGCAGCTGTGGGAGCAGTATAGTGGGAATTTTCACCATGGTGTCATTGTGCATGTGTCTCCCTGAGAGTGTTGGAGATGTGGACTCTGGGGGATGCTGGCCTACTTCTGGATCCATATAGTCCCTTTTGTCTACATGCATGCAGGCCTGGGCATGCACACACATGTAAACGGATGAAGGGAATCAAACACAGGGAATAGTTTCTTTTGACACATATGGCAATTCCCATGCATAACAATGACAGTCAAGGTGCAGAAACATGCACACATGCATGGAGCGTGGTAGCTAATCATCTGTAACTAGTCTTCTGCCCTTTCTTGTCTTTGTCTGTATGTCAACACTTACACAACTGTCTGACACTTTACTCTGGGATATTTTTGGACATGCCAAGTCTCAGCAGGAAGATAAAAAAAGTCAATAAAAAATGGAGCCAAAGGACCAGTGGCAATGTGTGTGGGTGGAGTTATTTGTCTTTGGTTTGTGTGTGTTCTCGTTTTTATGGTCTAGCATGTCTCCCTTTAGTGTGTGTCCTACAAGATTAATAAAAGTTGCTGTCTCGGATGCAGCCAATGGATTGAAAAATAAGTAAAAACACACTCTTGTCATTGTTTTGGTAGCCGTGAATAACAATGGAAAAGCAATGTCCTGAACACTACGGCCACGCCTGAGCAGCGCAGTAATCATGCGTTCCCATGCATGCAAAATGCTTCAGGACGGATTTCATATTCATCCCACTTAATACCGCCCTGTGGAATGGGGAGACACGGCGGCTATAATGGATGACGGCTTGCGGACCAACAGAGGAGACCAAAGCGTTAAGTCTGACATGTATTTTTCATGGTCAGAAACTACTGCATACATCAAATCTGGGAGCAGATGTCATCGTGGGGAGTGGGGAGGATAGGTGCGTAATGAGGGATGGATGAGACTGGGAGGCATCTGCAAGGCACATGTGGATGGCGGCTGATGAGGTCCAAAGGCATTTTATTGGTACAGAAAGGCTG
Source organism: Cetoscarus ocellatus (assembly GCA_037902135.1). Taxonomy (NCBI): domain Eukaryota; kingdom Metazoa; phylum Chordata; class Actinopteri; order Labriformes; family Labridae; genus Cetoscarus; species Cetoscarus ocellatus. Next base: position 364,773 of record JBAMNC010000845.1, on the reverse strand, counting down.
CAGGTATAAAAAAATGAATAAATTCAAAACTACTTAAACAACCTTAGAGTGTACAAATCTCCTTTGTAGATCTGTTTGTCACACATTAGGTTTACCAACACTCAGTTCCAAGCAGTGCTCTCCACAAGCGTATTGAGATTTACCTTGTGTTGTTTAAAAAGCATGGCCCTGTGACATCAACCATTGGTTTATTGATGGCAAATATGAAGCCTCAGTTTGATATGTGGACACTACTACAGTTTAACCACACTGGATGCGTGACAGCTGCGGTGTGTGTCAGCTTCAGCACATATCACCATGGCTTTCAGACCAAACCTGTGTGCTACAAGTTGAGTGGGTCACCCTAATGTCATAGTTCAGCTTCTTCTTTACCTCAACAATTCAACTTTAAATGTCAAAGATTGTACACAGTGAAGGGCAAATACTATTTTTACAATTTATTAGGAAAGCAAAAGTTAGGGAAGAAACACATGATTCCCCCTCCTGTACAAGTGACTATTTATTGTGTATCTGACTCTTAAGAACTTCAGTAGTAAAGCACTCGGAACTGAAGGAGTTATCTTCCAGAAATCCCAAACCAGGCCCAACAGGAAGTGTAACCATACTGTGTTTATCCTGTCTGTCACACGATCTACAAACGTGTACTAATGTATCACTCGAAATAAGATAAAGATGGATCTCTATTTTTCTATTTTCCTAGTATGGTCAAGATACCTTGGCTTGTAATAAAAAATAGACATGCCTTTAATTTTCAAAATTCTTAGTGCAAGAGACATGCAGTGTTAATTTTGTCGACTAATTATTTCCTCATAGTTTTTGTCAACAACCTGTTTTCCCCTGATGAAAACTAGACTATGACTAAAAAAAACAAGTGTACATTGACAAAAACTAAAACTAAATTAACTGACATTTTCGTCAACAGATAAAAACTAGACTAAAATGTTTGACAGAGACTAATTTCGTCATGTAGAAAGTAGGGACAAGTTAGGAATATATCCAGTCACAGCCATTTTGGTTGTGTGGAAAGGTTGGATGAGTTAAGAGGGATGTCCAGTCACAACTGCCTTAACTTTGTGGTGGTGGGATCCAAGTGTAAAACATAACTTTAGAAATTCAAGGAAACATTAAAAAATGCCTTACACTTTACACTTCATATTTTAGTCGACTAAATTTATAGTAGATTTCGTTGACTAAAATGTTGTGAAATTTCATCAGCTGAAACTAGACTAAAATTAAAACAATTTTGATGACTAAATTCTGAAACTTAAAGATATTTTAGACAAAAGACTAAAACTAAAACTAAATTAAAAAGTGTTGTCAAAATTAACACTGGAGACATGGTGCTCATGCTGGCAGTTTGAACTTTATAATATGCCAGAATGAAAATTAACAAGCACCACAGCACAAGCACTTACCAATGAAGCAAAGTAAGCTAATAAAGCTAGTTTAATTTAACAGACTCAGCTTTCCAGCTTGAATTTCTGATGGGAGTGGAGGGGGCACATTGCAAATCTGACATGTTAAAATAGAATTCCCATTGCTAATGTTGGCTTTAAAGGCTCGGAAAAAACGCTTAAAAATGCAAGCACTCCGGGAGAAATACCGAACCGAGCATGAACACTAAGTGTAACCATACTGTGTTTATGTTTTCTGTGACATGTTGTTCAGATGTGGACATACAGTAGGTTTGCACTAAAAACAGGCAAGTGTTCAAATTTCTTAACTTTTGTGAGATGAGGAGCTCATGCTGGTAGTCTGAACTTAATAATATGCCAAAGTGAAAGCTTACAAGTACTGCAGTTGTTGTGAAGCCAACAGATATTCAGTCTAGCAAGACCATCATGGAATTTCCTGACATTCTAACTTCATGTTAGAATGTCTGTTCAAGTTATGTAATATTGAAGCTACTCAGCCGTTGCTGGTCAATGGGGTGGTTTACACTCTCGTATTCAACACAGTGAGATGGTCAGGGGTGGTGGTTGACTACAAATTTTAATTATGAGGCTGGGTTAGTTAGTAAAGCTAGTTAAATATGAGAAAGTATCTACTTTGTGGCTTGACAGAATTGGAGGAGGTACATTGCAAATCTAAAACATGTAAGGATTGCATTCTCATTTTAATGTTGGCTTAAATCTGTAATAAAAAAAATTAAAAAAAACTACAAACAGTCCACTGCATAAACCAACAGAAATGTATTTGTAGAATACAAAGTGGATGAACCGAGAGCAGTAGTATTTGACTTTTTTGCTGAAAAAGTCCCAAATAGACCAGCAAAAAACCCCACAATTTATTATGAAATTTTATTTTATTGAATGTTTATTGACGTTTAGAACCTTTCTCGAAATGACACATAAGCAACAGCTGTTTTTATATTTTGGCAATGGCTTTATTTTTCAACAATTGAAGTTGCAGTGTGATTTCTCTAATGGAAAGTACAGCATGTTTGGGTTGTCAGACACTGCACATGTGTATTTATGGATGTTTATGGTTCATGGTCAGGTAAGAAGTAGGCCTGGAAATGTAGCATGTAAATATAAAAATAATCTGGATTATTCCTCTCTCTTTCCTGCAGTAGCTTTGCCTATTATGCTTTAAAAGCTTACACAAAGTTTAATTAAGGCTACCCTGCGCCTCACATTACCCTCTGTCGCTCACATTGAAGCATCAGCACCCATATTCAGAGGTCAGCCGTGTGTAACCAAATAACAACATAAAACCCCTACGTCATCCTCTCTGTTCCCGTCTCCGATCCACTTAATTAATCTCCTTGTGCCAGGGCAGCGGCTTCATCCGCCAAGGCATCCCTGGATTTGCCTAATTTACTTAATTAATTAAACAAATGATTTATTTGAGCTCATATTTCAAAGCAGGGAGAAAGTTCTTTGTGGAGCCCACTGAGGCATGTACTGTTTTGTTGTGACTGTGAGACGCCTCTTGAAGCGTTGAAAAAAAGGAGCGGGCTTTAGAGTGGGTGGGTGTCAATCATTCATTTAGAGCTGCATAATGTACAGGCAGATAGGGAACGTCAGAGTGGGGCTGAATTATGTATGCTGAATTAGATTAAGGAAATAACTTTGAACAGTGTCTTTTATGAAGGTGAGGATGAGGGATGAGTGCGGTAACTTTGCTGCACTGTAGAGGAAGCTAACTGGTGTTGGCTGTATGTTTTTACAAACATATATTCACTGGGAAGAAAAAAGACCCAGTAGTCTTTACTTTGAGTCTCTGTGTGTGCAAGTGATGAAATAAATGTAGCTATGAAATAAGGCCAAAAACTTTAGGACAAACTTTATGTTCCATTAAACTACCAACTGTTTTTTTCTGTCACTGAACACCAAAGCCAAACCAACAAACAACTTTACAGTAAGCAGATTTAACAGCAGACTAAATTTACCAAAGCACAAGCCCCACAGTTTGTCAGGCCAGCATATATGGAGAAAATCTGACAAGTCAACATTTTGTCAGGACCACAAACACAAAGTATCCAGTTCAGGGGAGGATATGGACAAGCCCCGTATTTATCTCAAACTGGCCTGACGTCAGTGGATGGGGCTGTAACGATTAAAAAGTCCCTTGACTTATAGCAGCCCTGACAAACATGACAGTATCAGCAACATGTTGCCATCTCTGTTTTTGAAAAATACCATTTGCCTGATGTAATATTCAAGAATATTTTACAAGACTTAAATCTCAAAAGATGACATTTGTACAAGAATCAGACCCCATCAAGAATTTTATTAGAGGATACTAGTTTCGTTTATGTATTTGTCTGAATGTCTAAATGAGATGCAAAAATGTTTTAGGCTTTTAAAACAATAGGTTGTGAAGAAAGACAAATGAATAATGTGGAAGTTTCAGGTAATTGACAGAGTTAGAATATCAAAGATTAATGAACACTAAATGAAAATGACAAATACAAATTTGTGAAATGCTTAAATTGTCCAAATACCAGGAAGTTACTTGAAGAAAAGTGCTTGACTTACCATTTTCATCTTATTTTCCACTGTTTGCAGCTTATTTATATCTTTAAACAGAATAATTTGGCTGTAACGATTGTAAATTATTCATCTTTTAAATTTAATCCCACCATGATTATTTATTAATTTATTGATTTGACAGATGCCAAGAGACTGTGTAGAGTTGGTCTTGGATGAAGGCCCAATGTGACATCTTTTGGTGGAGCCCCAAATCTCTGGCAGTACCCTGACAGAACACAATGACATTGTTTTCCCTTTAGTGCATCATGTATCTTGTTAACCTTCGTGCTTACCTATGCAGCCAATTTCAATAATAGAATAAAATTAATACACTCATTATGTCTTTAATATTTTCCTTCTAACATGTGCCAGATGTCCTGGAGGCCAAGCTGTAAAAGGATATTTCAGTGTTTTTGTAGTTGGGTTGTATGAGTTACTTGACAATAGTCAGTGCAATGGCTGAAAGGGATTCAGACAGTGCTGGAGAACAAGTCCAGGCAACCGGAAAGATACGCTGCTGTTAGCATGTACAGTTATTTCTTGTAATTGTTTGAGTTTTGTATAAAAACCAGCCACAAAACTATGTCAGGTCAAATGTATAATTTGGCAAAAAAAATTAAGAGTGCTTTATTTTTCATGTAGAAAGTGTCTGGATGGCCTGTGGCAGAAGAACACACGGCCATCCCTGCATTGAAAAATAGTACCAAACACGGATACTTCCAAGATACTGTATATTAAAAGGCACTGCAGGATTTTTACCCAAAAGTCATTTGACCCAACACAGTTTCAGATTCAGATTCAGATTCAGACAACTTTATTAATCCCTGAAGGGCAATTCCGTTCACAGTTACCCTGCCTTATTGGGCCATCTAAACAAATCAGAGAACAGACAAACATTCATAACAGCATATGGACAACACATTCCCCTGTCAGAACCCACAGGTTTGCAGAATCAGCAATAAATACTAATGGCTTGTTCTAAGTAAAATGAACACATTTAGGCAAAATAAATGTACTCACTAACAGCAGGGTACCTTACCAGTCATCTGAGCTTGCTCTCCTTAAAGGTACAGCATTGCTGAGAGTCCTTTCAGCCCCTTTACTGACTATTATTAAGTAGAACATACAACCCAACTGCAAAAACAATGTATTATCCCTTTAATACAGTAAATGGGTAACTTTTTGTATTTGTAATTCATGGTTAGCTATAATAGAGTTTGAGATGTAGTGGTTAAAACAAACTTTGTAGTTGATATGGATTAATTTTCCGCTGTATTGTTTAAATTGTGTACAAAAAGTACTCAGTAGATGCTTAAACTTTAAGGAATCTTGAGGCAATGATTTTTAAAATAAAAGCTTTCATAGAGTCAAGGACAGATTCCAGCAAGCATGGGCATAAAATCATAAATAAAATACTTAAATGCTGATGATTCACAGGGAGTGTTTTGGACAAAAACAAGGGGTTTAAAAGTTTATCAAACTTTCATATCGAATTTGTTTGTCAGTATGGACACTGAAAAGCTGCTTTACCCCTGCAAATATACACACATAAGTTAGTCTTCAAACTAGAGAAAAAAGACCCAAGAAACCACAGGAGAAAAAGTCAGGAGGCCATCCATGGTGTTGTAAATCATCTTTGGGGAGATACAAATGTCTGAACTAAATTTATGATAATCCCTCCTACAGTTGTGAAGATATTTCACTCAAAACTAGAAACTAAATATTTATGGTTTAGCCAGCGTAAAGTTGAGGGATCACATCCTCTGGGGCTCATGAACGTCTCTGCAAACTCACATTGTAATCCATTGCTAATGCCTTGAGAGATTTGAGCATGGACTTACATAATCAGAATGGCCGAAAACTGTTTTATTGCCTTGTTTTGTGTTTAGTGTCTTGCTTGTTTTACAGTTTCACTTCACATTAGAATACAGTTTGATATTCATACAGCATCCCTCATTCTTAAATGGCAAAGAGGGGCGTACTGACTGAACATACTGTTCCAATAAATGTCAACGCAAGGCTGCAAAAGTCCTAAACAGGCGAAGACAGACAATCCAGCCCGTGCATTTTGACATTAGTTGTCCCTGGTGCACGGTCACTGCACTTTATCTTCACCAGCATGGAAATACAGCACCGCACGGGATGATAAACATCAATTGGTTTAGCTGTAAGATGAGGACAGTACAGTGATAGTGAGAGGATTTTATTAAACGTGAGATAATTTATTCTCTCTAAAATTAATTCCTTAAGTATATTCTCACTTGACTTTCACATAAAATTTAAATCACTTTGAAAATGGTTCTGTTGATATGCTCTAAAATGCCTTAGGTTTAATGCTCTTAACAGATTTTTTTTATTTGCTTCTCTTGTTTTTCCAGGGAATGGATTGTGCTTCCCCCCCATCAGCCAAACAAGGTTTCTGGAAATAGATAATAGGCCGTCGTTATGAAAAAAATTAACTTATTCCAAGCCTTAGGGTGGCCTCTGCAGCTGTCATTTGTATTCCCGATTATTCCTTTCCATTCCCTGCGTGCTAATTTTGCTTCCTTTTGGAGTTCCAGTGTGAAAAATCCAAGTCATTTAGTGTAATTTTAATAGAATGGGGTTTCTTTGTTTTCTTCCTTGATAACATTTTGTGAGGCATTTGGCATGGTGCTCAGTAACCCCCTTCCTTTTATGTTCTTCTGTAATGAGTGAAAAATCAATACCTGCTTGATATGGAGGAATAAAAGAATGGCCTTTGCTGCCCGTGGCTTCTGCAGCAACTGCCTGACATTGCCAAATTGCTGTCAGATCTGGCAACCCAATAGGAATGAATGACAGCAACATTAAGAACAGTGGGGTGGGGTTAAATACCCCCGACATGTTTTATAGTTGTCCGGACTCAGACCTGTGTATATCTTCCAAATACGCCTCTGAGACTCACCAGTCACTGAGCCCAAGCATAATATGGTAAGCACTGAATGATGCCATTTAAAGTGGGCTCGCAGCTGGCCGAATGGTGTTTAATGAGGACAGATATTGACAGTGAGGTCAAGTGCTGGTTTACATTAGGCTGCATAATGCACGCTTTTAATGCATGTCTATGTTTGTGCTTTCTGGAGAGAGTAAGAGAAAGAGAATCACTAAGTAACCCTGCAGACCAGCTCACAGGGCAAACATAGTGGGCGTGCAATACCAACAGGGTTTCCCACACTGCAGAGCAGCAGGGGTCAGGCAGTAATTTGGGGTGTGGGCGGAAAGCGAGGAGCGGGAAGGGCAAACAGAAACCACGCAGAGAGAGACAATGCGACGACCTCTGCTTTACTCAATTTATGAAATTAATTACTTTTTTCTTCTCCCAGCCGCAGTGTGAAATGTATACAAGCTCTGTATGCTTTTAAATCCAACAAGCTGCTGACATATTTGCATTGTGATGACACGGGAGATGCTGCGAAAGACCGGGCGGATGATTACATGTTGCAATAGACAGAACACTGCTGGATATGCTAATGTATTAGCTTTGTTGGATTGGCACTATTATGGCTGAGGTTATGACCGTGTGCATGGTGAGGCTGTCAGCTCCCCTCCCCACTGCATGATGAATTGTTACTGCAGCAGCACATGATTACAATACATGCCTCAGGCCTGTTCTATTTGCATGTTTGCTAATTATTCAGATTAGTATCTTAGTTTTTAAACCACATGTTGCTCATAACATGCAGAGATTTGTGTGTGCTACATCAATTTGTTGATGTTGTGCAATTTTTTATCTCCGTTCATTCCATGCTTTCCTCTGATCAGAGATAACAATGATATGATACACTACAATTTAAAGCCAATTTAATGTAGTTTGTCCCCAGTTGAGATAAGGATATGTTGCCTTGACTTTTATTGTTTTGTTTTCCCTAAACGACTGGCTCGGATGCTAAAATGCCTCCAAAAGTAAGTCTTCATTTCTGTGGAAGTGCTGGTAAACATCAGCAGCGATTAAATCAGAGGAAATGTTTTACTCTGTTCTGAGAAGAAATTATCTTTCTATAACCGCCATGTTGTAATTTCATAGTAGCTTGACTGTAGCTTGTACTCTCATGTCTACATTTAAGCTTAAAAAAATCATTAAAGTTATGTTACTTTGTAAAGATTATCACAAAATATGTACATTTCATGTGTTTCATTTGCCTCAGACCTTATTATCAGCAATGATCCAAGCACACAGTGAAACACCCCATTAGTCAAGAGAACAAACACAATGCTAACTTCGGGGTTGGCTGGCAAAAATATGTCATCCCTGCACTACTCTATTGGCTTGGTTGACCAGTATCCTACCTGGCAGGCATCGATGGAGTAAAATTCAATACAAAACATGCCTCAGCTCTTTGATAAACAGTAAAAAGTTAAAGGTGTTGTAGTCTGCACTGTAACAAATAAAAGTACCCTTTAAACAGAAAGACATTTTAGCAGGTCTTAGTTGATGCGTTGCAGATGACCTCAACAAATCGATCTTCTTGGGAAAGATTTGATGCAGGAATATAAATATTTACCTATGAGTAAGGTAGCTAAGCAAAGAAAGCTGAGTTTGTTATATGAATGTGGAGCTCACATTCTTTGCAACAAGCTAATCTAAGGTCTGAAGTAACAGGCCAAGAGAAACCGATAACCAAACCAACAACCTTGTGAACAAAACAACCAATAGCCAACCAACCACCTACAACAACTCACCCACCCTCTATCCATCTATCCATCCAACTAATCATTCCACCAACCATCTGGCAATTTACTTATCTATCAAGTGGGACAAGGACAGTTAGAGCTTGCAAACTGTTTGTCTTTGACGTATTGAGCAATTTGTAGGGGCTTTGTTGTTGTTCAACGACTTTGACACGTATTGATCTAATTTTACATAAGGCTGTATCAGAACTTAAACCAAGATGCAATGTTGCCTTTATTAAAAAAAAACACAGTGGTACCTTGTCTCCAACAGAGAAACAGTCTGGTTAAATAAGACTGTAGTCTGTTTTTTTATGGTACAATGAGAACCTCCAGACAGATTTTCTTTTTCTTTTTATTCATACATTGTCGGTAAATCCTGATTATAGTCTTGTTTTGTCTGCTGAGGGAGGCTTTGTTTAGAGCTATGGCAGCAATCTGGGGCATTAGAGAGCTGTAGAGGAAAATAAAGGTGCCTATCTTTTGTACAGGGTAGATGGCAGGGTGAAGCGATAGCACCTTTATTTTACCAACAAAGGGAGTCATTGAAAAACAAAGGAGCGGAAGATTCCTTAATTTATTCATTCGGAAACAAAGAAAAGGGAAGATCTGTTTGCATTGGCTTCAAAACCAAGTTTACCGCAGACGCAGCGGGCCAATTATGAGAAAGCTGGTGTGTGACCCTGCTCTCTCTGTCATTGAATAACCAAGCATGCACGGTTACTGGTGATTTCATCTCAGCAAATCAATATGAAGTATTGTAAAGTCTGCATTCGGAGTGAGCGAGAGGGGATGGGATCAAATGATACCGTGGCATAGATTAGCCCGTGAGACCTTGAGGATAAGAGCGAGGAAGGATGAAAACGTAGAGGTGGTGAAGGTGTGGGGGAGGCTTGGGGCGATACTGGAGATGGCCTTCAATATGGCCCAGTGGCCTTGTAAGGGAATTCAATACGTCCATTGACAAAAGAAGGCCTCCATTGTGGAGCCTCCTTTGGGAGGCCGTTCCATTTCCTTATTAATTGTGCTCCCATTAAAATAAAAGGAAGGGGAGAAGGGAACAGATAGGGCGAGAGTAATGATAGCTCTTCAGCTTGGCCTCCTTGTTTGGAGAGAAGCCAAGGTCAAGTAGTTTTACAGTTGCGGCGCTTTCTGCAGGAGAGAAAATACACTGTTTATGTATTTTATGTACTGCAAGCGAAGTACACACTGATATGCGCACACACTCCCTGCCTTATCCGCTTCCTTGCATGGCCTCCTACACACTGGAGCACAAATCTTTCTTATGGGCTCCTTCCGCATCCTCACCAGACGCACAGAATCAGGACTTAAGAGTCATAGCTTTAAGTCAGTCTCGCACTACAGCAGTTAGACATTGGAGGAGTCGTCACTTCAGGGCATGGATCTTTGATAAACTGACTAAATACACTCCCTAAGGAAGCATTAAACTTATGCTTAAAAGATATTTCAGGTTTAATACTGCTAGTGTCTTCTTTTTGGATGTTTTATCATTGTTTCTTTCCCTTACGGTGACATTTTACTCAACAAACTAGTGATCCGGAAAACAGGTCACACAGGGCAAGACTACCAGAGCAATTAGAAAAGCTATGTACATAAGAATAAATGAACTATTCCTTTAACTGTGGGCAGTTTTCTCCTCCAATTAAGTGCATTTGCAGCCTTGAACTTTCAGAGGGGTTTCGTACAGTGTACTTCATTTTAGCAACTCTTCTAAATTCCTTATTTTAAGGCAAAAAGTTGGTGACTAATTTTGTTATAAAGAGGGAAACAATGGCTAAAACGTATGCTTTCATGATTTTTTCTCCATCTCCAATGTCCTTAAGTGCTTGAGGCTGTGTGGAGACAGACCTGTTCAATAGATTGATCTATTTAGTAAATGTTCAGGATCACAGATACATAAAGCATCAGCTCAGTTTACACAACAACTGTGCTGTTTTCACAAAATCAGCTTTGAACATCACAAAAGTATATTTTTTCTAATAACTACAGATACTTTTCTAAAGCATTAGTCCTCCTCAATGTGCATTCATGCCAGAGTGAGCAATAAAGCTCTGAGACAGTCACATTAATTATGTGAAGATGTGATATTTGGGGGAGCAAAAGAGCATGTGGCATGTTTGTATCATATATACAAAGGTAGACACACACACTCACAGCTCTACTCTCCTTCACAAGGTCAGAGTGGGGCTGAACGATATGGACAAAATTTCATATCTCGATATTCATGCCAGATATATCGATACGATACGACTACGGGTTCGGTGAAAACCAAGCATTTTTCAGAAAAATAAAAAAATCATAATACAAAAGAATGTAGAAAGTGCAGTTTTAGCGCGGGGGAAATCTATATCGTTTATATTGTTGCTTTTCGATATTAATATCTTGAATGTCCATATCTCGATATCGATACGATAACGATATATTGTTCAGCCCTAGGTCAGAGTGCACCCCTTTCACTGATACTACATCTCTGATATTCCTGCATTCACAATGGGGAGAAACACAGCTGCACAGCTAATTTACCCATTGGGGACAAATAAATAAAATGAAGTGAATATATAACATTTTCCCCTTATAAAGACAATATGTAAGATGTTAAAAAAATGTAGTTATGACTGTTTGTTTCAATTTTTGATAGTACTTATTCAAGCCTGGAGAGATTTTTGTATATATGTATATATATATATATATATATATATATATTGACTTCCTGTGTGTTTCGCTTTTGGAAAATACGTCACACAAAGACATTTATAATCTACTGTCACTTTTCCCAGTTTGTACTTGTTCAGATCCGTGATTCTGAAAATAGATAAATAAAAAATGTGTCAATTTCTGTAAACAATTTAGGACTCTTATATTGTACATTTTCCATCATCTGCTTGCCGTTTTAGCAGAGATAAGATAAAATAAATTATCAATGTGGTAATGGCAGCTTATTTATTTCTTTGTAATGACAGGAGGGCTGACAAACACAGTGTTATCCAGTGTTGTGTTTGCTGGCATGTTGCTCTGTCTTTGTGGCTTTGTAAGATCACTCCACTACATGGGTAATTTATGACCACTGTATACTGGGGGATGGACAGCGGAAAAGGTAAAAATTGCCCAATTATAAGTAAGGGAGAACTGTTACACTATCTTTACCTGTCACCTCAGCCCTGAACAAACAAACAACACTGCTCATGTAATGACTGCCACTAGCCGAGTATCTGAAATACTGTGATGGTGCCAGCTATTCCTAAAGAATAATAAAAATTGCAAGTAAAATACTGTCATAATTAAATGTACAGTGTGTAAAATTTGACATCTATTATTCCATTTGTTTACTGTATTGTATTTGAGGAACGCTGACAGTAATGCTTGTAAGGCTGGACCTGCTGCTGCCGCTGTTCTGGGTCTGTATTTCATTCATATTTATTGCTGCTTACCTGTGATGGACCACCATTACTCTCTGCCTGCTGTCTGTTCTGTCACCCGAACTTCCTCCGTTAACTCTGTCACCATTTTTTGTAAAAAGACATCTTAAAGTTGAAGGAGATCTACTCCCCTCCTTGTCTACCTTCAGTGTCACTTCTCTCTAAGAATTGAGGCCTCTGGTCAACAAAAACATCCCTCATTTCTTTTTCATGGATAAATTTCATATAACAAGGGGAAAAATACCTCTGAAAGTGGACTTTCTTATTATACTGGATTTTCCACAAAACAGAATACTGGTTTTCTGTTAGGTGTGCACAACTCAAGGACTGACATTTGTACTAAATAGAGTCCTCAGAGCAAAGACAGATGGAAGGTGGGAGTGATTGGGTTACGTACTGTGCCTTTAACCTATTGAAATTTTGGTAACACAAGCCTGTTTTGATTCCACTACTTTTTTGATGGATGACTTATGCTCACACATTGTGTAAATTTCACTTCCTGCCTTACTTTGAGAAACCAGTAAGTGATAACAGCAGTAAGGTTGTGGATGACATGGAGAAATGCAGAGTGAAAAGGGTCTTTTGAATGCCAAGGTCGACTTCAGAGCTTTGCCTGAGTACTCTCTATCAGATCAGAGTTGTTTACATTTATTCTGAATTGAGCTTGAACTGGGTAATGTACATAAGGACACTGCTACTCCTTAGGATGTTGTGTTTCAGTTGTGAAAAAAAAACACAATTGTGCATACAGTAGATTAGTTAAAAGCAATCTGTACCTTCGTTTTCCCATCAAACATTAGACTCTTTTCTGTTCCCTTAAGTTGATTTTGTTTACTTTTTGATGTGTCACAATTTTTCTTTCTTAACGAGTAGGCCAGTGGTGCTTTCTACAAGAATCAGCTTCTTTTCTCATCCAAGGAAGCAAACAAATTGCAACAAAAACAGCATTAGTCCAAACTGCTGGTAAGCTGAAGGGGAATTAATAAAAGTGTAAATGTGGGTGTAGTGATAGTCTTGTTTGTAAAAGGAAACTTCTCTGTCTGTGTAACACGGTCAGATGATGAGATTCTTTGTCAAATCTTTACCTTTAGCTAACAGTAACTGCAGAAACATCAAGAAAGAACAACCTCAGAAATGCTCACTTTCTCTACTTCTTATATATTTCTTTTTTTCATTCAACATTAGATTTTCAGTGCAGTACCTTAATTGAATTTCAGTTAAATTTCAATTACATGGTGCTTCATATTGCCTTGATGTTTTCTAATTGCTTTGAATGTGCATATTTCTAATCAGAATCTTACATGACAAGAATGTAAGGTTCCCTCTTTTCACTGTCATGGAAACTGTTTCTGTGAACATATACAAAATTCTTGGTATCTGTTTTAATTTCCCATCTCCATAAATATCTGCTGCTCTAACATTGGCAGCCTCCAGTTATGCATGTTTTTATGAATGCATAGCTTCTTTTCAGCCAAACTATCTCTGGGATATATATTCCTGCTCAACTCTGACACAATCTTTCAAACTGGGATGGAAAATACCATCATATAAACGTCTTCTTTTCAGGGGGAGTTGGGGTCTGAGGGCAGAAGCCATAACTTTCACAGACATCTTGCTGTCCCCGAGACCCTACAAAAGACCAACTGTGTCAAATGAGAAAAATTGCAGGTGCACATTCCCCAGTGGTGCACTCCCTCTCGCCTCCCACTCCCCCGCAGACGTATTAACACACACATACACGCACGCCGCCTCCGTGATCACTGCCCCTCATTTGTTGGGGGGGTAGAGGGAGATCCTTTTTCACTCTGATAATACTCTTCTTTCTCTGACATGAGATGGACGGAGGAAAAGGGTTGAAACTGGAGAGGCAGAGTGAGTGATGTCATTCCACAGCGGGGAACTGCATCAAACAGTACAGCATAGCGTTTTTATGGTCCCTCTGCAGATGTTTCTCAGATGAATGTACTGCATCATACAATGGTGCTATTTTGTATTGGGGTTATGGTGAAGACTCCATAGTTTGCCCTTTAGCTGGGAGGTCTAGATTTATTGCCTAGCATCTATTCTTTGTGTCACAGATGTGTCAAATGGAGGGCATGTGCATCTTTCAGACAGTTTAGTTCTTACAATCCTATTAAAGATCTGATTCTTCCTTGAGCAGCTGATTTCTGATGCATAGTTGCGGCTAAAAAGTCAGATTACCATGGCTGTTTTCGGACGAAGACTGCAAGCAGGAAAAGGTTGTGCGTACATTGAATGGATTAAAGCCAATGGTGTATCAGTCAAGATGCATGACCAGCATGATCCATATTTTAACACTGTAAAAGTTAATTTGGGATGGGGTGTTGACTAATTTTCTTTAAAATCTCCAACAAACAGAGATTCAATACATAACTGTGTGTAATGAAGAAGGGTTTTTTTTGGTACTGGAAGAAACATAGTGAGAAACTGTAAGTGCTCAGAGAGAACAAGCCTCTGTCAAGGCAGTTCTGACATTGATGGCCGAGATATCGAAAATAGAGAAAACTGCCCAATCATGCAATGTTAAAGAATCCTCTAAAATATTCCTGGATCAGCATCCATATTTGGATCATCACCAAAATCACTTCTCTCTTGTACCTTGACCTTACTTGGCATGCCAGATGGACCATTATGTTTTACTTGTCAATCTGGGAAAGAGCCCGTAGAAAGTGTTTGGGAATTGGCAGAACCTTTCGAAAGCTTATACGGCATGTGATTGGACAATCACGTTCATTACGGGCCAATCAGGTAGTTTAGTAGGCAGGCGCTACTGTCGAAATGTAAAGGATGGAGAGTGAGCCACTGCGTAAAACAAAACATGTCAGAAGTGGAGCTAAATTTCCTTTCTCTGTCAAATTTTGTAGTGTTGTTATTTGTTTCTCATTTAATAAAGAAATGTGGTCCAGATGGGATAAAACTCCTCCTGAAGCTGTTATGCTAACCTCTGTGCGGACAGTGGCTTCCTGCTGCTGTCCCTCTTGTCGCTCTCACCCCTTCTGCTTTAAAGGACACCGATTGGGCGGTGTCACTTTGGGCCACTCGCTGTAGTGAAGTGTCGTGTTGTGGTGTAGTGTAGTTTGGCAAGATGGATCTGATTACAGACATTGAATCATGCTGATCCATCTGCACAGCAAAGTTAACCACTGCCAACATTGCCTGAAAATGTTTATCAAAATCCAGTCAGTTATTTGTGAAAATTAGAAAAACTGTCCTTCCTCTCAATGTCAAGACCTTTTTTTTTTGTGATCATTTTTTTTATTAGAAAATAAAAAAATGTACAAATCTATATCTTCACATCAGGTACAGATTTTTTTCATCTTATTCCTCTCCCTACACAGTGAGTTAAAAGAAAAAAATAACGAAACAAAGAGGAAGTAAGAGATGAACAAAGTCCTTTGTACATTGCAGGCAAGTAACAATATGAAGAAAATTCAATATTCCACCCACTCTCCCTATAGCAACTCCCTATAAAATATATATAAATATATAATATCCCCCAAATAAAAAGTATATTTATATAAATAAATAAAAACAATAGAAAAAATCAAGGTCGGCCTTGTTGCACCCTCACTTTAATTTGTGTGCAGCCTCACAGGCCTGCAGAGTTTGGTAACACAAGCCTGTTTTGAGGTGTCTTGCTCATGGACAGACAGAGGGACAGGCAGACAACAAATAAACAAGCAAAAAAAAAAGTGGACAAAAACATGACCCCCTTGGCAGCGGTAAAAATGTCTATATTTGGCCTGTGGCTTACGTCCTGACCCCTAATGGCAACAATACACTTCCTGTTTACATCACCTCAAGTCAAAGCTTACAACCTTTTAACCCAGCCCTCAGGCACATCATCCTATGCTTCCAGTCCTCTTGATGCATCACATTTAGGTTCCTTGTTTTACCATACCAAGCAAATGATGAGTATGAAATCCTACTACATTCATGCACAAGAGGCTACAGTTAACTGACGTACTTATTGCTAGTCAAAGTTCTTTTAAACATTTATTGCTCCATTCATGTGCCAAGTGATGATATTCCCAAGTTGCTCACCCATCTCAAAATTATTTCACGAGCAATTCCTCTCTAATGCAGTTTTGATGAAGCCATAATCCTTTGAGCAAAGAGATTTAAATCCTGTCTTTTATTAAAATGGTTAAGCATCCTAAAGCAGTATTAAGCAAAATACTAGCCCATACAGACTGGCCAAACCCCAAAGTTTTCAGACCCAATCTGAACTTGGTTAAAGAGAACTGCCCTGAATTGTTGTTGAGGCTACACAGATGTATCCACAGTGACGATTTTCAGCTTTGTGGTGCCTTATTTTCGGATGGATTAGTTGATTTTCAAAGTACAGACCTGTCTCAGTGTGACATTAAATCACACATCACAGCTCTACACCTGCTTGGGTGAAACCGTGTGTTTCCAAAAATCCTTCATTCTCTCCCATTTCATGCTTCTTGTGCTTTGAGTTAGCTTCCAGTATGCCACACGTAAAGTATTGCAGTCGGATCATTTGATGCATGAGCACTGTGTACATGTTGCCTCATACATATTCAGCAATCATCATCTCCACACAATAAGCATACGTCTGATACCTGCCATTTTAAATACAGAGGGAAAACATGATCAAAGGAGATCCTTGTAGCTGTGTCTCAGATGCAGCGTAGCCACCCAGGCTAATTTCAGCGGCGCTGCTGTGATTGCACACATGTGGAATGAGATTACCTCTCACTCTGTGGATGGTTGGGAAATTTCTGTTTTCACATTCAACTCCATCTTTAACACTAGAATTTTGTTTTCTAACACAGTTTTTACCTGCTTTCTTCTCATTTCAGCTTTTATTCTACTTTCTCCCCTGTCACTTTTTCCTTTCATAAATTCACATTTACTCCACTGTCACTCACACATTCCCTTCCCTCTGTTCTGTGGCTCAGACTTTTTTTATTGTTGATGTGTCAGTGCTTTAAAAAAAGTTTTTCTCTTAGCCTGTTGTGACCCCACTTGTATTGATATCTATTTTCTTGTGAATAAAGACAGAATTTGAAATCTTAAATGACCCCTGAGTCTGTCTGCAGTTGCTAAAAGAAAAGATTTAGAAGCTTGTACTAAAAAATTGACTAAAAAGTAACCTTCTGTCCAAAAAGTCAGATTGAAAATTCTAATTCACCAAATCAGTGTTTATCAGCCACAAAGCTGAACAGCGAGTTCCTCTGTTTTTGCAGATTTTAAAGTTTATCAGCAAATTTTATGATTTTTAGCTCTGTCAGATTCATGCAATCGCATCCTCTTGAAATAATCAAAATATTTGTTTCAGGATCTATAGTATGCACAGGTTAGAAGATTATTTGAAAAAAATGACAACCGTGACTTGGAATGTTGACAAAATGTTTCACAAACAATTCAGAAAAAAAGAGATGTTTGTATAAATGTCTATTTCAAATATAATCACACTGCTGGTGTTCCAGCCTACAGTAAAATTTGGCATTGTCTTGCATTATGAATTCAATAGAAACAGTTGCCAAATTAAACACTAAACAAAAAAATGTAATGACAGAATAGTTCTACAAAGTCTTCCATCTTTTTTTATTATTTTTAAACGGCTGTTTGAATGGACAGACATTGCCTTTGGCAAGTTAAAAGTCACAATTTAAACTTGGAATAGTTATAGCTGTTGCCCTTTATTTCTTTTCTCTATATTTCGTAATGATTTGTATTTATTCTTGGTTGTTTTATTGAATTTTGGTTGGTGTATGTTCTCCAAATCTCTTTAAAAGCCTAACAATACATCAGTTACTTTCTCAACACTTTTACCCTTTGAACTGCAATGTAGTTGTCTAAAAGATGCTGAATAAATAAAGTCTGATTTGATTCTATAATTTCAAACACTATCCAGCAATATGTAACCTTCTCTTGACTTCTTGTTTGTTCTTCTATTGCCTGATCTTCTTTAAATCTTGCTGTCAAAGGTTGTGGTTAGTTAAACATAGATTGTAGTGTTACATTGACTGATTAACAAGGTAGTTTTTATAGAGTTTTGCAGACATTCATACTAGTTTATAGTGAGTTTTATGGACATACAATTTATTCCTTGGAAGAATTGTATGATGTCAGAGTTTTATTTTAGATGATTTAAAATAAAAGTCAAACAATACTGGTTCATGTTTTGCTGTTATGGCAACAGAAAATGTGTTCCTTGGTGCCTAAAACTGCTTAATTTAAATATTTTTGACTTCCATATTAGATATTAGAAAGGATCTCTGACTACACACCAGTAGAATGAGGAACATTTTAATAACCAATTCATTTTTAATGAAATATTTGTAACTATATCCAGAGGATTGTACAGAATTATCTTGCTCTCTTTATTGAATCATTTTCAGATGAAGGACATCCAATGGGCACCAGAGTTTTTGTAGTAATGTGAAGTTTATAATCACAAACCTGCCTCAAATCTTGAAATGTTTAAACTAGGGCTGAAAGATATATCGTTATGGTATCTATATCGAGATATGAACATACAAGATATTAATATCGAAAAAGCAACGATATAAACGATATAGATTTCCCCCACGCTCGCCCCGCATGTGCAGCTCTGGAAGTCACAACAAATTTCTTTTTTACGATTGCCCTTGAATGCACGGCTAAGGTCAGCCAACCACAAACCTTTTTTATTTTCAAACCATTTTAATTTTTCTGAAAAAATGCTTGGTTTTCACCGAGTCCGTAGTCATACCGTATAGTATCAATATCGAGATATCTGGCATGAATATCGAGATATGAAATTTTGTCCATACCGTTCAGCCCTAGTTTAAACCTCTTTTGTTATAAAAAAAAGAAAATATTGCAGTTGTACTAAAATGAAATGTAACATCTTGTTTTCATTCCAGGAGAATTAGCTTTGTTATCCCAAAATACTTAGATTGCTCCATCTTGAGAATGTAATGGTTGCCCCAAGTTGACATACTTAGGGCTTTCAAACATAAGACTTGTTGCCACACTTTTGTTTAGGCAAACATCTGTGACCTACTGGAAAAAGCTCTGTGACCTACTTTCGGGTCCCAACCCACCATTTGGATCTCCCACTTGGTTTGAAGCATGTGGTATCAAAAATTGTCAAAGCATCAAAAAATTTTGGCAGCCTCAGTCCAAAGGCATCAAACGGAAAACACTCTATGCTCTGTGCAGGCTGTGGTGGGGGGAGTGGGATGACATAAAACTGAATCAGAGCTACATCTTTAATGGCGGTGTAGCTCAGGGAATACGGGGAGAAACAAAACAAGCAGGGGGTCTCATTTAAAAGTTGTCATCCTTGAGTGGTGACACATTTGGTGTGTAGGTGTATGTGAGACAGATAGATATACCCCCCATGGGAGAATCAACCCCCGCCCAGTGCATAATGGATTAAAGTGGGCACACATACAAACACATGTGGAGGGATGAATGAACCACATGGGAGCTGACAAAAGAAGGGGGTTGTTGTTAAGTACTGACTAATCTGGTAATGCCACCCAGCACATTAGATTGCACCAGCCTTTAGGTTCTTATGGTATATAGGGCAACCCCCCGCCACCATTCATCGGCACCCCCATTTCACTACCTACTTTACTTCAGGGTTCGCAGGGTGCATGAAATCCTTGATTTAAGTGCTTGGATTTAGTGTTGTGTTTTCAAGGTTTGAGAGCTCTCAGAGTGTTTTAAAGAGCTGGAATTACCGTCTTTCTGCCATTGATAAAAAACTACATAAAGGAATGATTAATGTTAGAATATTTTACATATATTGAATTTAAAAATACTACCTGTTGTAAAAATATTTTTTTAAAGAAGCATGTACAAATCATGGGTTTCTCTCCAAGAATATCCAGCAGTAAGCGAATAAACTTGAGGTATCTTACGTCATTGTTTGTGGGTTATCTCAATTAAATGTCCACAAAAAATGTCGAAAGTAAATTGATTGTCGTGTCGTCATTAATTTATTGACCTTAATTTGTTTTTCTTTCAAATTTTTTCCTTAATTTTTTTTCCCTTAAATTTAAATTTTTATCTTAAGTACTATAAAAGTGAATGTATTATTTTTAGTGAATTTATTTCATATAAAGTAAGATTATAATTTTTTTGATGGCACTTTTCTCGCCAGATGAGATCACTGTTCAAGGCAGACTTCAAATAAAATGGAAAAACCCCTATATTAGAATTATCTGTAAAATAAACATAAACATACTATACAATGGTGTTTCAGAATGTTATGAGAAAATCATGATTTAATATCAGAGAGAGACTGAGGGAGGAGGAGTTTAGACTGTTGGACAGGTAGAGCTAAGAGTTATCTGTCCAGCAATCAAACTTACAAAACTACTACAGGGGCCTGGGGCTAAAAATAGGAGAATATCGTAAGTAACACGTAAAATGGTCATAGCTGGAGGATTAAGTGGGATAAACTGAGTACAGCCAGAAAGATATGATATGAACCAGTCTAAAGTTGTTTTTGTGATGCCAATGGAGCATCCAGCTGAGCTGGTTGTCATTCCCATAGCAATGAAACTAAATGACAAATTTAGGGAAAATATATTACAGCGAGAGTAGGGTAATAACAAAAGGAAGAGGCACTTGGACAGAACCTTGGAGAACACCAATAGTTAAAGGAAAAGGGTGGGATTTATTTGTGGTGCCAATGTAGCATCCAGCTCTGCCTGTCATGGTGGACAGGTAGAGCTCGGTGTTGTCCACATAGCAATGAAACAATGACAAATGTAGAAATCAAGTGAGAACAGATTGTTAAAAAGAAGAGGCACTAGGACAGAACCTTGATAGTTACAGGAAAAAAGAGGGATTTGTTTGTGCTGTGGGCAGGCAGAGCTTGTTGTCTTCTGCATATAAATAAAACTCAAAGATAAATTCACAGAAAATGTACAGATATGGAAGTAGATTGATGATAAAAAGAAGACACACGAAGACAGAACCTTGGGGGATCAGGATAATGACTGGCGAGATTTTAAACTTTTAGGATTAATAAATTGTTTGTAAAAAAGGAAAGAAAATTTTAAACTAGTTTAGGTTCATTGGTGATGCCAGTGAAGCTTGGTCATTCATGGGGAATATTTGTTTATATACTGAACATAACATACATTAGCTATTAGGTGGTGGGAAACTTTGAGAATAGACATTCAGAGTGCTTGAAAAGTGCTTGAATATGGTCTTTAAACAGGGTACAATTGTGGCGTTGATATCTGTTCAGAGGTGATCAAATGTTTTCATGCGTTGGGTGTGAAAAATAGATTAGATCCGCAAAACACTTCATAAAGTGTCTTCATGACTAAAAATTGTGTGTTCCACCTCTGCCTCACAGTACGATCGCACTTCATTGCCACAATAATGTAAAACTAATGTCTTCATTTTAACAAATGCATATGCATGAAATCACATTTTAATTTAGTCATTTGAATAATTTCCTGTTCTTCATTATGTAAGTAAACATTACAGCACTGAGCTTTAATTGCTATTAATTCATGCTATTTGCCCCTGGATATTACAATGCAGTAAAAAAAAATATGCCTGCAGGATTGGAGGGAGAATTGGCTTAGGTTTGTTTCCAAACCGCTCTGCTGCAGAAAACAAATCACTCCAATATAATTCACAGAGTTTTGTCCGTCTGTGTGCGGGAATTCTTTTGATGAAATACAAGGAAAATGAGTTCAAGTAAGGATGCTGTGAATACGAGCGATGGTTTGATGTTTTTGTCTTCAAATTGCAAGAAATTGTTAAATTACATTCCACAACAACAAAATCCAAACAAGGACTATTTTTCATACGGTCCTTTTGACAAAAACAGCAAAATATTTCATCAGGAACCAATACCAAGTTGTTCTGAGGTGAAAAATACAGTTTTTATCTGGCTCCAGCATATAACCTTCTTTTTCTTCTCGGATCCTATTGATTGAGTTTTGGGTGTTTATTTTGTTGTTGATGACACATTAACATGTTGTGTGAGCAAGTAGTTGTAAGAAAAGCTTTTGCAAACCCAGCAAGTGCTATTATTGTTCTCCAGCTAAATTTTTTCTCTCCATTGCACCATTTTTACAGCTCCAATAACCCAGCCCCCAATTAAGAAGACCTGGTTTCCTGTTCTTTGCAAAAGAACACTTTAAATGGTGTTCTTAGATTAGCTGGTGCTGTATGTCATGTTTAAGTAGCCTGTACTCTGCTGTGTTGCCATGGCGATAAATGAAGTGCCGTCAAGTGTTAATAAGAATGGAGCTTTGCTTTAGACAGGTTATTTTCCTACATCAGATGTTGGAACATTCTTTTATATATAAGTACAGTTTGCAGATTGTTTTTTTTTCATACGCATACACATTAAACTAATTATTGAAAAAGTCGAGCAGGAGTACAGCATACTTTGATTTCCCCAGTGATTTTAGATACAGACTGCGTGTGACTTCAAAAACAAGGTGTTGAATATGTTTCTGTAAAAAACTGTGATTACAAAACTATTCCAGTGTTTCTTCAAGTAGTTGTAAGTAGAATAATTTCAAAGTCAAAAGCAGAGTGAGAATGAAAGTGCAGAATAAGAAACCATTCTGCTACCAGAAGATAAAAATTATGAGATTTTCTCCATGATATTTGTTCATTTTGATTTGATGCCACACTTTGTATTTGATTACAAATGACACCAGGCAATAGAGAATAATACCAGCACTTGAAACTGAGTACACATTTGTTTTCACTATTTTCTCTGCAGCTTCTAGATTTTATTAGGAATCCTTGAAATTAATTCCAAACTAAACTCCCAACAAAATTATATTTAACAGTTTTACCTCCCTTCATATTACACATCATTTAAGCCACATTCAGGGAAAATTAATATGAGATTTTAGTTTCAGTGTAATACATTTAAAAAAATCAAGCAAAAATGTATTCAATTGAAGTCATACATTTATAGAAATAAAACTAAAAATTTAACGTAAGGTTACATTTACTTTGAAAAGTTATATTAGAAAAGCAGCCACATCTTATTACTGTTCACTTCCTCTTTTTTCAACTTGAAATTTATGTTGTTTTAACAACATATGAAAATTAATCAGACAAAAAAATACAACAGTATGTGATAAATCGTGCACAAAATAAAATAATGTAAAATACAAAACTTAAAAAGGCGGGACACATGCCACTACAAAATAATTTTGTAAGTTGGGTACAATAATGCAAAGAGCGTCAAAGTTTGATGTGCTCAATTAGTCTGTTAACATCATTTGAGACATATTGACCAAAACTCTGCCATTTCTCTTTAATCAAGTTATTCTTCCAGTTCAGTTTTCCGAGCACCTTTTCACGTGCAATTATGACCATCATCGATAGGTTTTTTTCATTCCTTCCAATATATTAGAATTATTATTGTTAATTTACTGTTTGAATCAAAGATTATCAGGGATGTCCCTATCAGAAGTTTTGGATCAAGCCTAATATTAACATTTTTAATTGATGGAATCAATAAAAAATTGTCACGCCCTGATTGCTGCTGTTAGTTGAGCGATATTCACGGCATGACATAAATGCACAACCACGGTTAGCATGTTAGTGGTGTGAAAATACTTTAATTCAGACGGAGAAAACAGTCCAACAGCCACTCGCAGTATCTCCAAAACTACCATTTTACATGAAGGCAGTCCTCAATCTGCTTTTAAAGGCTCTGGTAACAAGCACAGGTGTTAGTTTAAAAAAATCCTTGAAATTATCACAATGAAATGTCTAATCATAGCCTCACCTGTTTTTAACCTCTCCCAGGTCTAATCAACCAGAACCATTAAAAACATCTACATGAGTGACCAGGGGCTTTGACACAACCAATTTGATCCGACATTTAAAAACGAAACATGCAACTGAACACAGGGCGCTGACTGAAGCTACAGAGGAAAGGGGAAATGCTGCAGTGCTGAAACAACAAACTCTGGACATTGAAATGAAGGAAAAATATATGAAAGACAACGTTTTAGAAAGATTACAGAAAAGGTGATTGAATTCATCTCTTTGGACAACCAGCCCATCTTTGTGGTGGAGAATGTAGGTTTGAGTAGCCTTTTGAAGCTTTTTGATTTACAGTGTGCCCTCTCGATACTACGATGCAGACGCGGCTCTCAAGGAGAACACAACGTGACGGACATTTCAAGCTCAGACGTTTGTCTCATATCATTGCTGAGCTTCACTGAACATTGGATTGATTTGTCCGCCTTTGAGTAAAAACATGCTGTACTGCATGCACGTTAGTTTTGGAGAGCCTCATACAGCAGAGCATTTCAAACAGACCACCAAGGAGCTGCTGAGTGCACAGCAAATCAAGAAGCAAAAGATCCATGTCATCTCTGTGTCAATGCAAGAAATATGTAAAGGCAGTGGACGATGTGGAGGTTCAAAGTGTGGGCTGCACTGCACACTCACTCCAACTGGCTGTGCTCGAGAGCCTGCAGTCTCAACACAGCATTACTCTTACTTTAAAGAACAAGGAAGATTGAGGGCTGTTTTCAGACATTACAGAAGGCTTTACACACACAACATTCTGAGTAGAATAAATAAATTTTACAGTTTTACAGGCTTTCCTCTCTTACGGCTTTATGCTTGCAAAATTATGAACTTAATCTGTCAAATTAGGACTTTAAACTTATCAGTTATCTTTTTTATTTCTAACTTTAACTTCCTAATTAAGCTTTACTTTAGTAATATCTTAAATGTTGTTTTTCTATGACTACATGTTTGGACGGTTTCTCCCTTGCAACTTTATCGTCATGAATTTACCTATTCATTCTTACCTCCTTTTGTTATGACTTTATTCTCCTTGGACATAATATTTGTTGATTGCTAATATCATTCTTGTAAAAATAACAGCAGAAACTCCTCATTTATATTGTGCTTTTTCTTTCCCTACTTTACAAGTCAGGAACTTGCTGCTGTCTACATTTATCTCTCTATTTTTGTTATACCAGTGTGGAAAATTTAAAATGCAGCATGTTGGTCAGATAGCCAAGGTTAACAGTGCAGAACAAAAATAACAGCATTGCATCAGTAACTGTGGTATTGCCTTCTGTTTAAAAAAGGCTATTGTTTAATGTAGGCTCTCTGAATCTGATCCTTTAGTCTAAGACTTGCCCAAGAAGAGGTAGTTTTCTTCTCTGAGAGAAGAAAACTACCTCCTACAAGAAAATAGCTTAAGTTTTAAATATAAAAGAAGTTACACCAACTTCCTAACACCAAAATAGCTCCCTCAGGATGTCTCTGGAACGATAGCATGCTTTTTTCATATTGATTCCCTGGCCCCTGTATTTCACTGTTTTCCTTGTGTGAACACTCAACAGCCTCCACTTCCTGCGAGGTTCAGATTAGAGCGCTTGCTCTGCAGTTTGTCTCAGTTCACCATGCTAAACTTAGCCGCGCTCTTGCCTCCAGTGCGCTGTTAGGCAATTCCATCTGATAATGTGAGGTAAAAGAAGAGTGAGGAAAAGACCTCTCCCCCCGTCGCACAAGACAAAAAATCAGCCTGTTGTTTCTTTTCTTTGACCTCAATTACTGTCAGGGCATGTGTTACTACAGGGGCATGTTGAGTCATGTCTGCTGTGGGAGCCCTGAGTGTGTGTGTCTGTGCCTGTGTGTGTGTGACAGAGGATTGTGTTCATTTTAGCCCAGGAGGCAGCGTACAGTAGGTGGGGGCCAAGGTGCATTAGTCCTGGCTGAGATGTTCCCTTGAGTAATGTTGGCTCATGTGGGTGGGTTAAGGAAAAGGAGGAAAAGGAGGGAGGTGGAGCGGATGGACGGAGAAGGGAGAAAGTAATAAAAGCCGAACAAAACCCAGCTCACTGTCAGGAGCTCCACACACTCACCTCCGGCTCGGACAAAATCTGACAAAAACGCCACTTTGCTGGAGATGAAGCTGTGCAGATGTCTCTGTTCTGTTTACAGTCTGAATGGAAAAATGGAAAATGACCAAAGTTGGCTCAAAATAACCAAACAAGTGAAAAGTCTCATGTATTTTTCCACAGTTTGAAGTCATCCATCTAAGTCAGTTAATTTTTGAGCTAACCTTATTAGAAACAGGAATGCAATTTAAGACTTCTAAATATTTTGACTTTGTTGAATATCTAACAAAATGAGAACGGGTGAATTTCATATTTGAATGAGACAAGGGGGATGTCTTCTGGAATAAGTGTTACTATTCTTTTCATAATAATGTACTTTTGCTTTTGAGACAGAATCAAGGATGTATGGTGTGCTCCATTTACCTTAGAACTAGGATCTCAGATTTAGGAATTATGTCACGACCCAGGTTAACATGTTCCTGTTATGGGCTGGTAAAATGAGAGTACCTATAGATCGTCCAGCCCTCGCAGTAGAAATTCCGACCAAGGAGGTTCAGAGTAACTTATCTACAGAAGAGGTTAAGTGCCACTGAAAAACATGTTGGTTGAAAAAAATTTCAGCCTTTGAAGAAAAATCAGAACTCTGAGATTGAAGTCAGATTTCTGAGAATAAAATAGAAAATTCTGTGAAAAGGTCAATTTCTGTGATTTAAATCAGAATTATGACTGCTTCTCTTTATACTAGAATCCTGACTTTTTTTCACGAACTCGAAAAAATATAATTCAACCTCAAAAAAATAAAAAAAATCAGTGGCACTATTCCTCTGCCATACGTATATATTTCGCAATTTTGATAGTCCTACCCAGAGACCAAAGAAACACACAATCAAACAAAAAACCTGAGCAATCTGTGTTGTTTTATGCAGCAGGTTCTACTCGACAGCATGAGTCAATTCGAGGAGAGCTATGTTTCTGTTTTGTGCAAGTATTTGTGAGAATATTCATGTTCAGCTTGAGCCTGAACAATACATTTTAGTTTAGAAATGCCTCAATCACACTTTTTCTGATCACTGTTACTGATCATGTTTTGTTATGGTAACTTGTTGAGTGTGTGCTCAAAAGAGCAAAAACCTCTTAAAAAGAAATGCAACTATTATTCCTCAGTGAGTAAAAACGAATGACACAGTGTCATGATTCATTAATTCCATGTGTTCATTCATGGGGATACATTAGCACAACTGTTACCAAGCCATCAAACAGTAAATGCATCAATATGGAAATGACTGGACCTGTAATGCACCCAAGTGCACCACTGACAGGTTTGATTATTTTGCTCCTAAGCTTTATCCTGACATTCTTGGTGTAGGTTTCAATACACATTTAAGCAATAGATTGATATTTTCACTGTAATTTTTGAGTTGATGACAGAGCAGCAGACAAGTTAGTTTAACAACCCAAAGGTGCTTCATGGAGCAGTGACTGCTGACATTTATTCTGATAAACAGATCGTGTTTTGAGAGTGAATATTGGCCATTAACAGTCGATTCCTCTGCCAAGGAGATTCTGTTTTGCAGGCGTCTGTCTGTCTGTTTGCTTGTCAAGTTGTGAGAAAGAAAACTCAATCAGTTCTCAGTGGATTCTGATGAAACTCTCTGGTAATGTTGGTCGTGGCAGAAGGAAGAAGAGATTGGATTGTGGTGGTGATACCAAATGGATCTGGATCCTGGAATTTTTAATGGATTCTTTAACATTACGAAATGGGGAATTTTTATACATTTTTCGACAATAACTCCAATAATAATGTCAGTAATGCTCAGAAAGAAATCATGCAGATGTACATCATATGGGTCCATGTAAAAACGCAGTTAAGCAGTCTGGATCAGGAATATCAGCTGAGAGTCCACTGACCATAAATGCCTTAGCAGAGTTTTGTGCTCTATGAGCACTTCTTGTTAGTCGTGCAACCAAATTAACCTCTTGGGATCAATAATGTGTTTTTGATTTTAAACCTGATCCACACTTGGAAAAGTGACTTCGAAGGTTCACCCCCTTTTGCTGACAATTAAACAGTACTAGTAGTGCTGGCCATTAGTCCCCATTCATTTTTAACTTAAATATTCTTGAGCTGGATATGGTCACCAATTGCTTTCATAAAGTGTTGATTAAGTATGATCTGACACAGCCTACATACAAATTTATTAGTATTTTCTTGTTTAAAAACTCTTCAAACCACCCTTTTCCTACATGTTGCTGATAATGCTACTTATTCACTGTGCTTGTTTACATCTGAGTTATAGAGCATTTTGGCAGCAATGCGTTATGCCTGAGATGGAGCTAAATTTTCTCCTCCTAGTAGATTGGTTACAGTTCAGACAGAGCGTTTGACTGGGATTGTGGATCTAAACTGATAAAATATATGATATAACTTAATCAGAGTAGTATTTAAACTCCAATGGATCTTAATTAAACTGTTTAGTGGGCCAGTTGTGTTCATCCCTTGTTTAAATAGGGGTAGAGTTTGGCAGCAGTTTGGCAGCAGCCATCTTGGATGTCTTGGCTTGGTGATTTCTCAGTTTACCTATCTGAGTATTAATTTTAAACTTTGTCAAAAACTTTTGTATGCTAGCTGGAGGTATCAGCCTCAGCAGGTAAGAGTGAGTTCCAATGGTCACAGGTTACTTCTTGCCCGGTCATAACATTAAAAAATGCTCTGCACTTGTTAGTTTTCTCACATTTTTGTTTCTTTTTAATTAAATGCCTGATAAAAAAAAAACACAAGCTTTTCAACTAACACTGAAAAGATTAACAACTTTTTTCAACATTTTAAGAGGATTCAACCTGAGAAACTAACATTTTAATTTGCACACTGAAGTGGTTTTATACACAAGACCTTGATGGGAGACTTATTTCCATTGCCTCATTGTTTTTTTCCTTTTTGCCACGGCTTTGCACTTAATGAATTGAAGTGGTGATTAATTAAATGAAAATGCTTGATGGATAGAAAGAAGACACTTCAATCCCTGTGTTCTCAGCATGTGAATCAAGCCCGTGAAGAGTGACGGCACACTACTTGTTATTTGTTAGTCGCGTGTGTGCAAACATGAGGTTAGTGTCTGCTGGAAGTATATCACACGGAGGAGGGGAAGTTGCTGTGCTCTGCAGAATCCTCTCCTTCTACTGTAGCAGCCAATTTATTAACTTTCACAGTTATTAACTTTCACTCTGTCAATACATTGTTACAGTGTAAAAGAAGAAAGCAATACCCCACCAACTGTACAGTCTGCTTTGTTTTCACAAGGCTGAGGCAAAATCTCAGAAAACTGATTTATGTGAGGCGGTTGATCCTGTCCCTGGTCATCTCTCATAGCTAATTTGTTAACTCTGAAAAGCTGATATCCCCTCAGGCATCACGGCCAGTTTGACTGACAGGCCTCGAACCTCCACAATAGTACGAAAACATCATCACTCTCTCTCCTCTGCTGGATTTTGCAAGTGCGTGGTGTGTTGCCAATTAATGCGCTCAAATATGTGTCAAAAAAACAAATGGCTTGTTCATGTGGAACATCGAACAGATATCTGTCTCCTATCATAATGAGTAATGCTAATTGTGCTTAGCAGGATCGTCGGTCAGTGTCAAAAGGCATCAAGTCCATTTGAGGAATTTGTCAAGACTGTTCTTCTGGGCACCTCATGGATTGATCACTGTGGAGGTGTTATCTGTCTTACAGCTGCTTACAACTGTCTGATGTAGACAGGGCTGGTTCCAGCAATTCTTGTGACCCTTGGAAAAGCCAACATGAGGACCCTCTCACTGCCTAAAGGGATCTAACTGTAATTTATTCAGGAGAGAATTCTTTAATTTTAGTTTGCCTTCTCCTTTGCTACTCCAAAACAATGGTGGAATACGGTGTTGCACTCTTGCTGCAGAAGCTGCTGAGCTTGTTATGGCTCTTACAGCAAAATCTTCTCCTCCTCTCCTAGCACTGTGAGCAGCAAGAGGACATGGAGAACAACGTACGCTAATGTTTGTTGAAATTTCTCATGATGTATTTGTATGTTCCATGTCTTAGGTTTAAGTGTATGTGTGCGGCAGCGTTACAGCTCTACTTACAGGCCTGGCATTTGTATTTTGCATTGATTATTTGTAATAGAAAAAGAGAAAGCAAGTGCTTTAAGTTTCTGTTAACTAATGCTGAAGTGACTGCATGACTTGCTTAAAGAACTCGTGACCAACATTGCACGTCCAGCAATGTGACTTCTGCACATGCGCACTTCGTGGTTGTGATGTAAAAACGATATCATTCAGGCCTACTCTGCAGTAATGTCTTAATGCATGTAAAGGGGAAGTGAGGTTATCAACAGGATAGCAAACCCCCTTATGGAGACAGACAGTGGTGGTGATGGTTAAAAGAGGATGTAGGATGACTTGGACATGTTATCCATTTAACTAAGCCAATGTGAATGTATTTGCAGAATCAGCACAGCTACTAACAGCAGGAGTGGCAGATGAGTGGATGAGCAGGCAGGTGATTGTTGACATCCAAAAGGTGAAAGTTAATTAATAAATCATAGTAGATGCACAGTTACAGTAACTATATTGATGGCACTAAGAGCACAGTGCCTCAGGCAAAATCTTACCTTTCCCCAATGGAAATTCCCCCAAGTACACATGTAGCCATCTTCCTGCAGCTGTAAAACTTTTCTTAAAGTTTGCACCATCTTGGCACTGCAGTCACGAATTTCCACACCAATCCCAATCCTTGAATTCGCCACATTTGCCACCAAACATGTTTTATTGATGCTGCTCTCCTCCGTGCTTTTTCTGCACAGTTCTTTGACAGTTCAGTTCCTAGATAATTTTGCTCTCCATCTTCTAAGCCTTTGAGATTTCACTTGCCTTGGGCCATATGTAAACGTAATTTACTTGGGAGAACAATTTGCCTGAACTGTTTCTCACTTCAAGATAAATAATCCCTCATGCATTATTGAAAACACTGTACTTTTTTTTTTTAATTCCCAGAGCCACAATTCGTGAGATTTTCCCCCCTCAATGCAAAGTAGTCCTGCGAGTGACTTATTCCACTCATTGACAGAAAACTCCTTTATTGCCATATAGGAAGTGGGTGTGACAGGCTCCCATTGGTCTAATCAAATGACGGCATCCAGATACATTCGCTAATTAATCACCAGCTCCGGGGGAAGAACCCATCCGGTGAATCTCGGAGGAAAAGAGACATTTGATCTGTTGAATCAGCTCCTGACTCGTCTCCTCCCTTACTCTTCCATCCATCTTACATTAATTCAATAAAGTCAGGGTTCATTTAAATGCGACCCCCTGTTTCCATTCTTTTTTTATATTTCTGTACAGAGACCCAGCCTTCTTGTAAAGAACTAAAATATTTTGCCACCACATTCATTTCCCTCTTTTCTGGAAACATCTTTGACACTTTTCCAGACTCTCCAGCTGCCTAATCGAGAGAGCATTATTATTTATTGAGATATTACCAAGTGTCTGAGCTTAAACACTTAAGCCGCAGCCTGAAAAATGATCTGACACCATGTTTCTTTTGTTGAGAGCTGTCTGAAGCACCCAACGTTGGCTTATCCAAATGGCGCTGGCCCTCAGTCAGACCTATTGTAATTACATGTGGTGGTTGACCTTAACTTCTTCTCGCCGACATGTTTTCTTGGGAGATGAAATGGAGTACAAGCTTCTAGAGGCCTCCTGTTTTGTTACTAATGATGACTTTTAAATGTCATTGTTACTGTGCTCTGTATGCACTTTAACACCCGCTGACTCTAAGAAGGTAATTGCTCTTTACTTTGTATGTCTGACCCAAGGATGGGTTTTGCTGTAAAGGTCTTTGCCGAGTTTGTCTTCTGGATCAATTTTCAGACACTCGATTTGATTAAAAAACAAAAGTTACAGTCACATACCTTGCACACTAAGTATGATAGGTTTGTTTTTTCTAGAGTCACCAGGCAGTTAAAACTTGGTAGTTCTTTTACCTTTGGAATAAAGAAAACACTCTTCATGGCGATAGACTGGAGAAAGTATTCGATAAAGCCTAGAAACGTCAGATATTCAGTGATATTAGAGGGGCTATTGTGTCAAATTTCTGGTTGTGAGATCAAATTTTGGCCTTATCCATAAAGTTTTAAGCAAAGCAAACAGAAAAGAAACGCAGTCAAAAGTGTTAGAGTCAAAGTACAAATATTATGATATAGGTCCTGTTTTTTGGCAATATTTGTAACAATTGTAGAATATTCAAAAATATGCTTTCAAAGGCTTTAAGGTGGCAATAGTTTGCCTTTTTTCCAACTAAATCCCCGAAAAACAACCTAAACTCCAAAGTGTTTCTTCCCTTTGGGTGGGTTTTGAAGGCTCTGCGGGGGAGCGACATTTTCCAAATGAACATTTCTCTCCCTGACCTTTCTGTTGCCCTTTTTGGTGAGTAATTACGTTTTTTGAAATATTCATTTGTGAGTTATGTCATTTGCGAGCATCCTGATGAATAACACAGCTCTGTGGTGTGGAAGTAATGAAAGTATGCAGCGTGACCCGAAACTCGAGCTTCTTCTCTTCCTTCCTTTTTTATTCCACTTTTTTCAGCTCAGCACTTGTCAGAAGAATTATCCAGGGAGAATCTGCAGAGGAGGGAAAAAAGAGACACACTGAATATAAAAACCCACTAAAGTATTATCTGGAGAGGGGGAGATGAATGGAAAAGAACATGGAACTTTGATAAAGCTTTCAATAAGACTATTTCGATTTTCAGTTGCTCCGTCAATGATGTGTTCAGGTACACGGGGATGTGTGCGAGCAGGGCAGGATGCTGGCTCTCGAAAGCAGAGAAATATGAGCCCTATCAATCACCGCCTCTGGGCACAAATGTAATTACATCACAGTTGTTGACTAGTCGGGTAATCCGAGACACGGCTGGCATGCATTCGCTCGCTTACATTAGGGGATTGCTGGTGCCCATGTTGACGGCATCTTGCTCGACACTGATGTTTTTAATGCTGCTTTGGGGGACAAAGGCTTGAATTGAACTCTTGTTTTTAATGACTTCAGCTCTTTTACCTTATCAGAAATTACACAAATCAAAAAGACCAAGATTCACAATACACAAAGATGCTTTTTGGGTTTTTTTTAAACATTCTTTTCCTTTTTTATTCTTCTGTGTAGTACCTGGGCTTGGAGGCTGTGTGTTTCCTGTGTCTTTCCCTCAGTGTGACATTCACTCAGTCAGGGTCATTGTTGGTAATGCAGTACCCTAAGAGTACTTTCAGAGATTTTCTTCAAAGTTTTCAAGGATTGCCACCTTTACTCAAGGATGAATTTGTTAAGCTTTTGACAGAATAGGTCAATGGTCAAGGTTGGTGTGTGTTGTATTATCTTTTGTTTGTGAACAGATTATCTCATGAAAACCACTTCAAACTTTGCATAAATGTCTATTCTGAATTAAATTTAAGACAGAAGGATATTGGTAGCATTCCCATTTTGTTTTCTTTTTAATTTTGCATGAATGTACTCCCCAATTTAAGGATTAATTGGTTTGATTTCTGAGGTCATAGGTCAGAGGTCTCAAGCTCGTCAATTGTTTGACACCCAAGAACTCTCAAGAGACCTTCTCAAACTTCACATAAATATCTGCTCTTACTCAAAGAGCCCATATTATGCCTTTTTAAAGTTTTATTTACCCTTTTGTCTACATTAAGACCCCTCCCTCTTTCCCCAGCTGCTGCCAAAAACATCCTGTTCCCCAGCCTTTGAAAATAGACCCACCAGTGTGTTGTCCTACCATTGGTGCACAGTAGCAAACCCAGAGCAGGGATGTTAGATATATGGCGCAGAGCAGTGCTGAAATGATCAGGTGCCACGGAGGCAACTTTTCAGCAATTGATTTGTGGAAACATTCAAGTCTCAACAAGTCTGACGAGTGTTGTAGTTGTACTTCTTTAGTTTCGTGCTCTCATAAGATATTATACACCCCACAAAAGCTTTGAGACTTGTAGTCAGAGAAGATCGCTCTTTTTCCTGTAGGGTCAATTACTTTCCTGTCATTTATCAAAGTGCACCTGCCAAAAAGCCTTTCCTTGTCTTCATGGTTGTCAGTTTAAAAGAGGATCTCTGTGATCCAGACTGGTACTTATCAGAGGGGAGGAATAAATTTAACCATGAAGTGGAAGATAATTTAAGCCTTTTATCACCAGAACAAATACAATTATTCCAATCTGTGACAATTCAATGAAAGTGAGCTCACTACGTGGAGAATACCATGGTTTGTGACAGAAAATGGCAATGACTCAATAATGAAGGTCGTCTTTTGTTGTCTGAACTCACCTTTGTGTTGTCTTTTATTTTTTGTTAATTGTCACAGAGAGATTAGAAGAGGTACCTGGATGACATTTAAAAATTGAAAATGTCAGAGACCGTTTGGTCTTACAAAAGAACTGTTAAATAAACATGTACCAGAGTGACGCAAATCATGACTTCAGTCAAACACGTGTGACTCAGGATGTTTTGTGATCGCAGGTACAACACCAAAGAAAACAGTCAAATGAACATGATTCACCATGTCAGAGATTCAGTTCATGTGAAAGGCACCATACCTGTAAAATAACACTCAATAAACACAAAAATATGATTGAATTGAATGTGGATGTTTTTAAAACATGTTACTTGTATTTATAAATACATGTTTGAGGAGTTCACATATTTTCTCTGCAAAATCCTTTCTGTAGTGAAATAACAGTTTGAGATGTAAATTTTCATCTTTGAACCTGATTCAGACCTTTCTGTTGCAAGCTAGCAGAGCCAAGTGCAAGGGTTAGCTCTCGCAGTGAGGAAGAAGGCACACAGGTTAGAGTGATTTGCATATACTTACTGCTTCCCATGGTTTGATTGTAAGCTTACAGTGTCTATGAGCTGTAAGCCACTCATAGACACTGTATTACACCCACTGGAATAGGTCTTTCTTAGGTATTGTTTTTTGCTGTAGTTGTAAGTCTGTTTCTTACCCAGGCATAAGTAAAAAGGCAGAATGAGACTTAATTAGATTTCATTTTTAAATCAGTAAAATTATCTAGTCTGTTTATAGATCCATGTATTTTTCTATTATCTTATTGATTCTTGTGAATTTTTGTGGGCTTATGCAGGTTTGCCGTGTCAACTTGCCAAACACATGCCACTCTTGATATTTTGTGTCAGCAGGGCTTCAGCATTTTTGAAAAATCATACAGACGGAGACATTGCATATTGGTTGCATTCATACTCTAAATACAATAAAATCAGACTTTAGACTGCTTCTCCTGTCTGCCAGGATTCCTTCTTGACTCCTTTGTTGTCATTAATGCTGACTGCATCTTGTTAGAGTGTGATGTCATTGTTTATCAAAACCCACACAATTCAATGGAAATAATTAATCAGGGAAACTACAATAAGGGAACTTATTCTCAACTGGAACTGGTTCTTAGTTACTTCCTTTGTCACAACAGATGGCTCTTCAGCAGGACTACAGTTCTTCTTGAGGCTTCTGTTTGGTCAGTGGAAGTTTTTCTCACCAAATTAATGGTGAATCCCAATTGTACCCCTTAGCCCTTGTCCTACCCCTTAGCCACGTCTAGTGAAGGGGTGTCCCAATTCTCCATAGGGCTAAGGGGAAGGGCTAAGACAAAGGGCTACACAGCCCTTGAAACGAAGACAGACCGGGACTTCACTTGAAAGGAAGGGGTATGAGAATTTCCCATAATACACTGCGCCCGCTGAAAAGAAGGCAGAGTGGAAACCGAAGGAAGCGCACAATTATAAGTAGTTATTAAATCATCAAGTAAATATTAATCATGTTTTGAATTGTTGGTCGTATTTTAAAATTTCTTGTTATAATGAGCTAGCTTTCGCTGCTTTAGCCACAGCTATTGTTGCATCTGCCTAAAACAGTCAGCAAACGGCTCTGGGTGATGACATGGTGGGAATCGAGTGGCATCTTGTTTCTTAGAAGCGTTTTTTTCACCCCTTCCCCTTGGCCCTCAAAACGGAGGGCCAAAGGGAAGGGGTAAGATGAAGGGGAAGGGCTAAGGGGTACAATTGGGATTCGCCCTTCAGTCTTTTTAAATGACATAAGAGAGTACAATCTACAATGCTTAGTTTACCATGAAGGCTTTCTATTTGACTCCTTTTTAACGAGTCACTTGTTTCAGATATCCACAGAATATATTTGTACTTTTTTTCTGCCAGAATCTATTTAGAAATTGAATTTGGACATGCCTTTAACTCCTTTAGCACAGAGCAGGCTGCTTTAGTGCATATGCTCAGTAGCTGTGCCTAATCATGTTTCTTTCAGGAAGTTAATATGGCTGTAGCTGACAGTGCTGTGCTCTAATCTTTACTATAGACCTACAGACATGCCAGATCATATTCATTTTACTGGAGTCACCCGATGGCCGCACTGACACCTGGATTTCAAGTTGTCTTTTTGAACACATGTTTTCTGAGAGGTTGAGCACGCAACAGAAGGAGGGGGAGATTTTTCTCATGTTTGGGGGTTTGTAGACAAGACATGGAGACATATTTGTTTACAAGACGTTTTTAAAGTGTATTGTGCATATAATGAGACTTTTATTTTTACTAAAACTTTAAGGAAAATGCTTAATTTTTAGGCACTGAGTTCACTGGACAACAGGCTTCATACAGAAAAGTGATTCCTTAATAAGTAAGTAAAGGAGGCTAAAATGTGATCCGGTTATGCACTTAAAATAATCAAAATTAAATTTTTGTTTAAAGATGGTCACTATTGAAACTTAAGTATTGTTGAGTCCCCAGATTATAAAGATAGATACATGAATAAAAGGAGATTTCACTCTTCATTAAGTCACAGTTCTTCCCAGGGCAATCAGCATTGGCATTTCAACTCAGGAAAGAATCCAGGAGGAATCATGAGATTTATGCCATAAATCACAATACATGTTTGTAAGTGTCTTGTAACGAAGCTATTTCACTCAAGGTTCACTTATTTACTCTTTAATGCTGAATGTGTCAAAGAAATGTTTCTCAGACTGTTTCAGAGTCAGAATAAACACCTGATAAGTATCCAAGAGAACCCTCTCCACATGTTTATGTAAGAAATGTTGTTTTATTCCTGTTGAATGTGCTCATAAATCAACGTATTGATTTGAGGTGATAAATCCCTTATTTCCACATGTGGAAACTCTCTCCATCCCTTGTCTCCCCCTCTTTTCATATCTGTCCTCCCTGATGAATGTCTGCGCCGCACATCATCTCACGGTGGCTCCTGCAGCTCAGACGCTCAGTCTAAATGGATGTTTATAAAAATCTATAATTGCCACAGTCCCTCCTGCAGTCACTTGGGCCAATGTTTATGTTTCTCGCCCATTTTTACTCTTGCTGTAAACACAAAACTCCTCCATGCCCTTGCGCGTGTGCAAGTGCGAGCCTCCGCAGACTTGCGTGGGAGTGCATGTGCGCCCTTGTCAAGGAGAGGGAAAAACAGCAACCTTCTGAACTGCCGCCACCAGCCCTCCTGGTCATTTTGGCTCTGCGGTAAACAGCAGATCTTTTGCCAAGCAGGCTCTGGGCTTTGGCTGGAGGCAGTGAGAGCACCTTTTGACCCTCTGCCTCCTGCCTGCATGTAGCTAACTGAGTAGCATTGTGTCACCTGAAAAGACAAAGCATGAAGCAGGTCTTGTTATTAAAAAAAAATATTTCTTCACTTTTGTTTTTTTTTGTCTTCAGTCTGTAATGTCTCACTTGAATACTTGTGAAATCAATGTTTATTTTCTCACCACCAAATGCAAACACTATCTATTCCTTTATGTGTGATGCATGTCAGTCTCAGACCCTCTCTATCCAAACCACCCCTAGTCTTCTGAGAGTCCCTGTGGTATTGCTCATCCTCCCACTCCAGGCAACAAGCTTCCTGTTCGCCCACACTTTGTAGACCGAGGTGGACAACCTCATCTCATATGTCTCAGTGTGAGACCTTTCGATCGGACCTCTTCCCATCTGCTCTTGTATTCTCTTGTTCAAGCATAACAATATCTTTTAACCCTGGATGTAGTTGTTCAAATTTAGGTGCAGCATGTGAATAACTCAGTTTCTTCCTCTTCTTTTCTTTGCAGCCTTCAGTCGAGCGCCCATCCCCATGGCGGTGGTGAGGAGGGAGCTGTCATGTGAGAGTTACCCCATCGAGTTGCGCTGCCCGGGCACAGACGTCATCATGATCGAGAGCGCCAACTACGGCCGCACTGATGACAAGATCTGTGATGCAGACCCAGCGCAGATGGAAAACACAAGGTGTTACCTGCCGGATGCATACAAGATCATGTCACAAAGGTAAGAAGTGGTTTTTGTTAATGATTTTAAGAATCTTTGGAAATTAGCTGCTACAGGTGCCATTTCAAAATATTTGATAAGCAAGAATTATGCGCTCTAGTGCCAGACAAAAAAACAAAACAAAACATTGTTTCTGTTGTTGCTGGTATTCTTTTGCCACAAAATATATTTTTGCAACACTGTTAACAACAATGAATAAACACATATTGTGCTTTTGTGCCCACTGGAGGCTGCAAACTAACACTGTAGAGTGACCTCTAACTATCAGCCATGGTTACAGATAGAAATAGGCAGCCCCAACAGAGTGATTTGTGACACAGACCGCTAAGTTTCATGTTGTAGCCCCAGTAAAATTCTCTCTGAATGTGCCATGAAGCAGTGTTTTGGTCCATTTGGCCTCGACGCCAACTGTCTTATTTGAATTAAGCAGCCTTTTTTAAACAAAAGCTGCCCTCCATAAGGTGTATTTACAAATGAGTAAACTACCATTCTCATTTTTGGAATAATTATGTCATATTTATGAAGAAAAGTGCTTTGAAAGTGATAATGCTTTGCTGCCCTTTGCTGCAGGCGCTTACAGAATCCTTTGGAAGTGACTTGCAGCAAGAGCCAAGCAATTTTCTCCTTACATAATAAAAATGAATTCATAAAACTTGAAAAGTGGACTGCTGATAAGTAAATAAACATTAGTAAGTGCTCTTTTTTGTTTGAAAGGGCTCCTCAATTCAAGTATGCAAGTTAGCGTCCATGTGAGCAGACCTGAGCAGTCAAGCGCAGGCAGCAGAAGTGCAGAAGGGCTTCTCTCTGAGTCTTATATTCAGCATGCTTCTCCTCTGGCAGCAACCATGGCCCATTTGCACCTCATCCAACCTGTGTTGCATAGTGTGTGTTTCTAATCAACGGAAGTTACTGGAGCCGTAACAATTGTTTAAGGATGTTTTAGCTCCTGCCTAGCTTGTTTGAGGTCACGGATGATCCTGAGTTGCTGGCTGAAATCACAAGCAGATCATAGTAGCAAGAGAAACACTGCAGCCTTGTAGGCTTTCTGATAAAATAGCATGTAGCTATTAGCTACATAGCTTCAATAATAATAAGCATGTGAAGTCCTGAAAATCTGATCACAAAATATATTTTTTTTTTGTCTTAAACAGCCAAATCTGGAAGTTTTAATGTCTGTGTAACTGAGTGCTAACATTAGTTGGTACAAGGAAGTGTTGTGGCTAGTATAATAATCTGTCTGGCCTCAAATTTTGATGTCAAGATCTAAACTCATTGACAACTTTATTAGGTACACCTTGCTAGTAGCTGGTTGGACATTCTTTTTGCCTCCTTAAAGGAACACTGCAACATTTTTTGTTGTTTTCGTGTCTTACTTCACTCCCAAGTCCATGACAAGCAGGTGGACACAAATCTTTCGACTGTGCGTCCAGTAAAAAGAAAGGGATGGACAAAGATTGCCAAGCGCTGGTTAGCTTAGCTTAAATGCTGGAAGTATACGGGTAATGCTTTAGCCTGCCTCTGCCTACAGTCATCAGATAACTCTAGATGGTCCTGTGTGCCCTGTTGTTGCTCGCTTTTTACCCCTTTATGATACGTTATCTTCTATTATCTTCATATTATCTTCTTCTACTCCTTTGTTTTCTTGACAGATGTGACGTTCTCAAACAAGTCAAGTCTTTTGATACCCTTTTAAATGAACAATGAGAACCGATTCGCGGTTGTGAAGGAACCCTTCATTTCTTAAGTTTGCAGGCAATTTGCAGTTAATAATGGCTCATAAATGAACGGCTCAGAACTGCAAATTGGTTCTCATCGTTCACTTTAAAGAGCTGTTCAAAAGACTCGACTCGTTCGAGAACGTCACATCTCTCATGAAAACCACCGCAGAAGTAGGTCAACAAAACAAAGCCTCTGTTTAAGAGTAGAAGAATATAATATAAATATTTAATCATATAATATGACAGTAGAAGATAATGTATCATAAAGGGGTAAAAAACAAGTAACAACAGGCACACAGGACCATCTAGAGTTATCTGATGACCCGTTTACCCCCAGTGTTTGAGCTAAGCTAACTCGCTGTTGGCCATCTTTGTCCGTCTCTTTCTTGTCACTGGACACATAGTCAAAAGAATGGTGTCTGCCTGCTTGTGAGGGAGTGAGGTAAGATACAAAAACAACAAAAATGTTGCAGTGTTCCTTTAATTCTTGGTGGCATAGATTCAACAAGATGCTGGAAACATCCTCAGAGATTTGGTCCATACTGATGTGATGACATCACACCATTGCTGCAGATTTGTCTGCTGCACAACCATGTTGCAAATCTCTGTTCCGCCACATGCCACAGATGCTCTACTGCGGGGGTCTCAAACTCGCAGCCCCCGGGCCAATTGCGGCCCGCAGGACGATATTTTGTGGCCCCCTACTTGACATCAAACTTTAGTGTTAGTGCGACAACTGCATGTTTCTCAAAAGCATATTTTTGTCGAGTCCTTGCACATACCACGCTTGCCCTGGACTTTTATATAATCTTTTTATCACTTATGGCAGGAGTCTGCAACCTTTTCAAATAGGCATTTGACATTCATGTTCTGAAGAACCCATTCATGCACCAGTAATTTCGTCTTATCGGACAGAATGCTTCCTCGCCATTGTCGAGTCTTTCCCTCATTTTGTGTTTTTATTGAACTCTGGGAGTTGACACTTACGTGGAGAAGTTCTGCTCTCCTGTGACGGTAAACAAACAAGACACCTCACTGAGGGAACGACAGAGGCGAGATGCATATTGAGATGAACGAGAGAAAAAAGCGCTGATGCTGCACTAAAATCAAACCAAAACAGACAATCTTCTTCATTTAAAGAACTAATTTGTGACGTTTTGGTCCCTTATTTGCTCATTGGGAGGATGACTTATCAGAATATTATTTAAATCCCTGTGGATTTACTGTAAAAGCCTTCCTGTGTCCATCTGAGACATGACAACCTGCGGGGAGAAGTCCACCTGCTTGGGATTCAGTGGCAAGATTTCTTTTTTTATGTGGATTAAATTAAATGTATCAATGGAGAACATCAATACAAGTTTATGAAATGGACAGCTACACTTATATTTGCAAATGTATTGATGACACGACGCAACCCGCGCATCAGCCTCTCCCATCTGATCAGGACGAAATATACACCTGTTACGCACCTACAGAGAAAGCGCACATATTATGCCCCTCTGAGTTCCCAAAACTAGAGAAAACAAAACAGAAAATAAATGTAGGCATTTCAAATCTACAAAATTTCAGCAAAAAAGCTCGTGATAGCTGGCAACTTTTTTGACAATTGCTGGTGGGAAAAGAGTTAATAATAACGATTAGGAAGATTGGATCATTTTTACTTTTTTTTTTTTTTTTTTTGAATACTTGGGACCCTTTTTTGTGGAATACTTTATGCAGCCCAGCCTCACCCAGTATCTATCTTCAATGGCCCCCCGGTAATTTGAGTTTGAGGCCCCTGCTCTACTGTATTGGGATCTAGTGACTGTGGAGGCCACTGGAGTGACATGGCCTTATCCTGCTGGAGGTAGACATCAGTGTCTGGGTACACTGTGGTCAAAAAGGGATGGACATGTCAGCAACAACACTCAGGTGGTTGAAAAAGTACTTAACTGGTACTTAAGGGCCCATGTTTCCAGTCTTCTGGTTTACAAACTTTGGTGAGCCTGTGTTGATTGAATCCTCAGTTTCTTGTTCTGAGCTGGCTGGTGTGGTCTTCTGCTGCGGTAACCTATCTGCTTCAAGTTTTGTTGTGTTGTGTCTTCAGAAATTGTGGTCTGCATGCCTTGGTTGTGACAAGTGGTTATTTGAGTAACTTGATGCCTTTGTATCATCTCAAACGACTCTGGTCTTT
Source organism: Cetoscarus ocellatus (assembly GCA_037902135.1). Classification (NCBI taxonomy): domain Eukaryota; kingdom Metazoa; phylum Chordata; class Actinopteri; order Labriformes; family Labridae; genus Cetoscarus; species Cetoscarus ocellatus. The sequence goes on along the minus strand of JBAMNC010000845.1, from coordinate 322,571 downwards.
CGCTGGATTTTTTCTTTACTCTAGAATCGCTCTCTGTAACTCCTCAGGATGGTGAAAATCTAAGTAGGTCAGCAATTTGTGAAAAACTCAGACCAGCCCGTTTGGCACCAACAGCCATGTCATGTTCATGTACTTCACTGAACTCTTGTCCCCATTCTTCCGCGGATCTTCATGATCATGTCTACATGCCTAAATAAACTGAGTTTCTGTCATGTGATTGGCTTATAAGCTATTTGTGTTAGTGAGCAGTTTGAATGGGTGCACCCATTAAAATGGCCTCTTATTGTATATATGTGTTAATTTTTTTCTCTGTCTTTTCCCCATTCCAAACCCCTAACAATTCAACTGTCATAAGTCATAAATATCTTTTTAGACACGACAAACACAAACTTAGCATTGCAAAATATACACCATAAAATCAATTGAACTCGGACTGAATCAGCTTCTCTCTTTATTGAACTGTCCATCCCCTGAAAACGCAGTGTAATTTTGTCTTCATATCTGTTTGGTATTAGAAAGTGGATGTTTTCAAGTCAGTGCCTGTAATTTGAATAACATCTTAAAATGGCTGGTATACGCATATTTTCTCAGGACTGCTGAGGCGTGCATTAACAGCTAAACAAGTACACCCAAGCAGATAAAACAGATGCAAGTAGAAGTCGTATTCAGGGGCAGGATGTGTTTCTGTAGCTGTATGTGAGTTATTTTTTCTGTGTGTAGGAGAGAGAGAGAGAGAGAGAAATGAGCAGTGGAGAGAAGGAGAATTTTTATTTACACACACAATTTCTGGTTTCTGCTACTGTGTTAGGGTTATATGTTTATCATGATGCTACCATGTTTTCTGACCTCATACCATGGATTTTTTTTTTTTTTTTTTGCTGTAAATATTCAGAAATTCATTTTAACTACATGATATAAATATTTAACCCATGGGTCTCTATGTGACTTTTTTCTGCCACAAAGGGGTGATATTTAGAACTAATTGACCATAACTTTCACTGTATTTACAAGAGTGAAACAATTTTTGGTAAGGAAACTTAATTCTACGTAAATTTTGAAAATGTGATTTGAAAAATTTTTAAAGATCAAAAATACACCATGGGCAAATTTACTACCCTTTCGTCCTGTTTTGGCTGTTTAAAGCCACAAACTTTAGCTGCTGTAAAAACATATCAGATAATTATTTTTTCAAACTTTTTTTTTCCCCAGGTCTCTTCATCAAGCTCAGTCCTGATCAAGACTATTTTTTTTGTTTTTAAATTTTGGATTTTAACCCTTTAAATGCCGATTTCATAGGTGATTTCACTGCAGTGTCATGGCTGCATTCAAAAAATGTGGTTATAATGGGAGTCAATGGGGAGTAAAACTTAAAGACTGATGCTGTGCAAAAAAATAATAATACACCAAAGCCAATGTTTTTACTTATCTTTGACATATCCAAGAGTGTGATAGCACCTAAAAATATCCAGCCTTTGACCATTTTTTTATATTGAAAACTTGTCATTTTGTGTGTTTTTTTCACCAAATCAGTGGTATCACATGTGGAATTGGCATTTAAAGGGTTAAAATAAATAATCTTTTAAAAATATTCATTATTTTTGATCAGGACTGAGCTTGAGGAAGAGATTTGGGCAACAAAAGAAGGAAATATTTATCTGATATGTTTTTAGAACAGCCAAAGTTGTGGCTCTTAAACAGCCAGAACAGGATCAAAGGGAGTAAAAATTAAAAGCTGATCCTGTGCAAAAAATAATAAATACACCAATGTAAATGTTTTTAATAATCTTTGACATATCCAAGAGTGTGATAGCACGTAAAAAAATCTCCAGCCTCTGATCATTTTTTACATTGAAAATCGGTCATTTTGTGTTTTTTTTTCACCAAATCAGTGACATCTCCTATGAAATAGGCATTTAAAGGGTAAAAATCCATAATTAAAAAAATAAATAAATAAATAGTTTTGATCAGGGCTGAGATTGATGAAGAGATCTGAGTAAAACAATTTGGAAAAAAATGTATCTGTTGTGTTTTTACAGCAGCTAAAGTTGTGGTTTTAAAAAGTCAAAACAGGACTAAAGGATGTGTTTTAATACAGTACCCAAGGGTTAATGAGAGATTACAAGTTTTGCACAAGCATTTAAACAACTCACACAGTGGTGCAGCAGGTAGTACAGGTGCCTCACAGCAAGAAGGTTGCTGGTTAGAGCCCCGTGTCCTTTCTGTGTGGAGTTTGCATGTTCTGCTCATGCATGCAAGGGTTCTCTCAGGGCACTCCACCTTCCTCCAACTGACCAAAAATATGCTCATTAGGTTGACTGGCGACTCTAAATTGCCCTGAGGTATGGGTGTGAGCGTAAACGGTTGTCTGCCTCTCTGTGTGGTCCTGCGATTGGCTGGTGACTGGTTCAGGATGTATACTGCCCCCACAAACCTGAAAGGGACAAGCGGTATAGATAATGGATGGATTTGAGTTGAAGTAACTGACAACGAAATGTTCCATATGTTCATTTATTGGACTTGATGAAAGCTTGTATTGGAAATAGCTAAAAATAAACTTGAAAAACAGTACATTATTTTACAGAAGTGTTTAAAACCACTGATCATCTGAAGAATTAAGATGACAAGTTTGTCACATACCTAATGTTTATGTTTACTTGGATAAAAGTAAGAAGAAGAGGGTTTTGATTTAATTTAATACTCAGTAGGGGTTGCATGACTTCAGAATTTTAAAAGTCGACTCTTGTATGATATAAGTCAACTTAAGTAGTTGCTGATAAAGTCATAAATAAAACCAAGGCATCAATATGCATTTGCTAGACAGTGTTGTGTATTTAAAACTATTTCCACTGAAAACCTGTGTAGGCCAACTTTTGTCCGAACAGAAAACCAGCAGGAATTGATAAGGGAATCATTGAAGAATCAAATTGATAAGCAGAATTAGTATTAGTATCATAATTTAATACCAATTTTTATCTGTAAGCATAGCACATTATCCTACTTCCAACATAACTCCCTTTAATTGGCTAAGATAAAGTGTGGCACAAAATTCTCCCATTAACAGGAAAGATTGTAGCTCTAGTCGAGAGGAAGCAGACACCTTTTCCATCACATGCATATTGTGGCAGAACAGGAGCATCACTCATCTCTTTACATGCATTTCTCATCCATACTACACACTCGGATGACTGTTGCGTGTGTGCTTTTGCTCCCAGTGAGTGTGAGAGGCAGCAGATTGTGTGTGTGCTTGCTGACTGTGTGTGTTGTCAAATTTAGTTACGAGTCTAGTTCTCAGAATACAGCGATTAGCATTATTTCTTCTGATGTTTGTTGGCATTAATGCGTATTTTAAAGTAGAATCATTGCTACTTTGAGCCTTTCTTGGTAAGAATACAAAAGGCACAGAATACTGCAATAGATAATGTAAAGCCTTTAAACACTGCAACTTTGGCCACAACTTAAAAAAGATGCTGCAAAGTCACTCATCACAGGCCTTGTCAAGTTGCAGTGTTTTCAGATGCACAACTGTCATATAAATGAATGAATGAATGAATGAAGCTCTGATTATGCCCAAAATATACAAAAAAACAATAAAGAGCTTTTAGCCAGAGTCAGAATAAGAGAAATGTATTTTTGGAGGTATGATAATGTATATATGTATTTATAAGGAAACTTGAATGACAAAATGGCTTCATGTAATCAGGTAGTGACCTCACTGTAGGATTTTCAGGTTTAATGCCAACAAAACTTTTGAATGCAGATTCTACACTGAACAACAACAGATGCCTTAATTTATTAATTGTAATGGACTTGAGCTTTTACAATGTTTCTCTAGTCACACACTTAGAGCACATGAGAGGTCATCCAGTTCAGACATATTCATAAACATTTACATACCAGTAAGGCAGCAGAGGGGAAAATTTGGGGTTGGGTAGACATGTCAACATTTGCATGCAGTAGTGAGGAACCAAACCCTCAACTTCAGGTGAATGAACTCCTCCACTGACCCACATCTGCTTTTATTCTGTGTGTTAAGAAATGGCTCTTGAGATTTGAAGACATGTTTACACATTCAGTTTTTAGAGTTAAAGAACCCCGTTAGAGTTTTGACTACATATTTCTTGATAAATTGGGTCAACAGCTCCAGCACACCACTCAGATGTTGAATTAAAACCCCTCCATACATCTTGATTAGCTATAAAAACACTTTGAAATCAGTCTTATAATAAAACTTTGTGGACACGTCATCAGTTATTTGCTAAAATTAAAACACACAGTGGGTTTTAAGTCTTATTTAAGAGTTATGACCCTGTTATACAGAAACAGGAACATGTAGACCCACATGTCAGCGCAGATAGAGTGTAGTCTTACTGTTCTTTGGCTTTTTTCAGTGCATAATGGATTGCGAACATTAAGATAATATATACACAAGTTTCAGGGTTTTAGGGAAGTTGTCTGGATTTTAAAAAATTAGATGAATGCATCGTCCATCTTTTGTCCCCTATTGCTGCTCTTAAAAAGGAAGAACGTGAGCTAAATTACCTCTTTGCTGAAACATTTGTCTACCTTTAAATCCTAAAGCTTTGGTCGCACTCAGGATAGACCGCTTTGAGACGACTAAAGGACCTTTGGGCTTTATCAAACAATTGCTCTTGGCTTTCTAGTCTGTGCCACAGAGTTCAGATAATCATCTGTGTGAAAAGCAGCTGATGGCGGAAAAAAAGAGCTGGTTTGAAACATGTTGTCAGATAATTGATGCACCCTGTAGCTCCCCTTGTTCTCAGGCCGCCTACTCAGAGTAAAAAATCCCTGCAGGAATGAATCAACGGCTCCTGCTACTGTCAAGAACACAAAACTAACACAAAGTGCCAGGGAAAATAGCAGGTCTTTTTAGCGTCTCGTCGCTACCGGGGGCGTTTTAACGATGCTAAAAGCTAACCAGAGCCTGATTCAGCAACCAGGGCATTTTGTCTCAAGAGAGGAAGTTGCAAAGTGGATGAAAAGGTGTGGGCGGTGCTGATTGAGAGCGTGTGCTAGGGACGGGAGCCATAGTCAGGGCGGGGTGAGGGGATTTAAGGATGCTGGTTGCTTGAACAACACCTAATTGCAAGGTTACAAAAATTCCACCCCCGCCTTTTGTATTTGCTCATGTTGGAGCTTTCAGAGAGGGTGCCCGACACCTGCAAGCTAAGCTAATTAGGGTTAAAAAGACAACCTTTAAGACAGAAAATGAGTCAAAACTAAAGTATAAGGCTTTGGCTTGGATGCCAGTGTATAATTTTTATGCCCACATCCCAGATTGCCTCGACCCAGAGGCTCTATGTATCCAAAGTTGCACATCTGTCCATGTGAGGTTATTTCCACGAGGAAATCACAACAAACTTCTAGCAGTTTTCTTCAAACTTTGCATACGTCTACCCTGACTCAAGGTCAGATCGATTGTTTTAAATGTCATTGATAAGAAAAAAGAATTTTGGACTTCAAACGTATTCATTTCCTCTGAAAGCAAAGGCTCAAGTATGATCTGCAAGACTTCATTCAAACTTTACACCCACGTTTCTCTGTCTCAAGGATAAAGTTGGGCCTGATATCAATCTTGTGTTTCTTACACTGTAAGGTTACTTTATACCAGTGTTAATTTTGAAGTTTTCATTTTGTCAGTGAACATGAATATGCATTGCTTTGGCATATCAGGACTTGCCTGTAGTATACTGTGGTAAAGACTAAATTTCTGAGTGAAGAGGCTATGTCTTGGTTACATTCAGCTGGAGAGAAACACAGTCCTAGGTAACTGGATTTTATGTTCATCCCTTTTTCATACGTGCAGAAGTTTCAGAAGTCTTTCAGGGATTTTCTTCAAACTTTGCTCAAATGTCTAATCAGACATAAGAATGAGCTGGTTAGCTTTTAGGATGTCACAGTGGTGCAGCAGGTAGAGCAGGTGCCTCACAGCAAGAAGGTTTCTGTGCTGGCCAGGGCCTTTTTTTTCAGTTTGAATGTCTTCCCTGTTCCCAATGTGTTTGTCGCTTGCCAATAAAGTCAATACTTAAGAAGTTGACATTTTCTTAAAACTGCACAAATGTCCCTTCTGTTTCAGTGATAAACTCTACTCCTTTTTGGGGTGAAAGAAGGGTCACTGTGACTCTAGATATTGTTATAAACATGCATCTGCTATTAAAAAGTTCTACCAGTGACACAATCACACTGTACAACCTTGTGTGTCTTTTATCATTAGGTATTGTCTACCTCTTGGAGGCACATTATCATCGGGCAGTAGTTCCATTAGCAACATGTTTGTGATGATATGATCCAAAATGTTTGCTTTCTTTCTTCAGTCTGCATTAATTGCTTTGTTCGGACTTGTAACCTGTAAAGTACCACTACTCAAAATTAACTCTTCTATTTTACAAAGATAATTATGTTTTTTCCTGAGCACAATGCCTGCTGTATGAGCTCTAAAAAGTCAATATTAGCGATTAAAGGTGCCCGTTCATTCATTAATTTTTAAGCTGTCTTTTCCTCTTTTGTCTCATACTTTCTTTCTCATCTATTGATTGTTGAGTTTCAATGCACACTCACTGGAAAACAAGCCCAGCATTGTAATAATGTGATTAAAGCATTTACTTGCTTCGCAGTAACCTGATTTCCCCAATCATTGTGGTCTCAATGAGCTGCTGATTACAGGGCTGTGGGAATATGTTTGTGTCTCCAAGAAACAAAAGGGAAGCAGAACATTGATTCAAGTTTGATGTTTTTAACTGAAGAGAATTTGAAATGCTTTCACAAATGTTTTTATGCACAGAATACCCCAAAAATCTGGTTTTAGAGATAAGTTTGGTAAAATTGTAGTGAGGATTTATTTGGTCTTATTCCTTTTTAAATTCAAACCTGACTCATTGCTAAGAGTTAATGATCAGGATGAAGTCATTTTTAACAAATAAACAGTTAAAACAAAATAATAAAACAAATACACAGAAAATATATACATTTCAAGAAACAGAAAAGCAGAGTATATGTTCAAACAGCTATAGTTTTGGTGTTTTTGAAGTTTAAAAAAAAGTTAGAAAAATAAACCTTGATTACTCATTGACAGAAGGAAAAATATTTGTTGTATTTAGTAAATTACAGCAATGCAATCTAAAGAGCAACTTGCAATAAGCAAACTCAAGTTTTCCATCATCACCTATAAAAATAAAAAAATAACTTTGACATCAGAGACGTTTTGTTTCTGTTTTCTATGTAATTTGAAAATCTTGAAAATATGTAGCACCAACAAAAGACACTGTCTGTTTTGAGTGTGTTCCAGAAAGGGAAAAGCACGTTTTAAAATGTCATCATTTATGATAATTACTATTAAGTTCATGAAATTGATCAATATACAGGCTCTGTTTAGTTGTGTAGGTTTTTTAAGTGCCACCTGTTTTTACAGTGCAGAGTTTTTAATTCCATTATCTACAGGCACTGTGTTTTAGCCCTTAACCTACAGAGACTTGTCTCACAATGGAGCCCAGGTAAAGGGAGCAGTAAGGGGAAAGTTTCACACAAACACAAAGAACAGATTATAATGAGCCAAAAAAATATAAAGGTTTAACTGTGTGTTATCAACTTTAATGAAAAAATATACCTTTTATTTTGGTTTGAAAATCTTCCAAGCTTGAAAACTGCTCTACATTGAGGTTCAACAGTAGGTCAGCCTACGAAGAACGAGACACTAAAAGCCAATTTTTCAAAGACAGAGCCAGTTTGGGAATGAGAAAGAATATTATAGCTTCTCTAAGTTGAAGCCACATTTGCACACTGACATTTAGAGGGAAACGTCAAGCCACATTAAGTCAGGCCACACAGAACTCAGTAAATATCAGTTGGGCAACACTGATGTTCGTAGGGTACATCCAAAAATTTTACGCATGCTTAAAAATTCCCGATGTTTAATTCAACACGCTTTTTGCCAGCAAAAGTTGACTCCCACTTACTTTTGCTGTCCTCAGTTAAAGCTATGTTCATGTCTGTCGGTTCCAGCAGCTTCCTCCTCAGAACTGGACCCCTGATGTCCTCCTTTTGGTACCAGCGTTCTTTCCTCCTCTAGGCATGACGTCAGATTACTGAGAGCAGCTGCACGTGGTGAAATGGCATTTCGTCTGCATTTTTTGGTGTTCATTGAGTGACGTCGCAGTATGTTTGCACAGCGTTCAGCAGCTTCAAACTAAATCAACTAATCAAAGTTCCCCAAAGTTGAGCACAACACCATTACACCGTTGTTACATCTATGTTGGCAAAAAACATCCATCTACAGTTATTTAGGGGGCCATCATCAATGTCGTACCTGCATTGAACACAGAAAAATTGACCCCAGGAATGTACTTTCACTGAAATTTGGATGATTTCTCGTCATTGGTCATTGTCATCTAATATATGTTGATGTGTGAATGGACCTAATGATCAGAAGTGAACCATGAATAATTGAGCACTGTAAATCGTTTAGAATGACCTTAGAGGGAAAGAAATGCTCCCATGCCCCATCTTTGCTCTCTTTGAGGAAGACCAACCTACTTATATAACACGGACATGATGATGACTGCAGTAACCATGGGAAAGCAGCTAATGATTTTCAATTGGAGCTTTAGAGAGACATCTAAAATGTAGTTTTTAAATATTTAAAACTTCTGTGGTCAGTTTAATCAGCTTCAGAATACTTAAATTATAGCGTGATGGATGTTTTATGTAATTTTTTATTGTTTGTGTCCATACATAGGTCTTGATTTCTTTTATTTTACATGCTAAAAGTTTATATTTGCATTTTATTTGCATTGGCAGATTAGCTGCTAATCACATTTTGTCAAATTCATTTTCAATTTAGCCCAGGTAGATACTAGTTTAATCATAATAATCCAGCATTACCTTGAAATCAGATTATCATGCTTGTGAATGCACTGAATAGCGTTTTCCTCTTGTGGGACTTGTGCCCTCTCTCCCCCCCTTTAGCCTGTGTGTGTACCACCTGCCTCTCCTGCTGGCACCAGTTAAGTCGCTGTGACTGGCATGCACGCTAGTTAGCATTCACATCCCGTCTGAAGACGAGCCACGCTGCTGCTGCCGCCTTAGTCTGCTTGTGCCAGGCCTCACATCCATCACCGAGAAATGCCCGACCATGTCACCAGCTCTCACTAGCTGTCAATATACTTTTAGACTGCTCCAATACCACCACATTCACTACCACTCTATTTATAGTCGGCCACCAAACCCAGCCCCTATCTCCTCTCGGTTTAGCCTCTTTATAAAGGCGTATACTCGGCTCCCTCTTGGTTCCATTTAAGTCATTTAAGTGGGCGCTAATAGCACCCTGCATCTGAGTGATAGCGCGCCACAGAGCTTCGGAGGGCTGTAATGCACCTCGAAACGAAGGTTTTTTTGCGCCATGCTGACTCTTTCAATAGCCATTCCTCTCTTTTTCTGTATCATCATAGCTGTGCTGAATCCAAATGCCCCTGTATGAACATGTCACCCATAGGTGGGGCTGTGTTACAAGCAAGAGGAGGCTTACTGGAATGTGTTAGCAAGGATTAAAGCTTCCTAGCGGAGTTTTTACATGTACGTTTAAAAGACTGAAATGTATGCCTATGCCTCTTTATATTTATGTCTTTTGTTGAATTAGCTTTAATAAAAGAATAAAAAACCTGCTGTTATAGAGACAAGACATGTCAGCTAATGTTCTTTTCCTGTGGCACATCAACAACATGCTTGTTTTGTATAAAAAGATTAACAAGTTTTGATTTACTTTCTAGCCTGCTTCCCTGGAGCTTTAACATTAGGTTGCGAGGTACTGTTAAAGCTAACAAGCTAACATTACTCGATAAGCTGTATTCAGGGAAAAGAAAAAGTCTTTTTGTGTGGGCTTTGTCACAGACTGTGCTTAAAGGAATCAACAACATTTTGAGGTTTTTATTCTACCAGTTACTATTTTTTTCAGTGTCCCAACTGAATGTGACATGTGCAAGAGCAGGCTAATTACACTGAATCACACGTGAGTGTCCAAACTGTCTGCGGCTAACGCAAGGCAGTGCAGCAAGGTGTGGCGTGACATTTTTGCATTTTTGCATTTTTTTCTTCAACATAGCAAAGATAGTGAAGCATTCATCTATTTCAGTGAGTGAAATGATTTACTTTCACTTACACTTCAGACAGAGGAACTTTGTTTTGCTAACAGAGGGCCGTGTATTTGACGAGCCTATAAGTCAACTTCTTGTCAGAACAGAGCGCTTTACGTCCATTTCTCTGACTGTCCTGGCAAGACACTTACAAGGGGAAACAAAGGGCATGTAATCACATTTTTAATTGATGCAGTGTAGAAGCAGGCATGCCATGCTACATGATGCAGTGTGACACTTGCATTCAGATAGGTCCAAAACGCGTCAAGAAGCATCTCTGGTAGGGAAACTCTTGAAAAGTCTGCAGCTTTACACGCTAGCCAGAAGCACAAGCATGAAAGCTCTATTTATCATTAACATGTCCCTTTACATTAATTTTTCAAAACAAAAGGCCTTATTTTTACTGCAGCCAAGTGCTTTTATTTTGAAAAGCCAAAAAATGGGAATTTCATGCTTTCAGTTGTAGCTCAACACAACTCAGAAGAATTTGAACCATGCAAAGCTACAACACTAAAAAATGAACACACACTTGAGAAAACATACATTTTATTTTAATGCACAGAAATTAGTTTAGAAACGCATCACTGGATGGTTTTCGGTGTTAAAGAGGTTGTTACAGCACTAAAAAATGTAATAAATGCATGAACCCTTTTAATTTGGTTAAACCATGATATAAAGCTATTACCTCAAGAAGCACAAAAAGTAATATCCTATTTAGGTCATTTTTTTCCCAGCCATAGCCCGAACAAAAGTTTGTCTGACCAAAAGGAGCCCAACAACAGCTGCCATGTGTGAGGGCCCTCTGATTGGTGGGTCAGCAGGCTAATCAGAGAACCAACAAGGGATCAATTTGAGGCTATTTACAGTCTGCCACCTTAGATTTTAGCAGTGATTGCCTCTCCTTTATGGGGTATTTCCGGAGCATATTGTTTGATAGCTCGGTTGTATACATCTGGCACCATTTCCCACCAGGGGCCGAACACTTGTGCTATCAAACAGAGCTGACCCTTTTCTCATCAGAGCCCTAGCGTCTCTTCTCCTTTTTTTATCCTCATGCTCCCTTTTTTTCCGTTTCCCCAAGGCGCTGTGGCCTTCACGGCCAGTAATTACAGGCTATATCAAAGCTATATATCACCTTATATCTCTGTAGACCTCAGCAGACACCTTAAGGGACAGTTGATAGCATTGTGGCAGGCTTGTGCACGACCCCTGAAGGAGAAAAGCAGGTCAGGAAGGAGCAAACCCCTCCCCGCTAACAAAAACACACGTACGTATTCTTGTCCACAGTCTCCTTTTTGTCTCTTCTGTATTCTCCCAGGGATTCTTTTACTTGCGTTGTCACCACACCTCTCTTTTCAAGGAACAAAGATGATAAAAAAGGCAGGTTTTCTTCGCTAGGCCTCTGCTTGTGACACTAATGATGAAGGTTAATAGATATCACAGCTTGATGAGCCTCCTGAGGAAGATGAAGCTAAATTAGCGCAACCTGTGATTTCAACCTGCTGCCCCGATGACGGCTGACATCTGACAACCTTCATGTTAATGATGTTTACGTGGGAGACAAAAAAAAAAGCCATTATTTACCACGCCGCACTTGTGCTGCAATGCTGGAGACAAATGAGTCCCCCTCCCCGACAGGATAAAAACATGCGCTGACAGAGGGACAAGAATGATTGAGGGATAAGAAGACGAGAAGCAGATGGGAGGATCCTCCTTCTTCTGCCAATGATCTCTCCCATACGTTCCCATTCTCATTATCCTTGGCTTTTTGACCTTATTTCAGAGTTGAAGGATTTGATGAGATATTTGTTTTAGCAGGAGAGTGGGATTAAGTGAAGAATCCCCCCTGGTTCTTTTGCCCATCTTCTTCTAAATCCCCTCATCTCGAGCAGGATGTTACGGGTTTTCTGGGAAGGGGAGGGGAGGCGAATTCTGATTTTTGCATTTTTCATTTGCCAAAATACTGAGCAGCCGAAGTCTAAGGAAAGTTTAGGAATAGACCAACACTGAGTACAGCCCCCTCTGGACTCAAGTCAGTTTTGTTTATATTAAAAAGTAGACAAAGAAACATTATTCTAGGAGCAGAAAGAGAAAGACATGTAAAATTAGTTAGATAAAACAATAAACATTACACAAACATATTCAGTTGTTATTCAGAACAGCTCGAAATCCAGCCACATGCTGACCCGTCCTCACATGCCCTCTGCTCTGACAGTGAATAGGTGCATATCAGAGCGTGACCATCTGTTTTATATTCCACCATGTATCCTTCAGCTTGGTCTGGATTTTAAAGTTATTTTTTCTCTGGTTTGTGTCCAGAATACCCAAATATATTTTCAGCTTATAACAAGTAAGTGCAATGATTTTATCCTTACTGTATCTCAAGGTGCACCGCCATAGAAAGGAACATGGGTTATTGTACTGAGCTGCTGTGGATCAGTGGTGGAGTTAGTTGTCTCTCATTCAAAATGTCAAGGGTTTGGTTCCAGTTCCTGCAGTCATTTGATGTAAGACATTTAATTCCAATGTGCTTCCACTGCTAAATGTTCACAGATGTTTATGGATTAGATGAGCTGATGCCGAAGGACCCTTTACACATACCCCACTATCAGTGTGTGAACATAGTGTCAGTGGGTAAGCATGGCCAAGGGACTGGAAAAGGTCTAGACAAGACCAAGATCATATGGCATCACCATGTTGTTTTCCAGTTAAGTAATGGTTGCTCAAAACTATTCCTGTCAATGTGTTTATTATATTCATTGCACCAAAGTTGCCTATTTTGTCCATTGTACTAGCTGATTTGTTCTTTAGTTTTGGTCGTTGCACATCATAGGCCTAAAAAGCCTTCTTACAAAGCTTAATAGCTTTACACATCAAATTGGCATTTTCATAAGTAGCAAGCTAAACTTCTGGCTCATTACAGCAGAGTGTGCTGACAAAAAACACAAATTAAATGATGAGATCGATCTTCTTATTCATCTGTTTTTCACTTTTTCTTAAAGTGGCAACAAGGAAATGGTCATTACGGTTGTTAATTATTCAGCTAACACTAACATACTCATGCCCCATGTTTAATATCTGCTAATTAAGGTTGCCAAGTTTATTTACGCAAATGGAACAAACATGAAGTCACTTCTGTTGAAACTAAATCAATTATTATACTTATATCATTGTCTCTTTCATTATGCATTTTAGTCTTTGTGATGTATTTTGCTTAAATTTCAAGTATCTTTATGAGAGGGTCAAAGGCGGAGTCGTTCTTAGCTTCACAAATGAGTATCCAAAATATCAGTTTCCCAATGTGACTGGCAGAAGTACAGGTGATAGGGACTGATCTCACTTTTAAGGTTTATTTTTTTTTTTAATTTCGATTTATTCTAAGATCCTGCTGTAGATGATGTTTGTCCTGGTGAATTTAGCCAGACCCTTTAAACTGCTAAACATGGGATGCATGGGTTCAGCTGGCTAAGTTGTTTAAGTTGGATAACTGAACCAGTACCAAGTTTACAATGCAATTTAACTAACTCTTTCAATTTTTTAAAGAGAGGCCTACAAGTAACCACTGTTGTTCCTGTGGCTGCTACCTTGCTTACAAAATGCCCTCAAGCCCTGCTGTAAACAAGGATGTTGATTGAATGCTATTGAACAAACTGATAGCATCAGCTACATCCCATCAGATAGCACAGCTTGGCAGCATTTTATTAAAAAATATATATATATATATATATTATGTTGTGTGTAGTCTGTGTCAGGTTATATAACCACTATGCAGAGGCATGGGTTAACCATTGTCAGCACAAACATAAAGATAAACTAAAAGGAAAATCAAAGGCTACCAGTGCTAGCATGAGCATTAGCCACCCTCCACTCTTCAAACTAATGGCACCTTGGACATCTGCTGATGTTGTGATCCTGTGTTAGATAAAGAGTGCACAGTATATATATCTCAGCTTGATCTCCGGTGTCTTGAAGTAAAGCAAAGTTAATATCCAGAATCTGTCAGTGTTTGTGTTCTAAAGGACCAAAATATAAATGGTACACATCTAGAGAGCAAATTAATAAATTACATTGTGGGCATTATGCGGCTCCTTTGGAGTTTCACCCGATTAAAAAGCCTTAATTCGACCAGGACTCTTTCTTAAGTGTATCCCCCAGCTGTAAGTTGTTATTGAATATGCATGCATATTCATACTCCAATCTTGAATGTTTAATAAACTCTTTAAAATAAGCAAATAGTGAGCTGCCATTGACATTAAGGCAGAGCTTATCGGGCTGAGCAGACGCTGGAGTAATGTCATCATTGTTCATTCATAACCGCAGAAGACCTATCTGAAGTGGACTCCCTTGTCTGAAGTCGATGTATGCATAAACATTTAGCTCCCCAAACAATAAGCTGTCAGATGAATTAATGTACAACTCTAATGTTTGAAGTGCAAATATTACAAAGGTTCTGCTTTACATTAAAGGTGCTATGAGGTGAGGGTAATGAAGAGGATGTATTATACTCGCTTACATGGAAAAATTAACCCACACTGCTGTTTTTAGGCATCCAAACTGTGATTATTGTTTTAAGGTGCAAACCTCAATCCCAAAATAATTGTGACATTTGTGAAGGTTTGTGCTCTTGTAGCAATTCTAGTTGATTTTGTTACCACTGACTTAATGTCAGAGCCAAAGATGCTGAACCTTGTCTGCCTCCTCTGCTTCTTGAGCTGTCCAGATTTCCCTCTGGCTGGTGAAACAGACACTACAGGTAAACGGATTCTCTCATTGGATTTGACAAAAAAATAATTTGTGATTTTTTTTTATTGTATGAGTATTGAACTGGGAACTGTAACATTTAAAAAAGGCCTGTTCAGCATTTTACCCGGAAAAAAAAGCATGTAATACCCTATTTGGAAGCACTGGATAAAACACAGCAGTAAACACACACCTGTCTTAACTGCTTATGATACATGTTAGAAGCAACAAATTCACTCTTTGTGTACTTTCAAAAAAGTGATTGTTACACAGTTTATTAGCTTTAACAATGAAGGTCTTATTTCTGTGCCTTCGTAAACTGAATTAGAGATGCACAATATTATCACTATTGTTTTAGTATTAGTAGATAAGAACTTAAAGGGGGATAGTTGGTATTGAAGGATAGGAAATTTGTGCTGATAATCACAGAGGATATACTGGCTGTTTATATCGTCTATTATACATGCATGTATCCCATATATCAGCTTCACTTTATCATCACAGCATGTCTTCATTTAAAAAATCTACAGTATAAGTTCTTAGAGAATCAAACATTGTTTTTCTTGTTTCATGTCTGTTTCTGACACAGACTATAACAATGACATGAGCAGATCAATTTCAGTTAAGTTGAAATTTATGCCATTGACCAAAAAATATCAGTATTGGTACTGACGATAATGAGTTTGTAATTATCAGCTCATCAGATGTCGCCAAAAATCCATTACTGTGCATTCCCAAGTTGAATGAAGGTTGTAACTGACAAATTGCTGTATTGTGTTTTAACTCACATTTTACTCAGCATCTCAACTCTTTTTAAATTGGAGTTTGTATAAGGAATAATGCATAGACAGTGCAGCATTCTTTGTACTCAGCTGCTATGTTCTCCATTCTTTCTATGTTTATGCAGGACTCATCGGTTTGTCTTGCTTCCTCCCGGTTACATTCTGTCTCTCTATGATACAATTATGTGTTGAGCACCTGACAATTACCGCACAAAAACATGACCGATGAGCGCAGCGGGGGGGACAACTGCCTCTTGTAATAGTTTGAACAAACAGAGAATGGTGGGTGGTTTTTCGCAGCCGGCATTAATATGCAAAAGCGTATTAATAAAAGCTTTGACAGGAAGGGGAGATAAAGCCTCCCTTTTGGTGTGGGGCACACATGCAAAGTAATAAACACATTTCAAAGTTCTGTGGATTGCTTCATAAGAATTTAAACCGTCTTTCCATCTGTGCATGCTTTGCGTCCTGCCCTTATGTAACCCTGTTTCCATAAAGACTTTTTTGTAAATCAAAGGGGTTTATTTCTACCATTTCTCCTCCTTTTTCCTGCATTGGATGACATCACCTGACATTCATTATTCTGCCTCATTTTTCAACCCCTTCCTGACTCCAATCCTCTTTGATAGGAACCCGCCGCATTCAATTCTACCCAATTAGCTGCTGTAAATCTCACCCTGGCAGCCTATATTGTCAAACCTCCTCTCCAGACCTGGCCATACAAGCCTCCCTGGTGATTAGTCAGGAAGGGAAAGGTTGGAAAATAGGAAATATTTCAGGACTTTTCTCAATACGAAAAGAAATGGTTGCTCTCAGGAGATAACAGAATTGATCCAAACCAAGCCAGTGGTTTGAATCGACTGTAATGGCATCCATTTTTGGATTCTGAGCCAAATGCCCTGTAGACTCGTTATGCCCCCATAAATTGAGCACTTTGCCCCCAAAAAACCGAAGTTTTTGAGCTGTTGGGAAATAAAAAGGACAATTTTTTGCCTTTAATATTGTCCTGAGAAGGCTCCCGCCTAGTCATTGGATCTTTTGGTGTCAGATTAATCGCTGTTTCAGTGGTGACTCACTAAACGTGGGGTTTAGGCTCAGTCCATTTGTCAGCAAGGGGAGCGGGTTTCACTTGGGTGAGTGCAAACAGTAAAGAAAGGGCTAATTCACACAGGAGCAGGTGGTTAGTCAGAGTGCAGGGAGCCGACTTGGCTTTTTCCTCCCTCCTATCTATCTGATATTTGCCTTTCTCTGCGCTCCATGGTGTTTCATCCTCCTTCTTCTACTTTTCTTCTGCTTCTCTCTTTTAATTGGCAGGTGGGAGTCAACAACAGACACATTTGATGTCTACTGCTCTATCTCTGCCTTTCTGCCCTGAAGCTCAAGTTGATTTTTTTCCTTCCATTTCAGAGAGGGCATGCAACTTCTACTGTCCTCTTTAATAACTTTACCCAGCTATTCATGATCTTTTCCCAAAGACAAACATCCGAACATCCTTTAATGCTCGTTCATGGCTGGATTTTGGAGCCAGTGCCAAAAATCTTGCGAGGCTTTCATCGCCTCTAAACCATCAGTTTTCCAGAAAAACAGCTTCCCTTGGATGGCTGTCCTTCAAATGAACATCTGCAGTTGTCAGAACAGTTTGTTTGTGGAGGAGGTCATCACAAGACAAGTTCCAGCTTGATGGTCTGGGACCTAACTTTAGGAGCTTGTTGATTTAGAGTTGTTGATTCTGCGGTAGAGAATGTAGGTTGTTTGTTGTTTTTTGGATCCGTGGTACGCCCTGTCCTCTGTTACACTGCATTGCAGACACAGCTTTACTGGTTCATTACAACACACAAGTTGATCTAAAGTGCAGTGTGACTGCTATGAGTTTCATCTGTGACAATTGGAGCTCAGCTGTTTGCCTCATGTCATTGCTGAGCTTCACTGAACACTGGATTGATTCCTTTTGTTGATTAAAAGTGTGATATATTGCTTGCATGTTGGTTTTGGGGTCTTGCACATCAGAACATTTCAAACAGGACACTGAGCTGCTGAGTATATGGGAACTCACCAAGCATCAGGTGCATCATTCTTTGTGACAACGCAAGAAATATGAAAAAGGCAATGGATGATAAGGGGGTTCAAAGTGTGGGCTGCACTGTACTCTCACTCTAGCTGGCTCTAGCAGCATCACAGAATCACTTGAATGTGCAAAGAAGATAGAGGCCTCACGTTAGGCCTTCACAGGACTAGAAGATATCCAAAATGATATTAATATACTAGTCATTCACTAGTCACACAAGCCATTCTGTGCATTTTTTTCTAATATTTGTTTTACAACTAGAAAAGCACTCTGAGAACGCAGACCTCCGCCAAGCAGCTCAGTTATGGCAGTGGCTTCTCCGCTCCACATGGACAGCCGGGTCTCCGCTCATGTTTGTCCATGTAGACAATGCTGCGTTTCATTTACATCGGAACTGGGAAGAGGGGAGTGTGAATGACATGATCTCCGAGTTATCAGCGCTGTAGTTACAAAGTCGGAAAAAACGTGCCGATGTACCAGGCTATTGTTAGCCGTTGTGTTAGCAGAGCTCCTCCGCTGGCATTGCACGGGAAGCTGGGAAATGTAGTGACATAGGCTTGAAAAACGTTGACTTCAGTTTGCAAATAAAATGCAATTCCCGTAATGACGTAAATGAATGGGATTTGCCATTATGAACTTCAGTGTTTTTTTGTGACGTCAATCTGCGTCGGATCAGCACCAAAATGTAATGGCTTCTTCCTTGAGCCAAACCACACATCTGGTAAAATTTTCATGTAAATCAATCCTGTAGTTTTTGTGTAGCAACAACCAAACAAACACCATCAAAAAATGTATCAGTATTGTCTAGGGAGACGTAAAAATCAGATTGGGACTTTTATCGGCATATATTCATATTTAAAAAGGCTGATTGGCTGATTGGGGACAAAAAAGCTGATCGGGACTTCCCTGCATAATACAGTTTTGTTAAGACTGCTAATACGAAGCTGTCAGAGAATAAGCACCCCATGATCACTTAATTTTATCATGCTGTCAGGATTTTCCTGTTTAGGGAAGAATAAATTATTTGATTTGTAGATTAGTACTGACCTGTAAGACACAACAATTAAAAACAACAACCCCACAAGCCAATTAAATGTGTCTCCTTTCTTTAATTGCTATTCTGTATTTTACTCTCACCAATCTATTCCATATACCTTTTACAAAAACACAAGGTGGTTTAGGACTACAGCTGTGTGACTCACCCCCCTTCTTTTAACTCATGTGGCAAAACCAGCGTCACATTAGCATTAGCTGAAATGATTTTTTTAAATGGCAGTGTAATGTTTTGCAGCAGGATTATAATTGTAATAGTTTTGATTAAATTTGATTAGAGAGAGAGTGAGGAGGCAATTTATCTTCCGAGAGAAAAAAATCTCAACAACTTTGTCTGGATGGCCGTGTAAACAGGATTATTGTGGAATTGTCTGTTTATGCAATCATATAAACAGCTTAAACAAACTGCCTCAGCCTCGCTTTTGGCAGCAGGGTTGATATCGTTGCATATAAAAGTAAGCCCATCTAATTGGATCCAACCTTATTAATCACTTAAATGAAACAAAGGCAAACATTAAAATATTGTAATACATAATTCATTTCACTTTATTACAGAGTCAGTGTGGAGCTATGTTGCCAAATAAAAGTTTTAGCATCTCTTCAAAGGCACAGATGAGACAATAACCTCTCTCCTGTAGTCTATTTAATCATAATTTGCTTATTTTTAAAGCTTTCCAGACTATGTTTTCTCTGAGATTTAGGGAAATGGGAATCCATTATTGTCTGTCACTTTCATGTCTGGTATCAGTGAAAATCTGTTCGGCACACGTTCTGTGAGCGATTCTTCAAATTTTACATTTAATCTTGTTTTTCTAATGCACTGACCTTCAGATAGAGGGGAGAACCCAAAATACACTTAAGGAGTCATATTTCCTCTGATTGAGTGTAACTTTTCCCTAAGAGTTTAAATTTTGATCCACTGTCAAAGAGCAAAGCTTTTTACAGCTGCATAATTTTTTCAATGATGTATTGATACTTATTTTCAAGCAATATATAGGGAGGGGCAATGCAATTTACTGTTTTAGTTTGAAATGACAGAGGCCTGTTGCTCACCAAAATAACTTCACTGTATGCTGACTGACCACCAGATTATCTGTTTAAATGATAAGTCTAAATTAATAATTATACTGTTTATTTTATTTACTTCATTTTACTTTACTGCTCATTTTAATTGAAAAGTAGAAAATCAAAGGATATTTTTTTATGTTGGATCCCACAACAACAAAAACCAAAGCGCCAGACAACCAAAATTTGGTAAATTCCTCATTTGAGATGTTCAAGGTTGCTGGCAAAATCCTGCTGTCTGACTAAATCAGCATTCCTTGACATTTTCTCTGTCTAGGAACCCTTAGGAAATGTGAAAAATCTCAAGCCACCCTGTCAAAATGTAATAATCAAAAATAGAGACATTCCACATCACTATCAACACCTAACTTACACACATACAGAGTTTTTGTTGGACGTAATTATACTATAATTAATTGCTGTAAGTCACCATTCATGGGAATCTAAGTAATAGCATGGTGCACACAGCCTCGTTGCTTTTGTAGCCACTGGACTGCGAGGCTTTGTAATGTCATAATTACATGCTCTTGTCAGTGTTGTTGACTTCATAAACAAATAAATCAGACATTTGGGTGCCACAAATTCATGAATTTGGTGGCTCAGATTCAGAGTTAAGATGGTTGCAATGCTAGCATGTTTATAGCAGCCACCAGTGTCTATTGTACAACACAGCTCATAAATAGGCATGCCATGGTAACAAACAGAACTTGATAACATTCAGTATTTACTTGAAGCATGTCAGAGTTTTAGTTCTTTGACAACAGTTTTACATTGTTTTGTAGAAAAAAGAGAAATACAACTTGTATAGCCATTAAGTATAAAATAATAGAATATATTGGTTCTAATTGTGCTGCTCAACTCTCAAATGTATTTGACCTGGTATTTCTAGAATATATTGATCTCTAAAAGCGTGCTGTTTCCTTTCCTGTCTTATTCTGAAGTTTGATTTTTGCTATTGGTGGTTGAACACAGCTTATAACTGGCTCATCCTAGATAGTACTGCAGTAGCTCTCAAACGATGGCCAGGAAAGCCACCAGTCGTTGCTCAGCAAAGCATTACAAGACACTTTCTACCTCCCTTAATCCTGCTATCTCCCACTCTCCCTGTCTCTTTCCCTGTCCTCTCAATTACTGTTCCACTTTGAATCCCTTTAGCTCTCCTCAGCACTCTTCTTCCCGCAATGTCTCACTTTCTTTTATTTCACTTAAACACGTCTCTTTTTTACTTTGTGCCTTTGTCACATCTCCCTCTTTCTAATGGGCTTACGGCAGGCATGAGTGAGTCGCCGCACTCCACAGTCTCAGGGCGCTGTTCTTGAGAGGGTTGTGGAAATGGGATCAACATTCACGCCACATGGCCTCTAACCTTGGCGAGAGGGAAATCAAGGAAGCAAGACAAGGAGCAGTTTCACCTTGTTTCTTTTGTGGCTCTGCTGCACATGGTTACAACCCCACAAAGAACCTGATCGAAATACTCAACAACTGCTCTAATTTCTTACATTCACTGCGTGTTGACTGTGAATGGACATTTAGGCAAAGAAGATGCAAACTGGCATGGCATAGTGAAGTGTCAGAAAGCCCAATAACTTAAACTCAGTCTCCTAGGTCCCTATGATGCACTTGTGTGTTCCTGACATTTAGAGGAGGTATCTATAGATCCTAAACTGACAGATACTCTCATGCATCAAGGAGTTTGGTTTGTAGCATTTTTTCAAGATAGTTTTTATTCCTTTTAATGTTGTTCTCACAAAAATGAATAACTATGTTTTAACTGGGCATTCAAGAATACAGCTAATGATTCCAGATGAGAAAATCAGCAATAAATGTTTTCAGCCTATCTTTATTAATATTGAGCACACAGAAGATTTATAAACTACTTCCTGTCTAATCATTTTTCATGTGTGTGGTATGTATGTATGTGAAGATTTCGGTATTTCATGAGGTTGCATCTTCATAGGTGATTAGGAAGTTATTATCTTTTTTATAGTTTGATATTGTAGGATTGCTTCAGTGAATTGTAACTTTCATTTGAGCTTTAACGTGTCTTTAATTGGGTATTTTGTGTGTTTGATGTGTTTTTGGTGGCAAAATCAAAGTAGAAGATGCAAATGCTCCTGACAAGAACTCAAAAAAAACAGCTAGCAAGTTGCGCATCTTTTAAGGGAATGAGAGCTCGGGCTGTCCCTTTGAGCCTAGCCTAGAAATTTCTCCTAAAACAAACAGAAACTATATACTGTCTGATTTATCTTCTAATATAAACTGCCAGAAACATAAGCCTACCAACTTGATCAGGATCAAATGCTGCCCTTTGTTTGTTTTCAATAGTACCTACTGATGAAAACACCCCCTCAGATCGTACTGAGATACCTGGTGATGACTTTTTTCTGTGCCTCTTGCAAAGGGTCTGCCAACAGATATGCGATCATTCCGGGTTGAACAGCGGGATGCAAAGCTGCTGGACTGTGGTGCCTCTTTGGCCTTCTCACTTGTGTGAAAAGCCAACAGGGAGCCCGCAGATTTGTTGTTGTTGAAGAGCAAGCCAGCTGCTTGGCACATAGTCAACACAGCCTGATTTTTTTATTTTTTTTATTTTGTTATCAAAGGTGTAGAACACAAAGTACTACCATACGGTGCTCCTCAGATATTACAGTGTCATTATTGTCTGACATTCACACTTAAACACGTAAAAACAAAACAAAAAGACATAAAATGCCCAAAACACACCTTTGTACTCTGGAAGAGCATCCGCTTTGTGCTCTGCGCTTGGCTTTGCACCAGGCTTTTGTGCCATCTAGATAGCAAAATATAGATAGACACACCCCTTACTTTAAGACAACGCTCTTTATGCTTTTAAAAGTAGGACCCCGAATAGTTTAGTCTTGTGTCTCCTGTTGCTCTGCTTGCTTGTGGCTCCAGACACTCCTGCTGCTTCCCGCTCAACTGACAGATGATGCCAATAATGTCTAAATGAGCAAAATTAAATGACCCTAATTTTTGGTGTCACCTAGAACATCAACCATGATGAACTTCGTGAAGCACTGTCAAAACATAAAGTTCCACTGATTAAGGTTTGTGCTTATCAGGCTTGATTAAAGTGGCACTTCTAAAGGCTTTGAAACCCTTCATCCTCTTCATCTTATTGCATCTCTAAAAGGACCTTGGCCGTGTCTCAGTAGTGGTCCTGACAAATTGAAAATGGCACAGTTACCCAGCTGTTTGATCTTCCACTCTTGGACCCACCTGAATGGCTAATACGGAATAAGTGGTAAAATATTATGAATCAATCTTAAAACTCAAAGACTGATGACATCCTTATAATCAATGTTTCATAGCGCACTTGAATTATTCACTTTGATGCAGCTGAAGTGGATGAATATTCATAGTTTGTAGCACTTGAACTCTATATATTAGCAGTAAGCCATATGGAAATACTTAACATTATGCTGGAAACTGAACATTTAGAAGTCATGGCAGTAGATTAATTTAATTAATCATCAAAGGTATCATTAACAAGATTGTTTTAATTGTTCTTATCATCATAATTGGGTTAGTTAGCAATTTATCACCAGTTATGTTCACATGTATTGCTAAACAGACACTTTGCACCTTTTATCTTTTAATATGAACCTCTTATAGGTGCAATTGATAGACTTCATTCATTCATTCATTTTATTTATTAAAATCCTCAGTAAACACATTGAGAGAGAACCCTCATTTACAATGATGCCAGGGTATGACTGCAATACTTGCCTAAATGCTCATAGAATTCACTCAATTGACTATAAGTTGTCTTTTCTGTCAGGTCAGATATTGGCAAATAGGGTTTTTTTAGTGTTATGTTCTTTTCTGTTGAGAATTTATCAGTAGTGTTTCCTTGAATGGCTAAGACTTGCTGTGTGGTATTAAAGGTTAACATTTGATGGGTATTTTTCATCTTCAGTGTCTCTGAGGAAGTCAAGTTGAAAGTTTTGCACAAATTTCAACTCCCCAGCTCTGCTAAGTTTTCCAAAATAGGCTAAAAATGTTAAAGTTTCATGATTGTATCCCATTTCTTTCGTTGTCCAACTACATAGGACTCTTCACCACAATTATTCAGACCATATCGATACACTGGTAACTGAATCTGCTAGTTACCCATCAGTGTTAGCTGAGCACATTCATAAACATTCACTCACATTTTCATTCATTAATGCAGCTGTGGGAGCAGTGGCGGGGCCACAGGGGCATTGGCCCCATCTGAAATCTTATTGGCCTCCTGAAGTGCCCCTGTCCTGTCATTCATCTATCGTTTTGCTAGAGAATGACAATCAGATTATAGGTGAATGCAATTCCATGCCCAACCATTGGTGGTAGTAGTGTGCTAAAAAGGGAGGTCCACCATCAATAAAGCTGACAGAAGAAGACTCTCATTTGAATGAACACAAAATACAAGCTAAAAAGTGCATGTTTGTAAAAACCAAAATTGTGAAACATGTTTTTGAATACTTCCTTTGACGATGCTCACATTCTCAAATGTGAAATTGAAAATGAGTTTTAATGTCTACACTTTTTTAATTAAAATGTTTGAAAAAGGTGCGACTGGTTGTGCTTATAAATGTGACTGCAAATGTTGGACAAACACTTGGCCCCTCTGTGAGAAATGTGGCCCCTTGATGGCCCCTTACTTAGAAAAATCCTAGATCTGCAACTGTGTGTATATGCAGTAAAAGTGCATTGGTAGGCGCAAATTAGCTAAGAAGCTAGCAGCACTCTTCTAACAGCCAATTTTGTTTGTAAACGATGGGAACAGGCTTCTGTTTGAGGGATGGTTTTCAATAATCTCTCTTTCTGAGGAAACTGAGACCAGTTTGGACTTCTTATAAAAGACAAAAATTTGTAACATTTTAGTCATATCACTTTTTTTAGGACAAGATATTTTATTTAACTGAAAACCCACATTAAACCCATATAAAGAGTAGTCAGTACTTGATGTTACACAAAGCTATTCCGGCTGTTTTGTTTGCATCAACTGTAACCTTATTGTCCCCCCAGCTCACCCTACCACTTACTTATATTCAGAAGAGCACACATTCCTGTCGAGGGTTCCTCTGTGTCTGGAGTGGCCTCTCCTTTTTTTGGCCTCTTTCGAAAGCTAATTACGCCGGGCTATTTTCTGACTGGGGAGCATGTCAATATTACACAGCGGGAGAGCTCTCTGTCACCCCGCGCTGCATTCTTATTCATGAGCCTTAATTCCATCAATGGCCTCCTCAGCCACTGGACCGTGGCTGTTCCTCGCTATGGTGTGTTTTTTTGAAAAGGCAAGCGCTTGTAGCTGCTGCAGAGCGATGCCAGACCAGCCGCACCCTTTCACCGGTCACTTAGAACATGTTCAAAAGTGCAGCTTATAATGCGGCAGAGGGGCTTTTGTGAGTGCTGACATAGACCTGATTTTCTCCTGTACATGCACACTGATGGGTTGGGTTGTAGTGGCTCTTGATGAGGACCTTGCAGTTGGATTGAAAGTGTCGATAAGCTTGTCTGCACAATGGTACGGAAAGCTGGTTTTGATTCAGGCTTCTTTATCTGTAAATTTGAAGAGTTTGGGTTGGTAGTACTCCAAAATAAAACACAAACGTTGGAAAAAAAACAAGTTAAATGACAAACTTATTTTATAGAATATCAAACAACATAGAGCAGGACAAATAAAGCAATGCAGAGGGAATGATGGTTTCCTACTTTTTTCAATAGTGACCTCAATTAAGTTAGGTGATTCCCATTGATATTAAGATCATATTTTCAAGGGAGCCCTGTGCAGGTGAAGTTAATTAAATTATTGAAATCATAATTATTTGAGGTTTAGTTTGAGGCTATTTCTTAAACCACTGGGAAGCTTCAGAATATCAGTTTAGATATTTAACTGTTAAAAGATGCACTCTTTTAAGATATGACAGAAATGTCACATTGGTATTTGGTGCTCACAGGGTCTGTTTTATGGATGGTTTCCCACAGGAACAGAAAGTTGAAACTTCTGTCCTGCTTGACAGTTTCCATTGTGTGAAGAATATTCATACTGTGCAGGCTTTTAGCTCTCTTAGGCTACGTTTCTACCCAGGAGTGCATAGCATGCCCAATCGACCCTAAAGGGTGTTGCTAAAAACTTGTGTCACAAAAATCATTGATTCCCATGTGACGGCAGCTAAAATGAAAACTCATACTGGTCCATGTTCAAATAACCCTAGGATTTAGGGTGATTTGTTCACTGCTGTTGCTGTGAAGAATGCCTGCACAAAATAATGCTCCTCATTGTACTGGAGTGCTGGAAGTCCTCCATTGTTACTCTTTCTTTACTATCGCACTCTACTCCAAAATCCTGCACTATTGCGCTCCTGTGATGTCACGCAATTACGAAGCTGAGACAGCACATTTCTTCCCAGCTCACTAGGGCTGTAATGTATTAGTCGACTGGTCGACTCATTGGTGGATAAGTGCTTGGGCGACCAGAACTCTGATTGGTCGACCAAACTTATTTTTTTTTCCTCTTCAATTTATTTTTTCCCGCGGCGATTTACAGTCATCAGTAGGAACTTACCAAGTGCTAATAGGGGTGTTTTCAGACCCCTCCGGTTTCACAGGTAACTTGCCTGTCTCAGAACACCCCCTTGTTTTCACCCCTTTGGATTCGCCCACCATCTGGAGACAGGAGGATTGAAGAGCGTCTACCTTCGCCTATTCAACGTCCGGTGGTTTGCCGAGTATTTATTTTTATTTTGAGCATCCTCCTCTACCCCCGCCAAGACGCGCTCCGCCGAGCCAAGCCGAGCCGTCCCCGCGCTGGAGGGTTTCCCGTCAGAGTCAAAAGCAACGATATGAACAATATAGATTTCCCCTGCGCTTGCCCTGCATGTACAGCTCTGGAAGTCACAACAAATTTAATTTTTATGATTGCCCTTGAATGCACCGCTTAGGCCAGCCAACCACAAACCTTTTTTTATTTTCAAACCGTTTTTATTTTTCTGAAAAATGCTTGGTTTTCACTGAACCCGTGGTCATATCATATCGTATCGATATCGAGATATCTGGCATGAATATCAAGATATGAAATTTGGTCCATATCATTTAGCCCTAGTTGTGAGCAGTATACACGTGTGTGCCTACCAGATAGCTACCAAGATTTGTCATTCTGGTGATCAAATAAGTAGTCTTAAATGGCTTAAATATGTATGTCTTAGAGTTTGAATGTTGAAGTTTGAACTATAGCATTAAAATGTGGTTGTTTTCTTGATCTTTGTCTAAAAAGCAAAGATGTAGGTGGAAGGATGTGTGAAACAAACACTCTTTATCATCTGAGAGTGTCAGAGAGGGATGAAACAGAAGATGACAGACGCTATGCTGCGTCCTTTTTCCTTTTTACCTGCTGCTACTGTCGCCACAAAATAAAGTTCCAAATGTCACCTTGGGAAGTTGATGAAATTTGCTTTACGTCCACTGCTCTCTCATGCTGTTGTTTACAATGCCGTTCAGTTGCAACCAGGACATCTTGTAGTGTTTGATTAGTTACACCATCTGAATTTTAATTTGCCCTTGAAAGGACCTTGAGCTGCTGTCACATTGTGTCATTATTCTGTAACACTCCTCTCATCCATTTTGAGACTCGAGATGGTTGAAAAAAAAAAAAAAAAGCTTCCCTCTCGGTTACATCTGAAGCCTTTCACATGACGCAAGTTCACAGCAGTGTATTGACAGCAGTATGTTTAATAAAAGATACGTTGGAAGTGTTGACTCCAGTTGGGAAATTAGGTTACTGCAGGAGTATGAAATAATAAAAACGTGCAAAGTTGAAGTAAAAAAATACAAGCAATGGAAAACAATGCAATATTTAGATTTTTCAGCAATATAACTGCTTACTGAAAGACCTTTTTCAAAGGTACATTGATTCTCCTCATCATTAGTGTGTAAGAAAAGATCAAATAGAATGATATGTAAAATTTGAGATATAATGACTATCAGGATGCCTGGTTCACAGTGTGATTTTGTCTTTTCTCTTAACATTTTTACAAAGAGATTACACTGAGATTCATTCATAAATGCATATGATTATCTGTCTTCAACTATATGACACAGCAATCCTAAATTCTACCTTTTTTGGATTACAAGAAACACTTTGTTGATTTGAGGTAGTACAGTTACTAGGGACAGCTGTGTCCTAATTTATCTTATCTTTTGATAAGCAAGGCACAGATCATAGACAGATCATAGTTTTTTTCAGTATGAAGAGAAACACCAATAAGTTCCACTGCTGAAGCCACTGATGTCAAACAAAACAAGTCAGAGTAGATAGCATCTCCTGCTAGTTAAGTAAGACTACTGCAGTCTTTATTTTTGTCAATCCAGTTGAATTATCCCTACTTATGTCGATTTTTTCGTAGCATTGTGAGGTGATTGATAATGACTTATCACTTCTAATGTTACTTCTGCTCCTCCTCGGCCCACTTATGCTGCTTAACTTACTACTACTAATACCACTACTGCCTCTGCTGCTACTGCCAGGCCTAATGCCACCACTAGGCTGACTTGTACTTTTACTACTGCTGGGCCTACTATCAGGCTCCTACAACAGCAGCTACTACACCACTACCACCAGGCTAATTCCTCATTTAATACAAGTACTACCATTACAAGCCCATTACTGCTACCAGGCCTACTGCAACTACCACTTCCACTGCTACTATTAGAGCTACAACCACTTTTACTACTGTTAAGCCCATTGCTATTTTTAGAAGTTGACCTATCACTTTTATAACTACTAGGCCTACTGCTTCTGCTAATAAGACTACTACTCCATTAGACATTCCTTAAAGGCATACTATTATTACCAAAAGTAGTTCCACTACTTATACAAGGTCTATGCCTATTGATTCTGTTGCTGTTATTGCCATTGCTACTACTACTATTAGCATTTTGTGTACTGCTACTACTACTCCAACTACTACAAGGGCTGCTAGTACTTCTAAGACTGTTACTATCGTTACAGTTAAAATATCTATCCAGTCAGACCTAATTGGTGTTTAGGGCTGTTCTAATCTTATTAATACTACATTTTTGTTGGCAATTAGTGACATCTGTATTTGATTTTTAATCATTATTAAGAATCAAGGTACAGTGTTACCTCATGTCAGTATGGTCAAAGATGGTGGTCTTTTTGTCAGTATCTATCCACAGGCCCTGATAGAAAAATTTCTTTGAACTTTGGCATGCGGCATTAAAAACCATGGCAACATAGCTTGGTTTGAACTTGAGACGTCTTTGTGAGAAACAGCGAGGGTTAAGCCCAAAGTTAGCTTGCCTACCCACTAATCCTCGCCTTTTGAGACAGGCTTCACGCCATAATAGATACCAGAAATGATGGAATTAGGGGAGGATAACGCTTTTATGTTTTGGGACAACAGAACAACAAGGTATGCTCCAAAAATCTGTCACTTTTCAAAGTTTTTTGCAATAAATCTTCGGCTTCAAACAGACGCCGACACCAAATACATACATAGTTGGGAAACAAGCCAAGCAGAAACCGACAGACAGGATGACACACTCTAGACTTTGTTTTTCCGCCCGTATGCAGCTCCCCCTCCTCTGCTCATCCCCAGGCTGTATCTCAGGAGACCTGTTGGTATAGAAGACAAGTTAAAAGACAGCTAAATGTCTCTCCCCTGACAAATTCAACAGGACAGCGGTGCTTGCGTGGGGTGAAAAACAAGAAGTGACTTGTCACCTCTCCCAGTACAGGAAAGGGACAGGGCTTTATCAGTCTTTGTACTTCTTGTTCCTCGCTCATTAACATCACTCGCCTTCCTGGTCTGTCAAAGCAAAGCTGTGCATTAAGTTGGAACAGTCATGCAGAGTTTCATGGGGAAGGGCCTCGTTTTTAAATGACATGTAAAGTTTCTGTATATTTGCAAAACAGAAAATTATGTTTTTGTTATAAGTTGGTCTGTTTCTATGCCTCTATGTCAGGGGCATGTGTTTCTTACTTACTGAACAGTTTGAAGTGCAATGTATTAAGAGATGCTGAGTCAGTTTGTTAGCATTCCCACCATCTGTATTTAATTTAAACTTTATTGAACCAGGAAAGTCTCACTGAGATTAAAAATCTCATTTACAAGAGTGTCCTGGCCAACACGAGCAGCAGAACAAGATAATGAAATGAAACAATTACAAACACAGATAAACAAGTTGGAACTATTCAATTCAGAGTAACACAGAGCAGAAAGTCAACAGTTAAAGCATCTATAACATGAAGCATCTTCCTCTGATGTCTTTAATCTGCTGTTAAAAAGTTTTTTTGAGAACACCTTCTTCAGACCCAAATTTTCCTGCAGCAGATTCCACTCTGCAGGAGCAGCATGTGTGAAACTTCTTTGACCAAATTCAAGACGAACTTTGAGGACAAATAGTGTTTTGTTTTTCACATGAGTCACCCAACTCCATTGGTCTTCTTCCGTTGTTATTTTTTTGATGTTTGCATTATGATGCCCAGTCAATACCTTTAGATAGAGTACAGCATTACAACCAGCTTCTTAATAGCTTTGTTTACATCTGGGTTGTTTAGCATTATGGAAGCAAGTACGAAGTCTTTAACTGGAGCAATATTGTCCACCAATGGCACTGAGTTTCAGTGTAGCCAGAGCATTTTACCAGGATTACCTGCTTGAATTTATAAACATTATTTAGAGTTTAACTGACGAGTTTCTCTGGTGCCAACTGGTATCTAGCCTAAATGATTTAGCAGGCAAGTTGTGCTCATCCCTTATCACGACCCATCTCTTTTCTGTTTAGTAACACAGAAAAATAATAGCATCTTGCAAATTGGGTG
This sequence comes from Cetoscarus ocellatus, assembly GCA_037902135.1. Taxonomy (NCBI): domain Eukaryota; kingdom Metazoa; phylum Chordata; class Actinopteri; order Labriformes; family Labridae; genus Cetoscarus; species Cetoscarus ocellatus. Next base: position 291,875 of record JBAMNC010000845.1, on the reverse strand, counting down.
GTACTCTGCAAAAAAATTATTTCTCTATGATGAATTCAGCTAACTTTAAAATTGAGGAAATCTGACAAAATGTAAACAATGCAGAGGGTTGTTTTGTCTCTTGTTTGGACAGTGGGGGAAAGTTACCACGTGTGAACCTCTAAGCTAACTTAACAGTTGATTTATTTCTCCCAAAACATTTGTCATATCAAAAGTCAAAGAAGACTTGTCAGCCATTGCTATGTTTACTCGTGTTGTATTTGTTCTCACTGTTTACCCAAATGAAGATCATGCAAGTTAAATGTATTCTGAAAACTCTCAGGTTGTTCTCTTTAACTGCCACCATCAACTTATTTGATATATTGTGCTGTGTACTTGACTTGAACCTTTGTGCCTCCATGTGCCAGTAAATTACTTTCCCCTCAGACTTAAGTGGTGACTGACAGTACCTCGGGCATATTGACACACAGAAGACAGCAGAGTTCAGTCAAGCCCAATCTTTTAATCCCACTCATGCCTCCTTCAGGACAATTCCCTAAGACCTGCAGCCATTTCCTGCATGCCAATGTGGGCCTGGACCCTTGCCGCGCTATCAATGGCTGACCCCCTCCTGTATGGCACACTAAGGTTGTTCATAACCCCTGCTCGTCTTTCATTATTGAGATGTGAATGAGGAAGGTCGGGGGGGGTGGGCTCGCATCGATCGGTCAACACAGGAATATTTGATTGTCGCTCGGGCTGCTCTGCCAAGACACTCTTCTTCATTGGAATGGAGTCGGCCATTTTGAATACACAACAAGTTCCCGGTGTAGATGTTCAGATTTGAAATGGCTGTTTTTTAAAATCTGCAAGGTCATGCTGGATCTCTTTATTACTTTAAGCATTGAAAGAAGTGTATCTGAAAGGAGATTTATTTATTCCCAAGTCTTTTGTATAGATAGAGTGGTTTGTCATCTGAGGCACAGAGACCTCTCTTTGTAACACAAGGTAATTAGCACCTAAGTACCCTCTAGAAGCAAAGCACTATGGGTGACCGTTAGCAAAGAAATGCAGTTTTAGGCTTTGAAAAAGGGCTTTGAAGAAAGAAAGTGCTGGAAGCACATATTGGCCTTAGTCGGACATTGGGAGTTACCATGGTGACAGCGACTGGAAATGAAAAATCTGTCCTTAAAGGCAAGCCTTGCTTTGTGTGTAAGAGTGTGTGTGAGAGCAAGAGTGAGAATGAGAAAGAGAGAGCGAGAGGTGGGATCAGTGATACAGTGTGCTTATTGATTTGTGTGTAGATTATAAATACAGCCAATGCAGCGCTGTTCTATTCTGGTGTGTTGGTTGAGTGGTTTTGTTTTCTTTATTCAGACAAACCTCAGAATTTCTTTCAGTCTTTTCCAAACAGAGATTGAATAAGCATCCGAGGGAAGGATTAGAATCTTTTTGTTGTCACTGTGCGGGCGCATGCAGCCACATAAGCTCCCCAAAGCACCTCCTTTTGACTCCACACAGCAGCAGTCGACGCTCTTTGTGCGTGACAAACACGACTCGATGTCTTGAAAAAGTCAGGCTGGTGGCATTTCTGTCGCTCCCCCCCTTCTCTTCGTATCCCCACCCTACCCGTCCGTCAGAAGGCGAACACAGCAGTGGCATCCTTGGGTATCTGGCTTGAGAATCTGTGACCGCGGAGATGCTCTTGAGACGGGCTTAGAATCTCAGCGGGATTGGTTCAAAAGGCTAAGCCTGGTCAGCAATTCAATGGGGCCTGTCACTGGAATATTTCAGGATGGATTCCTTCAGGCTGTGGGAAGACTATATTGGATATGTGCATGCATGTGCATGTTTGTAAGCACCCTGCTAATGCTCAGACATACACAGCCTCAATTTAGCCACTGATGCACATATGTCTCACAAATCTTCCTTCACACCTTGCCTGTCACATTATCATTTCTCTCCAATTCGTGACACATTAATATTCATACTACTGTGCCTGTTAAAAAATACAACCCAATCCTCACTTTTACACATCCTCCGTGGAATGAGACTCAGCCTAAAAATGGGCTTACAGGCTCAGAGTCCCCGAGGGGCCCTTTTCCGCTGGAAGATAAATCAAGCGTCACCAGCGAGATAGGGGAGCAGCATCATTTGTTGGCAAGAATAGAAAAATTCATCCTGGAAATCGTAAATCATTAGACGGGCAGGCCCCGGTGAATAAGCCTCACCCTGCAAACAAATCGATTCGGGAAGTTATTGCACGTTTCAATCCTTCCCTTCTGCCTCCTTACAGGCACCTGGAGAGACCCCGTGGGCGTCGTGATTTACATACTGGAGGATTAGACACCTCTTGTTTTCAGACATTGAGTGTTATTTATTTGCTTATGTTTAATGGGAGACATGTATCAAAAAAATATCTGATTAGGACTTCATCGTCAGCAGGTTAGTCTCATGCACGGCGTAGGAAGCATTTTCCAGTCAGAGCCTATTCTTCTCTGTGCTACACATTTCAAAACATGTCTTGATTAACTATTGTCCTGAAGCCGGAGGAAATAACTTTTCTTTCACCTAGTTTCGCTCAGTAATAATCTGTCGCACTATATTAATACCTGCTGCTTTTAATGGCTCTCTGCATACAAATTACAACCAGTCTTGCGCCAGTTTTCAGGTTGAGACCTTTATTTGAAACAATTTGTTTCCCTTCTAAACAGTCTGTGTTGAAATAAAGGAGACTCAAAAAACTTTAAAACACTTGTAAGGAAAATTGGATTAACACACTGCATTCATGCCAAAGAAAATTTTTATTATTCTTTCTTTTAACAGTTAAATGGACCCCTCATTTTGTGAAAAAAAAAAGAAGAAAAAAGGCTATAATTAATTCTCTAACACCTACCTCCAGCATCAGTCACAGACATGAAAACTTTTGTCAAAAAATCATGTCTTATAGCTTTGGTTGCTGATGAACGTCATTAAGAGACATGTAACTTCATTTATGTCTGTTTGACAACCAGTTCAGACTTCTCACAGGAGCTTTAAAGCCCCTGTCTCACACTTAAAATGCCCTTATGCAATAAAAATGCCCCCAAGAAAACATTTAATGCTCCTGCAAATCACTTGTCTCTCTCACTCAGGTCTATAAGAAATACATTTTCTCATACTCAAGCTTACGTTTAGAAATGACCAAAAATTGTCATTGTGATGGAAAACAACTGCATGGAGTTAGAGTGATTTCACACCTAACAAACTCTGGCTTGCTTTTCAACAGTTCAGTTAATGTAGGGCAGAGTGAAAGCTTTTTTTTTTGGACAAACAGTGCTATCATTTTATGCTCATATTGTACATTTTTGTAGATTTTAATAGTGTAGATTTCTTGGTCTTATTTATAGTGTCACTTAACTCACTTATTTTTCCTTCATAAGGAAGTTGATATTATTTGACATCTCTTATGTTCACAACCCGCCTACATAATTTTCTTTTCAGTTTTTTCAATTTTTTTAAATGTATGCTCTTTTCTATTTGAATGTCTTTATTTGATATTTCCTACTGCTGTACTTGTATACGAGCAACTGAAACAACCGAATTTCCCCTTGGGGATTAATAATGTATTTCTGATTCTGATTCTGATTCTGATACATGAACTTTAGTGTGGGTCAAAGAATCAAACTCCCAGATTTCGGTTCACAGGTGTGAAATCCATCCTTACCAAACAAGGACCATACAAGGCAAGCGGACCAAAAAGCAGTGAATTATGACATGAATTTGTCTGAATATCAAAAAAATCAGCAAGCTAACGCAGCATTCACTGACAATAACAAACACAGTGCGGCTAACTTCAGCATTGCTTGCACCACCAGTGGACCATATGGTTACACATTGCTTCAGTTAAAATGCAAATGCCAGCTGATGGAGTTCATTTGACCGGCTTTGGTCTGCCTGACGAAGGGCAGTGTGAAAGAAAACCAAACCAAGTGAATATTGAACCTGTGTTGCATCTTTACCCCCAAACGGAGTCAAGTCTGCTTGGCTGTAGGTGTGAAAGCGACCTTAGTCTTTTTTGACACTGAAGTTCAAGAAGAGGCGTGTATCTGAATTTCAGCCTGTTTCATAACCATTTACAAACTCTTCACGGGAGCTTTAGATCCATTTATTTTGTTTTAATTATGCCTTTTATGAAATGAATAGGCTATTGGAAAACAGTTATAGCTCCTGTGAGTCAATTTGCACCCTTGCAAAAAGTGAATCTAGAGAGATGTTGTTCAATTATCATAGCCTGCATTTTCAAAAGAGTCATCGGTATTTCTAACTTGTTGAAAAATGAAAGAAGGCTATTTTGGAAGTGTTTATTTTACTCCATGACAGATGACACCTGACAGCAGTTTAAGAGTGTTTTTTTTAATTACAGTAAAGAAATAGTCATCAACAATAACCACGTTTTCTTGTGAAGCTCATAAAGAGAAGTTTTTAACTTCAGTCTCACCACTGAAAACTCTTCAAATGAACTTTGAACCTGATAATTTTTTGGATTATGTCAGTTTATTGAATCAAATTGCCTCTCAGAAAACTTCCAAAGCCTTGATGAGTTACTGTGCACCCTCATGCCAGTAAATAAAAGTACACTGTTTTACAAAGCATCTCAGCCTGCTCTAAGACAGCCAAAAGTATCTTATTTAAGACAGCACATCTTGCTTCTAAAACATCGAATAAGTAAAATTTGTCTTACCACACTGGCAGATATTTTAAGTTATCACAAGCAATTCATGGTGGTTTTTTGTTTTTTAATACTGAAATAAGATGTGTAGCCGGACATGTCAGGCAATTTTGGCTTACAATAAGTGTTGTTAGATTTTTAACATTGATATTGGATGAATAAACTCCCTTAGACTTGAGTTCTTGCAGTGCAGAGGCCGGCTACACACCAGACCATCCTCAAACCTGAACAGGTTATTAACAGAAAATTTAAAAAAAAGTGGTAGTATTTTTGTCCCCGTATGACAACTACACCCCAATCGCAATCTAGAGCAGTGGTGACTCGTGACCTAAAAGTGTGTCGCAAACCCTTTTTCAGTGGGTTGCGACCCTTTGGCTGAGCAGATGAAAAATGTTGGGAAAAAATCCTGGACTTAATTTTGAATGGGATTTTTCATGTTGTTAAGTGCCGTCTATTCACACTCCTTAACAATAGGTGGCAATAAGTAGTAGTAGTTCTTATTGACACCCATTTTGATAGTACCTGATTGCAGTAGTGGCAAATCCAACTAAAATATTTCATGACAGATTTTTCCATCTTTATTTGTGTGAAACCCAGGTTAAGTAACAGACTTTTCTTGTGAAAGTAAGACTCTTATTGTGAAGCCGCAAGTTCCTGTGGAGCGGCTACACAGCTGATCAGTCAGCTGATCACAGTCAGCGTGTCTTGCGAGCCAAGGCACAGATGGTCAGACACACCGTACACACAGAAAAGTTTGGAAGTGAGGAAAAAAGTTAAAAACGTGAGAAAATTATATCTTTAACTCCTGCAACATAACCACCTCTCATCTGAGAAGGAAAAAGATCGACTTACCTTCAAGGTTTACAAGGATTTGCATGGTGAGCTCACATTTTCAAGTCTAACGCCGAAGAAGCTCTACCTGTGTGACATGCTAATGCTAGCTCCGCTAGTCGCGGCTGCTAATAGCATCTAGCAAAGCTATTTAAAGCCTGTGACATGCTAATGCTAGCTCCGCCTGCCGCGATTGCTAATGGCTGTTAGCATAGCCATGCATTCATCCTAATATTTACTAATGTTAGCTCCGCTAGCCGCGGTTGCTAATGGCTTCAGGTGAAAGACAATTGAACCATTTCTTTAGCTCCAGATATTAACATAGAGACCTGTCACATGTACAACTCGATCATGTGTTAACACAAAACACATTAATTCATATATTTAATGTTTTCTTTTGCTTAAATGTCTTTATTGTGTTTCACAGCACTTGAAAGAGTAACGTTATTTAATGTGTAAACATTTTCAGATGTATTACATGAAGCTTTTAATTGCTAATGTGTGGGAAATGATTTTGAGTTGCCATTGAATGGTGCATAATGTTGAATGCACTTATTTATTTTTGTACATTTAATGTTTTTTGTTATTAAAAGGAAAAATTAGATTTAAATGTCATGATTTATTATTTTATTTATAACTAAAGTGCATTATTTGAGTTATGGTTGAGGTCATTTAATAACCATTTATTTCTGAGTTCAGAGGGTTTTTTTTGCTGTGTTATTTCATAGATTTTTATTTCTAATACTCCATTAGTTATCAGTTATATATTATAGTTAGTTACATATTATTATTATATATTATATATTTATATTCTATATATTATAGGCAGTTATACATTAGTTATGTTAATAAAACAGTGTACACAGATTTTGGATTAAATAAAAGCTAGCTGTATTTCATTAATAGACATTAGAAATTAGGATGATTCTGGCCTCATTTTAGGTCAGGTTTTTTTGGACCACCGGGAACTGGAACCAGGATATTAAAGGATTTGTATGGAGACCTTAAATGGCGAGCTCCCCATGGAACTGAACTGAAACCAAACCACACGAGGGGACTGAAATTGAGGACTGTACTCTTGTCCGCTGGTGAAGTGGCAGCAGTGTTCTGGTGTTCTGAGTCACAAAACAAAACTAACATTTGAATCGAGTTGTAAGGCCTGTTTTTTTGTTTATTTTCATGTTTTACCAGGGTAAAAGTTGTGTTTGATTTTGATGTTGTTACTATAAATATTTGTTACTAAATATGAGGAGAAATCCTTTAAAAGCAGATCATGTGTGCGAGTGATTCTTCTGTTATTGTCTGGTTCTTTTTAGGCTCCATTGTTATTCTCAGTCTTCTGTGATCTAGCTCATATGTTAAAATAACTTAACTCAACATTAAGTTAGGGCCACCATTTACCCACCACTGTTGTAAATGCTCACTGTCAGGGTACTGTTGATGACAGCAGTTTCATGCAAAATATTAATCAACAACTATCAAAGCCGCTAAACCATATTAAACATGCAAATCTGCTTGTTTGATGACTTATTTTATATACAACCCCGAACTTTTTTATGTTGTAATGAGTGTTGTGGTGCTGTCAAAGGATATATCATTCAATCAGCGTTGGTGTTTGATTCAGTTCATCTATAAGAAAAATAAGCAGATAATGCATGACTGGTTGGCATTTCTAATCAGACTGCAAGAGCACAGCTCTATATGTCTGAAAGAGATTCAAACTAATACTAGCACAAGAATCGCTATCAGGTTCAAACAAAACATTTTTCTCTGCTTTCTTTTTAAGCTGCGCCATTTTCTTGATGCGTATCTGCTGACATCCAAGGACACGGCGGGAGGATTATTCTGCCGGGTTTATCTTTTGGCCCTTTTTGAGATATAACCCAGACACTTATGTCTGAACTCCACAAGACCACTAGCCGTATCCTTTTTTTAAAAACAGAGATAAGCTGTAAATATGAATGCGTATATGAAAAAAAGGGGACGAGAATTCAGATGCTATACATGAGCCCCATTGTCTCCAAAAGAATGGTTTTACATTACTGGTGTGTGAAAGAATACTCTTGAACTCCCTCATCTAAATTAATTATCATACAGGGCCAAGCTTTTATGCTGTAATTCAAACAATACACTCAAAGTATAAACTCCATCTGCACTCCAAGCACTTTTTACTGGATTTATCTGGATCAGTAATTCTTCTGTTTCCCCCCTAATGTTGGATTTGGAAGCGTCTTAACTCCCCCTGCGCTATCCAGCATGTGCCAGATTCAGACTTTAATGGAATTTCAGTGTGCACAGCCAGATAGATGTCTACAGCATGTGCAGAATCACGCACTGACCTTTCAGGTGGGGAGAGAAATTGCATCACCTAATACCTGTTGTGGCACAGAAATGGATGGATTAATTTCAGAGAGGCTGGTTGTGCAAGTTTGATCTGTCTGCAGCTGGATTACTTGTCACAGGGCTTGGATAAATAACCGTATTTTTTGTATTTATTCAGAATAACAAAGCTAGCATAAACATGCTGACAAACATGCAGGATCAGCCATTGTGGTGTCAGGGAAAAGTTGCCCTTGTGAAACATCCCTGCGGTTTAAACCTGTCTGAGAACAGCAGCCAACCTGAGGAAAATAATATCCTCCTCAGAAGCAAAGCTCATCATCGGAGGAGTGAATCCCCTGAGGTGATAACCTTTGTCCGGGCCTGCCCTCATGTCCATGTGCTGCCGGCCTAGAAAACTCTGTGAAACTGAGTCCTCATCTTTCTTTGCTTTTCCTTTTTTTTTCAGTCTAAAATCAGTGGTTTTCAACTGATCTGGTTTATGCACCCAGAAATAGCGATCTAAATTTCTGAACATTTCAATCACTTTAATTTATTTAATGGAATATGGAGCAGTTTGGAGTAGGTGGGAGAAGTGGGGGTCATACTATTTGTGAACATGCACTTTGATGTCAAATCCATTTCAGTTTTTGTAAAACCACAGTATCCTACCATTACCAAATGAAGCGAACAACAACAAAACAAAACTGACCTGCTCCAGGTTGTTTTAATCATGTCATTTTCCAGCTGCAAATAAAATTGTTTCAGTGTTAGAATGATATTTGCATTTTCTTTGCATGAAAAGGACAGATTTTTCCCTGTATGCATCCTTAATGATTTATTAAAATTGGCAAGGACAGCACAAGAGCAAGTAACACTACATCAGGGGTGGGCAACTGTGTTTCAGACTAGAAAAACTCTGATATAACAAACCTCCACCAAGGAATTTCCAACATTTTTGGACAAGTTATTGCCAAATATGTGGAAAAAATACTGTTAACAAATCCTTGAAAAAAATCCTGGATACATAACCAGATTCAGATCGACACTAAAACCGTATCACTCCTTGGTTGTGTCATGACCAACATTACCTGAATATCTGTTCATTACTTTTCAAGTTGTCTTGCTAATGGGGAAACAGACAAACAGGCAAATGCAGGCAAAAAATAACCCCGTAGGAAAACGAGTAAAATTTGATCAAATATAAAAAAAAGTATACTTCTCAGAATATGCAGCCCTATTGGACAGTTGTTCTACAATCTTATGTATAGGCATTACTAAGCACATCAAAAGGACAGTAAAATATACTTTAAAAACAAATAAACTATTTTTATTGAAAAAGAAGTTGAAGTAGACCTGAATTACACATTTTGCTCATTAAACAAGTTAAAATATTGTGTTTAAATTTCAGGATATAAATATTGACATATTAACATCTTGTGAAAGTTTTAGAGATGTTCTTTTTGTGAAAATATAGGTCATTGTTAGGGAAGCACAATATTCCTAGTATGATATAGATATTATTGGCCTAAAAAGTTCAATATCGGCTGATATATACAGCCAAAAAGTTGGCTGTACATATTTTCCATATATCAGCAGTAATATCAGTTAAATACACAAATGTACCATAATGCTTCACCTTATCATCACTGCATGAGTGCATTTAAAAAGTCAACAGTTTTTCATTTTTTCAAGAGTTAAATGTTTTTCTTTTTAGACATCTGTTTCTTTTGCAGAAAGACTGTCACATTGTCAGCAACAAGTCAATTTTCAAATGGTAAAGACTGCGAAATATTGTGCATCAGATACTGGCAAAAATCCAATATTATGCATCCCTAGTTATTGTTGTTGTAAAGATGAGTGTATCTTTCCATTTTTTAACAAGAAGTCTCTTTGCCGATTAAGAAAAAAGTATTATGGCCCTATTGGTAACCCCTTTCGCCAATCCTTGCACCACAGTATTGGCTCTGCCATGGACTCAAGCATGCATTTGATTCTTGCTAACACCTTGTCAGTTTAATTACCTGTGTTGTCGTTGCACAGGTTTACTTGGTGCAGAGGCTCTTATTTCTTAGTTCTCGTACAGTTTGTTTCATACGTACTCACAACTGTAGAAATTTGGAGAAGCCAACATATAAATAGAATTGTCTGAGTTTGACATATGTGCTGTATCGAAGACTTGAGATTGCCAAAGGACTCAACATGAACTCAAACGAGCGATGACCATTGCAGTACACACTGTTAGTCTTTCCCCTACAAGCTGCTTCTTTCACAGTTGACATGTTTGTTTAATATCGGGCACAGAGTCACTACAAGTTCAAATACACTCAGAAAGGAAACGGCAGAAACATTTTTTCCTCCAAAGTGGCAATGAAAAGCACATGAAGTGTAAAGAAAAAGCATTACAAGGCAGGGTTTCCTCTCACTGAGCAGGGAAACGTACAAATGGAACAAATCAGAGTCAGAAAACATTTTGACTGTTGTTTATATACGTCTCATCCATCATTTTGAGCTATAAACAAGCCCAATCTCTCCTCTTAGTTATGAGTTTAGTCATCATTTTGTTGAAGGTGCCCATAGCACAAAAGAGGAAAAAACATGTATTTATCAAGTGTTCACTCGAGGCTCTTGTGCTTCTTTCCACACGTAGAGGAACCGATATGAAGCTTCCATTTGAATATCCACGGCATGAGTGCAGATTTTTTAAAAATACCCAAGACGTCTGTACGTTCTAGTTGATCATCTTCGCCACATTCATGCTGTATATCTCCCTCTGATTGTTGTTGCATGGGGATGAGTGTGGCTTATCTCCTGAACACAATATTAGAGGGAGGGAGAGGGAAAACTGTGATGTAAAAATCTTATGAAAGCTACTAATCTGTGTGAATGGCTAAGAGGGATTATGCTTGTCAGGCTAGGGGAAAAAACGAGCCATAGATGCTCATTTTTTTGCCTTGAATTTATGTAAGCACTGGAAGCAGTTCATGAGAGATGATCAATCTTGACCTTTGTTTGACCATCCTTAATGAAAGTCTTATTCCATACTTAATAGGGCCTGATAAAGGTCATTCATATATCTCACGCACGTAAACACTCCATCTTCACCACGTTGACTTGGCACTTTATTCCTTTCTCCTTAGTGCCACGTAGTTAATCCTGTATGAACAGGACTATGGCGGATGTTCTGTCACCCATGCGGTTAGTACAAACAGTGCAGCAGAGCTTCATGTTTTACATGCACATGCTACCCAGTAGGTAGGTAAAGCGATGTGTTAATCTTAAATGCACCTGTCATCTGCTTAGACTTATTTTACCCTGCATGTGTGTGTTTTTCATACAAATGTTTTCATATTTACGTGAACAGAAAGCTCCCTGGGCGATTCTCTTTGAATGCCCCACACCCACAATCTGTCTTGTAGTTCAACATAAACATTCATTCCCCATCTTCCAACACTTCAGCGTTTTAATCCACGCCGAGCAGCTCTCCCGGCATTTTGGAAAAAAAAAAAACTCTGCAGCTTTGCAATAACAACAGAAACTGTCGCGAGGATTCAGGAGTGCCATTACAGATAATTTGACAGAATGTAGATGTGTGTACAAGTGCAGAACATCTCTGTGTAGGTTGTATGAATATGTATGAAAGCATCATCTGTCCCCCTCTGGATTCACATAGAAATTAAGAGTTTAAAAGAGTGAGCTGATGTCCATTTGATTTCAGATAGAAAGGAAAATCATTAATTTAAGTGGATGGATAAAATAAGTGCTCTTACATATTGTTATGACCTTTTAGACCTTGACAGTAAAAATAGAGCTGCTCCATAGCCAACAAGACAATTCTTAGACTTTGAAATGACAACCAGACATCAGTGATATTTGATGTTTTCTTCTATCAACAGAAGACAGGAAAGATTGGAGTTTTAGTTTACCAACAGAATTTTCAAGGTCCTTGGTCTCATGTTCATACGTTGCATTTTCTTGAAATATCTCCTTTGGGGATTTTCTTCTGTTGTTGCACACATGTTCACTTGGCTCTAGAAAAACTTGTAAGGTTTTGAAAGTCAAAGGCAAAGGTCATTGAGTCCAATGTTTTTCCACAACCTTTAATATAGTAATTTAAAAAAAATAGGGATTGTAATCTAATTTTTCATTTCTATCCACTGTAAAGTTAAACTTTTGAGATTTTTAGGTCTGAAGTCTACAGTCAAAAACCTTGTCTCTCACCCTATTATTACTTGAACCCTTTGCATGAGTTTGTTCAAACTTTGTACAGCTAACCTTGACTCAAGGATGAACTGATGAGGTTCAGAGGTCTGAGATCAGGGTCATTGGATCTCATGTTTTTTCAAGCATGCAAGGATAACAAGTTAAGTCCTGTATGAAAAAAATGCCTCTGCGCCATTGAAAAAACTTTGCTCTCTACCATCACACAACAAATGTGAATTTTTATAAGATGGAAAACACAAATTTATGATAAAAATTGAGATGTTATATATCTCCTATCAATTGCAGTTGTCATTCAAGGTATTTCTGAATGAAAAAACTTCAGGAAAAGCATGCCTTGACGAGTTGAACACATTTTTCTTCCCTCTTAGTGTTTTTCCTCTTAAATTACAGAAAAGTTATTTTATGGTTAAGTGTTGCAGATTATTCAGTTTTATTATTTTTTGGAAATAATAGAAAATGAAGTCTTCAGCAAGCTGGTATTTATCCAAATAAAACTAGCTGGCGAAAAGCTTAACTAAGTGTTTAAATACTTTAATTTTGATCGTGTAAGTCTTTTGATTCGTTTATTAATTACTTTGTCATTGAGTTGTTTTTGTAATAACATTCTGTGGATGAATTTTTGTTTTTTTTCAGGCCTAAGCCATTTGTTCTCCAAAATTGGCACTCCTAATGGCAGACTTGATGCCTTGAAAGAATTGCCAACTGTGATCTCTAAGGATATGAATGCATAGACGATGAATCATACTTGTATACTCTTCAACATGCCTCTATTTGTTTCCTATACAATCAAAATGGCCCCTCAGATCTGAGGTTGTGATAATACATTTCAATGCTGTTGTTAAAATCGATAATCACTGTACCTCAATTTGTATTACCATGTTGTCTGGAGGGATACAAAATTATTATACCAAACTGTTAAGATTAGAATGAATCTTTCCATCTGACTGGCATCTCATGGATATTAAGATCGTCAATAAACAGGCCTACCTTATGGAAAACTAGGACAATGATCATAGCAGCTCACGAGAGCCTGCCCCAAAATGCTATGTCACGGTTATGAAATGAAAAGGATGAAAAGTCAAAGCAGCAGAATCACAGCTTTTGCCTTTCTCATCCCATCGTTTCTCCCGCCTCAACAGAATCTAGTGCCTGCGTTACCCACTGTGCAACCTGATTCGGGTGTGTAATGCTAGTAGCAGGGAATGTAGCGTTGAGCTGCTAGCCTCAAGCAGAGATTAGCAGGCTACAGAGGTCTGGTAAGCTCACTTCTTTCCTACTTCACACACCTCCAGAGTTATTTTTATTCTCAAAGTTGTAGACTTAAGCACTTGAGGCGAGTTACCAGACTTCACGCAGCTTCCTCTGAAGACTCAAAGAGCTGGAAAAATACTATTTCACATGGAGAAAATACTCCTGAGGATCTGTAAATGGACCTAAATGGGTAAAATTTGTGGTATTATCTATTTAGGCATCATGACAACACATTATTTGACTAAAGTGCATTCATTTTAGTCGTGTTTATTAGATTTGTTGATTCGTAGATAAAGCTTGAGCTTATCATTGAATTTTAACTTAGTGAACTGAAGCTTAAACAATTTGCATCTGTTTTGGCCAATGACTAAAACTAAAATATACTCAAGTATTACCGGAACCAATTGACAAATATTGTATTTGAACTCTTGACACTGGTGAGCCCCTAACCCAGTGCCTCTCCATCTTCATAGTTTTTAGCATGAAGGTGTTGCCTAAGCTACATCACATAAATGCAAAGCTACCTGGTTTGTTTGTGTTGTTGACTCAACACATTCAAGCAGTCTCGTCCATGCCATGATCAGCTCACTCTCCACTGGACCCTTGTGTTTTTCCTTGTCCAGCATGTCCTCTTGTTCGTAGTTGTTCAGGTTGAAAAGTAATATCTGGAAACCTAGAATTGTTATGTCAGGAAGCCCAGTAATACCTACGAAGCACTAAGATGTCTATAATGGTCCCTTTTCCACCAGCCCGCCTTAGCCCTACTCTACTCTACTCTACTCGGCTCTACCCGGTTTGCGTTTCGTTTCCACCAGCTCAGTACCTCCTAAAACAAACCAGTTTTAGTACCTACTCTGCTCTGGTTCTAAGTGAGCTGAGTCTATACTAAAAGGTGACGTCGACCGGCTGCCGGCTACTGATTGGTCAGAGAATGTCGTCACCGATGGGTCATGAGCGCGATGCCCAAAACAGGACTGCAGTACATACACTTTGTTACTTTATGGCAATAACTTGCTGCCATCACAATGTTAAACACGGGACTTTATCATTGCGAGCTAGCTAACAAGCTAGCGGTAGCTTCCATTAGCTTACCCTCATACGTCTTTTCTTTGCAGCCTGATTGCTCTCGTCCTCGGCTTCAAACTGTTGTATAGCTTCCAAAACTCTCCTGTACTTCTCAAGGGTATTTCTTCTCGCCGCCTGCAGCCTTCTTCTCCTTTTCTCTTTGTAACAAAAAGCCACAGACCGAGCAGCAAGTATACTGTTGCCTCTAATGTCCTCCACTGTTTTTGTTGTTGTGTCGCGCTCAAAATGACATGAATGCAGTGTCGCCCAGCTGTTTCATGGAGACCCCGCCCCCACTGGGCAGGGGACTGGGCTGGTGGAAAAGCAGCCCAAAGCGAGTAGAGTAGAGCTGGGTAGAGTCGGGGAAAGCAGAGCCGAGTAGTGTAGGGCTAATGGAAAAGGGCCATAACAATCTTGTGGCTTGTAGCGTCCTTGTGGTGTAAAACCAAGGTCGAACTTTGCCATTGACTGATAGTAGAGAAGGCAAATACAGCTAATCAATAAAAACAGCATGTCCCCTGCTGGTTGATGCCAGTTTTCCCCAGCAACCACGACCACTACAAGGCACCAACCCACATGAATTTTCATGAGCATTATCATAACAGAAACCAAAACAAATCCCAATTCGCTTTGCTTAAGTATAAAACTAACGACAGCCAATCAAGGTCACCTTGCCAAACACTCTTTGCCAGTGAATAAAATGAACTACTACCAATCATTGCTACTTCAAGCGCTGATGAATTTACAACAGTCTGAGAAATCTCTACTGAATCTGATAAACATAAACCTCATTTGCCGATTGAAAAACAACACATGTACCAAAGCTCTTGAAAATATTTGTAACTAAAACCAGGGGAACCATTAGACAAAACCCACATACTTAATACAATCACAAACTGCTGTATCATCCCACAAGTAGGTCTTAATAGCCTTTTTTTAAGGTACTTTTTGGTTTTACTTGGCTTTGTGTAAATGATACATCAGCAGCTGTTCCAATGAAGTGAAAAGCTTTGCCACTTTACTTCAATAATGGATAACAAAACATGAATAAAATATATCTGTTGGCATAATTCTCTCTTGTAAAACAGCCTTTTGTTAAGTTTCGGTCCACAGCACCAAAGCAGATGTGTTAGTAATATCTGTCTAGTTTCCCTGAGCTCAGTGACATGCATTTAGAGAGCATTAGCATGGTTGTTAAAGCTGTTTCAAAAGCCTCAGCTAGGGGTGTCTTTAAAGTTACACCAAACAATGTGGATGTATAAATGATACATTATTCAATTGCAGAGCCCCTATAGAAAACTTGATACATATGCTCCTAACTAGCTCCTCTATGTGAACAATGGACTTCCACTGGGACTTTCACTGATAATTCCTCTTTCTGTAAAGGAGCTCCACTAATCGGCACTCAGTGGGTACTTTTTAATAAGTCTTCTCCTGAGTGAAATGCCGCAGCTCAAGGCCATTGCTACTGTCTCTCTTTGGAACATTTTCTGAAGCTTTTCATGGGAGTTGTTAAAGTTTTTTTTTTCTTGTGGCGCCAAGAGACAGGGCGAATGAGAAAAGATGGATGCTGCAGCGTGCAGCTGGGAAAGATAATGAATGAAGTCGACCGTGGGTGGCGAAGACCATCACTAAAGCGTAATGGGTCCCAACAGAGAGACGGGGATATTGACCCGTCCGTCACTTTTTTTTTCCCCCTCGCTTCCCTCTCTCCCTCTCTCTCTTTCCCCTTCTGTCCTACAAACGCAAACTCCTCATGAGTGTGTACACAGCCTGACGGAGACACATACTCGGCAGTGTGCACACAAATCAAACAATGCCAACACAGACTTTGTCCTCCCAAGCACACGCTCTGAGTCCCCAAACCACCTTTTGCATCTTTTCTCGTCCTGACCGGCGAACTTCGACAAATATGTGCGTGTGAAATTCTTGGGGGTAGGCTGCTGTGTTTGCTCTTCTTAACTGAAAGCAAATGGAGGAGTTTGTGCTCTATGACAAGGACGGTGTCATCAAACATATGCTAACTGTGCAAGGATCCCGCAGTGAGACGACGTCCACGGATGGCAAAGACCACCTGAGCCATCTCCACTTTTATTTGACTTACTTTAAGAAAACTTCTTTAACATAGATTCTGTGAAAATGCTCTCACTTGACATTTTAGAAGCAGACTCAGCAGTGCATATTTTTTTTATCCTTTCTGAACTTTTAAGAGCATGAAAACCATTTTCTACCTCCACTTTGTAGTTTGATATAAATCACTTGAGGTCTGAAAGGGAACAGTGGTGCACTCTGATTCTCCTTTATTACTCTCCACCACAGACAAATCTGTCCAGGTCTGACAGCAGGTATTGTCTTCAAATACTTTCTGTTTACTCTTTCTTTTCTTTCTGGCATTGATTTATTCATACAACCATTCATACATTTTTATTTTTTATTTTTCATCAGTGGTCAACAAACCCGGGCGACTCAGGGGTCTTAAATCAGAGGCAGCAGCAGGGATCAGCCGGCGATTATAGTCATTACAGTTTGTGCTTACATAGGGCTCTTGCGCTTTGTGCCACATCTCCCCCCGTCAGCTGGCAGTCTGAGCTCTAATCTGCCAGTTATAACAAACGGCAGACGAGGGGAACAGGAGGAATAAGCTGTAAGGGAGTAAAGCAGGAATTGGGATTTAAAAAATAAAAAGATAAGGGGTTGATGGCAAAAAGTCATGTTCCACTTTGGGTGTACTTTGACAGGCTAAACTTTGATCAAAGTATTACAAATATTGAAATATGTTTTAGTCAGAGTAGAAGAAGCATTGGGGGCACAGGTTTATCATATCTCCCCCTGAAACACTCTTGAAGCATTAGGGAACTAAAGGCACTATAATATATCAGTATTCTGAGTAGAAGCATTTATTGCTTGGTTTTCATAATACAAGGAACCGATATGGGATGTGAATTTCAGTTCCACTTTTCTGTTCTTGAGACATGCATTTTTTTTAGTGATTAAATGTCAGCGAGGATACTACTGTCAGTACAGTCTTTATGCATCTTAAGGACCTAATGTGTTGGTGTAGCAGTACGTTGTGTGTAATGTATCACGTTAACAAAGTTTCGAGAGTAGAATCATGACACAACGCCAGAGTGGAAGGTTTAACTAAACTCTGCTAAAACGCGATTGACAGCTCCTACAGTAAGGGCATTTCATAGAGGCAGTGCATTTATAATGACATTGGTAATTAATTGTGTCAATGTATCATCACGATAAGGGCAGTATTAATTGGTATATGTAGTGGGGAAAATATAAATCTCTGAATCAGTCGATTATTGAGAGCCAATAATATTGGTATGCAGATTTTATGCTTGAGTTATTCATCTTACTTTATTCTCCAAAAAATGTTGGAGTGAAATTTGAAACCACTAAGAACCAGAACTGATGAGTACAACTGGAACCAGTAAGAACTAACGATACCCTACCCTGCTAATACACCCTCAATACATCACAGTTGCTAGATTTTTAGCATTTCTAAAAATCTGGATAGCCCCTTTTCTCTTAAGCTCAGAGGGCTCAATATCCATTGTTTTCCCACAAAACAATGGCCCTGCCAACTTCTCTGGGAAGAAGTTGGCAGGGCTCCTGTTTTGGATAAATTTATAGATGCAGCGATGTACTGTGTTAACCAGCAATGTTTTTCTCTCATAGAATAGAGGAGAGAGACAGCAGATAGAGTTGAAAAGGGGTCAAGAGAGTTTGGGGAGTGGGCCCAGGTCAAGATCTAAACCCATATGGGTTTTATATGGGGCACCTGGCAAACCACTCAGCTATTAGCGCTTTAACTGTGCTTTTCTTTAGTGTTCCTGAGCCCACATAGTCATATCCATCAAATTATGATGCTGTTTTTTGATGCAGCCATCTGAAGGATTGAAGGTCACGAGTATCCAATGTTAATTTTCAGCCTTTGCCTTTACATGCAGAGATTTGTCCAGATTTTCTTAATATTTTGATGATATCATACATGATAGATGCTGAAATCTTAAAATTCCTTGCAATTGCTCATTGAGGAACTTTGTTCATAAACTGTTGGGCTATTTGCTTAAGCAGTCTTTCACAAAATGGAAAACTTTATGCTATTGTTGATCAATAACAGCAGAGCTTTTCAGTGTGGCTTTTTTATACCTATTATGGTTCCATCATTTGTAACTTACTTGTTGAATGTTGCATGACTTTTTCATGCAACGGACCACTTCCCTGGCCTTTTCTTGCCCCTGTCACAACTATTTTTGGAATATGTTGCACGAGTCAAGTTTAGAATAGGTGTATATTTCCAGAAGAGAAAAAAAGCATCAGTTGGAACATGAAATAGGTTGTCATTGTAAACTGGTTGAAAAGGATTAGTTAATTACTGTATACTGCTTGTCATTACATTTTAAAAATTGCAGCAACTCTTTTGGAATTGTTGTCACTTTGTACCGTAAATCATATTAACACCCTAAATTGGTGTTTTGCTGACACATACATTTTCAAAGATCTTTCATTCTGTTTTTTAAAATTAGTTTTAGGAAAACAAGCCTTGCCTCCAGCAAGATGCCAATTAGAGCCCTCAGCCTGCCGCAGTTCTAAACTACCTGCTGTCTCTTTCTTCCTATAGTGCATACTTAATCTCTGTACACATCTGAATGCATCACCCAAAAGTGAATCTATATCCCACTCCCCCTGCCAGTTCAGAGGGCTTCACCAGAGCCAAGTGTCTGATGAAATCCTAATTACCCCCCTAATTGGTAATTGTGAAGTGGTTGTGGCACGTGGCGCGCTGCAGCTTCTTCTGCCATCGATCGCCCTCCTACACTGCCTATTGATTTGCACTTGATCCATTTAATTGTAATTATTCCCCCACCTTATTTTATTCCCCCTCCTGCAAGATGCAGACAGAGAGGTGTGTTACTTGTGGAAAAAGTGACCCAGAGCTACAGTGATAGCAGGGATTTTGAATATGGGTCAAGACTGATGTTTAGGCCTGGATTCAGTTTTGAAATCCACATTAAATACACATGATGAAGTTTAATCCTTTTAGAGGAAGTCAATACAAAATATGATTAAAAATCCCTGTTTGGGTTTGGCTTTACATCAAGGGACAGCTATATAGAGTAGAAGCAAACCATATCTTTGTCTGTTATGACATACAGAACTAATTCTGTCTCTATTAAAATAACGTTACATAATTTATCAGCACGTGGGCAGGAGGTATGGGGGAATGAAATATGGCTGTTGTCTGCGACAGAAATTTATTACTTACATTTTGACAAATCCTTATTTCTCTATGTATGTTGTATAGCCTGTAACAGATAAAATACTTAAACAGAAACTTATACAGACAGCAGTGCAGGTTTTCAATTGTGATTTGTTGTGTGCACTATGGGTTGGTCATGGCTGCACTTGGTATGTCGGAAGCAGCAAACTAAGTGGATACAAATATTGCTTTTGAAAGTGTGGCTTATAAACCACACTGTACATTACTTAGCAGTATTTAAGCTGTTGTTTAATTTTCTGGTTAAAACTAAAATGCCTGTAATGATTGGTCCTCTTATACCCCTATTTATGCAATTTATCAACATGCTGTTAACACCTTTACTGGTCATTTGGACACTGCATCACCAACGTTAAAATGGAGGTCGTTGTTTGCTGCTTCCTTGTTGGGTTTTTGCAGTAGAGTGAAGTGAATGGGGACACTTGGCCTTTAACAGCTCTTTCACAGCTTTTCTCCTTTATTTTGTTATAAAACATGTTATGAAATGCAAAACTGAACACTGGAAAAATCGAAATGACAACTCAATTCAAAATAAAAAGTGGCAGGCGAGAAGTGTTTTGTTTTTTATATGTAATTTATAATCGAGCCATTTCTTTTAGCCAACTCTTTTATTATGCAAGCGCCAACATTCTCCTTTTTTGTTTTTCTTTTCCACTTCCACTTAATAGACATAATAAAGCAAAAGTTATACCAAATGGAAAACCCTAGTACTACTGAGCAAAATCCTAGTATACAGTCATATGTAGTTTTTGTTACATGTTGAGAGTTGTGCACACAAAGCATTGGTGATTATCTCTTGGTATCAGAATGCCCAAAATGGATGCTAATGCATTGTAAACAGGGCCTTTGACAGAGTGGAGGCTCTGCCTACAAATTCACAATACAGTGATTATTATTTGCTGCTAAAATTTACTCACTTAAGCAGGGTACACACTACAACATGATGGTCCTGAGTTCTGACCAAATTCAGGTCATGTGGTCCTATTGATTATCTTACCTGTTTATCCTGTGATGTGAGGTTTGTTAAGTCTCATTCAGGGCTGCCCGATTTGAAATCATAAATATTAAACATGTTAGGTGTTTATGATCAGAAATCTTTATGTGTGTGAGTACACCGAGCACAGCTGCCATCTGTATTTTGTCTCATGAAATGGAAGGAACTCAATCACGGAGCAAGAAAAGCTAAAACTCAAAAGTAGCCATGGTAACGAGAGTAAAGGCGAAGCATAAAATTTGCACTTACATGCATTTGCACTTATGTCACAAGAACTTTCACACTGTTATAGTCATTCTACTCACCTGTATAATATTACATGGAACATCCATTATTCTCATTATTATATTATAGTTTTGAGGGTAGTCTAAGCTGCTGGCTTTCTCACTAAAATGCACAGTGCAATTCACACTCTTATGAACACTGGCTGTGACATAAAATACAGCCATGTGAACATGTAACAATCCAAATGAAAAATGTAAATTCATAGATTTTTTTTTGTCAACTGAATCAGAACAAACCACAGAGCTGTTAGTCTGAAAACCACATCAGACTCTGACAATATCAGCTTGCCACAAATTCACTAAAAAGCCAAAAACTGTTGCTTCAAATCCAGAGCTATGTGCACCAGTCCATCCATGTAAGAGTGTTGTGTTGCTGCTCCAGTGCCTTGCTGCTAACATCTCTTCTTTCCACCTCACTTCTAATTCCATGTGACACTTAATCTTAACTTGTCTTCTCACTCGCTGATTACAACCCCCTCCCTCCATCTCAATTCTCCATAGAATAAACCAGAAATAGTGGTAAGGAGTAAAGGCTGCAGAGAAGAGAAGGCTGTTTAAGGCCTCTATAATTGTTTCTCACTTTCACTGGCTTGACCCCTTATTTATTTGACTGGCATTTACTGCCTGGGAATTAACTCTTCATTGCCAGGGACAGTCAGCAGACTGATGTGAGTGGCAGAGGGGGTGATGCTGAGTGGAGGATGGGTTCATGAACCCATAAAGCTCACATGGGAACAACTCGATGGACCATATCTCATTACTGGCTGGGCTTGGAATGAGATGGGCCCCTTTTTGCTTGTCCCTCACTGGTTCGATTGATTAGTCGGCAGCCAATCAATGTTAATTAAGGTGTAGAGAATCCTTTAATTGTGGCATATGAATCATTGTGTCAGACCCCGCCTTGACCTTCACCACACTTACACTGTGAACGCCTTGCTGGGAAATAAATACCTTTGATATATTACCAGATAATGGTAGTCCGTGAGGAGTATAGATTTGATGGACAGCAACTCTGTAGCATTCATTGATAGAGCCCGTCCTAACCCTCACTTTCAGTCTTTCACTTTGCCAGCACAAGATCAATACCTGTCAAAACATTTAAGAGTTAATGTTGTGAGATAAGCGTTGCCATTATGTGCGGCGAGTCGCTCTGCGTGCATATGAAGCGAGGCTGTGATTGATGACTGCCAAAAACAGACTGGCACCAGAGAACACCACCAGCACCATAATTGTGTATTTTAATGAAGACCTACATTTCACATAGGAGCTGATTTCGCACTCAGTTGATTGTGTCTAACCCCCCTCCTCTCGACCACCATCGCTGCCATCCATCATGTGTTAATAAGAATGTAACCTGTAACATGGATTAGAGGCTAGCTCTGCGTCCATGACTTGCAACTCTATTTCTCAGTAGAATAATGAATAAAGTCTTGACTGAGCTTTGTGAACCTTACGAGAAGGGTGCATGTTATTATCTTTGAGTATAAAACATGTCAGATGAAGTTGGTCCAATTCAGCTGGCTCTGTTTCTCTGCCAATTCCAGTCATATTGTCCCAACTAGTGTGGTATCTGAGACTCCTATGGGGTCCTAGTCCTCTGGGAAAACTGTGCTGTGGTGGTTTTTATTGTGTTCAACAGAGTCCCCGGACAGTGAGCTTGAAGTTCAAAACACAACAAGAAGAGAGAATAAACACTACAACATATTAGAAAAATCAGATAACATTTTTGCAAATGAGAAACTCTAATAAATAAGAAAATTCTGCAACAAATCAGAAACAAAACAAAAAAAGAAAATGCAATGATACAATATTATTTTTTTCAACAAATTGAAAAACACAACAGCAAATTTGGAAGAATCAATCATCAATCAATCAATCTTTATTTGTATAGCGCCGATTCATATCAAGTGTTATCTCAAGACACTTTACAATAGAGCGCAAAGCTCTTCATATTATGGATACACATGTATGCATAGATACATATATACATCTATAAAATACACATATACATATATAAACAAATATATACATCAACACCCAACATGAATCCATATAGCCAATCATGAATCCCTCCATCATGGCGGCAAGAAAAAACCTTCTGTTAAGCAGCAGGAAATCTTGAATGTGGACCCGGGTCTCATGATGAACAGCAAATCCACACGATGCAAGCCAACAAATTGAAGACCACAACCACAAATTCTAAAAAAGCAAATAAAACATCAAAGTAAGGAACAGATCAGTAATTTTGTTATTCAAAAAAGCGTGTAAAAACACAACAGCAAAAAAAAAAAACAATAAAAAAAGGTAAAAAGCACATTGTGAGAGATAAATTAAGGATTTATGAAGTACCAAAGAACACAATTGATGTTCATAAAAACACATTGCCGTCAAAACAACAAATTTAATTCTTAAAAAACAAAACACAATCACAAATTGAAAAAAGTTACATATCAAATGTTGCCATGTGAAGTTTATAATCCGACTACGTGAGGCAGAATGGTGGTTGTACTCTTCCACCATCATACTGTACCATTGATAGCTGTGAAGTACAGACCCACAGCCTTTGAGTTGTGCTGCCCACTTACGCTGGTCAATTTTCTTTTAATGAATATTCTTTTTTATCACTCCACAAAATTATAATAATACTCCCATTATCTGTTAACTGGTTGCCTGTTTTTCCCCAACAGCATGATGCAGTCATTAGTTTCCTATACATGCCAAAGAGGAACCTAGAAAGCATTACAGAGATGTATTCACAAGTATATTTTTCTTTGTCAAATGGGCCATATAGAAGTGCCATTTACATCCTGTTTGTTGTGCATATTTAAGGGACTTGTGTGCATTAAAGAGATGAGTCATTTCCTTACCCAATGGAGCCTCTTAATCTTTGTAATCTCTGCTACAGAATTAAATGCTTTCACCGTCATTACCCACAAACTAATTATCTGATGGTTGTATATTATGTCTGTTTAGAAGAACAAGATTGTCTGATGGTGCTTTTTCCCTCTAACACACCTTCTCCTCTGTTTTCAGGTGTAATAACCGCACACAGTGTGCTGTCGTGGCCGGACCAGATGTATTTCCTGACCCCTGCCCTGGAACCTACAAATACCTGGAGGTCCAATATGAATGTGTGCCCTACAGTATGTATTCCTTAATTATCTCACACTCCGCAGCACCTCCCTAATGCTCTTATCCATTCTCATTTCCCATAAACAGCAGTAACTCATCAACAAACCAATCATCACACATGCCAGTAATGCTCAAAAATATCTCCGATGTGTCATCCAGTTTAGTGGAACAGATTAAGACGCGGCAGTGGCAGCGAGGGATGTGAAGGGAAGTGAAGGTTCCTGTGATCTGTGAGACATGACAGCCTGCTGGAGTACAGGAAATATTATTGACAGTGTTGTTTGCATGTGAAAAATCATTAGTCTATCAGCGTGGTGCATGTCGACAGGAAACTTTTTTAAATAAAAACTGGAAGATCTTTGTTACGGCTGACTAAGTGTTTAATTTCCTCAGTCTGGAGGATTGAAATCGTGGATAATGTGCAAGCATACACTCACTTTATAAGTTTGTATGATATGTGGATTGGTTTTCAAACTATATATACGTACTGTATATACGGGAAGACAATATTTTTAAATCAACCCCTGTAGTTTCATGTTGATTAGTAAATAGATTCCTTGCTGAATGCTCAATAAGATGATTGAGGCTTGAAGAGAACCTGGGCAGACCCAGATCTACTTTATCAAAATCACATGAGTCCAGTGTGCGTTATTGTCACTGCATGACCTGGTCCTTTTTCTTTATTGATGTAACTTGACACGATAATATAATTTTACAATAATTTTATCCTAATTGTACATTTGTAGAGCTTCTGTTTGGCCTGCTGGCAAACATGATCAAGGAATTATTACTCAGAGACAGTAATTTTAGGCTTGATTGAAGTATTCCTCTGTTTCAACCGCCCTATTTCCAGCACCAGTCTTTGCTTTTTGCCACTCAGCTGCTGGAACTTTGTCTTGTGCACATTCAGTGTTGTCTTTGCAAACCCTCTTTTCAAGATTTTTTGAGCATTTTCATATTTACTTAATTCAAATCACTTTGTCTGCTACTGTTAGATCTGGTGTTTTAACAGCACTTTTAATACCTATTCTGTGAGCTAAACATTTTTGTGCAGTTTATACACTGATTTGACAAAGATACCAGTTTTAAGGTGAAGATATTCTTGCATTTTGTTGTTGTGACTGCATCCGTTGGCGTCATGAACATTTCCGTCCATACAATGCCTGTATGTGACTTGTGGTACTAGAGGACACCACTAGAGGGTGCAAAAAGACCTCAGGCTTTATGCAACTAGCTGTTGTGTCTGAAATTAACTGCAAACATGGTGGTTACTCTGAGACTAAAAGTAACAAAGAACCCACCAATATCAATGCCATTGTCAAGTATTTGTTAGCAACTGATGACCCGATCAGACTTCACCATCAGCATTGTGCGCACTAAATTTCGTGATTGTCTTGGTTTATGGGTGTAAAGATTGACCAACTGTGACACTGAAACCACACATTGTGGACTTTCATTGACTCAATGTTTCTCATTTAGTGGGCTGTAGTCACATGCCAAGGGGTGTCCGTCTGGGCAGGGGTGTGTCCATATTGGGGTCAGGTGCCTATGGCAAACCCAAGTGTCAATCCAATACCACTTTCACACTAAAATCCGCGGGTCAACGCTGGTTTTTTCAACGCTGGTTAACCCGCGAGGGACTCCTTTACCACTACCAGCAGACCCGGGTCTACTCAGCAGCAGACGAGCTGCGTGGCTGTTTTTTTTTCCTCTGGTGCATCAAGCTGATGTCATCACGTTGATGACGTCATCGGCGCGACAAAACACGTCCATGTAAACAATGGAAAAGAGCATGGACGCCGTGGACACAGTTTTCTGTACTTTGTACTTCTGTCCCTCTTTAAAAATGCACAAACTCGACGCTGATGGTACAAAGGCGGATGGAATTTGTTGCTGAGATGACAAAGAGTCACGTAAGTTACAGACAGAGGGGACGGGCGCGATGTTATGCCGTGAGCACGTAACGCCGACATCATCCGTAACTTAGCAGCTTGACCCGGGTGTGATGTTCTCACTGAAGCCGGTCGGAGACGAGCCGATAAAAATCCATGTCGCTTGCAGGGTAAGTCGACCCAGGTCGAAATGCCGAGTAGACCCTTTCAAACTGCGGACAGGAGCCGTTTGTTGAAGGATTTACACGGGTTTTTTGGCCAGTCTGAAAGGGGTACAAGATTCTACACTGTGATTGGGTTTGCTATGTCAGAGATGTGACTTGTGTAAAAGTCAATGTACGCTGTGTGTGTGTGTCATCATCATAATTTTGTGAATATAAAAAGGGCAAATAAATACTATTGGATTTTGTGTTACATGCTTACACTAAATAGAGAAAATAGTATCTACATGCCTTGGATGTATGTAAAAAAACATCTTTACTTCTCCCTCTGTGCAACTTCATGAATTGTTGGTGTGAAGTAGGCAAGAGCATGACAAAATATTTATCTTGAAGGGGGGCATGACAGAAAGTAATTGAGAACCACTGCATTAACTCAACATCAATTATGATGCAAATATATGGTTAAAACCCTTTTCCCTCTGGGAGACAACAAAAGAACTGACTGTGGCTTATATACCAGCATGACCCATATTCCAGATTTTATAGCATTTGATACCGGGACAATATAAAGAGGAGTCCCAAACAGCTAATATTATGATCAACCCAATTCCTGATAGCTGCCACTCTATTTTTTTCAACTCGAATGATGTCCCCCATTTTCATTAGAAATAAATTAACTGAAGTGTATGAACTTTATGACACCACCAGTCATTGAAATGTGGGAGATTATACCATTTTGAAATACATGGTTTGAACGAGTGGACAATTTTTACAACCCATGTTGTTGGAACTGTTGCCAGTGTTTTTTGTATTGTAGAGCTGGGCAACTGATTTAATTTTAATTTCAATTACATTTACTGCCTTCTACAATTATGAAAACTGAGTAATGAAGATCAAAAGATTAATGTGCCACATGACATGTTGAACTTTGTGTGTATTTTACCATTGATATCATCAGTGTTATGTTGGGGGTTTTTGTATTTTTAAACATGTATTTTTGTATGTATTTCCAATTCTTTAAAGTTTAAAGCCATAGTGTGTAAAGCAAATATGCCAATCATCAATCAGTGAGTAAATTTGTTGATAATTGTGATCCAAATATCTTTTAGAATAATCCTGATTAGGATTTTCACAATGATTGAGCAGCACTACTGTATAACCTTGGACTGCAGGTTTTGTTAATCACAAGCAAAAATGTCTAATATTGGACATCTAGGACTTCTGTTCTATTACCATGCTATCAAAAAAGTAACAATGTTTTTTTTTTATTTCTACATTTTACTAGAAGTTCATAGTGGTGTATTGTGAATATTTTTAATTGACTTAAATTGAGAAAATATTTGAAATATGTTTTATATACTACTCTACAAATACACATTCTTAATACAATAGGCAGAAATGCCAGATTACATGTTAAACTAAAGATGAATGTAGTTCCAGGGTTTTTAAGGTCGAGCAGTTTCAGCTAAATTTGGGTTTTGTCATCCAACGTAGTGTAGCTGTATAGCATTTATATCAAGAGCGTGCTGACCAGACAGCGTGCATGACTTGTAATGGACTCAGTTTGTGATTGTGTTTGTTAATAATTTCAAAATAATTCTGTCAGTGCCCCCCCATTAGCCCCCTGTATACAGAAATGTAATATCTTGCCGAATCATGTCCACTTGTGTCATGTCTTCATTAGTGAAACAGCCAAAGGACTGGTTTGATTTTCATTAAAAGCAAACATACTTGTTGTTTTCGCTTCAGTTCAGCTCAGTGGACGTTGGTTAATGTTCAGGCGAGTGAGGCGTCTCTGAGGGGAGTACATAAAGAGGATTTAATTATTGCAGCAGGTTAAAAAAAACACTGTCAAATTCATGCACACAACTAGAGTGGAAACATTTGGGCTGGGAGTGGAAGGACCAGCATGGGGCGACAGGATGAGCACACAAAGAGGGAGTTCAGATGCAGGTAGAGGAAGTGGCATGGACATCGCTGTACGACCTTCAGTATTGTGTTAAAATGACCTCAGAGGTGGAAAAACCAAAGTTGCCATAATTACACCTGCCAAACTCTCTGTCGTGGTGTGTGGCTGGAAATGTTTCATCACTATTGGTGTAGTCAGCAGCTGCTGGGTTCAAGCAAACTGTAATAATTCACATTCAAATCAGACCTATCTTTTTGAACATTTGATGTCCTTACATGGCTCCCTCAGAAGTCTGCCTCACAGGAGCTTTCATGTTTAGAGTAAAAATCATTTCTACCTGTGATCCAGCACTGGCAGATGGCACTTTTATTTCCAGACTTTCTGCTATGAGCACATTTTGCCATCTCAGCCTCCCAGTGTCAGAGTGTTTGCAAGATGTCCATGTTGACAGTGAATTAACTGAAGCTGCTGCAATAGATAGTAACACAACTTTAATCAGCACCCTCATTTTTAGTTCCTTTGAGTTTTTAAATACTAAGTGTGCTTTCTTTTAGCTGCCAAATGGTTAAGACGTTGCTCCAACATTTTCCATTTAGCTATTTGTAACTAAAATTACCATTTGCTGAAGCAGTGTTTTACCTTGTTCACTAAAAGCCTGCCAGGAGCAAATACAAAGTCCTATTTATCACATTCTTCACCCCAGCATTGTTTTGTTAGGCTTTTTAAATGGATTTGGTTAGATAAATTTCTTCTTACTTATTGTACTGAGGGTAGTGCTAGGATGCTTCTTGGTTTAGATAAGAGGCAAACTCGAGTGTTAAAGAAATGAGGCTAATTCATAGGTGGGAAAACTGATGTCCACCTGAGGCCAGATTGAAAAGCCTAAAAGTCTTCATTAGCTCTGACATGCAAATACATATTTTACAGCAGAACTACAGATTTATTGCTTATCTATTTATGCGCAAAATACTATTTTGGGAATTCAGTTTTTTTAACATGCCAATATTGACGTTATTTAGGCGACGTGTTCTGCATAACTTCGGATCAATTAGGACTTAGTCCCTGAAGGCTTGTAGATGACAGTGGAAAACAATGGATGATGGCTCAAGACCTAAACTGCAAACCCACAATTACAGATGTTTTCACCAACTTTTGCCAATGTATAGGTAAATGTCGAGCTAAGTCAGGCCAAGCAGATTTCAGTTGAGCAGCCCTGATGTTCACTGAGTATGTCGAAGAATTTAACCAATGCTTAAAACTTTCCAACACACTTGCAAACACCAGGAAAAGTTGACCCTCTCTAACCTCAGTTACAGGTGTTCATTTCTGTTGACAAACACTCCATAGTTCAAGGTCCAGCTGCTTCCTCATCAGGACTGGTATCCTGCTGAACTGCTTGAGGCGCCCTTTTGGGGACGGACATCTTTCATCCTTTAGGCATGGTACTAAGACCAGCTGCAGCTGCACGTGGTGAAATGGCATTTGTTGAGTGACGTCACACCGAGTTTCCACAACATTTAGAAGTACCAAGCTACATAAATCCATGTATTGCATCTATGTTGGCAAACATCTAAAGCCCTTGCATAACTAGCCAGGGGACTGTTGGGAAATGTCATTCTCCACCAG
Organism: Cetoscarus ocellatus; assembly: GCA_037902135.1. Lineage (NCBI taxonomy): Eukaryota > Metazoa > Chordata > Actinopteri > Labriformes > Labridae > Cetoscarus > Cetoscarus ocellatus. The sequence goes on along the minus strand of JBAMNC010000845.1, from coordinate 262,228 downwards.
CACATACATCAAACTGTGTTGAACATGGTAAAACTGACCCCTGTAGTGTACTTTCACCAAAACTTTGGTGATTTCTCAACACTGGTCAGTGTCAGCTAATAAAGACTGGTGTGTGAGTGCAGCTTTGCCTTATTGAGAGTGATCCACATTCCCATCTGCTTGCCTTTACTGTTTACTTTTATTAAGTTAAGAACTTTTTTTTATAAGACACGACACTGAAGCTAAGCTATGCAATACAACACAAGTGTATGGAGGGCTTTTCTCATAGCCAGTGAGTTTTTGAAAACCTTGGCTTTAGTTTCCCCTTTAGTGGAAGGATAATTGTTTCCTGTCTGACTTTAGACCAAAAAGTCCAAATTTGTATCAGCATTTTAGCTTTACTCGTGAGTAGACATGTTTTATAGAGTAAGAGAAGATGCTAAATCTTTGTCTGACAGTGATTGATTATTTTCTTCCAGTTTTGCTCTCCTTTCATGCTGTTTTTGTCTACACAACCAAAGCCCAATTGGACAACACTGCTGCAAACAGGAATCAAACTGCTTCCAACATCCAGAATCTGCAATTTCTGCATTCATAAGCAGATTCTGTTTGTGTAGATAAATCCCACTCTGACTCATCTCCCTTCACAAACTGGTGTCACTTTTCTGGATTTGTATTAAAGGCAGCCACACAAAAACTCCTGTCCAGTGCCAACCTTTCCCAATCTTTTTGTCTGAATTTAATAACTGTCCTGTCCAGCAGAAATTTCGTAGAGACCCAGGCACCCACAGCTTTCCAATCCACTTGTCTGCCCACTTTCTTTTTTAATAATATACTCAACTTCCTCCACACAAAAGCCAAGTCAAAACAGTCTGTCGAATTGTTGCAAAGCTGCTTCTGGCAGCTTTGTTCCTGCAACACCCCGGACAGCCTGCCTATTAGGTTTGCACTGGGGAGGAAAAACGGGGGCACCTTGTCTGGCGTTAAGTGTGGATGGTGCTCAGAGCCGTCGTTGGATAAAGAATTCTGCTGGCAAAGCATAAACATTGCAGAAGTCATGTAGGCGTTTATTTGTATATTGAGCTTGAGGCAAAGTGTAAAACGGTCACTTGAGACACATTTTATTGCGGGGTGTGAATGCAATTCATCTGTGACAGCCCAGCGGACCCGCTCCTAAACGAAGCTATCAGATCCTTTTAGCTGGAATGAGCCACTTTTTGGGGGGTTTTTTTGAGTCGTGGGGCACAAAATGAATGGGTTTCTTGTTTTAAATCTGACTTAAGAGTTAGTTTTTTCGCATACATCGGTGCCAACATGAACAAAGGGCTGCAATATGAGAAACAGCAGCTCAACACAAGCCTCCTCTCCAAGTTCCTGAAGGATTTGAGTGTCTAATAAGAGAAGCAGCCACCCATGACTTGGACTCTGCTCTCCTTCAGCGCTGGAGTTCTGACTCTGTATTCCACTGACAAGCTCTAAGCCCTCAGTCCTAATAGTCCTTTTCTTCTAAGTCCTACCTCACTTTCACTTACATTTTGTCCTTTAAGTGCCCCTGCTGCCTTTAACCCCCATACCCCCTTATTTGCTCCCCAGCTTTGCAAACCCAAGCAACCCCTCCCCTGTTTCACCCCCACTTTTAATCTGTTTTCCACTTGAGAAGCTCCTTTTCTCTTCATTTTGAGGATAAATCTCAGCTCTCTTCAATATCTTCATAAGCCAGCAAGATTGGGCCATCAGAACTGCTGTTAATAACGGGCAGTGGAGTGTGCTAAATCAATGGACACATGGCCACGGATGCAATATTGATTTTATTAATTTGCTATTTGATCCGCTCCATCAGCTGTAATAGCGGGAAAAAAAAATCTTACAACAATTACAATTGCGCTTGTGTGGCAGTGTCACGGCACGAGGCGATCCATCATGTTTTCATTTGAGCTGCTGCCTGGATAATTATTTGATATTAGCTGCAGGGAAATGGAATCAAATTGAACAACATGGGGAGAGAAATAGCACTAATAGAGAGCTAAAACAATAAAAGATACTCTTTGGTTTTCAAAAGCTGGTAGAGTGTTTTTTATTTACCCTTGCAAGTCATAATGGAGTCCTGTGAACATCAGGGTACACTAATTTTTCATCTGCCCCAGGACTCTTTTGTCTTTGTACCATTGCAGTGTGTGCATGCTCCCCAATGCACTCTGTAGATTAGCAAGGGGACCCTCAGGCAGAAGTGAAGTGCTGACTCTTTATGATGACTCATAAATATGACAGAGCTCCGATGGGTGACATCTGCCTCCGACCCGCCCTCTCACCTTGAGTTACGTCGGATTCAGTGGGGAACGAAACCCCTCTGATTTCTCTGTGATGTTTTCTCTGCCTTTATGTGTTTTTTGATTATTGGTTATAACAACATCTACTAAGATGAACTTGAAATGAAATACCTGGGTGTAAAATGGTGGCATTTGCTACTCAAAAATGAAATACATGGTTCACCACAATCTTAAACAAAGAGCCAACACCACCCACAATCCTTAAACACACAGGTCAGTTTATCATATCCTTTTATAAAGGAGACCTGTTAGACTGATTCTAATTTTAATGCTTTAAATACAGTATGGTGCTTTTCCATTTGTGGTATCTATTTGGAAAGTCATGCAGCATTATGGAGTGGACACCAGTGACATTTCTGATTGGTTGAGCTCACTCTGACCAACAATGTTCTGCTATTGCTTCAGCCTTTAGAGGGCTTTCACTGTGCAAAGATTTGGTACAATTTGTAAAATGACTTTAGACTGAAATGTCAAGATTTGACTCAACTAAATCTCCACTTACATTGGCTTTTAACAGCAAAATGTATCGGTGTTTATATACTCTTAGCTCCCCAAAGAGGTCACCTTAACTCCCACAACTCTCTCAAAGCTGAAACAAAGCACCAGCACCCCCCATTGGCTCTTTAAATTCTCAAGCTTGTTACACAAACAAACCAAACCTGTGTTGCCGTGCTCCGTTTTGACATCTCTGTTGTTGTTCACCAGTCCATCTCGTCCTTGAACCGTCTCACTCCTGTAATTAGGAGCACCTTTCTGTGTAGTTTCCATGGCAAATTTGCTAATTTGATCCAGACGAGAGGTCATCCGTTGAAAAAAAATTAGGAGGGGGATAATTACAGAGCCTTTCAGGGAAACACTTTTGTTCAATTCAATTTTTTAAAAACTGACACTTCAGCGTGTAAGGCAAGACAAGGTGAGGAGAAAGTGAGCAACAGAAAGAAGGCAGAGACGAGGAGCAAGCAGGGGAACAAAAGGAAGAGAACCTGCTGGCAGTCTGATGCTATACATAAGCCACTAGTTCCCCCCACTGTTTGCAGCTAATAAGGACAATGTAAAATCCTGTCTGGCACAGTGGGATCCAGCTCAGCTCTGTCAGATATTGCTCACTCTTCGGAAGCTAAGCCAGGACATATAATCATGCAATCAATCCTGCGATTTGAGCGGAGCGCCGTGTAATCCTCGGCTCCTACCTCAGAGAAATTCTCCGTGTAATTCGTCAAGTTCTCTAACTTCGAACTTACTCTAACTGGTTTTTAATTCATTTTGCTAATAATAACACATCTAACAAGTTCAGGGAGCCCTGGACGAATAATGGAGTGGATTGTTTTGGCGTGCTTTACTCAGCACCTGCTACCAGTCTGTGTCCCTCTGTGTTGGCAGGTAGGACCATGAAATCGATGTTATACACGGGGCTATCATGTACAATGCAGCTTGGGCAGAATGTGATGTGATTACAGGGCCCATTATGACACGGTCACGCTAAAGGTAAATGCCACCTGTGTGACAAAGATGTGACATTAGTCATGCTCCACACCTGGGTCTCCAACTTCCTAAATGTTTGCTTACATTTTAAGATAAAATGGGACAGAAATATTACTCCGACCTGATGCTCAGGCAGGCAGCTCATGTGCTGCTATGATTTTGTGCTGCTGAGTTTTATGCTTATGTCATACAAATTAAAGGCATGATAACTGTTATCTATCAATGTCTATGTAGCTTAAACAAAAGCTTGAATACCAGTATTAGCTAAATTAGGGTGATGCAGTAACAAGTTCTAAAAAAGAAATTAACTCGCAAGTCAGTGTCAGTCAAGTTTGTCTTCTACATAAAAGAACAAAAAGTCTTTATCCCCTCTTACAACAGACTGTTACTGCAAGTCACTAAGACTTTAGATTTGATAGGGACCTTAAACATCATCTTCCATTGTCCTTAAAATTCTTGTATAACACAAGATAGTAGTCTGACACAATACAGTTCAGTATATTTCACTATCTGGGTAAGAGCCCGTAGAAAGTGTTTGGGAATGGGCAGAACTTTTCAAGAGCATATCTGTGATGTAGAGCATTATGACAGCAAGACAGAGCCCATATATCAGAACTACAGTCACAACTGGTGGCAGGCAGTCATTTTTTGCCGGGTAATTGCCTGTGACAGTAATTGTGACCAGATGTCCCTCAGGATTTTCATAATACTGTCTCTTTAGCCACTTGGATGAAATGATCGAGATTAAATATAGATTTGCCTCAGACTGAAAGGATCTGCGAACATGGTATATACAGTAACAGTGCAGGTTTATTCCAACATTTAAGCTTTCATAAATAAGCATTACTGCAGGAGAAAATGGCCGCCATGCATCAAATCAAGCTATCTTCATGAGCGTCACCTCCCCAAGCTCCCAGGCTGTTCTCTTCTCCCTGGATAATCTTGTTGCAACTTTTAAGCTTCTCAAAGAGTAGATCACTCCACTTGATGCTATCAGTAAATCTACTAAGCAGATTGCATGCAGTTTCAGTGGCTTTTCACTCTTGAGCTCTCAAATCCACGTTCATCAGGTCTAGTGTGGGAGTCTGCACTGTGACAGCAGATACATCACACAACCACACCCTCCTGGTTTCCAATGAAGCACTGGTGACTATTAGCCTTCTTGTTCAGACAGCGTTTGTTTTTTTCTCTCCCTCCTCACACCTAAGCGGCCAGCGCCTCGCTTTCTTGTGTGTGACGGAGGCCTGTAATGGCATTGCATCGCTCAGTGACAGCTGACCACTCCCCAAACCACACAGAAAGCCCTGATGACTTTGGCTGTTGTCAGATCTCATATCAGATTTACACTGGAGTCACGGCCTGAATGTGCAGAGATTGATTTTGTCATAACACTTTGTTTGTACGGAGAGCTGTGCAGAATTCCTGATTTACACCTTACGTGTTTGAATCCAACTAAAATCACCACCATTGCTCTTGTTTTCCAGTTAAATAAGAAAGATATGTCCAAGTTGACCTGTCTTGGCTTTAAAGTTGAGAAATACACATAAAAGTGCAGCTTTTGTCCAGGATGATAGTGTAAAAAAGGTGCGGTAGAGTGTTTCTCTTTTCTTTCAAATTAAAATGGATGCATTAGCCTGAAAAGTGATTTGTTAAATTGATATTTGAAGGCTGCCGCTGTTGCTAGGCAAACTGCTGTCTGACTGGAATTCACTGACCATTAAGAAAAATGAATGCATCTGCTCCTGATTTATGCGAGAACCATTTTGCATCAAATTAATTGTTTCTTTATTTCTTTCAAAGACAAACACAGCACATGTAAATTTTAGAGCATGTGAATAAGCTGGAGCAGAGTAGTTTACTGGTCAAATTCAGTGAGTTTTATTATTTAACCTATGAGTATTACTTTCTAAAACATTTACTTGTATTTGTTTCATTAACCACCTGAAATGTTGCACTGATTTAATTCAGTTATTTGTAACTTCTCCCAACCCAATCCAAATTATATTTTCCCATTGTAACTAAATAATCAAACAGTTAAGATTTCTCAAGTGTCTGTCATTAAATAGCAAAATGTGTGTTCCCTACTCAAAATAACAGGTTATCTGGTCAATCATGCTTGTAATTCAGGTTATCCTGAAATGAACGGAAACACTATTGGCAGAATTCTATTATTTCATGAAGCCAGAGGGAAATCTCAGATTTAATTTTTGTTTGGGAACCACAGACTTAAAACTCCCTTTAATAGATCAGTGTTTACACGTAAATGATCTTGTACTGATGGCACAGAGTCTGATGTCAGTCAAAATGAGCTGAGTGCCGGGAATCATTGTTTTACTATCCATACAGAAAAGCTAATTTTTGTCACTGCTCTAGAATCTAAAAGTGAACTTCACTCTGGCCAATTTTCATAAGATAGGACACATTTTTCAAACATAAATGTCATGAATGCAGTCTGAGTCTGTTTCAGAAGCCAACCTTTTGATGCATTGGATATCCTGTCTCAAACTGACTTTCAGTCAATCTAGTAAGAGGCAAACAGGCTGAGGTTGGCCTTATTTGATCTTACAAGCAGCTTCTATCCATCTTTAAGATGTTTATTTACTCCATAAAAAACATTTGTTTCCAGCACACAATCATAACACATGAAGGGTTCCTGCTGCCAGCCTTGAGTGGACACACAAGGAGCTACAGCATTTGGCACTTCTGCGTGAGCCTCAATTTTCAGCTGAAGTTTCAAGGTCGCAGGTGGAAACTTCTCACATTAGCGCCCCCCGGCTTTGTTGTTAACAAAGAAAGGACACTGCGGGTCTTTTGCACGTCTTATTTCCCTCTAAAAGTAAAAATTCCAGACAACTGAAAGGATAAGTCAGATATGCTTTGCCTTGTTATTGAAACATTTCATCATTTTATATTTTCTTTTCGCTATTTTCGTTTACAAACCACAATTCCAATGAAGTTGGGATGCTCTGCGAAAGTAAATAAAAACAGAATAAACTGATTTGTAAATCCATTGTGATCTATACTTCATTAAATAGACTACAAAGAAAGATATTTAATGACCAAACTGATAAACTTAATTGTTTTTCTTGCATAAAATCACTGATTTTGAATATGATGTCTGTATCTCTTCCCAAATTACTGGGAGAGCGGCAACAAAAGACTGGTGGTTAAGATGGTTAATTTGACAAAGCTGGGTGTCATGATTGGGATGATAAAAGAAACATCCCTGAAAGGCTCAGTCATTCACAAGCAAGGATGGAGCAAAGTTCACCTCTTTGTGAAAAACTCCATGATCAAATGGTCCAGCAGTTTAAGAGCAATGTTTCTTAATGTACAGGTGCAAGGAATTTAGAATTTCATAGTGTACAGTTCAAAATATTGTGAAGAAAATCTGAGAATCTGGAGAAATCTCTGCACATAAGTAGCAAAAACCAACACTGAATTCCCATGACCCTTGATCCCTCAGGCATTAAAGACCAGCATTATTCTGTAGTGATATGATATTTACCACTAGGGCTCAGGAACACTTCGGAAAACCATTGTCAGTTAAAACAGTTTCTCCTTTAGTCTACAAGTGCAAGTTAAAATCCTGTATGCAAGGCCAGGATATCTTACCTTTGTTGTGTTGTCATTTTGCTATAGGTTTGGAAGGTTTTACAAGTCATTGTATTCTGCATTTATTTATGTTTTTCCACACTGTCCTGACTTCAGTGAAATGTTGATTGTACCGTTCGATACAGACCAGGTTGTGTTTTTTGCAGTTAAGTAAATGCTGTTTCCTACCAGAGTTTCTTAATTATATTTCAAAATAAAATTTGTTTTTCGGCTGTCTCACTGTCCTCGCATGTTTTATTCTCATAATAAAGTGTAGTAGTAGCATACTTCCTCCCCTGGATTTACAATAGAGCTTTAAATGAAGAACAAGATATCATGACCTCAGTGGTGAGGCGAGAAAATTGCACAGGGAGAGACTGTGATTACCAATGTGGATAAATGGAGGTGCTACAGGGGTGAATCTGGACATGTGGAACTGTTTTCCCCCACTAATGGCCTTATAAGCTTCTGTAATTTATCAGCTGCTTTTTCTGTGCCGGCTGCTTTTTCTCGATTACATGCATTCAGGATTATCTTTAATGTTTATGGCTGGACATGTCGTATTGGGATAAATGCTCCGACATGCTGAACAAGCCTCTATAATGTTCATAAACTCTCCCATTTATTCAACACAGGCTTTAATCCCAGTTTTTCCTCCCTTAACACTCACACATAAACACACTCGGACGCTGGCTGAAGACATGTTGAGGCGCCAGAAGTCGAGGATATCGCGCTAATTAGAGATCGGGCTCTTCAGGGGGTCTCTCCTTTTAATGATCATCCCACTAATCAAAGCTCCTTCTCCATTTCCTCACCGTTATCTGCTTTTTTGTTCACCAGTCCAGACTAAACACAATTATTCTACTTCTCTTTCTCCCTTCCCCCCATCCCTCTGTTCTCCTTCATAATCTCAAGGTCCTTTTAAAAATCAAGACATATTTCAGGAGGTGCAATTAGGTTATTTCTGCTCCAGTTGCTGCCATGTTCTACCTTTCAAAAAAAAAAAAAAAGTATTTAATTTTGTTTTTCCGAGCCACTCTTGTCTTTCCTCCCTCCGTCAGTCGTTCTCCCATGTGGATCGCGGTCTGGATGATCGCCAAGTCCTTGCACCTGTCCCTCAGAAAGACACAAACGCACACATTTGCACACTGCACGGCGAACACAGCATCCTGCATTGTCAAGGTTATAAGATAGCATAGCAGCTCCCCCCCCCCCCTCCCAGCAGGAAGGGAGGGGGGAGCGATGGAGACGGGAGATTGAATAAGCACGAGAAAGGAGCACAAAGAGAGCAGACAAGTGGTTGAAAGGGAGAAAAGAGAGGAGGTGGTGGTGGGGTGTTGAGAAATGGTACCTGTAATGATGGCATGGGCGACTACTGGGCACTAAAGCGAGTGTGGAAAAAAATGAAGATGGGGAAAGAGAGATGGCTGCCTGCGTGTCCTCCCCCATCCTTAGGCACATGCTATTCAAAGCCTCGTAATTTGCGTCATTAATTAAAAAGCTGATGGGATGGAGTTAGGGGGTTTGCAAGTCTTCGCTTCAGAGAGAGAGAGAGAGAGAGAGAGGGAGAATAGGAAGATAGAAGAAGGAGAAAGGGGGGAAGATATCTCAAAAAATATTGCAGCCATCCCGCCATGAATCTCTATTAGCTGCTAATGATACCATTCTGATACCTCTCAACCATTAGTGTGAAATTGGGAAGCGTTAATTATTCAAATGAAAATCCATACAGCTGCCGCTCACTCGACGGGGTCGGCACTCGCAGGCGCTAAAGGTCCTCATTGTTAGCTGCTCAGCGTGTGTTTTAAACACAGGAGGAGAGTACAATGAGTATGCAGAGTGGCTGCTCAGGTGAGAATTATATTTGAAATTATCTGAACAAATACAATAGGGGTTATAATAAGGGCATTATGCAGCCGCTTTACAATTGAATTTTATAGAGTATAGTATGCATGAGCAGCAGTCTGCCTCATATTTAAAACTAAATTATGTGCACAAAAGCTTAATACACTCACTACCCTTTTATTCAAATCATGACTCTCCTCTATAACCATGAGAACACCGCACATGTAAGTTAAGTTAAATTAAATTTCTTTCGGCAGCTTGACCAATTACATGAGCCGCACAATCAGGCATGTTGTCTGTTCCAGCTGTGTGTGTTTGGCAGCGTGAACCGCACAGCAGCCAAGCCGTTACAAGCTGAATGCACACGCTTTAGACCTGCTTCCAGAAATCTGCACCAACCTCGCCAAGCAATGTTTGCCCTTAATTTATGGCCTGGATGAACATTTATGTGCTTGGCCGTTTTTTCATAATTGTCATAAAAGCAAACTGACCTTCAGACAGTTCATTTAGAAATGTAGGGTCATGAAATGTTAACAGATCCTTGGATGTGTATTGCGTATTTTTTGTTCCCTGTAGAACTATGTATTTGGAAGTGAGTGACTCACCTCATGTTGTGTATAGACCCAAATTATAAAGCACTTTCTAAGGAAAACAAGATTCTATTCGAAAAAGTGTCTGATCGATGAAATAACAACCTCGCCATCCAAAATACTTCATTTGCTGTTTTCATCCAACTGTGAATGTCTCTCTGCAAAAAGTTTTAAGGCTTCAGAAGATTTCACACGATTCAAGAGTGTATTTTTTCATACTGATACTACTGTAGAGTTTCACTCTAAACAGTTTACATGGTAGGAAAATCAAATCTAATCTTGACAAGATTTCAGAGTAATAATGGCAGCAACACTTACAACAATAACAACAAAACATACAAAAAAAATGATTAAATACATCAAAACCTACGTTGGCTAAAGTAACTGATACAAAGCACCTGAGATTTAAATGCCACATTACATAAGCCTTTTAATAAGGCTTTAAGGCAAACATTATTACTAATAGTTTATTATCTGTAACCTAATACACCAGATGGACCGTTCAGTATATCCACTCCATCAGAGCAACAGCCCATAGAAAGTATTTGGGAACAGGCAGAACCTTTTGTAAGCAAATCTGTCAGGTGATTGGACGATTGCTCCATCAATCACATTCATTACGGGCCTCTCAGATGATGTAGTAGGTGGGTGCTTCTGCTGCGGTGTAAAATACAAAATGTAAGCCACTACATTGAAAAAACTACAGCCAAAACATGTCAGAAGTGGAGCAAAAACATCATTTTCAAAGAGAAGGGCTTTCAGTGTCAGGGTTCCCATACATCCTGGAAAACCTGGAAAATCATGGACCAATTTTCAAGTCATGGAAAACATATCAAAAATGAGGGAAAAAGTAAAATGTCTTGGAAAAGCTTGAATTGTTAAATGTACTTGGTAACTAATGCACACTTAGCCATAAAATATGAGTCGATAAAATAATGCAAGTTAATGAATAAAATGTACAAACTCAAAACAATGGTGACAAAAAGAAATAAAAAATGGCAAAATAATATTTACGCTACTTAAACAGGAAATCAAACAAAATATGTGTATAAAAAGGCAGAGTAAATAAAGATACAAAATAAGTATAGACCATACATTTATAATAGTAAGACACTACGTAAAAGCCAGACTGAAAAGATAGCTAGCAGACAATGTTCATGCCAGAGAGTCAGAATACATTTATTTTAAGGGGAGGTGAAAATGTCCCAGAAAAGTCCTGGAAAAGTCCTGGAAAATGATTTCTAGTAAAGAGTGGGAAGCCTGAGTGTTGTTGTTTGTTCTTTATTAAATAAAGAAGGGCAGCCTAGACCTGACAAAACTGCTACTGAAGCTGTTAGCATCTATGCTAATCTCTGTACAAGCAGTCACTTCCTGCTGTTGTCAGGCTCATAGCTCCCACCTCTTCCTGCTCTGAAGGATGCTGATTGGGCCGATCCAATTTGGGATGCTCACAGTCGTTGTAGATTGGAGCTTGGCAAGATGGATCTGCATGGATGCAGACATTGAATAAGACGGATCCAGCTGCTGCACAAGTTTACATTACCTATCCCACCACAGCAGTAATTACGAGCATTAAATTAAAAACTATGAATTGTCAAGCTTCTTACTGATGTTCATGCGTGCTTTGTAGCATGACTGTTAATTTTAGCCAGTTTCATAACCAATTAAAATCATCAAAGAACCTTTAAACATTTTTTTAATATCCTGTATATGCCATTCTTTTAGTTATCTGAAGCTCTCTTTATTAAAGGAACACTTTCATAGAGCCAGACAACCCCAAACTTCATCTCAGTGGCCTCAAGATTAACACTGCTCACCCTGGGCATCTTCCAGGGCTGCAAAGCTGGGTGTTCGCAGAGATGTGTATTGCAAAAACATCCTAGATATTAGAAATACCTGGGGGTTTGGATTTCTTGTCAATGCTGGCCTGAATTTCCTCCCTGTGATTTACTTTGGCATCCAAGGAGAGGTGAGTACAGCTGGTCATGTTATTTGTCTTGGAAATGGTGCCAGACGCTCACAATTCTTGATGAAATCTCCAAGTGTCCTGCTTTTTGGGAGGGCAGAATGATGAGCAATTTTCATATCATTTAATCCATCAACATCATGGCAAAGTACTTTTAAATTACAAGTGTAGGTGGTAATTCGAGCCCAGTACAAGCTTTAAATTACTGAAATGTCAAAACCAGACTTTGAAATCTAACTCTGGTGAGCACTATAATTGTGAATTTTTTGAGATTTACTCTGTCCAATATCGGCTATTCAAAGTTAAATTGCTTCTTAAATGATAATAATAGCCCTTTCAAGTAATCAGCTCATTGCAATAATTAAAATCAAATTTAGAGACACACATCAGGTTGTAGACTGGTGTTCTTCCCATTAACAATATTACTGAAATTACAGTGGTGTATTACTTTCTGATGTGCTGTTTTATTTTCTTAAATGATATGCAAATTAGTCTAGCTAATGATCTCTCCATGGCTGATTCTGGTTTGATAACCACCATCATTCCTCTTGAAGCTGGCCCTCAACTCAGTTTCCAACAGTATTTTCCCTGCCAGACTATGCTCCACCATCAAAAACACACTTTTTGACTGGTTCAGGTCATATCTGGCCAAGCTAAACTTAAAACGTTCAAATACACTTTTCTTGTTACTGGTGTTCCCCAGGGTTCTTTCCTTGGGCCCCTTCTGTTTATCATCTGTTTACTTCCACTTTGTGATATTTTCCTTGAATTTAATATTAACTTTCGATGCTACGCAGGTGACACCCAGCTCTTCTTGTCCATTCTTGCAACTTTTTTCTCAGACTTAACAGTGATAAAACAGAAATTCTTCCTACTGGCACAAAATCCCTTTACAAAATCAGAAAGATTTTGCATAATCACTTGCAATTGCTCAATTTTTCTCCTCCCATAGGCTCTTTTATTTATTTAAGTATTGAACTTATTGAATTAGGACAATGCATACCAATCAACGTAGCAGCAGTATGCACAAAAGTTAATATTCCGTAATTAGCACAATAGCTAAATTTCATCAACTGTCCAAAGGCAGGTAGATACAAAAACATAAAACAAGCTCACAACCATAAATAGAAATTTAGGATGGTAGGCTATCAAACTCACTCTAGACAAAATGGATGCACTGTACATTAAACAAAAACAGACCAACAAAAATACATGCTAAAAAAAAGAAACTTAGTCAAAGGCCCACAGGTATCAGATAAGAAGACGTATCATTAAAAAGTACACATATGATTGGTTTTTAGCCAATTTTGAAGTTACTTTTTTTCTTTTACAGGTTGTTTTTGATCTCAAACATGTGCAACTAAACATACAGCATACCTTGTTAAGTGATTAGTTTTATGTACAGATAAGTCTTGTATGACAAGCTAATTTTGATGACGTAGATCAATTGGGGGGATGTATATAAAATGACCGTTACTTATTATTTTGATACTTTCCTTAGTCTTAGTCGTCACAGAGAAAGGCAAAAGAGGAAGGGATGGGTTGAGAGGATGAGCAAGCTAAGTGCTTTTTAGTGACTTAATGACAGCCGTGACCAAAATCGTATTAAGGTCACAATGGGGGTAGCAGGGTGGAGTAAAGAGGCTTTTCAAATGAATCAATTCTCCGTCTCACTCTTGCTCTTACCCCTCCTCACATGTTTTTGAAGTCAATCCTTGAGGGGTAACATCACAGGTGTATTTCACAGTATACTGTCTTTGTAAGGGAATACAACTGGACATGATGTGGACAAATTAGTTTGAGTGGTCTGGCTGCTGACCTTGGCGTCCTCAGGTCAAGCAACAGGGCTGCTCGCCGTACAGTTGCCTTGGGAAGTTGCGTGTTTCCCTGTGAGGGATTTCATCCGAATCCTTTCCCCTCCCTTCCTTTTCACATCATCTCCCCAGGGCAATAGCATCGTATACCACTTCTCACATCCCTGCCGCTAATGCCTTTTTCTATAGATCATTACCCTCCTCTCCCCTCACCACTGTTAGCGATCGCTCAATCAGAAACGCCTGCTGCCCCGTGGTCCCTGCTGTGTGGCCGCTGCTCACGGGAGGTGAAGAGGCTTCGATTGGAGACGTTTGGATATTTACTTTGATTTGATCTATGGGCTTCATGTGCAGTTCCGAGTTACTGGCGAATTTGAGTTGCCAGTAATGATGATTCAGATGTAGCCCGCAGCTATTGTTGCTCAGGCTTTGTACAGACGTATTGTGTTTCAATGACAGCTGGAGTGTTTGCTTGTTGATGAGGTCCTGCGCTCTACCACTGCACGATTTCATGATCTGACAAACACAGACGATTTGTTGAAAGCCGCTCCCCTCCCCATTATTTTTCGCCCTTTCCCTCGCCTTACATGGCTCCCCCTCCCTCCCTTACTCGCTGTTCTTTCATTGGCTCACCGCCCTGCATTAATATTGTTCTCCTCTAATAACTTTCCCATCTTTCAAACTTTACCCCGCCTCCCCCTGCCTGCTGACCTCCATACCTCAGTCTGTTGCACTCTCCATTTGGAGGAGAGGACTCTTGTAAGCCCCGGTAAGAGAGGTTAATCCTCTCTTATTAGAACCAGGATTACTGGAGGGGAAGGGACGAGACCGGCAAAATGGCATGACTGACTGTGAGCTTGTCCACAAGAGGAAGCAATAAGTGTAGTGTAGAGGGAGTGAAGATGTGTAGTAGCTGTAAAAGAATTTCAGTAGCTGTAGATTTTTCAGCTTATGTGCCCTCATTAGACTGTTAGGTGTTTGTTTGATATTAGCATTTTTTACCAACTGACTTTGTTTACTTTAGAAGAGCTGAAAGCATATACTTGCTTATATTTTATGTTATTCTTAGCCTGTGGCAACACATTTGTTTGTTTTAAGAAGATCTAGACTGATTTATTTCATTGACTTAGGGAAGCAACACAAATGTTTCCTCAATTTTAGTTGTTTTCATGAGATCCTTAGATATAAGCGTCTTTAACATGAAAATAAACAATGTTTTTGCAAGATTATGACAAATATAGCAAGATTAGGGCCCTGACATTAACAAATTTGTAAAGCTAAGGACACTGATTTAACTAAGTTTGAAGAGCAGGGACTTCATATGCAGTACTGGGTAGCTGGTATTTTTACACTCAGTCCTGACACTCCTTGAAACAAAGGTAGCATTCATACCTAGATCATTGGAGAGAGTTGTTCTGATATTGCTGTTTGGCCCAGTTCATTTGAAACAACTGCATCAAGCTTGCCTGAAAGAGGTGGTCTCAGCTTGCTTTCAGTCCACCCCTGGTGTTGTTTTTTTTGCAATGAAGACACAATCACTCCAGGAACTGACACAAACAGGGCGACTAGTAAACTCTTCACACTGCTGTAGTAGTACAAGCAGCAGTAATAGTACTAATTTTTGCATCAAGGCTACCAAGCAGATGATAAAGTACTACTTAATAATTCATTCATTAATCTGTGTTTTACCTGGGAAAATATATCAAAATATTAAGGATGCACAATAGTAGATAATTGCAGATATCCAATGTGGCGATATTTCTAAGCTTATTATCACCAATACTGATATCAGTTGATATCGATATACTTAGTTAACGGCACAAAGTCTCCACGTTACTTAACTTAACCTGTTCCTTCCATGGTGAGAGTCTATTTGTGTTAGAAACAGATGTGAAGCAAGAAAAACGGAATTTTATATTACTGAATTATAATTTTTATTTATAAAAGTGGACTTCCAGTGATGATGAGGTAAACCATTAGCGTGCAATTAAACATTTTACCAATATTTGTGCCATAAAATGTACTGCCAAAAAAATGGCTGTAAATATAGGCCGACATTGTCTTATCAGCCAATGCCAATTTTTAGTTTTTGGAGCAATATTATTATTATTAATATTCTGCTGATACTGATATCATACTGATAATATTGTGTATCACTACAAGATACACATCCAGTATCGCCATCCAGCAAAATATATATAGATTTTGGTCCATAATACACAGCCCTAGTTAAGTCTGTTTTACCCAAAGTATTAAAATCTGTAGACTACGTCTTTTTTGTTTTGATAAAAAATTAATAGCATCACAAAATGTGATATGAAATTAATGATCCTGTGTGAATTTGCATCTTTCTTGTTCACTCCTCTTCATTTGTAAACATTTGGCATCTTACCAATATTAGGAGCCTTCTCTTCCCCAGCTGCACAGATATGTGTTTGTCAACTGCATCAAAAAAGTCATGTTAAAGCAAATAAATGTGAAACACCCCATAGATATTTAATACCAGTCAGCAGCAGGTTGTACAGCACAGAGTTATATTGAAAAACTAAAAAGTGTGGACGTTCGGAGCAATACTTTAGGGACATTGCACACCGAAAACACATTGAAAGAGTGTCCAAGACTTAAAGTAAAGTCCTTATTGTTTGTTGTAGTTATATGAAGCTGGTCTATAGTCAGTAGCATGTTAGCTATTCTAAGTAATGTTTTGTTGTCAGGAGTTATGAAAGGTGATATGTGAAGTTTTTGCTCCCAGTTTGGCCTTGAACTTAAGAGCTGTGCTTGGGTTTATTTATCATATGAAATGTTTTGTATGCTACATCATTTTTACATATTTCCATCGCACTGTCATCTGCAAAGACAGTCATTTTGTACAATTTAAGAGCTTATTAATCTCTGTTTTTAGTTGGCAGTATCAAATGTGATGCAACACTTTTTCCATCTCAGAAACTTATGATTAAATGTTCTGTGTCTGTCCATTAACCCCATGCTCTTGTTCTATTGTATAACCGTTAATACAAAAATCTTCTCTGAGTTATAACACGAAAGTAATCTGTTCTTTCTGTCTTTCTCTCTCTCTCCCCTTCATGCCTAAAAATAGAAGTGGAACAAAAAGGTAACTAAATGACAATAACTTTTATTCATCATCTGCATTTTCATTATAGCTTACACTTGTGTGGTGGTGGGTTTCCAAAGCAGTGGGTGTGACATTTCGTAGATTTGTGCACATTGTGTGGTTCATTTGTGGGGTTATACATGACATTCATGGGGAAAATTAGATTGCTGCAAAAAACATGTTGTAAATGTGCATAATGAGCCATGTTCTTTTGTTCATTTTGTGCTGTACATGTGCAGAGCGAAAAACCAGCTGTTAACACTCCAAATATTTACATTCAGCAGCTTGATCTGTGACCCAGTGATCAAGGGTCCTCGAAGGATTTAGTTTTCCACTGAAGGAATGAATATTCTGTCCAAAATCCTTATAGTTAAAGAAGCAAGTTTGCAGTCATAGTAAGCAACAGAAGTGCACATTTTCAAAGATTTTGTTGACAAATTTGACTTTTATTACTTTTGAGCAAGGGTTAAAAGTCAAATTCGGACAACTGAATGCGTTCAGTTTACAATAACTACTTAAAATTGGTTTATTACCCAAACTTTAAATACACTTTGTTTAATTTAAAAATGTGGCATTATCTTATGTACCAATATGACTACATTGCTCATGACCTGATAGTTTTAAAGACTCACCTCATCCATTGTGTTTTGCAAACAGCCGCACTGTCACACTAATTGTGCTATACATACAGTATATCCAGACTGAGTATTGGTCACATGACCCAAAGAACATCATGATGCCAACTGTGTGTTGTTAGGCTGAAACCAAAAACACCAAATTCATAGTTTCCCCAACTATATCCTCAATAAAAGTCTGTTTGATATCACCCCCAGCAGGTGTACTGAGAGACCATGGCAAATGCAGATTCCTTGTGATTCCTGCATGTTTAAAGTCCAAGCTACAGACAACTCCCGCCACAGATACTGCAGTGTTACAGTTGTTCAGTGACCATGTTAAATGTAGATTTTAAACCTTGGTTTTTCTCTGGCTTTGGTGGTATTTCTGTCATAATTCTAAAAATACTTGTTAAACTGTTTGTGTCTTTGTTAACCATCTAAAAAATGAGGCATTTGTTAAGATTCTTACACATAAAAAGACAACATTTATCTGGAAACTGCAAAAAAAAGCATTATATATCATAGGAGGGAAAAAAAATGGAAGTTATTTTTTGCCTATGTCATTGAGCTCTAATCCAGACAGTCATTAACTCATTGAATTGTAACATCATGTTATTTGCATCATTTTTGCTAACACTTGCTCTAATACAAAATTCAGTAGCCTGTGAAACACAAATTGATTGCTACAAAGAAAAGCTCCCTAATCTTATTTTAATTAACACTATTTTGTATTTTTTTAGGGATGTAGATCATTTGTTCAGGTGAAATAAGCAAGCAATGCAAAACCTTTAATGTGTGGGCATCAAGCTAACAAACTTGTTAGAAGTACAAAACGTTTTTTTTCTTTACATGGACAGCACTTATACAAGACATGCTTGTATCACAGTTATTCAACTAATTGTTGTGGTTCCAGAAAAAAAAACAAAAAAAAAACGAGTTGAGTGTCAAAAAGATAATTACTGTACATTGATGTCACCAACTAGGCTGGATGATATTAGCAGTAGCAAAAAAAAGAAGTTGCAATATTTTTGGCTTCTGTAATATATAATGTACAGATGGAAGGACTGTGATTTATTTTTGGGAACTTTACAAGTTCTTTCTTTTTATGTGCAACAAGTTAAATTTGATACTAAACTTGTTTCCCTAAAATACCCACTTGTTCTACCATAGTATACTGTATAGTGTAGCGACACATTTCATAATAACTAAACTCATTACTTTACTTGTAGCCAACGTTACTACCAGTTCTGACAATGTTTAAAGTGAATACGGCTGTGGTTGTAGCGAGGAAGACCATGTCCTACTGAAAATGTCTCTTTGTTTCAGTTTTTATATAAGACAGAAATAGCTTTGTAGTTATGATTAAAAAGACTACAGAAATAAAAAATCATCTGAAAGTCTCCCCTTGAACGGTCACTCTTTAAGCATGTGACAACCGTTGTCTGTAGCTTTTACAGTGTATCTAATGTGTAGGAACCACAGTTGCGTGCACTATGGTCTGTTCTCTGAGTAAACTTACAATTTGTGATATCAGACACATTTTTTTATTGTAAATTGGCAAAAAATGAGATTTGTTGTTTTGTTTTTTTATCTAGCAACACACTAATGGGAGCATGACATGCTAGCCCTATTATCAGTGCAAGGGTGGTGCACAGCTAACCTGCAAAATTGTGTTTCGCGCAACAATATGCACACTGTATAAAGCTCCAAGTGTGTTACATTAACTGGGAAAAGGTAACTTCTCAGCATTATTTCAACCTTACGTGTTCGTCCTTGAGGTCACACCTTTTTGTGACACCAAAGTCACAAGTACACGCTGAGTAGCTCTTCGTCAAACTTAAGTGACATGTTAAAAAACAATAAGCTCGATCACATGTGTCTGGATATAGAAGTAGGGTGATCTAAATCATTATTTTTTGAAGGATTGAGCCACTGACCAAGCTGCTGTAAATTTAATGACTCGGAGTGAGAAAAGGTTGTCAAAACACTCCCAGACTCCCACCTTCAATCAGTGCTCATGGACAGCACCACGGATTGACAGCTCTTTTGACATCCTCACATACATAATTATCACTGGAGCACAGCCATTACAGGCTACTCTCCTGTGTAATCCCGTGACCCTGGGATGTTTTTATCCCCTGTTATAAGTTCAGATTATTCCATCTTTGCTTTATAGCTGAATAAAATTAAAGCAGAGGGTGATCAATAGCTTGTCCAATAAACTGTCAGCATTTTGATTATCCCTCTAACATGATGATGGCTGTAACCTTCAGGGACTAACCAGTCAATACTGGAGACCGATCAAAGCCGTCATCTTTTTTTACCTTATCAGCACTGCATAGTTTTGAAGAACATATCCTCACTTATGCCTGGAGAGAAATGTTTTTGTACAGCTACCTTTTAAGAAATACGTCCCTTTGTCAGACGATAACTGCTAAGCTGAATTTAAAGTCAAAGATGGGAATGAAATCATTAAACAAGAGTCAAGAGTCTGGCCTTAATAGCCCTGCAATAAATTTAAAATTTCATAGTAGTCATTAATTAATGACACATCTCTGGAATCTGTGGCAAAGAGAATGAGCAATGAAGGTGAAGGGGGGTTTGATATATTTTATAGAGATGTCTTTATAGAGATGGCTTCACCGCCGTGTTAAAAGTTTGCGTGTAATTCCCCATGAAAGCCATGATTGCTTTTGTATCACTGCTCTCATATCCTCCATCCACTCCTCCATCTATTTGCTTACAGCCCTAAAAAGCATATTTTACCGGTGCCCAGCAAGCTGTCAGTACAACGCTCGCCTTTTCTGACCTTGTACCATTGCACATCTCATCTTTTCCAACCACATGAACAGCCCTCTTAGCATTTAGCACAACAGCCGCCGAGATGTGTGCCAAGGCGCCATGTCAACGGGACGCATCTCGGCACATTTTTCACCCGCAGGTAGACAACATGTTTAATCTTAAGAGATTAGAAGGGGGAAGAAGCCTCTGTTTTAGCTGTCTCTTTTTCCAGCTTCCCCTCTGAGCGTGCTGCTTTTACCTCTCGACGGATCTTCGGCTAAAACCTGTCAGCGCTGTGTCAGGCTGCTGGCCTATTATTGTGAAAAGGGCCTTCATACACACTTTGTTTTCAGATCTGAATTACTGTGGGCTCAACGCTGTGGAAAAAGAGAAAACTACTCTGTCTTAACTCTTTGGATTAGACATAACCTCTGGAGCTTTTGTTTGCAATGTATTTTTCATCTCTCCCATCTCTTTGGAATAACTGATGAGTCATAAGGGTCGGAAAGTTTTAGACTTAACCACTGGCTGTTTTCAGTAGCTCCTACTACACTACTACTATGTATGGATTTGACCTAAATGTATTATGTAATATGCAAACAAGTTGATCTAAACTATGCCAAATATACCCAGATGTTAAACTGATTTGGGAAAAAAATGTCAGTCTGCCTTGTATACTGTTTCCCACAATGCAAAGTGCTACAGACTGTTAGTCAAAATGGCAGAAAGCAACAAAATATATCCACGGCAGTAGCATAAGTGTCAATAGCATCAATTCCTTTACATTTATGGAACAGACATGGGAATCCTGTCCCAGTTAAAGTCCCAGTTTGGAGTCATTAAGTAAACAACATACAATTCAGGGGTAAATATTCAGCTGTTGAAAATCATAGAATTCAAATCAATCACTCAGAGATCTTTCTCTGTCGGACCGTAAATGGATGCTACAATTTAGGCGTTAGCTGGGCAGTAGTTTATCATAGTTTTCAAGACAAGAATAAGAAAGGTGTGTCAAACACTGCAGAACAAAATCACATTTGAAAGTAATTGGATTATTTAGGGGAATGTAATTTAAACTTTTGTTGTCCAAATAGTTGCTCTGGCTCACATTCAAGCATCGAGGGTGGAAGTAATGCACATTAAACATTAATTTGATCAATCAATCAAAGTCTATTCAATC
The DNA here is from genome assembly GCA_037902135.1 of Cetoscarus ocellatus. Classification (NCBI taxonomy): domain Eukaryota; kingdom Metazoa; phylum Chordata; class Actinopteri; order Labriformes; family Labridae; genus Cetoscarus; species Cetoscarus ocellatus. The sequence goes on along the minus strand of JBAMNC010000845.1, from coordinate 240,941 downwards.
AGTACTTTCAAATCAATGAAACAAAAAACAAAATTCACAACAAGACATCCAGGACATAGACAGACTGAAAAGATGTAGATTGAAGCACAAGCTTATTTTACCTGTCCTTGTTTTTATAAATATATATCCTGTTCACTTAAAGTTACACAACAGAACAAAGAGAAACTCAAGCTCTTAAGGGCAAAAATACATGCAGTTTTAATTTATAACCCAAGATTTAGTTTTAATTCACATGTAGTTTTTGTCATATTTGCTCCTAATAACTGTTAATCACCTTATTATTAAGCTTTTTTTTTATTTATAATGTGAACTACACTTATTTAAGTCATTATCACAGCTGTTCCACAAGTCTGCTGTGGAACTTTACTGACACACATCTCTGCTTTACATCAGTCCTAAATTTATTCTGTACAAAATAATATCTGGATGCTCTCTGGTTTCAAACAGACCCAAAAACAACCAAACATTGGTGGCCACCAACCAGAAAACAAAAAGAAAACTAGAAGCAGCAAAGCAAGGTCTTACATAGAACAGAATAATGACTGCCAGGTAATCATACTACATTTTACTGCTAAATATACTGTGCAGTATGGCTTTGCTAATAATAATATGTAAAGGTGAATTTAAATTTTTTTGAAAAGGAAGTTGTTTGCATAAATACCTACTGGATGTCTTCCTATAGGACAGCGGCTCTATTTCATTGTATAGCATAGTAAAGCTACCCTGTGTAGCTAAGTACTAAACTTAATTTATTCAAGGAGGTAATTTTCACCAAGAACATGCAGTCAAATATTTGGTCGGTCTGTAAGTCATGTTAGTTTTCAGTCAGTACATTATTTTTTTCAGAAGTGTCAAATATTAAAAGTATTGTCTTTTCTGGAAAAATTAGAAACCACTCATGAAATGCAGCTAATAATCCACAAACAAATCTTGGAAAATTCCCTTGAAAATCAGAGAAAGTGTAATCAAGAAAAATCCCCCTCCCTAGTTTCCTAAAATTTCTTAGCTTTTTGCCAAGCTATAAGTTATAACAAGAAGTGCACTGAGAATGGTGCAAACACCCGCCAAGGCATTTCCAACATTGTTGAGTGAGTTACAATTGAAAATGTTGAAAACTGCCCAACCGTGTAATGTTAACAAATCCTTAAAAGAATTCCATGTTGCGATGACCAACATCCCCTGAAAGTTTCATCAACATCCATGGAGAACGTTTTGATTTTTCTTACTCATAGATGGACGGGCAGACAGACAAACAACCAAATGGGAACAAAAACACAACATCCTATGGGGAGGTAGCAGTATCCACAAATTTCCTTCAAAAATTCTTCAAGTGTTTGGTCTCACTCAGTAGGTTTGGTTTTGGATAGTTTCATACTTTGGATTTGGCATAACTGAAGATGGGAATTGACAAGAATATATGGATACTAATGCCATTATCAGTAATGTCTGTTGATCAAATTCCTAACCAATTCCCTGATGAGTTCTTGTGGATTTTCTGTGTGGAAAAAATCAGCCTACACAACTTTACTGTGTCGACAGCATCAAACACAGTTACATCATGCTGCTTAATTAATGCTTTCAAGTCTTCTTGATTGTTTTATGTGCTGACTGCCTCTCCTGAGGACTAAACGTGGAGCTATGTGGAAGGCAGTGATAATGGATTTGTTACTCGTGAAGGCAAATGATATGAATCACTCGAACTAGTTGTTACCCCAATTCTCAAATGGAACCATTTAACCCTATAACGCCTGTTGTATCATGTTTGATACATACTTTTATGATACCTCTATCTAATCAATATGATCAACAAATTACTAAAAAACATCTGAATACAATCAGATAAATGATAAAAATGTCCTCAAATGGATAATCAGTTGCCAAAACACCTAATGTATCAAATGAGATACAAAACACACTGTATATATGTTAAATTTTATGGAAATTTAGATTTTTTGGGATTTCAGTAGAAAGTGAATGAAACATTTCAGCTCCAAAAGAAGTAGAATTTTCTGGCTATAATTTGTGTCGTCAGGCATTAAAGGGTTAATCATTCCCATCCCTATGCATAAGCCATAATGAAGAATTATACATTTTTCTACAATTGATGGAGTCTCAATGTTCTCATGTAAGTATTTCATTCCAAAGAGTGTTTTTAGTATAATGCTACTGATGAAATTATCAGATTTTAATGCTGTGATTCGTAAAACATACCGATGACTTTAAACCAACAGGTTCTCATTGTAAAATTCAAGGAGATTTTTTTGTCAAACATCATAATAAGAAAGCTGCTCTGAAAATTAAACTTCTTTAATTAAAACATTCAACCAACTCTGAGCATAATCCTTAATACAGATGTCTTGTCCGTAAAAGGCAGAATATTATTATTGGCTCGGTCTGACATAATCCATAATGAACCAAAATTAGCTTCCACAAACGGTTCAGAATATTGACCTGCTCCAGCTGGATTGCCCGGGCCCTGGCTTTATCAGATTTGAGAACAAACCAGCTCATGTATAATTAGTTTACCATGTTGGGTGTTGTAAATCATGCTGCAGACTAAAACTGTCATGTGGATGAAATAATGGGCAGGCAATCATTGTATAGATGATGTAATTATTGTGTTTTTTCTCCTTTCGCTTTCTCTCTCCTACGGAGCTGCCTCAGCCAATAATAACAGTGTTGTTATTTGTCAAAATCTTTAAAATCTGGGTTTGTCTGTTTAAAAACTGCCTATAGGGTCTTTTCTACAGAGAAAATGAAACGCTATTTTCGGAGCGCAGTTATTTTTAATTTTGTAAATCTGTACTGAACAGGGCTCAGAAATAAAAAGATAACATGTGAATGCTTGTGTGGTAAGTATTCGCGTTGTCTCTTGCTTTATTTTTTGCACAAACATTTAGTAATAGAGCATAGCTTTCATTATTATATAAAGCCCTTATCTATAATGATGATACTCCCTCAGGCTGAAAGAAATAAGGAAGAGGAAGGAAACTGTATATCAATTGACACGGAAATAGAACTTATTCAGTTTAATTCATAGTTTTACAGAGGAAATAGCTTTTGTGTGTTCTCATTGGTTGTGTCCTGTTTAATTGATATTTACATTCATTATTCAATCCAAAACTCATTAGCATAATCCGAACCCTGATTACTTGTTTTGTCTGAAATTCTGTCTTTTTTCCACATTGTATCTAAATCAGATCTTCCAAACAATAATGAAGATTTTGATCTGTCATACTGGAGATGGTTGCAATGCAGAATTCAGTTCAACACAGACGCTGTTTACGTCTTGGCCTGTGGGATACCAAGTGGTAGTCCTTAGTGCTTGGTGTGGACTTGCCATTGTGTGTATAAAAGACAATTTCTGACAGCCCCGAATGTATCAGGTAGTCTGGAATGCCTTTATCAATATTTGTTTGGAAATGTAGACTCAATGCTCACTGGCATACATTAAAATACCCTTCAACTAACATAGCCTGGGGTAGTCCATCTTGAACAAAACATGTCTTATTTATGTCAGCCCCATCTTGCTTGTTGTAAAGGGAACTATTTTTAGTGATTTGGATCATTTGACTAAGCTCAGTAGTAGGAGTCTTTCAGCTTGCAACCAAATCTTTTGTCCCAATTTGCTTTTTGTTTTGTCTGTAAAACAACAATTAATATAGATAAAATGTCTCCTAGGAAGGATTGTTCACATTTTCTGTAAGTCCTGCTTCTTAGAATTGAGTCATTGTAAAAGACATATCACTTCTCATCTTGATTACAAACTTACTAGTTTGCCTTAATATTGAATTGCTGTTTCCTGGAGAACCATGTTTATGACAAAACATGATTGGAAAGATGTCAAAAGGGCTCTGCTTCCCTTTTAGCTCTTGGCTAATTCATCATCGTTCATTAGTATTGCTTGGGGCTTCACTGCCAGACTAGTGAGGCTGAAAAGACAGAAATGAACGAGGGATATTCTAAGGTGGATTATTTAAATCTACCTCATCTAATTTGTCTAAAGCCAATAAAGCTATGAAAAATGTCCAAAATGAAACCCATCTTCTTCAACAATGGATCATAGCATCAGTGGATGATTTATTGGGGATTTGTTTACAGAGTGTAGTGTGGCTGATAATATCAGTGTTAGCACCCCTTACCTTTGGTTCTCCATTTGAGTTAGTTCAACCTGACAGAACTTACACGCAACTTATCCTCCGTTTATTTGTAGTTTAAAATGTTGCCAAATTTTGATGTATCTACAAGATGTAACCAATTCTATCCATTTGTCACAGCATTAATTCAATGTCAAGGAATATATTTGTTTTTTTAATTGGAGTTTAATACCTGCCAATGTAACTCTGTACTTGTCTTTTCCCTATTTTGGCTCCTCAGTATTCCTGTGCCCAGGGCTTCTACGCAGGGTGTACCAGAGCGAACACCTCTTCGAGTCAGACCACCAATCAGGAGCCTGGTGTAAGGACCCTCTTCAAGCCTCCGATAAGATTTACTACATGCCCTGGACGCCATACCGCACCGACACGTTGACCGAATATTCTTCCAAAGAAGACTTCATCGCTGGAAGGCCTACAACGACCTACAAACTCCCACACCGTGTTGATGGAACTGGCTTTGTGGTTTACGATGGAGCACTCTTCTTCAACAAAGAGCGCACTCGCAACATAGTGAAGTTTGACCTGCGGACTCGTATCAAAAGTGGCGAAGCGATCATTGCGAATGCCAACTACCATGACACATCTCCATATCGCTGGGGAGGGAAATCTGACATTGACTTGGCTGTTGACGAGAATGGCCTGTGGGTGATTTATGCCACAGAGCAGAACAACGGGCGAATTGTCATCAGCCAGCTCAATCCCTACACATTGAGAGTTGAAGGGACATGGGACACGGCTTACGACAAGCGCTCGGCGTCCAATGCTTTCATGATCTGTGGAATTCTCTACGTGGTGAAGTCTGTGTATGAGGACGATGATAATGAGGCGACAGGGAACAAGATTGACTATATCTACAACACTGAGCTGAGCAAAGATGGGTTTCTGGACATCCCTTTCCCCAATTCCTATCAGTACATTGCTGCTGTGGATTATAATCCCAGGGACAACCTACTGTACGTTTGGAACAATTACCATGTTGTGAAGTATTCGCTTGACTTTGGAGCATTGGACAACCGGCTAGGTAAGCCCATCTTGTTTCTTTTTTTTTAATCTGATGGCATTCTTACATCTTTAATGTTTCTGGCACTGTCATTCATTGGAGTCTGTGCAGTTGGCTGTTTTAAAGTGGTTGGGATGTGCTCATATAATCAGATGGACTATGTTTTGACATGTTTGACAGTCTGGGTACAGCTGTGTTTTGACTGTAATTTTGAGATATGAAAATGAAAAATCAGACATCGGTTTTCCACTCATGGGTTTTGGAATAGAGCCCACTTTCAAATCAATGTCAGGATAATGAAATCGGTCCATCCAGCCGTGCTAAACTTTGCCTCAGAAGAGCTTTTCTAAAATAGAAAAACTCTGGCTATATTCCATGAAAATTTAAATGGATTTCCATTGCTCCAGGAAGATGTTATTTAAACTTTTTATTGATCTGCAGATATGTCCTGGCATCAACCAGCTTCCATCAAATTTGGCAGCAACTATGACTAGCAAGAGGCAAACTTCTTCCAAATCTTGGCTCTCCATTAGCACTATTGGTATTGGCAGTGGCACCACCAGTTCACCAAACTCCTTTTGCATATCTGCAAAACCATAGATGATGGCAGTTCCCTAAGAGCTGGAAACTATTCAGTCACTAGTTACCACTTTTAAAAAGTTACCCAGTTCATGCATTAAAAAATTAACTGGTTACTTTGGAAAGCAATTTCAGTGTCCTTTCCAACAGGTCATAGTGCAGAGAGTGATTTAAAGGTCTTATAATGGGGTGCCTATGACCTTGTGGTTTTTTCCGATGCACACTCATACATTGAGGCCAGGGTCGGGTTCCAGCCCACAGCCAATCAACTTTCTTTGCTCTTGTACCCCTTTTCAACTGTACTCTCTGTCTCTACACTTTTAGTGAAGGCAAAGAAGTCTGAAAATTAAGAAAAAAGGATAAATACATGTCTCATATCATGTATATTATGTAACAAATATAAAAAACAAGTAAACAACAAAATAATAAAGAAAAAAGAACAATGAATAGGAGCATAATAAAAACTTCAAAAATGTCCAACCTAACTAGTGTTACAGGCCTGTGCAAGCAAGTGTGATTTAAGCAAGGATTAAAATCTCTATGGCTTTAGTACTTCGAAGAAAAGGGTCTCTAAGTGCCTTGTTTAGAACTGCGTTGATTGCAGTGCTCTGACTGGAGCATGCCGGTACAACAGTTCAGAAATAACCCGTGTAAGGTCTTCAAAACAAGCAACAAAGTCTTGAAGCAGATCCTGAAATATCCAGTGAAGACAGTGAAGAGAGCGTGGTGTTGTGTGATTTTGTCACATCCTATTGTCTAAAGATGTTTTGCTGCATTTTGATCCAGAAAAGTTTCATGATCTTCACTGATAACGGAAATACAACAATCTGAATGAGATGTAATGAACAGGTAAATGAACCTCTCTAATTGAATAAGAGGGAGGTAGTGCATTAGCTTATCCAATAGCTGCACCTGAAAACTAGAAAAGCACTCAGAGAGCGCAGACCTCCGCCAAGCAGCTTCAGTCCACTTTGGCGAAAATGGTCCTATCTCGCAATGTCCTTTAAAAAAATTTTGGATCTGGATGGTGATCCGGATCAGTCCGGAATTCTAATAATTTCTTCCTTATCCCATTCCACACATTTCCTGAAAATTTCATCCAAATCCGTCCATAACTTTTCAAGTTATCTTGAACACAAACAGACAAACAGACAAACAAACTAACCTACGCCGGCAAAAACGTAACCTCCTTGGTGGAGGTAAAAAGCTGTCCTTCAACACTGAGATGATCTGTTGATAAAAATGAGAAGAAACAATCACAAAACACACGAATGTTTTCAACACACTGATGACTTTTGGAAGCTTAACAGCCTACAGCGCTGTCATGACCATGCAGGAGTTCATTTCTGAGTTCTGGTTCTTTTTTGTGATTTTTTTTAGTTATTTCAAAGGTGAAGTAATGTTTAGTCCGTCCAAGGTTTCAGTCATGATGTGACTTTTTGCTCAAATTTAGCAACAAGCATGGGGTTGCCATTTTTGGGCCAAATTTTGAGTCCTGATATTGATGGTGGATTTTTTAGTCAAATTTGGTGACTGGGGTGCAGTTTTTGGGTCAAATTTTGAGTTCTGACACCAATGGCACCTCATTAACAGTTCTGCAGTGTTTGCAGTCATTACTTGCCTTTAATGACAGATACAATGACATGAAAGGTTTTGCTTTAATAAAATTGACCATAGAGCATGTACAAGGGGGCCCAAGAGGAAACCTTGAGTGCAACTAGTGACCCAATTAGTATCAAACCCTAAATATAAAGTACATTTTTAGCTTTGCATTGAGACTTAATAGCATCTTTAAATAGCAAAATTCTCACTGTGTTGTTTGTTCCATTTCATGTGTTTACTCCGTGGGATGTAAAGAACAGCATGGCATGGCAGGCTTTAACACTTTTTGTCTTATTTTTCCAAGTTTGGTCAAGTAGAAAGACATCACATAATTATATATACTTTAAAATGTAGCACCTCAAGACTGTGTAGGCTGGTGATAATTGCCTTTATGGAATGTAGCTCAATGTGTAAATTCTGTGTTTCTAATTAGCCTCAAAATTTGAAGCGATAATAAAATCAAACACACAGCCAGAAATGATAGAGGTGGGTGTAAATAAACAAAGCCATAATTCAGCAAGAATCCTCCACTGTTAACATCTGTGTGATAAGCATTATCAGTCACCGTTAAACAATACAAGGCATATAAAGCTCTTAACCAAACTGGGAGTCTGACACACTGTTTTTCCAGTGTTTAACCACAAGTCAAATCTTTTATCCACCCTTGCTGTTGTCTTTGAAAAGGAACAAAGACTTCTCCAGTTAAACTTCCCAAAACTCCTTTGAAAAGTCTAATTTCTCCGCTCCATTGTTCTTTTTATAAATTGGCGCCGGTTTGAAAGCGTGAAACGGAAGAAAAAGGAACCTGTTTTGACACACCAAGGTAATTCTTTGCGCTATCTCATCAACAGCTCCAGTCAAAAATGTCACAAGTTATTTGAGTGTGAAGTCCTTACCTCGGCGTTCTCCTCTGAGGCTTTCTCTACCTGCCGCTTGCCAGTTTAATTTATTTTACTCCGCTGGCAGCTACTCTACCCCAAATCTCTTTCTTGTACACTGAGTCCTGCTTCAACAAGCCTTCAAATATATTCATTCATTCACTGACCAAGCTCGCAGTGTTTGATTTTGATGACACACACAGCCACCCAAATCCTAATTATTTGTTGAAAAGACAGGGAAATTTGTCAGTGCTTTCTGTAGTAAACGATTATCCATCACATCTGAACGCAATGATCACACACACATTCAAATGCAGATTTAAAATCTCAGCTCTGGACTTTCTGTTTATATATCGACTTGTGTGTTTGGCCGCTGTTGTCAAGAATAGGCTGTCCTCCAAAGAGGCAGCTGCGTGAATATAGACTGTAAAAAGTTTCATTAAGTGGATGGATGGAGTCAAGGAACAAATATAAATGTCAGATAAACACACTGATAAGAAATGAAAGAGTGATTGAATGGGCTGTGGAGTAATAAACCATTTAATATGAGCAACTCCCGGACCAAGACCACAAACAGACAGTGCAGGCCTGCTTTTGAGTTCTTAGTAGTGGATTTTTTAGTTCAAGACTTACTGCAAACATGAGGAACTTTTTCAGACTAGCTTTATAGATTTACGCAGCTAATTCTGCTGATAGAAAGACTTCAGGTTTTTGTTAATTTGACAGCAGTAACCCTTTAAAGAACTTCTAATCACCTCAACACAAACGTGCAGAGAGGTGCAGGATTTTGATTGAATGCTGCATGTACCCCTTACCTGCCATACTTGACAGCTGTGTATCCTCAACTGTTTTTTACAGTGGTCAGCAATTATGCTCTGTCCAGCCTTTTAGGATCTTATTGAGGCCTACATTACAATATAGTTCTCATGATACCAGGACTTTGAATTGTAGTGCAATACTAGTACATTTCAAACAATATTTTGATACTTTTATGACAAAAAGAAATCATTTTTATATCCATCCTGCACGTTACAAATAGTCATTAAACATAACAAAAGCAAGACACATTAAAAAAATGTAACAGAACACAAAATATGACAAGGTTAGGACTTAAAGAGTAACTTCCTAGAGTCATAGCTGTTTCTGCGCAAAGCTCCGTCATCTTTACACCTAGCATTGTATCTGTGTCAGTTCATGACTTTGATGGACGGGACACAGCAGAGACACTCGCTCACAGCGCTTCTGTCTCCCGCCGAGTCTCCTCATTCCCTCTCACGGTCTGAGTGGAGCTGAAGTGTCACACTCGTGTAAATATTAAGGTTTGAAATGGCAGCGTGAATGGGGCTGATGTTAGTGTGTGCATGTAAAACTGCTTTATGAAACAGGAAGTAATTGGAAAAAAAATTGAGATGCGAACAGCAAACAGGACCGAGCATGACTCAGCACCAGATCTGCTTAACCCTGTGCATTTGTGTAAATATTTTGATGAGTAAGTTGTGTAAAACAAACAGAAAATGACACCTTAGGTTTTTGTATCACTGCTTTGTTTGTGATGTAGCAGGGATCCCTCCAACTGCCTCTCTCTCCCCTCACAAGTTGGTTTTGAACAAAATTAGACAACATATAGTTTTAAGTTCTTAATTCTCTGTAATATTGAATGTAAAATGTATAAATAATGTATAGTTTTCTTTAAAAAGTATTGAAGTATTAAAAAGTTTGAGCGGAGGAGAGGAACAGTCATGTCAACTAATGATGACAAAGATAAAGATAGTGACACCCGTTTGGTATGCCCATAAGGAAACTTACAAACTTACAATACAAAAAGCATAATAACCGCATAAAATACTAATAAATCAATGAACACTCTAAATATACACATAAAAATATGCTTTTCAGATTCAAGCACTTCAAATTCTTTGTCTAGCAGCAGGACAGTGGGCTCTACCAAGGGATTTAGAGATTCAGGGAGGGACAGTGACAACTTCCCTGTTGTGTATGACTCTATTTTTTACCATTGCCCTTTCACAATCGATCCTCTCTGCTGTGTGTATAAACAAATGCAAATTTCGATCATTAAACAGTGGGGATTTTCTTGGTCATAGTAATGTGAAAAACGGGTTAACTGACCAACACCATCTGTAGGCTACAAAAATGTTTTAGAGGAGTCGTTTAAAGAAGCCAACAGAATGTAAGATAAGAAAAAATGCTGTTAATTTCTTAGTTTAGAGGCTCAGCCAAAATTCATTTCCCTGTGTTGTGTCAAAGACTAACTAAAGAAGACATGGCATCAAGTATGATTGTGTCAAAGATGAAAACTTGCCTGAGGTGGAGGAACAAGAGCAGAGCTTTGTTTGCATTTTTTGATGGACCTTGTCTTTGGCTGTACCCTTGTCTTACATGTAGTCGACATTGAAAGCATCAGAGGGCCACTCTCTCCCTTTGAGCACATTTACATTAGTTGGCTACTCAAGTCAAAAGATTACATAGAAGAAGGGCAAGAGGGGATTCTGTGAGTTTATCAAGCAGGGAAGGAAGGAAAATAAAACCAATAAAACAAATACTTTCCCCACTCAGTCTTCACAATGCTACAGACTGCATCTGTGTGCAGGTGCCAATAGAGAGAAAGACGAGAAAGAAAGAAAGAAAGAGGGAGATCGACAGCTGCATCACACCTTAAGTGACTGAAGAATAAATCTATCTTGATGACAACAGCCCCTGCAAAAACCCTTGGGATTTTGATATACTCTAATGTTCACCATGCACAAACCAGCCATCAAGCTCTCTTTGCAGAAACCAAAGCCAGTGTAGTCCTCTCCTTTCCTGCCAACATAAACCTTTGGAATCTGATCCAGTGTCATGAACATCCAGCCTGTTAACACTTCCATGAAAGATGTCACTCTATGATCCCTGTGAACACAAGCCCATTCAACTTGTGCTCCCACCACAAGGAGCATGCATGACCTGCTATACCAGTGGAGCATAGTATATGTGCAGCAGAGCAGCAGGGACGCGGCCAGGCCCACAGCTGAGGCCCTGACACCGTGTGCTGAGGCACATGGCCAGCAGCACAGCACATGCTGCAGGGAAGTAGAAGAAAAAATAAGGGAGAATGTATCTAAAAAGTCAAAATCAGTACTTAAAAACTTTCTGGTGTATCTCACGAGAGGACATTTTGATACTTATTCATCAATCTTTAGGTATTCCCTCAGTTTTTAAGAAAAGATAAACAGATGGAAATAGTTTTCTTATTTCACCTTGAAAAATCTTACACAGCCTTTAATGTTATTCATGAAAAGAAACATATCTTCTTCATTTTTTGAGCACTTCCTGCAATAATTTAATGATAATTTTGCATTTGCTCAACTCAAACAGATAGAGCAGTATTTTTACCCAAACAGGCTGTTTCCAAGGACAGATGATCTGAGCCCAAGAGTGCTTCCATGACAACTCCATTGAAAATTAAATTCCGTGAATTGGTGATAAAAAATTATGCCGCAAAGACTGCTATTAGCAGTCAGATATAAAAGCTCTTTTATCATTTATCCTTGCTCATGATTACACTCAGTGCTGAATGTACAAGGATGACTGGGAAAGAAGATGCTCTATGATCTTCTTTTGAAATGAAAAGAAAGATAACACGTCAATACAGAGGCAAAGCAGTTCATACTGTACCTTCAGAATTTGAATATACAGTAGCAAACAAAGACATGAAAGCAAAATTATAATTATATTTATTTTTGTGAGCTTTTTAATGAATAGCTTGAGAACTCATTCACAAAGATGATGTTGGTCTTTGGAAGACTATGGGCTGTCACTACCTACCATGTCCCATTCCTTATTATCCACTAATTAGTGTAAATGGAAAATAAAATGGTAAATGGACTTGACCTTACATAGCCCTTTTCAAGTCTCTTGGGCTAATCAAAGCACTTGTACACCACAGGTCACATCTACCCACTCACACCCATCTGCTCTCACATACACTCAGTTCAGAGTTTCTATGCAAGTTGTATTTTGTCAGTATGAGCGAACGCATCCATGCCTTTTATACCCATTTACATGCCACTGGTCAGAAGTGGGAGCCACTTATGGTTAAGTGCCTTGCCCAAGGACGCCTTGACATGTATCACTCAGAGCTGGGCTTGAACCCACTCCATTACTGGTGGAGCGCACCACTACCACACTGAGGCACCATTGCCTCCGTCCCTACCTCTAAGGAAATATTTGCAACTCAACTGGCTTGAAAAACAACGTGGTGGAGATTGCTTGCAAAATTTAAAGGACTTTCAGTTAAAGGCTTCCTTAAATCAACACAATCTGCAAGTATGATGAATCAAACTATCACAGATTGTTTGACATTTCAACCTCAAGATGTGTTTTTATTTTATCGTATCCACAAGAAAAGTTGCTACAAAAAAAATTGATATGAAAATTTAGGGACAAATAAGACCACATTTCATTATAAAAAATGTTTAAACAGCCAAAGATCAAAGTTAGCATGAATGTAAAATCAAATAGTATCTTTTTGAAGGTAAAAAAAATGAAGGAAAAAATAGGGATAAAAATTTAAATTTGTGTCCTTGAAGACCGTCTTCCACATTTCTCAAAATCTAAAATTCAAGTTTGAGCTTATCAATACTTCTATGAAGGCTGGGTCCTCTGTTCTTGGACAGTTTTAGCTCATCCATGGTGCAAAAGCATGCATCAGCTTTTGCAGGGGAAACATGGACTCTGAGGATGAAGCATCAAATCAAACCATAATGTCACACCTTCCTAATCTCAGCTTTAAAAACAATAAAACTCTTGCTTTTGAAACATATACCACTGACAGCTACTGACGAATGTAAATCTCAGCTCAAATCTGCCCTGAAAGGAGCTCCAGAATTTTGCACAATGTCCAATCGGTTGAAAATATTAATCCGCTGTTAAAGAACATATTGATATTGTCAGTTAAACTTTCAAGTAGCTAATTTAACAAGTGGACTGAGTTGTTCTGTTTTTTTGTGCTCGAGGTCTACTTAGGAAAAAATTACAAATCAAGAGAACGCTAAAGTTGTCATTTTGATATTTTCAAATGTTGCATCAAGGAAAAGAAAGCATTTCAGCATGCATTCTTGTCCTGCAGTGAATCAGTCCCATGAACTTCGATGGTCCCTTTGCCACGAGTGCCTTTGCTGTTATGACTTTTTTTGTGAAATGTTTCAATTGGTATTTCGAGGATTGCAGAAAGACTTGGTTCATACACATATAGTCCTGTGCAGATGATACTTACTGTCTTAATGTTTTTTTGTTTAACCCTTAATTGCACTAGAAAGGCCTGTAAAAGAATGAGAATCCTTTGGGGATGAAACCCTTTGACTTAAATGGTCCACAAGTTACCCTCAGTTTCGCCACCTGTGTTGGTTTTATTGGTCTCTGTGAAATGTCTCTTCAGCTTTTGGGAAGATTTTTTCGAAACTTGTGCAAATTTACAAGGTCTTTGAAGATTTAGTGCATGTATTCAGGATTCTCAGGGAATAAATCCCTTTGATTTTTCGTGCTCCTTGTGGCATTGTCATGTAAAAAGTTAAATTTATCTGAAATTGTAATGGAAAAAACAGCTCGTCAGAGAATAAATTTGTCTTATTGATGGCACATTTACTTAACTGCTGTGCCTCCAAAAGAATGTCATCTGTCTCTATCAGCAAACTGTCTAATACCAAGGTCAGTTTTTGCAAATTATACTGCCCAACCCAACAGTAGTATGGTTCAGGACCATGAAATCCCACCATTTTGCTTCATGTCTCAATAAACAAAAGACCAGTTTGGTCACAACTCTACAACAGAAAGTCTTGTAGGTTTTTCTTTTGTCCTCCTCCTATGATATGTTTCCTCTTACCAGAAACATGACCAGTGAGCTGAACTGGGTGCTCTGCATGTGCGACAGTCATTAATGTTAAAAGACCAATGTTGATGCCTTCAGAGCTACGAGACAGAGATAAAGCTCACGTCATCATGTTGATCATTGGAAGACCTTGGTTTTGATCGTGTAGTCTGTCATGCTTGCAAGATTTTATGGCTTTGTGGTTGCCTAATGTGATATTATGACTGTTGTAACTGACATAAAAAAGTCATGCAGTCTGACCTTGTCATTAAAGGCTGTTGTTGTATAGGGTCAACCATTAATGCGTACATTTATGGTTGACAGAGTATAAATCTCACATGCTTTTGATGGAATATTAGGGATACTTGATTTATACATTCTTAGTCCTCTGAAGATAAATCCCATTGACTTAGTGGCACTATAAGGGAGTATTGAAGGGATAAGAGCAATATATTTTAAATGGTCATCTGAGCACCCATGTGAATATTTTAGTTTTTAGTTAAAATGTCTAAAAGGCTTATAGTAGTTCAGTGACATCTTGTGCATATACCCATAGTGCTATCTGGATGAATCCTGTTGAATTTGATGGTCGTCTGACCCACATGTACTGCCTCTCCAATGCAAGACATTCATGGACCCTCAGGGGGAACCATGATAACTTTGTTTATCCCTAACTTTCCACCCAGCCTCATTATCAACTTATTATATGTTGACACAAATAAATATACTCTTTCTCTTGTTTATGGCCTTTGGGGTTGTTGTATCATTCAACTCTTGTTGCCAGCCGACTTTAAAATATATACAGAACAAGTTGTAGTGAATTACATTTGCCACATACACTATTGTTTCCTTGTAATTGTAAGAAATTGCCTCCAGCTTTTCCTCCACTAGTATGACCTCAGAGCTGTCTGCCACAGTGAGGCAAATGCTGCATCAACTTCAGAAGGCTGCAAAGATGAGGGCAGCCACACGAGACAGTTTTCCCCTAGTCTCAAACACCTGCTCTTGCGGCACTAATGTGCTGTCGTCAAAATGCAAATCAGTGCTTATACAACAGTCTATACAGGCAGAGGAGGCAGTTTTTAAGCTTAAGTTAAGGTAAAAATATCCCCTGTTTCTTTTATATTCTAAAATGATGTGTGGTTTGTTTCCACTTCAATGTGATCCCATTCAAATTCACATGAAAAGATCCAAGTGCAAGTGATTCTGAAATATCTGCAGGATCTTACATTCCCCTCACATTTTGCTGAGATCTCCCCTCGACGCCCGAGTGCACCACAGTAGCAGTGATTCTTTTGTTGGATCGTGATTGGTTCATAGCAAGAAGCACAGTTGGTGTCATAGATACACTCGCTGTCTGGCAGTCCTGTAATCTCGCCACATGTTGCCATCTGGCGAAGGCACAGTGCCAGCTCCGCCAGCCTGGGGGGGAGCTCGCAGACGTGCTGCCCCGACCTCCCTGCCGAAACAGCCGATGTTTTGGACGCCCGAGCCCATCTTGGCTCTATTTGGAGGAGCCTGACACATGCTAAATTGATTAAGAGTGTCTAAGTGGTAAATGCAGGCTAGCAGAGTCTGATGGAGATGATCTGAGTGCCTCTGTTTTGCTTTGAAAGGAACAAACTGGAGCTGTAATTTCTTTATTTGAGGTACTTTGACAGGCAATTTGATAAATTTGAATGACACTCTACCACTGGTATGAGAACATTTTTCCTTCTTCCCCTTCAAAGAACATCTTTTATAGAGGCAAATATGGTGCTACTACTGCAGAAAAAAGTGTATGCAGCACAAAGCCCTTTTTGAAGTCAGGGCTTAGAAATGTGGGCTACATGCTTATTTGCAAGCTACGGACTTATCACATGCATGGTGCACCTCTAGCAGAGGGCAATTTTCTCCCAGGGAGAGAGCAAGGTTTAGGGGTGTAGTTAGGAATTTTTCTTCACACATAAACACATGTACCAATGCACAGTCTTCTACCAAACCCTTTAAAGCTGCAACACAATGGGGCTCTGTTAGTAATGCAGCTTTAGATCTTTAGCATGGAAACAGAGGGCGCTTTGTTGCTGCTTCAGACGCTCTTTGATTTCATTCTCACATATTCCCTCATGTGAGAATAATTTTAATCATTGTTTCCTTATCATCGTATGTGTTTTCCTCATTTCCTTTTTTTTCTCTTTTGATCTGGAGTTTGACTGAAACCTTTGTCAGTTTAAGCTGTTAGGCTCATGTTTCAAGTGGTTTTAAGGATATGGTGTGTTCATTTCCCTCTGTCTAGTACCCCATTATATATCACATGATTTTGCCTGACGTCCCTCCTCCAGACTGGCCATCCATCATGAGCCTCAGCAGGTCTGCCTTGATCCAGAAATCATACACAGATCACCTGCGTAGTGAGAGAGGTGGCAGGCAATCCCTCAGTTAAGGCCAACACCCTATCCATCTCTCTTGACGTGTGCAGAAATAGGGAAAAACATACTTAAGGAAAGGATCAGACTCCTGTTGATGTGAATTTGTGGGTGAAGGAGGATTGTTGGGTATTGTTGGATGCGTCCTGACCTCTGGTCGGATGTGATATAACCTCATATTAGAGATATAAGATGTAAAACTTTTGCAGTAAATGTCACCAAGCCTGGTGTAGAGATATTTTTTATTTTTTATATATTCCCCTTTCTACTAACAAGCCATGTTTCACCTTAACCTTTTGGCAAATATATCAAGATGTTTGGTGATTAAAGTTGGATACCTGAATGTATCAACAGGTCTAGTATAAGTGAGCCAGCATGATCAATGCTTAGATAATATTAGGTGTCACCATATAACAGATTGTCGGGTTGTGATTGTGAGCTCTTAGTGGTGATAGGAAAACGGAGAATTCACTTTGGTACATTGTCAGAAACGGTTTATAGCAAAGGCTTCAAGTAATGGAATTGCAGGCTATGACTTTATTTCTAAAATCTATTAAGAAATGTGTTGCTGTGCTTGTTCTCTGTGTGTTGATGAGTGTTTATCAGTCAGTGGTAGACAGCTGCAGTGTGAAAAGGTAGAACTTAAGTTTTTATGTTGCCGTTTCAGTTGTTGTTTTAATCAGTTAAAGATCCTGTTTGATTGTTTCTCTTAACAAGACAAATAATTTATCTAAAAAGTGAATATTCAGGGTTCCCACGCGTCCTGGAAAACCTGGAAAAAGAATGACCAATTTTCCAGTCATGGAAAAAATCTGGAAAATGAGAGGAAAAGTAAAATGTTCTGGAAAAGCTGGAACTGTCCTGGAAAATTATTTATCTTCCTTCGACCTTGTCAGTGAATAAAAATCAAACATAGGAAATGAAGTAAAAATGCACTTGTAAGTAAATATCAGTAGATAAAATAATGCAAGTTAAGGAATAAATGAATTAAAATGGGGGGATTAAAAACATCCTGGAAAAGTGAGCATGCATGACCTGCTATAGAAAAGAGTGGAAACCCTGATAATATTGCCCCCTGATTTAGTTCACGCCCTCTGTTAGAGGTAAAGTGAAGGGAGGACAGATAACAGCTAAATGCTACTCTGTGAGAGCAACATTACCTTATAACAGCTGCAGCTAACTACAACAGCAAGTCATGTACTTGAAGAAAATCTCTGCTGGTTCCAGGTGAGCAGAAAGGCAGCAGCATCGCTCTAGAACAGGATACCGAACGTCTCTGTGATGCTACTTTACCTGCAGAACCAGAGCTGATGGCTAACCTACTTATTTATTAAACCTGTGTTCTGGGGTGGAACAAAAAAAAATCAACCTAACACCAAGCAAACAAGTTCAACATCAACAGGCACTTGATATTGAAACATTTAAGCAGCTCCGAGGAATACATGAAAAGTAAGCAAGCCGTCTGGTCTGTTTGCAGGATGATGATCATCCTGTATGATAAACATAACATCAGCAGATTGATAGCATGTCTATATTACACCCACCCTTCAGTGTTAACAGCATGATAAGTATATTAGGTCAAAAACAAATGATGTGTTGCACTTCAGTTTATGAAGTCTGATTGAATGCCTCTTAACGAAATAGCATGTATTACATGTCCTTTAATGGCCTCCCGTGGAGGTTATTCAGCATCAGAGCTAATGCCCTCTAAACAAGGCACATGTAGGGGAGTGCACAAGGTCAGGTAAGGTTTTAGAGCACATGCCTGGTTGACTCTTCGCCATTCATTATTTGTGATGATTCGCCTGCACAAAGAAATGGCACGGCCCCTGAAAGACCCAGTAGGGGCCCTTTCCAGATATGATTTAGTCGTGTCAACCCATGCTCTGGCTCAGAAGCAATACAGCCTACCTCTCTCCGAAATGTACCTCCTCAGCCTGGCTTCAAACTGCCTATCTTTAAAGTCCTGTCCTTTAACTGGTTCCCCCTTTTAATTAAATTAAATTTGCTGCCATCCCAACATTTGTTCTGGTTCTCAAACGACAATACGCAGCATTGAGGGTCCATTGAGGGTAAAATTGACCTTGCAAATGGATGATTTTACAGCAAAATGCCAGGAAATTTCAGAAAAAAAGAGGTTTACCTTTTTAAACAGGCTGCCCCAGAGAGTTTCCCCCTTTACCTCTGCTTATAGGCAGCCTTGTCTGCACCACCAACGTATCAGTGTACGGTTTACATCTGGATACAAAAAAATGTGTAGGGTTGCATTATTGTGGATCTCTTCTTCATAGATTTGTAGGATGCACACATCATGAGAATCCTCTTCGTCTTAATTTGTGTTGTGCTCGTGTGATAGTCATTCTTCTGCCTTAACAAACAACCCGGGCTCAAAACATTACATTTCTGCATGTTGGTTTTACCTGAACCGACAGGGGAACCCAGTAATCTTTGTTTTTGCCAATCAGCTTAGCAGTTTGTGATCTAAGCAGGTTGTCCGAAGCACTTCGACAGGTTTTTTTTTGCAGAACTAGGAAACTCTGAAGCAAAAATATTTCTTCCCCAGTGTGTACGACCTCTTTCTCGCTGCTGCTCTCAAGACGTGTGTTTGTGTGTGTTTGTACAGCTACCAATTTCTCTTGAGCCCTTCCCAAAAAATTGCCACATTAGCTCTAACAGGCTCGCTGACACACAACCTCAAAGTGATTTATTTTGGCCAATCAGCTGAGTAAATCTGATTGGAGGCCTCTGAAGCGTCTTTAACTTTCTTTATCGGGAGGTGTCAGAGTTCCTCTGCACAGCTTTGCTCCATCCATTTGGCCCCGTTTTCCTGCTGGTTGACATTCCTTTTGAAAAGTCTTCCTCGAGGTTTTTTTGGCAAATGATGAGACCTTGGAGGAGCTTGCCTTTCCTTTCAGTGAGCCTGAAATCCCCTCTGCACATGGACTCACACTTCTGTTCCTCCTTTTTTTGATTTGCCTGGTATGTTTGACGATGTTTGGCCTCAGTAGTAGCCTGGAAGGTTTCGGTTTTGGCGCAGGATAAAAAGCAGTTCAGAGTTCTCTCTTTGGCTTTGAAAAAAAGAGTTTTACAGTGATGCATTTAATGTACTAATACTTCAGACGTGTGGTCAAGGGATGGGGACTTTAGTAAGTGACACCGAACGAAGACTTGAGTCGCACACAGATGAGGTTTGAGACATACATCAAATTATTTTATTGCATTTCTGTCTTATTGGAAAAACAATCTGCATGTCATCTCCTCGCATAACGTTTCTGATAAAGGTGCCAATTACAAGTGGAGAGCTGCTTAAACCCCCGAATTTCTACTCCAAATGATTTGTAGAAGCCCTCCATACAAAGTTAAATGCATTATCAGTCATTTCCCTACTTTGCATAACTTTACAGCCTTCTCTCCGCGGATCTAGCTCAGCCCGCAAAGCCTGAGACAGCTTACTACAAGGGGAATGACAGAGTATTCAAATAGAGGAGGAACTTAACGGCACTTGAAATTGGAAGCTCAGAAACCATGTGCGTTACCTTACCAGTAGTTACTAATTTATATATGGTTTCTGTTGTTTGATTAGCAGGCCAGTTTGCATTTGTATAAGTCACTGGCATACAGAATGAGACAGAAAGAAAACTCTTCATGAGTGTCTTTAATTTTTTACCAGCCATGTGTGAGTCATGTGTAGGGTTGGGTACCGTTAAGTTCTTATCGTTCTCAGTTCTGCTTATAGGTTCTGGTTCCTGCCGGTCCCAATTTTCAATTCCACATTTTTGGAGAATGAAATGTGGTGTATATTGTGAGAATAAAAACCTGCCCGCCAATGCTGTTGGCCAGGTTAGGCTCTCAATAATGTACTGTTACAGAGATTTTTATATTTCCCTCTGTACATAGCATTAAATACTACCTTTGTTAAAAAGACATATTGACACTAATAATCCAAACTGTTTAATTTAATAATGACAAGAAAATCTACAAAAACTACTAATTTCGGCTTGTTAT
Organism: Cetoscarus ocellatus; assembly: GCA_037902135.1. Lineage (NCBI taxonomy): Eukaryota > Metazoa > Chordata > Actinopteri > Labriformes > Labridae > Cetoscarus > Cetoscarus ocellatus. Next base: position 220,452 of record JBAMNC010000845.1, on the reverse strand, counting down.
ATGTTGTTATTGTTTTTTTTTTGAGCAAATTCAAATTTAACATGTTTATAAAATGATTATATTAAACCAGGCTTAAATGAATATTACTGTGGACGTCCAGAGATAAGTTACGTGATTCACAAACACAAATACTGCTGACTCTGAAAAAGAGGTTTACCCACTTCCTCACCATTCTTCTCCCTCACCGTACAGTGACATCCCCCTCCTCTCCTCGTTCATTCATTATTGCAGTGAGCTCTGCACGATCTATTCACAGTACACAGTCAATTGGGGACTCTCTGGACTCGTAGCTATAGAATATATTTATCAAACTTAACAAGATGATTTGTTTATCTTAACAGAAATGTGAGAATGAGCTCAGCTGTGTTTTTACTGGTACATTACAAGAAGTCAGCACAGATGCTACCGCTTCCTGCTGCAGAGGACATACTTGTTTATTTGGATGGACAATCGTAACCATACTAAACATGCTCAAATTAACGGTGTGTTGAAGGACATGCTTTGTCATGTTGCCTTGAATTCCTTGTATGAACCTTATTTTTTTTACTACAGGAGCTGTCATCATCATTTTGGCTGAGTTTATTCAAACTTTCTGCTGTTCCGGTCCGCCAATAATCCACTATCGATATGTCATTCATGATGTAATGCTGCGGCGACACAGCAGGTCCTTAAAGATACATTAAACCTACATGAACGGTCGCATCCACACTGAGGTTTAATCATAAAAAAAGGATTTACGCTCCTTTTTGGAACTAAAAAGTTGAACTGAAACAAATGTTCCTTAATGATTCTTCATATTTTGAAAGCTTGGAACGCTCTTGCTACCCAAACCTAGTCACATGAAGTCACTACTGCTGAAAAAACACCAAACTTCCTAATTTGTCTGTTATAAAATAAAGGCCCAGGTAAAAGAAAAAAGACAAAATTACCATAGGGTTTATAAAGAAAATTCAAAACCTTTATAAATCTTTCAAAATGATTAAAAATATATCTGCATTAATTTAGACTCTGACAACGCAGAAAGTGTTTGACTGTGTAACCTGACACAGGCCACTTTGATTTTGATTGGTGCTTCAGTTAACCAATCAGAAAGCCAATAAAGGGCTGTCTTTGTCTTTGTGGTGTGATAGAAAACATTAGAAAAGAGTTACACTTGCTTTTCATCTCCCCTAAATATTTAGTGCTAACATCATTAAAAAGAGAAATACTTGATAATTGCATAAGTTTAGGTCATGTGTTTATTATTGACCACCTGAATTTGATTTTTAGCAGATTATTGGCCAACCGTTAGCTGGTTTTAGAGGGAAGAATGGTTTAGGACTCACTGTATGAACACTTGACTATGGCTCTCAAACTTCTACTGCTTTGATTTTTATAATGACAGCACAATTTCTTTCAAGACAAAGGAGTGAAAGTTTATATCCACCTCTGCCCCTTATAGTGTTATTAACTTAAACCCTAAGACACAAGAGACTTGACCTGGACTTGCAAACAGTGTCTTGTGCCCGTCCCTGAATAGATGTATGCCCCATTTTGCAGTTTCTAGAGTATCTGCAGTAAATGAGTAAATCAAATTTGCAAAATCCACTCTCACAAATGCAGATTACCACATATTCATGCAAAAATAAAGCAGCTCCAGTGCACCTTTGCATGCATTTTCTGCACATCTGCACTGTGAATTCACCTGAAAGCACTTTGCTGTAGTGCATATGCAAACAGCCTCTGTCCATATCTCCCGTGTCATTTAACTCAAACACTGGGAGTGTCTCTCCGGGCCCGTTTCCATGTGTGCATATAGATCAGTTTGATGCATACGCCTCTCCCAGCTTCTGCGTGACCTCCATAGATGCCCTCTCAAGTCCCGGCAAGAGAGCTTCGGGAATGAGAAATTAATTGCCAAACAATGCATGGCTCACATCCATTACGGATCTCATCATGTCAGATAATATCGAGGCATTACCGGACGTCTGGCTGCATACGTTACCGCAACCACCCCCCCTCCTCAGTGCTACCACTGCTATCCCTCCATCCTCCCTAACCACCTTATCCCAGGTTTCCTTGAATTGCAGGTTGGACACAAAGGGCTCTATTAAATGACAAGACTTTAATCTGCATTCCCCCCCCACCCCTCCATTCTCCTCAACAACAAGGGCATGTTTCCAACAAGGGACGTGTTTCCATGGAATTGTATGGCACAAATATGCAGTAATTGATAAGCTCTGGGGCCAGGTGATTCATGCCATGATAATGATGTCACTCTCAAATGTATAAATAGCCTTGATTTGTGCAATATGACTCATGATGGCTGTGAAATTATTGTATTTTTTTCCAGTATCTTTTGCAGCAAATGCTTATGGGAAGATTGATGTGGATTTAAATGCTCTAGATTTAAGGTTTGGAAAAGAAAATGCAAAAATAGAATGTGTTTGTGAAATCAAAAAATAAATACATTTTCCACCCTTATATCACAAAGATTAAGACCAGGGGTGTCCAAACTTAATTATGACGATGACCGAACCACCTGATATATCATAAGTTAGAAAAGTGAGTAAAACCCATGTAATGTTAAAATGGCAGCATCACAGTTTTCACAGTGGCTGGACAAAGCGAAAAGCCAATGACTGCAGAATTTGGGGCAGCCTTCAGCTTACAAAGGGCCTGTTCTGGCCTGGCTCCCACTGCATCTATTCCTGATTAACGGGAGAATGTGGCTCTCTGCAGCAGAGAGGGGAAGCCATTGGCTCATGTCCACATTCAAACACAAAACAAGAACAAACTGCACAAAGCTGAGCATTCAAGAACAACTGGGCAATATGTTTTGTAGATTGGATTTTGAGATGAGGCTGATAGCAGAGCAAATGAGCTCAATATACGCTGCTAAGATATTGTTAGCACTTTGGGTGTAAATATGCTTACCATTCATGTTGTCTCATCGTTTTAGCCTTGAGGTCAGTTACTTTCTTTATGTCCACATGGGCGATATTTCATTTTCTGTTTTTAGAATTAGCCAAGGGCCAAAAAAAAAAAAACAGCTGTGGGTAGCAGTTGGCCGCCAGATTGTAGTTATGATAACCCTAGTCTCAAAGATCTACTTGTAAGGTCAAGATCTATGGGTTGGCGACCTCTGCCATAGACATTAAAGGCTATAGTGTACACAGGTAATATTCACTCTTCATTGAAATTGGGGTTTTATGAGCTAACATGTAAATAGTTTAGTCAGCAAAACTTAAAACAGCAACAGTTTAGCAAGGTCCACTGCACCACATGTAAACAACAGTGATAACGTCTCAGAGTGACATCACTCTGTGGAGACGTCGGCATAGGGTGTGAGGTTCTAGGCCCAAACACCATTTTTCCCATCCACACTGGGACACTCTAGACCAGGGGTAGCCAACAGGGTGCCCGTTGGCACCTGGTATCTCTCACGGGCCCTTACAGGTGCCCCCACGGACAGTCTAGTACTGCGATAACTTATCACCATAGAGCTTGAAATAAATATCATTTTTTTGTCTGAAATGTTTATGTTTTGCAAATAAATCATACATCAATACACTGAAAAAAACCCGAATGTGATATCTGTTACTGTTTTCTTTTAAACTAAGTTGATATGCTTATGCCAAACATCTACCACCACTGCTGCAGCTTGAACCCTTAAGGTAACACTTGTACAAAAATAATCACAAAGTTGTGACTGTTGTGTATATCAGTTAAGTTTAACAGATAAAAAAAAATATTAAAGATGCATGTAAGTATGCTGGTCTTATAAAATGTATGAATCACTAGTAATAATTGTTATGAGGGATCAATAATAATAAAAAGTAAGCATACAGTGTCATATGAAGCCCATTAAATGCATCACATTATTTAGGTCAAAGAAAATTACACACATTTATGTTACTCAAAAACATTAAATTAAACAAGTAGCCCTCCATAATGGTCCTTAACTTTTGCGTACCTCTAAAGCTCAAAAAGGTTGGAGACCCCTGCTCTAGACAGAGGTTTTAAAATCTACACCTTGGCAGGAATTTTCCAAAATGTGCTTTTTCAGCAAAATACACAACAATACATTACATAAACATCTACCAACACGTGGACATGGCCTAAGTCATCAATGATACCACTGGCGTGGAAAAATAGATGATGGTTGTGATTGTTAAAATTTGCATCAGTCAGTTCATAACTATAATTTATTTCATCCCCCTACCTGCATGTGCCTAAAAAGAAGCTCTGATATCCACCCTAATTCTAAAAGAAGCAGACAGAGTTAGAAAGTGGAAGCAGCACCCTGAGACCAAAGAGCCAAATGAAACAAGTTTGAGGTTGTGATTTATTTCTGACCCACTCACAGCCATAAGTGTGGATTTGGACTTAGACAGTCTGCTCTGAAAATGCATGTCCCAGTACCCAGAAATCCCATTTCACAAGCTATAAACAGGCCGGTAGGAAGTTAACGGGTGACATCACACAAAGGCTGTCCAATATATTCCTCTACATTCTGTATAAGTGCTGACTGAGAATGTAACCATGCACAAAGGTCCAAATGCTAAAATTAGGGAGTAATTGGGTTCAGCACAAGGTTGGACGAGCGACTCCTCTGTCTGATGCTCATTTCATTTTTACACCCCGAAAGCCCTTTTCCACCTCTTTTGATCTTAAGTCTGCGGAAGTTTCTTGCTCACTCTCCGTGCGAGAAATGGCGAGTCATATAAACCGTATCCATTTCATAATAGGAGCTTTTTTTTTTTTTTTAATTTTTCCTCTCCTGGAGCGAAGTAGAGTGAGCTTATCTAATTGTGGGAGCCACAAGCCCTGGGATAGAGAGAAAGAGAGGCTAATTAGTTGGAAATTAATGCTTTGAAATGCAGCACAAAGCTCTGTGTGTGGTGGAAGCAGACTTCATATGTTTGGTAAGGGTGGGGGGAATTGTTGGTGTAATGGAAGCAGAATGTAAATGATAAGAGGAAGCTGGAGCACCCACAGAAGTTTGCTCCCGTCTTTTATGAATGAAAAGGTCGTCCGCTAAAATTTAAGTAATGTAAGTAACTATTTTGAGCTTTCTGTTAATATTGTTTGGTTGAAATCAACTTTTTTATTGCCTTGGACATTTTATTAAGAGATTCTAGCAAAAGAAAAATCCCAAATCTTTAATTTTCATCTATTTTTTGCGGCCTGAGGTTCTTCAATTATTAAATCTTCCATTCAAACGCCCTTTCAAATCTTCTCGTAAGGTCACACACAAGTCCCTCGGAGCATACCAAAGCGTTGTTCACCTCATCGTTGCTCTTGAGCCCTTTACTCTCCTCCTCGTCTTTATCCTTTTGGATAGAAAGGAAAGCTGGCAAAGCAAAACAAAATGTCCTTGTGTTGTCTCCAAGGCGATAGTGCCGACAGACTGTGGCTGCTGTGTACTTCTGGCTTTCCTTTTCTATTTTTTTTCCGTGCCCATCTCATAGAAGAGATATACAAGTTTGCTCAAGGACATTTTTTCCTCCTTTCTGCTACTACTCTCTATCTCCTGCGTGCCTTTGCAGCCTTGTTTAACATGCTGTGGGTTAAAAAATCATTCAGCACTGGGCTCAACAGGATCAACTGGAAGCATAGAATTACATTCTAGTCATGGTTCCTTGTGACTTTGAATTAACCTCCTGCTGTTATGGCAATTTCTTCATGTCATTTGACTCAATGATATTATATTACCTTTAACATTAAGGGAGTGTTAAGGTTACCTTGTATTAATGTTTTAGGTAAGGGACTGGCAAGCCAACCTTTCACAGAAGTTGAGGTAAAAACTCAAAAAACTCCTGTTAGACAGAATATCTTGAGCAGAACCAGACTTGTGTTTAACAGCCATCCACTGAAGCCTTGCTGGGGTGTAATCAGATAGAGAGAGATGCAGAAAGACAGGAAAGCAGGCAAAGGCAAAGAACCAAAATTAAGATTTTGTCATACTAATAAATTTATTTCTGCTTAGACCCTTTATTTATCGTTGAGAGCTGTGTGTTTTATTATGTTTTAAGTTATTGATGTCCTTGTGAAGCACTTTGTAACTGAAGTTTTGAAAGTGGTTTATAAATGAATATTCTTTTTATTATAAATTTGCCCATATCATATTTTCTCTATATGGTTATTTATGAAATTATAATGGTAGTTTGAGCAATGACAACCATAAGAATGGCATCTTCTAGCACCCGTAATAACACCCGTAATAATTTTGAAGTGGAGAGGACTGGTATTGTTTATTATTGTATCTTTTAGTTAAGCTGCTATTAAACTAAGATTAAAAGATGTAAGAATGGGAATTCATGTTAAATGATGTTGTTTCCGATGTTAAATGATGTAGATTGAAGCAGTTGGAGTCATGCAGGTCCACAGCAGCAGTTCACCCATACAAGAAATAATGACTACAGATATACTATTTGTGTGGAACTGCAATGTATTTTGATAATTGGATCAGTCTGAATGTATTACAAGGAGCTGCATTGATAATGGAAAATAATTAAATGGGCCCAATATTTACAATCCTATTTGTTAAAGCTATGCAGGTCCACAGCAGCAGACCCTCAACACCAATGATCCAGAGACAAAAACCGGAGATGAGTAAAATGGCAATAGAGAGAGAGTCAAAGTCAAAGTGGGGGAGAGGAGTCAGGTCTTCCCACTCTTTCTGCCAAACTAACTCTATCACTGTCTCTCAACTGTATCCAATCAAGGCACAAACAAAACAATAATCTTTGAAATTAAATAAAACAAAGATGATTGAAAGGGGAAAAAACTGTCATGTTAAAGATGGCTCCTTTCTTACATTTAAAGAATTTGGGATGTTGAGCATATCCCTGCACAGTTCACCGCCTCATATTAGGAAGCATTTTAGGCTCCTTGAGCAACAACCTCATGTAGGTATATCACAGTCAGAATCTCTCCTATATCAGCCGTTCTAATTCCCTTATCCTAATGGACCTCTTTGCAACTTTCTGGCCACTTGCTTATCTTGACTTGTACACTGTGCCCTTTCCTTTCCATATTATGTGCTGTGAATTTCCACAATTAGATTTCCACATGGTGCTCTAATGGTCTCCTTTACTATATGCAGTTAAAATGTGAGGAGCTGATTTCAGTTGTACTTAATTTGATGTCTGTCCCTTTCACCTGGAGTTGGTTCCTCCTTTTTGAGATCATAATCACCTCCGCTCAAGCACAGGTGCATTCACAAGTTCTATCATAAATGAGATAATAAATAGACTGGCGTCCTTGAAGATATGTCTTCCTGGTATTAACATGATCATTGCTGTTGAAGGACACAGTCATTGCAGATGAAGTTTTCGCTGTGCTGCGGCTGTGCAGATTAATGATGATGTCTAACAGTGGTTTCAGAATGTAAATGGTGATGTCTTGTGGTGGCTGGCTGAAATGTTAAATACCCATTTGAGTATTCATGTAGTCTTAATGCCATGTTGATGGGTGGTATACCGTGAGGGCTTGTTGGTTGATGGTGTGTGGTTGAGTGAGTGGCTGCATCAGAATATAAATTATATTTTTCAGCTAGGGGTGGAAATCAAGGACCAGTTTCAGTTGAAAATAGGTGACAACTAGTCAAAGGAATTGATATAATTTGCCTCATAGTTTAATTATTCCCTTATCAATGCCTTCTACCTAGTCCATCATGCCTACATAGCAATGAAACAGTGGACAGTGGTTGTCGAAAGTGCTTGAATTTTCCTTAAACAACACAAACAGCACAACATGCAATGTCTGTGTATAATTTTGAGAAATATGGAAAAAAACAACATTATGTTGAAACATTGTCAATACAGCATGGCATTAAATATCAGGAGTAAGAATGCACAATATTGGATTTATGCCGTTATCCAACATGCTGTTACATCCAGAGTCATTATTGCCGATACCAATATCAATATTTCTGGTGGAGAACACAAAGCCTCACCTTCACTAAAATTGACCTGTTCCTCTAATAGTTCCAATCAATTGTGTGAAAAACAGATGTGAAACAAGAAAAACAACATGTTATACAACAAAATGACACTTTTGATATCCAGAAGTGGCCACTCTGTGATGAGGAGTTCAACCTTTGTGATGCATATGTCCATTCTGGCAGCATTACAGATGATGTATGGAATATTCATGGCAACTCTCTCTGGCAAAGTATGTTTTTAAATATGGGAATATATCTTAAAATACCAATATTGGTCCGATAATATTGTGCATCCCTAATCAGTAGTGCCATGTATGTTTTATAGTTAACACATCAAACCTGTCGGCATACAGTTTTTACCAAAGAAAATCCAGAGGAGTTGATGAGGCAGTCTTTAAAGAATTGGATCAATGAATAGAATTAATAATGATTGTGATAGGGATGTTCCCAGGTGTATAATGTCAGATACAGCTAAATACAAGTTTAAATAGAGTTAAACAAACTAGTCGATGGTAAATGAAGCTTTCTGACAATGGTCAAAGTGAAGCACTTGTTTTTTTTCTGCAGCAGCAACAATGTGAAGTTGTCTTGAAGAATGGACTGTTGCTGTTGCTAATGCTATCGGTGCTAAACTGAATGGGTTGAACTGCTGCCGTGGTTAGGCATGTTAGCATAAGCTCACACAACTTTTTACCTTATTTGAAAAAATAGAAACATCCGAAAATTCCTCTTTATTGCCTAGCCCTAGTGATAAGGCATATTTTTCAAGCAGTTCTGTTTGTCTTTTAATGTTTACTCCTGTGCCTTGTTTGTTGTTTGCTGTCTGTAAGGGAAATTTGAAGTTCCACAGCCTGCTTTAACAGCTATTGGAGAGGGAAAAAAGGCTCTGTGTGCCCTTAGTTCACATCCCAATTCAATTAGATTTGTGTAATAGTTCCACCTCATTGATGGAGTGCCTCTGCAGGAGTGTCCACAGTACCTGTGGATCTTAAAAACACAACAAACCTTTTTGTTAGTGAAAGAAAACAAGTATTCAATCAACTTGGAAGTCTTGCTGTGGTAGCAACCTATTTAATCAACCTTGCCTGTCGTTGAATGCTGTTAAGCCTTGGATACATTGACTGCTGATACTAGTCTGCTCCGTGTCATTACAGCCCCTGGGCATCTGTCCTACTCCAAAAACACTGGCACTAATTTATGCCATTTTATTTCCCCAATTTTAAGCTCGCCATTCAGAAAAAATGTCCGATGGCAAATTGAATCTCAGTGAACTGGGTCTCAGCCGTGATTTCTGTTATCTAAGCACTTTCCCGAAAGTGTGACGTCCATTACACCTGTCAACCCAAAATCGACCCTCATTAAATTTTGTTTTGCTCTCCCTTTCATACAGAGATTACGACCATTTGTCTCTTCTGTCATTTTGATTGTATCACCGCATTAGGAGGAAACAACGCCTTCTCAAATTGCATTTATGTGAACTCTCCAGATTGTGTTGCGTTCGTGACAAAGGAACTCATTTAACGGGTTTGCCGTCTTGGAAACCACACGCTGAAATAAGATCATGACTTATAAAAATGTCAGTGTAGCAAACTGAAGAATCTTAATGCAGAAGCAATGAGTAACACCATAGATGGGTTTGCACAGAAAAGCCCTTTTCCCTCTGTCTAATGGAGATAAATCAGGAAGTATGACCTCCTTTTGTGTCATCTGACCCTCTGTGGCTTAACCAAGTCCACACATTCATAGAAAGCCTGCAGCTAAATTAATTTAGGGCCACTATTTCCAAATCGGGGGCACTAGGGAAGGAGTATGAAGGATGAGTAGATCCTATGATTGATGATGCAAAGTCAAAGAGGTCTGTATGAATTAAATCGGGTAGAGAAGGATCACAGTGTTAGAGTTTGGTGCTTCCTAGGGTGATGTGTTGGTCTTATGATAGGCCTTGTCCCCTGCTGCTGCAGGAAACGGCGTCATTAGCAAGAAACTCCTGGAGGGTAACCACAGGGAAGACTTGCATCCAGGAAATAGGTATCCCGGGTTGTCCCGGCTGACCCAGAAATAGCATGTAGCAGCAACAACCCTGTTACTGACTCACAGAGATATGCCCTCATCAACAGCTCTACTTAGACTGCACAGATGTGCGTGTATGTGTGAGTTTAATAGCTGTGCCAATGGGGGTCTAATACTTGACACCATGTATGCCAATACAAGACACACCTGCCTGTAACAACTGATCTCTACTGAATAGTCTTCTTTTTAGTGACAAGGAACTACAGAAGACAAAATCAAGGCCTCTCCAACATACATAAACTGAGAAACCATCTAGAGCTTTGTTGGAGTGCATGGGCTCACTATTGTCCCTCTTTTCTCTTCCTATAGAAACCTCCTCCTCTATAATGGTCTACATGGACACAACAACCATGAAAACAAGGACAACCAGTCGACCCACCACTGTTACCCTGACGACCACAACAGGCAGGACCACCACGACAAGGATGCCAGCAACAACCACCGCGATGGCCCCGTGGCCGAGGACGACCACTACAGTGGCGAGCCCGGTTCAGACTGTTGTCGAGGGATTAGTTCCAGAAGAGGATGATGATGGAGCACCACCCTCTTCCAAGCTGCCTAACATCAGACTGGAGTACTGCAACCCCTTGGTTATGATGGATATTTCTTGGCCTAAAACCAAGCAGGGGATGGTGACGAAGATGCCATGTCCACCGGGGACCATAGGTATGTAATGTTAATTTATCTGGGATATACCAGAACGTAACCTCGCACAGTAGCTGGACCTGCCTGATTTAATGTCAGTAATCAGGCAGATCCATCTTGCCAAGCTTCAGTCTACAATGATTGTGAACAGCCCAATGTGGCACAGTCCAATCAGAGTCCTTTAGAGCAGTAAGAGGAACAAGCTACGAGCAAGACGACAGCAGGAAGTGACTGCATGTACAGGGATTAGCATTAGATGCTAATAACTTCAAGAGCAGTTTTATCAGCTCGTGACTGAATTTCTTTATTAAATAAAAAACAAATACCAACACAACAAACCTCTCTATAATAAGGATATTTTGGATCCACTTCTGACAGTTTTGACAAGAGTTTGTTTTACAAACTGGCCTGCGTTCTGTAGCGCAGTAGATCCAGCCTATAACATTATCTGTTTGGCCCGTAATAAATGTTGATTGACAGAACGTATGTCCAATCACCTGCCGGATATGCTTCTGAAAGGTACAGCCCTCCCCAAACACCATCTATGGGCTCTTTCCCAGATGGACTAGTGAAATATATTGAACCATCCATCTGATGTGCCAGGTTACCAGAACAGGAACACTGTGACGAGTATGTGTGATGAAACTGTGGTTTTCAACACTGTCCTAACTGACTGTAAGCATCATATGTCCTGCTGCATTGCTCAGTATCACATGTTTGCTGTCCACACTGCATCCATTAAATATTAATGCTATCCGCTATGTTTCCTCCCTGTAAAGAGTACATTTACTGATTTTATTGTACAGGTAGGGACACAGACATATAGCACATTCCACTGACAAGGGGTCAACTCAGTGGCTTGTCAATACACAGCTCTCTGTGAGCCAAATGAAGTTTGAAAGTGCAAGTAAAACATTTCACTCTGTAATACGAATGAACGCTCCACTGTCTCCACTTTGTTAAACAAGTTGACAAGCTCTGCTGAGTGAGAAAAGCCAACGGAAACCAAGAAAATCCCTCTTGCACCTTGTCAGTTTACCTCCTTCCTTGTTCCCTGTCCACATTGACACAAGCGACAGAGAGGAAAATAGAAAGGGTCATTGGGTTGAAAACAGGGTGCCACCTTGCATGGTGTCCACACAGGCAGTCAGGATGCTTACAGTTGATTAATCAGCCTAATTTTTTGTCTGAAGCTAGCTTGTGCTACTTTTAGTTACAGTGTTGTACCTAAGGAATGAGTTTCCCCTTAATCCACACTGAAAAGAGATGCATTGATGTCAACAACTCAGATATTTTATATGTACCAAACCATTTTTGGACAGCTCAGCTAAAAACACTTATCTAAAGCTCCAGTACTCAACACATGTCCAAATGATCTTTTGTCAAGCTCCGCCCTCCTAGGTTACTGATGTTGAGTTAGAAAACATCTCATGTTGCAGAGATTCTTCCCATTTGACATGCCTCTTGTTTGGACTAAATTGTATTTATGATGGCCCTCCTGAAAGAGTAGAGACAAAGGTACAGAAGGGTGTAAAAGGATTACCCAGAGACCTTAAAATCTCATCAAAATTGATTAAAGTATTGCCAATATATGATGCTAGTGGAGTTAGCTAACATAACTGTTTTACCACATTAATTCAACAACGTGCTTGTTTCATCTAAAAGGGAAACAAACTACTGTATAATCTGATCTGCCTGACTGGACCAGCTTTAATATTGAATTGTTAGTTGGTGTTAAAGCTAGCTAGCTAACATTGTGGAATAGCAATGTTAACACTGGGGTTCCAAACTGTATTAAGTTTGCTATTGTGTAATGCTAAATCTCTTAGCCTCTTATTGGTAAATTCCATCATGTGTTAGCATCAAGCTAGCAAACTCAAATGTACATCTAGGTGCACCCCTCACAGTTCACATAGTCTTTCTAAATCATAAGTGGTACTGACTTTTAAAGAGTAATTTTACTTGTTATTATTCATCCATGTCAAGTATTCAATTTAGTCGTAAAAGTAAATGGTAAATGGACTTGAGCTGATACAGCAATTTTCTCATCTCTTTGACTACTCAAAGCAGCTTTACGCAGCAGGTCACATCTACCCATTCACACCTATTGAGTCCCACAGTCACTCACTGACGGTGGAGTATCTATGCCAGATGTCAATCAGTATCAACTAACACATTCACACCCATTCGTACCCATTTACACACCACTGACGCAGCAGTGGGAGCAACTTGGGGTTGTGATGTGTCCAAGGACACATCACAATGTGACAGCCAGAGCTGAGCGGCCGTCACCAACATGAAGCACGAGTGTAGGTGTGCCAGATCCCCAACAAAGGCAAGACAGTGTATCTTCAGGGAGAGTATTTTGTTCTGGCTGATAGGCTTCATTTGGTCACATTTGTTTGTTCAGATTCATCAGTTTTGTTTGGGAGGGATACAAGCTGCTGGACAAATGGGTGCCCTGTCTATTGGGAGCTTTACTTTCAGAATGCCAGATTAATGAGTGCTTTATACACTGGTGTGGCTCTCAAAAACATTAGCAGCCATGTCTAAACAAATCCCAAGGCTAGCTGGATTATTTTGTGTGGAAAATGAACTATTGCTCTGTGTATTTTGCCTTTTTTGCATCAAAATAGGTCCAGATTTCAGTAGTAGTATATCTTGTTGTAAGTGTACCCTATTCTGTCAGTGTTACATCTGTGAATTGTGACATTATATGACTTAACACTGTGTTCAGATGGAGGATCTTCAAAAACCTCAGACACTCTTCTGTTTGGACTTGAAAACCTCTGCTTGTGAAATATACATGCTGTTTCTTTATCCCTCCGCTCTGTGAGGATGTCAAAACTCTCGTTAGGAGACACAGTCTACTGCAGAGCTCTGTGCCTTGATGTTGGTCTGTTGGTCGCTGATGTGTGCTTTTGTTTATATGTTTACACTCCCCCTGCAGCATTCGTTCCCTTGCTTCCTGTCCTCCCATCTCACTCTTTTATTTCTGACTCACTGATGCAAGCACTGTGCTAGCTTAGCATAGCATATTTGTGGAAAAAGATACGACCCATATCAAACACTTCCCCTAGACACAGTGCATATAACACTTATAAGTGTCTAAATAGATTTATTTCAAGCTTATCCAAAGGTTTTTAAATGTTTTTCTCTGTTCATCAGCAACCAGACCATTTGATATCATATGATGTAGTGTTCGTAATTTAAATTTAACCAGGTCTTTCTCTATATAACGTTGACAAGTGAAGGTCTCGACATCATATAGTTGAACAATATGATTCAGTCCACTTTACAATAGCATTGTACAGTAACAATGTTTACTGTGAATGGAAGGGATCTATGAATATGACTAATAACACTCCACTCAATTTGACCCAGCTACTGTATGCCCTTGTCCTTGTCAAAAAAAGGTTTGCATCTGAGATTGACAAGGACAACTTTTCAAAAGATGGATAGAAAAATTAAATACAGTTTTTTAATTAATTTGTGTTTGTCTTTCAGTTTTCAAAAGCAGTTTTATGATAAAAGAAAATAAGTGCAAACAAAAGATTAAACATATTTAACGCCTTTTTCTTTCCTTTTCCCTTTGATGCTCTTAAGTCTTTTTTTCAGTGACTGAAATTAAGCTTTAGCTGTCTATGTTCTGTCTGTAAATCTGAGCTGAATGTGTGTTAGGAAACTTATTGTGCCATTGAAATGCTTTTTATATTTACTTTAAAGTGGTTGATCAGTGAATGATTATGTCAGGGCTCTATGTTGTGGATCTCAGTTCATTTAGTTCCTTACCCATTAGTTGGTATAATCACACAAAGGCACACAGTTTATTTGTGGCAGTTTTAATGATGGCAGTGGTACTGAAACATGCAAGCATCAATTGTGACAGTTGCATTGGAAACCATTGGGCTATGTAAGTCCTTGCAGTTAAAATGGCCATAGTAATTGCAAGAATAGGGACACAATTGACAACAGTTTGTTCATTGAGGAAGTTGTTAGATAAACCAAAGTCTGAAAGCGATGGCATCCATGGCGAGACCTTTCCCACAATTTGATGATGCCTGCAGTATTTTATTTTATTTTATTTTATTTTTTTGCAGTTCTGTGTTTTTGTTAACACATTAATCCCAATTAGGTTAATTTTCCCTAAAAAACATTTATATTTGGGGGTTACTTGTTTTGCAAAATACAGTTTTCAATGTTTTTATGAAAAATGGTAAACTTAAATTTAAAAAAGCCCATAATCTGGCTACAAACCTCACGCTTTTTTGAAAATATGTTTTCAACCATTCTGTTGGAAAATCTGCCCCTGGTGATGTATTGAAGGTGTAAGCCACATTCCCCTTGGTGGGAGACACTCCCTGAGTGGGGGTGTTTGTTCAGCAAGGTATTTCTTCTCACACTGATGGCAGCCAGCTCCAGTAGAAGGAACATGTTTGTGTGGCTAGAGTAAACATTAGAGCACAGCGCTAGAAAGCTCCCACTTCCTGAGAGGAGCTTGGTGTAGAGGTCATGAAGTTTGGAGCTTTAGACATCAAAATAGTTTGATCTAAGCAGAGCTGAAACAGAGCTTTTTATGCTAAAATCTACTATCAGAGTGGACTTGTTGACATTGTGGACATCTGAGCAGACTTGTTGAAAAAGATAATAAAATGGGAAATAGACTTGAGCCTATAAAGCGCATTGCTAGTGTTTCTAAATTACTGAGGCACTTTTACACCACAGGTAACATCATTTACTCTTACATTCACTCACTTATGGTTGAAGTTTTTATGTAATTTGGTCATCAGTATTTGCTACAAATCTTTGCCTTTTAATACCCATATACACACCACTGATTCAGCATTGGGAGCAACTTTAGGTTAAATGTCTTGCCCAAGAACACATCAACATGTGACAACCAGAGCTGGGCTTGAACCCACAATCTCCTGATTGTTGGTAGAGCGTACTACCAGACTTTGCCGCCGATGGCTAGGTTAATGTGATTCTAAATCTTGGAATCATGTGAATAACATGCTTTTTTATTTTAGGTGCTGCATTATGAAGCATCTATTGTGTGGCAGCAGCTGGGGCAGATGCTACTCAGTTTAGCATCTCTCTGCTTTCTCAGTAAAGAAATAAGAACACCATTTTTCATTTGAACATTTTATTTTACTTCCAAAAGATCCAAGTCAGCTAAATGGACAACTCAGAGTAATTGGCACATTTTGATATCAAACATTTTATTTTTACCATTCTTACAGGCTATTTTCACTTTCTTTCATCAGTGGTACATTGTGTTTAGTGTTAAGCTATTATTGAATTCTAACAAAGGCTTCTTTTTATTTTTCAAAATAAAGCAAGTTTTTATCCAAAGTTGAGTTAAAGTACTCTTAGCTGAAGTCTGTATAAAAAAGTAAACCATATTGCATGGTGCAAATTTGATTGGTACATGCATTCCTTGATACTTTTTCATATCTTGCATATTTAAACACAGGTTTTTCTTAAGCACTTTGAATATGTTAACCTCTAAATCAATACAGTACCAATGAAAATATTTAAACCTGAAATCATATTCATAAAGAGCATTTGCTTTCATTTGTTTGATACCCATGCATTGATGCATTGTGTTTGTGTGCCTTTAGCTGCTAGTAGCATTATGCCAATGTAATGTGTTTTCAACATTACCTGTACAATCTAAACAACAACAAAAGCTGGTTAAGAAATAACAAGCACAATACCCAATAAGAGCACTGTCCCTGAACTGAGCTGTGATTGGCCAAAAAGGGGGATGTCCTGTGTCAGATTTTCTAAAGACTCAATACAGAGGAAGGAGGGGCCACAGATGTCAAATGGTATGTCATGTGGCTTCAGTACTAAGATGTTGACAGGTAATCATATTTCTTTTGGGCCAGTGACACAAAAAATAAATCACAGACTGCAGCTTTAATGTAATAAGACCCAACCGGAGGGGGTAATTTTCAGGTGAATAAGAAGGAATTGAAGCTTCAGCTAAACCAAAATGTGACCTAGAAACCTTAAAAGTGTGGCTTTCAGCTGTCAGGCAGTATTGTTACATAAATAACCACAACTTTATCACAGTCAGAAAAAGAGGTATCCAGATATTTTAAAAAATGCCTTTCTAGGGCCTTTCTAGGGGAGTGTTTTGAAACTGCTTTTCAGATTTTTTTTTTTTTTTAAGGGTAAGTCACCCCAGATCTGGGAGTGACACCAAACCCCTAAATTTGGCTCGAAGCTTTCCATTTCATCAATCAGCACACACATACGTACACACCCATACATACAGCCTTCATTAATGGGCACCACCAGCACCCGTTGAGACCTCACTAACAGCCGTCATATGGCAAGATAAGAGCAACACATGCCCCCCATCCCCCCTTCAGTGCCTTCTTCAAAGCCTCCGCTCTTCACACGACACCGCAGCGCAGAAACATGGCTTCCTCTGCCGCACTTTGAAAGTTCCTCAAGCTCTCCCATCTACCTCACTTCACATGCTGTCATTCTGCCCCCCCCCCTTTCTCAATCACTCCCTTTCATGCCCCCTCCGTCTGCCTCTCAATATAGACGGAAATGCAGAGTCCCTTATCTTATAAACCCATCAAACATAAGGCTGTCCAAGGTGGACCGGCGGAGGAAATTATATGTCAATCAAAATTTATATCTGTTAATGCTGGCCGCCTCACCCTCACGCACACATTCACGCACACTCAATCTAAGTACAAGCAAGGGCGATTAAATGTCAGCTTGTAGCCTTGCTGATGTCAGCGGTGAGAATATATACACAAGTTTATTTGAGGTGCGCTGAAGAACAAGTCAAAGACATTTTTTTGTCTACATAACAGGCGTCCTGAAATAAAAGATGCAGACTTGTGTTCCCTGTATGTCTCTAGAATAAATACATTCGATGTTTTAATTAAAATTCATCCAATTAGCCTCAGCAAAACACTCACACAGTGTTTAATTTCACACAATATCTGGAGATTTATTCATACAAAGGCCCGTACAGAATATTCCAAGACTGTCGCTCCCTAAGCCACATCTCCACCAGCAGAGACGTTTTTCCTGAAAAGCAGCTTAATTGACCTTTCTTGATGAATTCAGCAATGGCAGACTTAATTGGCACCTATTTTGGTGCATTTTCTTTCTCTTGCCGGACTTGAACTGTCACACACATGCCAACACTGTCTGACTTTTAATGATTAAAAACAGACACTGTCTGGGCAAGCTTGGCTGGCCTCAAGTGAGGGAACTTTATTCCAGATAAAACCATCCAATTACAATTTTTCTACATCCATTAATTTAATCACTTAAGAATTGTGTTTCTCTGAGAGTTATTTCCTCTTCTTGGTGAAGATTTTAGAATTTGGCATTAGTTGAGAAGAGGGAAATTAGTGTCTGGTCCATAACTTATAATGAAGAAAAGGGTCAGGAGAGTGGGAACATGTGTGAAAGTTTAATTTTCTTTCAGGGGCTTTTTATGTGGTGGTCGTGGAAATGGTCTGTCTTTATCAGCCCTTCTTGGTTAAGCCATTTGTCAAAAAAATCATGACACACTGGTTCCATTGACAATATGAAAGATGTTGCATGGTGAGAGCAAAGTCACCCCCTTTCCAAACATCTACTTTAATGCTTTGAGTTGTAGACAAGCAGTAAGCTTAAATATAAATACATTTAAGGCATGTCACTCGAATAGCAGTATAACAGCTAGTTTACAGTTAGTGAAAATTAAAGTAACCTTGATTTTTAGTCACTTAATAACATAATTAAATTGCCTTATTTTATTTATATATTTACACACAGTTATAGAACCACAATACACATGAAAACATATTTAAATAAGTGACTTAAAGATGCGGTGTGTAGAATTTGGCATTTGAGCGACATCTGTCGTTCAGATTCTAGAATGAGCCCAACCGTAACCAAAACGTCAAATCGCTGGGCAACGGAAGCCTGTGAAGACCAAAAGGGATCGTGAACACGGCATGATTTACTAAAGTGACAAGGTTTGTAACCATTATTTTTATAGATTTAGGTCAGTTCTTGTCCTCTCTCCTCTTCTTTGCCTGCATTCCAGGTAGATTTCAGAATCGGCGGACAGATTCGCGTTTTGTTCTTTTTGTCCCTAAAATCCACCCGTAGACAACATGGCGGATCGTTATATCGGCCTACATGAATGCAGCCCGCGGTAATGTAAATTTTTTGAAGCTTTTTCTAACTAAATAAAAATAAAACAAACGTTTTATGGGAATGATTGTACTCCTATTTTGATGGACTTTACATACCAATAGAAACATTATATCCTATATTCACTGTTTCTGTTCGGCAAAATTCTACACACTGCACCTTTAAGGAAGGTAAAAACTGAACCACAAAGAGCAACTTATTCATTCAATGAAACAAAGGAGAAAAAAAAAACTGAAGTAACAGACTGAAACAAGGAAGGTGTTCAGGAATGATAGATAAATTACAGGTTTCTCCTCCAGTTCATGTTGTTATCAAAATAATCCTCAGTCCATTTTTGTATTAGGGCAATGACAAAGAGAAAGCTCTCAATTAAACATATTTGTTCCACAAGATAACTCCCTGATATGTGATTTAAAATTGACCAAGAGATATTTTATAAAAGGAAACATAAAGATTGTTAGCTTGAAAAATTCTAAACATTTGAGTGACTCACAAAATAATCTCAAAAACAATCAAAAATAGTTAATAAATCTGCAGTTTTAGAGAAAGAGGCACAGTTGGTGCTAAGGGTTTGGCAAAAGTGGCTAACCTAACGATTTGTTTCCGTAGCTTTAGTATTTTATGGAGATATGTGAGAAATATGCTTCCCCAAACAAGGAGTTATTTACAAGTCCCCTTATTTTTTTAAGATGCCAAAAAAATTTAGTGACCTTTTTACAAGCAAAACCAATCTGTTCTCCCCGAGGTTCACATAGAGCCGTGACGTCACAGGGGCTTTAATGTTATGGCTTGAAATGGCAGTGTGAATCAGGCTTTATACTGAATTAGACTGAAATTTGTCAAACACTTGATGATTTGGCTTACTGGTCTGAAAAGGGCATGACAGAAGTACACACTTCTTTTATCCCAGCCTTTACTCATAGACACTGATGGTTTTTATCTTGCTACTTTAACATTTACATGACTCAGAAACTATAATGTAGCAGTGCATCATTTAAAAATTGCTGCCATATAAAGTTGGTAAGTGGGTTCCACCTTTATCGCCAATAGGCTCCATCGTCTTGTAAATTTATTAAATGTACCACTCTCTTTTTTTCCTCTCTCCTCAGGCGTTGCTTCATACATGTGCATGGGTCCAGAGGGATACTGGGATCCTCAGGGACCTGACTTCAGCAACTGCACCTCCCCGTGGGTCAACCTCATCAGCCAGAAGGTAGGGCTTACAGTTACATCAAAGGTGGTTGGCTTGGAAAGTACATTTTGTGCTTTTTCCATGAGAAAACATCTGAAATTTCTCTTTTCCAGTACAATTATTTAGAAAAAACAGGATAGAGATTGCCTGAAGGATTTGGCACTAAATTGAAATATAATTTTTGATGTGTAAATTTGTTGTTTTGAACAGAAGCCCTTTTGTCCTGCTGTGGGTAACATTTGCCCTGGAAAACAATGCAAAATCATTTTCTTTATTTTTCACATATGCTCTGAGGCTTTTAGCTTCAGTGTGTTTTCTGTTTTCCTTCTTTGTCTCCTCTTATCTGGTCAGTTAATGAAATGAATAAGCTGGAGGGTTTGTTCAATTTAAGGGTTATGCTTGTGTGTGTGTGGGTATGTGCTTGGTGTGGGAGATCGAATGGGGGCTGAGTGAAAATCTGATACCAAAACACCAAAGTCTAATGGACTGGCTGTGTGTAACAGCTCATCCAGACCACTTTCTGTCCTGACATAAATACAACAGCAACTACTTAAGCAGAGAAAACAATTATGAGGCCAAAGATGTAATGCAAGGCTATATATATACAGAATAAAGCCTACTATGTCAAATCTGTTTAGTTTTAATACACACTCTGATTCCAATGAAGTTGGGACATCACGTTAATCATAAATTAATACAGAGTACAATCATTTGCAAATCCCTCTTGACCTACATTCATTTCGAAGACAAGATATTGAAATTTCAAACTGATAAACTTTTTTTCCCCCATATATTTACTCATTTTGGATTTGATGCCTGCAAGATATTCCAAAAAAGCTGGGACAGGGGCATGTTTACCACTGTGTTACATCACCTTCTCTTTTAACAACTCTCAATTAGCATTTGGGAATCGAGGACTCTAATTTTTGAAGCTTTGTAGGTTAAATTCTTTCCCTTTCTTTTTTGATGTACAGCTTCACTTGCTGGACAGTCCGGGGTCTTTGTTGTCATATTTTGCACTTAATAATGCACCACACATTTTCATTGGGAGACGGGTCTGGACTGCAGGCAGGCAAGTCCTGTACATGAACTCTTTGGCTACGTTCACACTGCAGCCCTTAATGCTCAATTCCAATTTACTGCTCAAATCCGATTTTTTTGTTTGGCTGTTCAGATTACGCCTTTAAATGTGGCCTGTCTGCAGACTACGATGTGAACAGCTCACGCTTCAGAGGTGACACGCATGCTCAGTTGAAAATTAATGACATCACGCACGGAACGGTGTGATGAGGGGCAACAAACACATAGACCAAAAACGTGCTTCACAATGCCAGAGAAGTTTGTTCTTATAACACAGAACCTGATGTTACAGCAGCTCACCTTGAGTGAGCTCTTATTAAAGAAATTATTGGTATAATTTATTTCTTATGAACCTAAAGGCGGCCGCTCTTTCCTCCCGAACCCTGCCGATGAGATTGTTGCTGGATAGAAAAACAGCTCAGAGCCATAGCGCGCTGAACAGGTGAACAAAGAGGCAAAAACTTGGTTTTATAATCTGTTCTGATGTTTCTTAGTTTGTCTGAGAGCAGATCAGACAGGAGCAGACTGTTCACTGACTGACGCTGTCTCGTAGAAACACACAGTAGCGCGCAAATGCGCACGGATGAGATGGTCAGCAGTGGATCATCAGTGTCTTTCCGTGTCCTGTAAACTGGTATTTTAGCCTGATAAATTCATTAAAACTGTTGGTGCAGAGTTAATAAACTAATTATATCAGATATCATAATGCAAACAGTTTAAAGATGTATGAATCATTCACGTTTATTGTTTATTGTGCATGTAATGGAGACGTCAGTCAATTGCACCAGCGCTCTCTCAATTTCTCTCGTCACTCCCCCCTTTATGCATTTTTTAATCATGCTTGTAGAGGGAAAATCAACTAAAACTCTTTATTTTAGGAAAAATGGTATAAACTTTTTAATTTTCATGTCTATATATTAACCTCTCCTTATGTTTTGGCCATGAAGTGACTTTGAAAAAATCTGACTCGAATGACGTCAAAAATCTAGAATGACTTCAAAGTCGCATTGAATGCGACCTGGCTGTTCAGACCGCGGTCGCATTCAAGAAAATCAGATACGTATCTGATTCAGTACCACATTTGAAAGTGGCCTGAATCTGATTCGAAAATGTCAGATTCAATGTGACTTGTGCTGTTCACACTGTCAAAAAAAAATCAGATACAGGTCACATTTGAGCCAAAAAATCAGATTCAGGTCACTTTTGACTGCAGTGTGAACGTAGCCATAGACTATGAAGCTGCGCTGTTGTAACAGGTGCAGAATGTGGCTTGGCATTGTCTTGCGGAAGTAAGCAGGGATGTCCTTGGAAAAGGCGTTGCTTGGATGGCAGCATATGTTGCTCCAAAACCTGTGCGTACCTTTCAGTATTAATGGTGCCTTCGCAGATGTGCAAGTTACCCGTGCCATGGGCACGAACAAGCCCCCATACTATCCAGATGGTGGATATTGAACTTGGCTTTGATAACATTCTGGATGATCAGTTTCCTATTTAGCCCTGAGGACAAGATGTCTATGATTTCCAAAACAATTTGAAACGTGGACTTTTCACCTTTCTCAGTATTTTGTTGCCCCTGTCTCAGCTTTATTGGAATGTTGCATAAAATTAAAAATGAATGATTATCTGTAACAAAACAATGAAGTTTGAACATGAAATATCTTGTTTTCATTGTTCAATTGGATGTAGGTTGAAGAAGAATTTGCAGATCATTGTACTCTGTTTTTATTTTGGTTTTAAACAACTTCATTGGAATTTAGGTTTGCACAATCAAAACAAAACAGGTGAAGGTAACTGCAAATGAGGATCAGGTTTTTGGGTTATGAATCACCGGCTATGTTGAGAATTTTCTCCCTTGAACTCAAAGGTCCCTGAGGCGTGCATGTTATAATGCTTATGATGCGCTCAGCGCCTCCAAACTCAGCCATTATACAAAGGGTGGTTTGCAGATATGGATAAAGGATGAGTCTGGGTGCAAAACATAGGGGAGAAAAATGATCATGTGCTGTAAAGCTCAGCTACAAGCTGTTGTTTCAAAATTAAGCAAAGAAAATGCTGTTTTTGTATAAGACTGTAACACTGATTCTATAACATGGAATAATGCTGGTGGAAAAATACAGAAAGAGGTGAAATAAGCAAGTCAAACAAGCGAGAAAATCACACGCTTTGCAGACAGGAAGACTTTAATGAAGATCCATGTGTCACAGATCTGGAATCTGCCACTTCATTATTCTACACCCAGAGCCATTGTCCTGTATATGTGATGCTGCTCATTACCAGATGGTTCAGTATACAAAATGAGAGAGGACAATGGGGAGAGTGCAACGACAAAAAAAGTGACATTAAAGCAGAGCTATTTGTGCACTACCCTCAGTTTCTCCTCATTAAGAGAGAAGAGAAGGGTGGGAAAACTAATTCCAAATACAAATGACCCCCTGCAAACACTTCTGTGAAGAGTTATTTAAACAGATAATAGGCTTTACTAATAAACTCATGGGTGATGATTCGAGATGATGACAGAAAATCAGTAAAGGCTTGCGCAGCACCACAAGTTAGACTTAATTTAAGTTAGATCGCAAAGTTAGCCCAATTTAAACCCAAACATCTGACCAAAATGTTGTTCTGCTAATAGTCAAGTTGCCTGCAAGTTTCAGATATTTGCAGTTTTTACAAGAAAGACCAGCTTTGCCTTATTTTTGTGGCATTTTTATAAACGCATATGGATACAAAGTGGTACAAAGTCATCCATTCCCACTTAGTTTTTTCATCTTGGGAAAATCGGATATATATGTATGAGGTGTTACTCTAAAAATGATTTGTTTTCTTGTTTTTTTAAAGGTTGCAAGCAGCCGGTTTGTTTAAATGATCACCAATTAGAGACTCAGAAGTGGGAAATGGTTGACTTAAAGGGTGCTTCTCTTCACATTGATAGGTAGAGGGAGCCTGGATGAGGTTTAAACTACAGAGTAAAAATGCGAGGGGACTTCTTGGGGTCTCATTAGCCAGAGAATGGCTGCCTTAGAAGTTTAAACATAAGGTGTTTGGAAGTTTCCCCTGTGTAATAGAAAGCATGGTGATCTTTGTTATTAGAAACATTGAAATTGCAGTTCAAGCAGGTGACATTGGTGCTTTTTTCATTTTATTCATGTTAAATTAGTTGTTACAAATGATCACTCACTCTATACTATTATACTATATTTCAGAAAAAGAAATTCAGATATTCCATTTTGGTCAGTTTATGTGCCTGACATACCTATAACCACGTCGACTTTATTCATCTACAGTCTGCTAGCTCTTAATAACATTAGCTCTGTGGAGCAGACCAAGCCTTGCGTGCCAGTTCCCTGAGCCAGTTTTCAACTCTGAGCTGAAACTGTATTTTGATTCCAATCCCTATTGGTAAGATATCAACTGATAAAAGCTTCAAATGATAAATTAAGTGATCTTATTTCTGTCTGTTTATAAAACAAAAAAGACCCTCACAATAAGAGAAAGCTCAGTTCTATCATGGAAGAGAGTGTTTTAATCTATATTGGTTTGTTTTTATATAATACATGCACATTGGACGGTGTAAAAAAAAATCTAAATTGCGCATCCTCTTCCGATAGCTTTGTAAATTGACCCTACTGTAATGAAACAATACTAAATAAAGTTCCTTATTAATTCTTTTGGCAAAGCAGAAGCATCGGCTGCTGTGGTTACAATCTATTAACTTCTTCGATGCAGCAACTTATTTACTATCTGGAAATTACAAAAGACAAACACACATATATGCACTATTGTGTTTCTTTTATCAACAAACAACAAATCTAAAGCCACAAAAGCTTTTAAAGCTCTGTAACAGCAATAAAATAAACAACATCTGTCCTCTGTGTCCAACATATCTACACTTTATGGTACAACATCTACAGCCTCCCCCAAGCTTCAGTGCTCCCCCATTAGTTTCATAAAGCTGTATGACTATCTGGGGAAATCCTCGCTATAGTTGATTTCATAATTGCTTTCGGATACAATGTTTGCCCCTGCAAACGCTCGGCTGAGCAACGGCTCAACACATTAAATGTGTGCAATAAAGCAGCAGTTCGGAGAGAATGTAAAAACTGTATCATTTTAAGTGGGTGGGCATTTGTTTATGGCAGTTTGTGTTGTTTTTGTTTAATGTGAATGAGTTGGAAGAGTGTAAGAATATTCTGCTTGAGTAAAAGTGCAGTTTCTCTGACTTGAACTCACTCAAGCAGAAATAAAATCACTGGTTTATGAATTTAGTCCAGTGAATATCTCAGTTCGGATATTTAAATGTTTATATATTTTTATGATTTTATTTGGTTATCTTTCTGTCATTTACCCTTCTCTTTCACAGCTAAAAGCAGGAGAGACAGCTGCGGTCATCGCAAGAGAGCTGGCCGAGCAAACTAAGCGTAATCTCCAGGCAGGGGACATCACGTACACAGTGAAGGCCATGGTTCAGCTGGTGGATCTCCTTGACGTGCAGCTGAGGAACCTCACACCCGGTGGCAAAGACAGTGCAGCTCGGAGCCTCAACAAGGTTAGTAACATAAAGTGTATGATAGAATGAAAAACATAAAAACGTCCCTTTATTCACATCTGATTTGCTTCAAAAGAAAATTCCGACTATCTGACAGCCTGGATAAACACGACCTGCAGGAATAGTGACCTCTGCTCCTGCTTGTCTACACTGTTCAAATCAGCCTTTGACTTTCAAGAGTAGTGTAAAAATGAGGGAACTTTGGGAGCAATTTTCCTGAAAAGAGCCAATTTGAGGCAAGAAAATCTGCTCTCAATCCTTAGCCTTCTAAGTTTTAAAAAATTGGGGCCCCTTTCCTTGAGCTTTCACTTTTTTCAAACCTGAACAGTAGGTATTCTTTTAATGATCTGCAATCTGGTCCAATGCTGTCAGATAAAGTAAGAGATGATTGTCTGACAGACCATTGCATTTAAAAACACCCCTTCAATTTTAGTGGAATGCTCACATCCCTTTCTCCAGTAACTGTTTCATGCCATCAGTTTCACTTTAATGTAGTTAAAAAGATGTCATCAATATGGCACGCTCCTCAAAAGCACTAAATTTGCACCACTTGATTTTCACTAATGGGACAGGCCAAGATTTTATTTGGTTGGATTCAGACTGAGCACAGTTTCTCATTTTGAGCTGAACCTGGAGCTAATGCATTTATTCCCCAATCTACAGCAGAGCGCGGTACGGGGGCACTCAGGCAGAGCGAGCTAAAATAATAATTTCTGTGTGCTGAGCAGCCAACAGAAAAAAGCAAACATCAGTGAAATCCAAAATGTCGCTCGTTAATTTGCTGGAGCAGCTTCACTTGTCGAGGAACACCAACACCTGTTCCCAGATAGCTTTTTTTTTTTTTTCCGTCTTCCCCTGGATGGATTTTTATTTCATTGCCCGCAACAGACACAGATGTCCCCATTGAGATTTTAGTGCCAGTTTCTTCCAATGGAGAGGGGGAGGCAGTAAAGATGGCCAAAGGGCCTCTGAAGGGAATGCAATGAGTAAATTCACATTGAAGAGCAACTAGAGTTTATAATGCCTCTTGAAAAAGGTTTCTCGTAAAAAAACAAGGCATTCAAGGAAGGGGACACTGCCGGGGAGAGATTACTGTTGTGGTCTTAATTTTCTCTCATAAAGATGAGGAAATGGTGGCGGGAACAGCTGGGTGAAGGAATGAAAAGCGCTTTTAAAACAAGGGTAATTTCTTCAAGAGAGCAGAAGCTCAACTATGATGTGTAATTCACCTGAAGTTGGTTATAAAGCTTTTTACAGCGTGTCACAAATGGAAAAATAATGTGAAAAATATGGCAGAAAGATTATGATTGTCAATTAAGGGTTCCCAAACTTTCGGCCTGTGACCTCAAATTATCAGCTCCATCATTTTGAGATGCCTACTGTTCCTCTTGGTGAATAAATAATAAAATAAACTTTCAACTTAAGTTTCACCTAATGACAGTGATTTATGTTAAGTTAAGCTTATTTTAGGTATCTATTTTACACTTACTTTTGAAATCCTTTCAAGATTTCAAAATATTGAAAGGATTTTGTAGTTTTTTCGTTGTTTTGTTGAGGGCGGTCCTGGCCTCTATTTGGTATCTCATGACCCCTCTCAGGGATCCCAGCACCCACTTTGAGAACAGCCTTAACTTGACATCCAGTCATTGGTCCCTTTTTTAGTTCACCTGTTCAGCTGCTCATAGACAATCAGTGTATCAATGCAGTAAAGAATGTCGCCATGTTCAAGATGATCCTCTGACGTTGAAATCACAAATCTGAAAGGGGAAGAACGGTGAACTAAGAGACTCTGAGTGTGGTTTACTTTTAAGTTGAACAGCAGACCTTTTTATGGGGGAAATTATACTCTCCAGTGGTATCCTACATGGATTAAAGCGTGGTATCACACTAGCTCCCAAAAAGTTAGGGCACTGTCAGCTACAAAATAAAAGTAGGATGTGCCGAGTTGAAAAACACTGAAACCCATGTACGAACAAAGATAGCACAAATACAACGTCAAATTCTGGATCTGAGTATTTTCGCTGTTTTAAAACTTAAAAAAAGTCTTCTTAGAGTTGAGGCCAGTAACATGTTCTGAACAGTAACGGCATTATGGTGCATTCAGTTTACATGGGAACTGGAGAGGGTTAAGGATTACTGTACATGGCATTCCCAGTGACATTATCTAATTTGCTACTCGGACAATCCCAGTTCCAAGATCAACTGGGACACACCATTTGCATCAGCAGCCAAGAATGGTATAGGACTGCAAAAAGATGGCATCCACTTGTGTCAAATTTAAACTCAGCATGTAATTTACCCAAGGTACAACATTTTTAATTAGATCTGGAGTCTAATTGATCTACCTCTTGTCCATTTGTTTTTGTGTTTACATAGTGTCCCAACTCTTTTGGAATGATACATTTGGTGTAAAATTATGGAAATGGCATCAAAGATAACAATTTCCTTTTGTCAGGAAACTAAGAAATTATTTTTTGGGTGCAATCATTTGCTTATTTATTTATGTTTTGTGAGCAAGTCTTTTAACATTTCATATATTTTCTTGAACTTTATTCCCACTGTCTCAACTATTTTGAAACATGTTGCTTACGTTAAAGTTCTAATGGAAGTATCATTGTAGAAATAAGGGAATATCCACCGTTCCATGTTTGATGTGTCTGATAAATTGTGTCTGTGTTTTCAGATTTATTACTTCCTTATTCTATTTTAACTTGAAACAGTGTCCCAACTTTTTTTGAAACAGGGTTGTAGGTTTTAGTCAAACAGCGTTGGCTACCATGTTTGAATCAGAACTCAGTTAGAAATTTTCCCCACTCATGCAGTGCTAACAGTCTTTCTTTGAGCCTTTCATTCTTTCAGAAATACTAAATTGTTATAAGCGCTAACTCTCTTCGAATGGAAGCACAGATTCAAAGGCTCAAAAGCTCTCGAGTTCTCACATGCATATCTCAAGTTAAAAATTAAAAAGAAGTAAATGATAATCTTGAACTCCTGTTTTAAAAGTGTCAAAGTTGTATTCCCACTTGTCTTGTTGAGTTAACTCGAGCTCCTTTGCCGTTTTCCCATGATAGCATATAATTAACACAAATTTACACAGGATTTTTTAAAGTGAGTGTTGAAAGAGTTAAGTGCCTTGTTTAATCTCACTGCTGTCAAATCTGTACTTCAAGCAGAAATGTACTTCAAGTGGAACCGTTTGAGTTGTCAACCTCTTGCTAACTCTTGCATTCTCTTTGGGTTTGTAGCTGCAGAAAAGAGAGCGCTCTTGCCGCTTTTACGTGCAGGTATTTGAATCAAAATCTTCCTCTTCCCCTTTTTTTGCATCCTTGACCCTATTCCCATTATAGCCATTTTATGAAGTTTGGCCTTTTGACGTGGAAAAATATGTATGACAGATTTGCAGTTTGAAAGCAAGAATATGTGTAATTTCTTGGGGGAATCAAAGGGTCAAATTTCATAAGTTCATTATCATTTCCATTGCATCCCAGTTAATACCATCAGTGTCTTAATCCCTGACAGCTTCAGCCATATTTCATCATTTTCCTGCATGAGTACTACCCTTTAACTCTGATAAGCTGAGCATGAGAATGTACATTTCTAAACTTTTAAATGCCTCATATTCTTGTGAGTTTGTCAAATTTCTCAACTGTTTTAAAAAAGCTCTGAAACTCTCACATCAGCACTACTTTCCAGCACACGTAAGTGGACTGCATGGGTCAAAAATGAGGCTCTCGAGCGTACTGCGCGCTTCTGTATTTCTCAGCTAATTCTTAAAAGCCAAAAGATGTGACCTCATTATCACTGCAACTCAACTTTGGAAGTACCAAGTCAGCCAAAGTCATCACATGTTATGACTCGCCCTGCTGCATAATACATGTTTGTCCCAATTTAAAGGAGGGGTCTGTATTGCTTCACTCAGCTATTTTTCAGGCCACTGGCTGATTTTGTCATCCCTCTGGTGACATTTGAGCTGTCATCAGAATCATTTCTGCCCATGACAGGAGGAACGTAGAAGGAGTTGACATCCCCGGTCTTCCATACAGATGACTCCAGTAAAGCTGCACACAAGAGCCAGATGTTGTTTTGTGTGTTCGCTTTGCAGGGCTTCATGTTAGGCAACACATACTTGTGTGATTCCTCTGAGGCAATGTCAGAAGGCACTTAAGTATGTATAGTTATGTGATTGTGCAAATGGCTTCCAAGTGGAATGCTTGTTTGTGTATGCTGAGAGTCTGCTCACATTTGCAGATGAGTTTGTGAGTGCGAGATGCCTAATGGAGGCCAAAGGCTGAAAAAAACACGTCCTTCTGCAGCTTAGACTTCCATTTGTTGACAAGAATGCTGGAAATCATGGCAATAACACACATGAAAAGAGGTGTCCTTTTTGTGTACTTGCTCGAAGATTGGTTTTGGTGCCATAAGATTTTACCAGTCCAGATGTATACCTGCTCGAAGCTGAGGGGGAGTATAAAAATGCAAGGCCTTCCCATGTTTGCCATCTGTTTTTTAAAACTGTGATACCCAGCTGTTTAGACAGAAATCTCACTGCAATAAAGTACTGCATAGGTGCCAACCAGGAAGTTAGCTTTGAGCAGGCTCCATCAACAAAAACGTTTATGGCTCTTTTCTGTTGGTTTCTGGATTTCTGCTGTTGGTAAGCTCATAGGTTCGCAGTGCATTTGACACGATATGTTGACACGATCTAAAGAATCTTCACAACCGCCCCCTTGTGTTTTTTTTTTTTTTTTTCAAATGTAAATGTAATTAGAAAAAGTTAAAAGCGGATATTTAGCCATTATTGAACTGCATCATTGTCAACTAACTGTGACATTACACCACAAAGTTTTCTTCCTTTTTTAGGCATGGTGGTGTATGACATGAGAAAGACCCCAACCTCAACCCCCCAAAATTCAACAAAGGGCCACTACCAGCTGTATTTTTTCTACATGACACAAAGTTAGATTCTCTTATGCTTGTGTTTACTACAGGCATTATTGTGCACTTCTAACCAAAAAAGTCCCATAGACTGGGTTTTGGTACTCTATAACAGCGCTTACTGACCTTTTTCCTCAGAGACCTCAAAGTGGACCTCCGAATAGTTGAGCTACTAAATGTAGGAAAAAGATTGTTTGAGGATTTGAAAGTCTGAATGAAGTTTGTCTTGAACCAGATCTTGATTGTAGCATCAGAGGAAAACATTTGGCAACATTTGTACCCTTAACTATTTTAGTTTAATGTGTAAAACAGTGAAATTGACAACATGGGCTGCTGTACACTTTAACAATCAGCAGAAATCATTAATTCATATGGTTTGGTTTAAATTGAATCTTGTCCTTTATGCATCTTTTAACTTATGGGAGAGTTAGCTACTTCCAGAAGTTAACTCTTGTAAGTTTTACCCAAAAGCTCTAAAACTAAAATTTTTTACATGACAAGTTGGTCACGCAAATTTACAAGTATAACTTGCCAATATAAAAACCACACATGTATAGCATATGATGGTGGGCTACAATCCGTCAAAAGTCATTTTGAACAATTGTCTTTTAATCTCAGTATTAGGGCTGTTTTTTTAGTAACCAGACACATCAGATGGACCATTAAAAACAGATTTTACTAGACCATCTGGACAACAGCCCGTTGAAAGTGTTTGGGAATGAGTAGAACCTTTGGACGATCATTACATCAATCCCATTCAATACCGGCCAATCAGATATTGTATTAGGCAGGTTCTACTGCCAGGGTGTAAAATACTAAATGTAAGCCACTTCTTTGAACAAACTCTTGCCAAAACATGTCATAAGGAAACGGGTCCAGATATGATAAACTGCTGTTGTAGCTGTTAGCATCCATGCTAATCTCTGTACAAGCGGTCACTTCCTGCTGGCTCGCTCATAGCTCCCAGCTCTTCATGCTTTGAAGGATGCTGATGGAGCCGTGCTGCCTTTGGCCCTCAACAGACATCATAGATTGGACTTGGCAAGATGGATCTGCCTGATCACAAACATTCTATCAGGCCGACCCAGCTGCTGCGCAAGTTTAGTTATAAAGGTTATAACTGAACATAGAGACCTTTCTCCCCTAAATTCTAGTTAGTTCACCCTAGAGTCCAAGTGCAGGTTTGTGCCAAATTTGAAAAATCCCTTCACACATTCTCGAAATTACTGTGGACACAAGATTTTAGGTGACAGTAAACCTTAACCTCTGACCCCAAAATGTGATCACTTAATTCTTATTTGAGAATGAACATTTGTGCTAAATAGGAAAGTACCTCAAGGCATTCATTCAATTTTATGTTCAAAAGTAAGGAATGAATACGAGATACAATGGCCTTTGATCCATGGCCTCCAATATCAGAGCAGTTCATCCATGAGTCAGAGTGCGTATTTGTGTTGAGAAAATCCTTGAATAGATTATTTTGAAGTTGTGTGCAGAAAAATGGAAGGATCAAGAGATAGAAAACCTGAAAACATAATGACTCATGCATTGGCACAGAGTAATAAAAATCACAATATGTTAGTTTGTCACTCTGATTAGCTGCCAGATAGATGATACCAGTTCCCGGGGTAGTTAAATTACAGAGAACAAGCTAAAAAGCTATAATTTTTTCCATGAAACACCATTATTTCCTCTTATGCGCCCACAATGTTTAGCCATGCATCCTCTCTCCCTCACCGATCCCTCGCTTATTTGAGGAACGCAAACAACAGTGAAGAGCTCTCACTTGACGAAGCGGAATAATGGAGAAACATCTGTGGCCTTAGGTAAACACGGGCATTGACTGCACTCGCTGCATAGCCGAGGGCAGAGGGGACTTTTCATTGATTAGGGAAATTTGGTGCTGTTTTTCTCCAACCGGGCCCTGGTGGCCGTCGTAAGTGGGATTAGCAGAGGAATACGATGCTAATATGAGGTGCACCTGCCCCTGCTGTCCCTGCACACCCCGCTGAAAACAGACAGTACTTTGGGACAAGGCTGATTATGAATGCAGGTGTTTGTCCGAGGACAAGAAGTACAGAGCTTGAGGTTGATTTCTTAATAAAATGAGGACAAATTTGATCAGGTTTAAATGGGAAACCAACACTTGAAAGTTAGGTTTTCATTTTGTTCGCTTGATGAGGGAATTTCAGTGCAAAGAGTTTAATTTGTAGTGGCATTTACTTATATTATCTCCTTTCTCTGTTGACTCTACGCAGATGAAACCATAATTTACCATGATTAGTTCTGAATCTCTTGTTTCCGTCTTAATTACCAATTCTGTCAGTTGATATCGCTAATTTAATCCAAACAAACTGGGATAATGCTACAAAACATATAACAATCCACTCCCTGTGTTCTCCATTCCCCCTGCAGGAACATGTCTTTGTAGTAGCCTTTGATTTGGAGCACAAATGATAAAAATAACATCCTACCTCCCATCCCTTATGGTCATATTAATACCGGATTTTTCATATGCAAGGACAATATGCTCGCCAATTATTGTGATTATATCCTTTTGTGGCTTCTTCCTCCAGCATTTTATTGTATAAAAGCCAGCAAAAGGAATGGGATTTGCAGGAAACCATGACAAGAATAGTGCCATTTCAACACACAAAATAATATCTCGTGCCGAAGTAGGGGCCAAGTGAGTGTGAATATGCAGCACACTGGGAGGATATTGAGCTCCGACCCCTCATTAAAATGACACCTTAGCATGCGAGGATGACTAGGGGGAGTGCCACAGAGCCGTGTGACCTTAGAGCAGGCGAAACGGAGGGAGGCTCCTCGTTCAGGAACATAATGAGATGATAAAATTTCTCTGGTAGTCAATTTGTTGAAAGATGAAGATAACCAGATGCTTATAAACAGAGATTGCCTCAAGTGGCCTGCGGTGCAGAGCTCTGCCTTAACAACAGTGGGCAGATAGAATGCATTTATTTGACATTTAATTATAGGTGTCTATATTATTATATGTAAAGCTTCAGAGTATCTGGCTGTGTACATTTATTTGACCGTTTAACTGACAAATTAACTCCTCAGTCCCACGAGCAGTACAATTTTTATTTTCTTACAATGCTGTGTGTCATAGTAAAACAACAGTGCTTCAAGCTAGAGTTGAGATCAGGCCCAAGAAATCCAGCCTGGCCCTGACCAAACCTGTTCTCTCAACTATATTTTCAAGCCAGAGTCAAATATTCTGACTTCTTTAAAAAAAAAAAAAAAAAAAAAAATGTGAGTTTTGGCTCCAGTTTCGTGACAGGTCCAGCATCATCACGTTTTGGGCCAAGTTTGGACATTTTTCAAAAATATCCAACTTTATATGACTTTGTATGTTACGGTTTAATAGAGTTGCTTGCTAAATACTCATGTTATTCATGATAATCACCATAGCTAATTCCCCATTAGTCTCCATAACAATCAAGCCTGGCCCTTCCTGAATTAAGTAAAGGGGGCGGATCCTTGGCCCGACCCAGCTTCAGACCATCGGTTGGCTCAGTCCAGCTTGAGCTTGTGCTTTGGCAAAAAAATCAAACCTTTACTTCAAGCATTTTTCAGTTTTAAACATTACAAGGTTCAGGTCAGTGGAATCTCCAGTCAGGCCCAACTATATCTGGTGGAATTTAGCCCATGTGCACTATTCTGTGTTTGGAAGTCGTAAAGTTTGATATAAAAAACTTGATCCTTAAGATCTTTGGACACTAAACATGATTTTTTCACACAAATATTTATTAGGATGTTAATCTATACATACCTAGATAGTGGCATTAACCGCTAATGCAGCTTTTACAGTTGATTTTTCTCAAATTACAGTCCAGTAAGCACGCGTCAGTCCTCTGACAGCACTCATTGCTACATCACAGTCATTAATTCAACATGGCAAACCACTTGATTGCGTTTGTTTCAGAACACACATTTGATCTATCCAAAGGAAAAAAACGGCAGCGTTAATGAATTTAAAGATAATGTATGGAGAAAGCCTGGTCTTGCCCAGAGGCTTCATCTCATTTATCAGAATCTCAAAACTGGTATGACTGGTGACTTAAAATACATCAGTAAAAAACATTAAGAACATTTGATGTTACAGGAACATGGCTAAAGTTTAAGTATGTCCTTTCATGTTGTCCGTGTTAGCTGGCCTACTGCTAAGGATGTCAAACTTCAGCTTGCTTTCTTAATTTGTAAAATTTAGTTTATGGAGGCTTCTTTTTTGGAGCACCTGGGTTAAGGAGAAGGGATAAACTATGTATTGCACTTCCTGTTGGCACTTATTGAATGTTTCTTTTTCTGTCAAAATACTCTGTCAGTGCACATTGTTGTGTGATTGGCTATATAACTCTTCTATCTGGCTGACCTAATTCAAACACATTAGATCACAAACAATAATTTGAATTAAATAATGAAATACAACTTGGTGTGTCTTTAAAATGAGTTATTTAAATACAAGTCTGCACGTCTGGCTGTCTAGGTAAATAAAGGAGTGTTGTGATTTCTACAACAGAAGATTCAACTTTGGATGAAAGTAAAAAAATGCACAAAGGTAATCCCGGCGTTATCCCCTCATACCCTGCAGACTACAGACGTTTCATAAAATATTAAACTCAAAGGTTGAAGAGATTGTCAAAGAAGACAGCTGATTTCTTAAAGCTGAAGTGCAGTGACTGAAATACCGAGATGATGCAACAGCTTCACCTGTGAAAAGAGTCATCTCATAAGATAGAATTAGACAGAGGGAAGGAGATGGCTCTGACTTGTTGTTGTTGGCCCAGAGATCAGCCATAATGTCAGTGTGAGGAAACAACCGAGTGGAACAACTAGCGAGCAGGAAAGGGAGGAGTGAGGAGAACTGCTCACCACAGAGGGAAGAGCGGGAGATCAGCCCCAGCCAGAATCAATTTCCCAGACCCAGAGTTCATTTCATCAATCAGCACACAGATAGAAGCGCACACACACCACGGGTTAGCTTGGACTCCCGCCAAGGAGCATGCTAATGTCCACCTCTCCCTTCCTTCCTCCTGCACTGATATAAATGGTCGGAGCACTGCAGCTTTTTTACGCCCAGGCATCCTCTTAGTACTAAGGCAAGTCTGGTTAATGATGAGCATTTCCTCACATTTAAGGAAGATGAATAAAGGAGTATAACTTGCTTTTAGTGCGTGGAACTAAAAGGGATACAAAATGAATGGGGCTTTGCTGCAGGCTGAGCTGCTGCATTTGACAGATAGAGTGGCAGTGCACTAATAGCTGTAAAATAGCAGCCTGACTCCACTGCATACACTATGATGATGGTCTAGGTGTGACACTGGGATGTATCTGAGGGCTGGTTGTTACAGACTAAAAATCATATGTTAATGTTTTTTACCTAGTGGCAAAACAGAATGTTAATCTGTTTTTTTGTGAATAATTAACCCCTTTAAGCCTATTGTATCATATTTGATACCTACTTTTATGATGCCTCGATGTAATCAAAATGATCAACAAATTACTAAAAAACATCTGAATACAATCTGATAAATGATAAACATATCCTGAGGTGGATTATCCCAAAAACACCCAATGTATCAAATGAGATACATTAATATATATATATATGTTAAATTTCATGAAATTTTTGATTTTTTGGGGGGGATTTCAGTAGAAAGAGAAATGAACATTTCACCTCCAAAAAATTTGAATTTTCTGGCTATAATTTGTGTTTTCAGGCTTTAAAGGTTTAAATAGTTGTTGCAAAACAGACTTATAAGCTTTCATATGACCCTGTTGAAGTCAAACAACACTGATAAGTAGCAGACACCTTATATTGGACAATTTTTGGTTTTTAATCGTTAGTGATAGTAGACAAATTCATGCCGGCTGTCTAAATCATACAACTTTTGATGGGTGGAGCTTAGCAGGCTGTATATGGCTTGTTTTTCAGAAATGGAGAAGTAGCATCGTGCTGCTTCCCTGGACTGCAAGCCCACTAAAAGCCTATATGATTTTTCACTGTCTTTCGGATCATAGCTGATATAAAGTTCTGTGGAGGACAAAAATTTATGAAACTTAAATGTTCTGCTCTTAGTAATAATCTTAACAATGAAACTCACTTTTCAAGATTTTAAAGCTTAAACGTTATCAATGTGAAAAGGTATTGGTAAACTTCTGTTAAACTACAACATGGTGTTTTGACTTCGAAGCAGCTACAATATTTCCAATGTATATCTTCTTAACCCTTTTCTTTGAGAATTTTCTCTTAATTGAATTACCTTATCAAGCTGGTCGTCATCGCTGTGGCAATATGAATGACTGATTATTTAAAAACAATCAGAAATACACTGCCTGGCCAAAAAAAAAGTAGCCACCAAAAAAAAAAAAGGTCACACACTCTAATATTTCATTGGACCGCCTATAGCTTTGATTACAGCACGCATTCGCTGTGGCATTGTTTCAATAAGCTTCTGCAATGTCACAAGATTTGTCACAGATCATAGCACTGCCCCCACAGGCTTGTACAGTAGGCACTAGGCATGATGGATGCATCACTTCACCTGCCTCTCTTCTTACCCTGATGCTCCCATCACTCTGGAACAAGGTAAATCTGAACTCATCAGACCACATGACCTTCTTCCAGTCCTCCAGAGTCCAATCTTTATGCTCCCTACCAAAGTGAAGCCTTTTTTTTTCAGTAAGCCTAACTGATTAGTGGTTTTCTTGAGGCTACACAGCTGTTCAGTCCCAATCCCTTGAGTTCCCTTCGCATTGTGCCTGTGGAAATGCTCTTACTTTCACCATTAAACATACACCTGAGCTCTACTGTTGTTTTTCTTAGATTTGATTTGGCCAAACGTTTCAGTGATTGCTGATGATGGTGAAGACGATGGTTCTCCTCTATCCTTCCAGTTTTTAACAAAGCGTTGGACAGTTCTTAACCCAATGTTAGTAGTTTCTGCAATCTCCTCAGATGTTTTCTCTGCTCGATGCATGCCAATGATTTGACCCTCCTTAAACAGACAAACATCTTTTCCACGACCACAGAGCATCAGGTCTCTTTTTTTTTTACAAATTAAAATCACTATAAAAAATATGTGATTTGAAAATACATTGATATATCTGAAAACCTTACAAAATGCTGGTCGTTGTGTACTCTCTCTATCCTGACTCCCTACCTCTCCACTTCCTCTCTGCTTTCCTCACCATGGCTGCAAACGATGTCTCCTCTCACTGATCTCATAAATTTTTGTAGAATGAGCCCAAACGTTTCTCAAAATGCAATTATCCCACTCAGTGCATGAAA
This sequence comes from Cetoscarus ocellatus, assembly GCA_037902135.1. NCBI lineage: Eukaryota > Metazoa > Chordata > Actinopteri > Labriformes > Labridae > Cetoscarus > Cetoscarus ocellatus. The sequence continues at coordinate 182,561 of JBAMNC010000845.1, read as the reverse complement.
AACAGAGAGATACAAGATTCTCCATATGGGAAAAGATTACATGGCAGGAGCACAAACAGGCGAGGTTATGGCTGAGAAATTACACGATGTAGAGAAAGAGAAATGGGAGTCTGGTTTGTGTAAATACATTAGCCCTTTAAATAGGTTAAAAGCTTTATCTGACATTATTTTATAAATGTTAACAGCCAGCCAGTCTTGAACTTAACACACCTGCATCCTGTTATCTTATTGTACCATGTTAGCTTCATGGGAGTGTTGAAGTAAGTGCAACAAAATATTTATGTATGCAACACTTTGACTGAATGACTTAATCATATTAAGGACTTTGTATGGTGAAGAGATTGCTGTTTTCACATTTCCAGTCCTTTTTCCATAGCTATGCCAACCTGAACTCATAGTTTCACCTGAAATTCCTACTTTAAGAGCAGTTTTTGTTGTTGTAGATTACTTTTGTGCAGTATTTTTCAGTCAGAAATCCTAAACAGTCAGTATTTCAACTACAAGATGGAAAACTATAGCGTAAAACAGCAATGGCTAAAAAAGTAGAAGATAAAACTAATATTGTACAACATTATCCCCATCTCTTTATACAAAAATGTACAGATAAAATCTAGAGAGTATTTCAGTTATTCAATTTTAAAAAGATTATTGTTTTAGTTTAAGAAGAAAATAGTTTGATACATTGTTTTATTTTTTTGTTTTGTTTTATTTTATTTATTTATTTTTACATTTATTTACACCTTAAATTTATTTACACTCTTTGGACAGTGTTGTCCAAATCAATAATGACTATTAAATTAACCAACCTGAAGTCCATCAAGGCATTTTTGACAGTTTTAATAGAGTTATTATAAAAAATATGGGTTACTGCCTAACAATGCTTTATTGGCAGTTATCTTTACTAGTGCCATGGGCATCGAGCAACCCAACTTTAAAAACTACAAAGTATACCTTTAATAATATGAACAAAAACCATATATACTTTTTATATTTACTTATTTTGTGACAATGCACTCAACATAAGGAAAGTTATAGCATCCTTGCATTTATCATGAGTTCCAATCTGATTTACAGCTTCACATTTTAAGTGTGTAACAGCAATGACGTTATGATAGACGATTGGTAAGCATGTCCAGCCTAACTCTGTGTATTATAGAAGAGCTTGCCATGTTTGCCCTTTGAAGAGAATTACCTAGTAAGAGGGTAGAGAGCCATGAATGAGTATGCCTCAGTATTCATAAAACTGTACGGACAATAGTTTACCAGTCTTTTCATCTCTTCTTTGGCGAGACAAGAACTCACTGTGAAGTCAAACAGTTGCCTAACGTCAGTGGATACTTAAGCTGTTGAGAGCCAAAAGCAGAATATAAATAGAGACATGGCATTCATTGGGGAGCTAAACTAAAACACTGTAAACATGAGCTGTCATGTGTGTTTATAGTCTCACGATGTATCCCAGACTTCACCTGCTCCAGCACTTACATAAAAGAGCTTTTTGGATGTGTATGTGTCCACTTGGATTAAACTAAACCCATCCATTAACCTTCAGTATCTCATAAAATTGCTTTTAGATCCTTTTTTTCTGTCTTTGGTTTGATGTCTTTTTCCATTAAACCTGGGGCTGGAGCGGGATTTAACATGGGGAGGGATTTCATTAAAAGATCTCAAACAAAGTCAGGACACGAACCATCACTTTCTGCATGGACAAAAGAGAAGAAGAGTGACATGTTTTTCCTCCAGAATGACAGCCCATGCTTCCTGCAACAGCACCAGTGATTTGGGGAATGATGTCGCCTTTCAAACACTCAATAGTTAGACAAGTATGAGACAAAAATATACCTGCAGGTTTTCTTTTTAAGGAGGGGTTGGCTGGACCGGTCCAAAATCTATCATGGCATCCTTTGGATGGACTTTTTACATCTGTCAGTGGCTGCTATAGCTAGCAGCAGACATGTTTTGACACTGAAAAGGCAGGAAGGATGTTAAATTAAAATTAAATCATGTAAATAAAAAAGATTGACATGAAGTTGGAAACCAGCCCATCATTGGGTGATCAAAATATGCTCCGCATGATTGTACCTTGTATCTCGTTCAAGGTTTCATTTGACTGATTATACCTATCTTTGTTTGTGGTTAATCTGTAAGTGGATTACCTGAGTAAATTTTCAAAAATGTGACATATTTTGAACAAGAGAAGGTTTTGTTTTGGTTCAAGGGTGACATCTTATTTGATTCTTGTATGACTGCAAAGTATGATGTGGGTTGTGAGAGGTAGATTACGATAAAATGGTGCAGAAATGAGTTCAGAAACAGAAAAGTTAGTTAGCATTTAGTCAAATGATGCTAAGTTACATTTTTGAAGTCCCAGGATGAACAACAACAGCCTTGAGATTTAACTTACATGTTAACTTTAATAATTTATATTGTCTGATAAACATAAAGTGGTCACACTTAAACTTGTGTTAAATAAACTAGGGGAACATTTCGTTAAATATCTCATATCACTACTAGTTTCATGATTTTAAAAAATGTATCCATGCATTCATGAAAGGTACAAAATCACAAAATGTGTTCAAAAAGAGAGGAAAAAATTGCTATACAGCTGCAAAACATAGAGTTCATACTGAAATCTGTATTGAAAAAGAGGTAATAAATTATTTTGGTCATTTTATAGTTGTATGAGATTTTTGACGTGCTCCGTGTAATCTACAAGATTCAAAATGTTTGTTGTTTTGAAGTGTGGGAAGGTCAGCTCTATGTTAACGAATTTAGCTTAGGATAACATACATAAAAAGGCTGGCTTTGTCATATTGTTAACTAACTATATTAAAGCATATTGGTCAAAACATTATTCATAACTTTTCTTATTTTTGCTTGGACATACTAAATTGTGCTTCGCTAAGCTAACCAACTAGCACTTGCCTTTAAAGGTCCCGTGTCCTGGTGTGTTTGACTTTTTAAGTCATGTCTTGGGTGTCTATTAAGCAAGAATTTGATTTAAGTTGAATTTAAAAAAATGAAAAATGTCATCTCTGTAGAAGATCGGATGCAGCTCTTTTTGCCTCCTCTTTGGAAATACTCAGATCCGATGGTTGGGAGGGCTACAGGAGGCTCAAATAATGAACTCTGCACTGATGGGCTGCCCAAATGATGTCCGATAGGAGGGGGAGGAGGGATGACAAGCAGGAAACACACATGAAGGTGGAGGCTGCAAAGCTATTACATCATAAAGGGGTGGAAGTAAAAACTAAGGGTTTTCAGGGGCATTTTCTTTAAAGCAGCAAAGCACATTTCTCCATGACCCGAGACTTTGGTTAAAGATATAATATTCTTCTGCTCCCCAGGCCCCTTCTAACAACATGAAAACCAAAGATATGGAGGACATGTTACCTTTAAATACCCCCTGTTGTGGATGTCACTGCTATGGTCATGTCTAACAACCTGACAAAAAGCAAACACGGAATATCTCTACAAATTCTAAAACATTAATGGATTACGAAAGATTAATATGCCCGAGATGGTTGTTTTTCGAACATAATTTAACAGCCCATCTAAGAATGCAAGGCAGTATCACAGAAAGGAATTTTTTAATTTGATTTGACATTTTGAAGTTGGCCTACCTGTCCAAATTCTTAATTGCAGCCTTCAAAGCAATTCACTGGACAAAAAAAACATCAAAATATTTCAGCTGGACAGGAGTGTTGGTGTTTGATAAGTGGAATAACTCTATTTTGGCTTGAAATTTCCTTTCACTGAATTTGAATGCTGCATATTTTCCTCCATAAACGACTTGAATAGCACTGAAGGACTCATGTTTTTGAAAAATTTACTTGGGGCAGGTCAGGCATATTCTATGTTCTTTTCTGTATTGTATCAGTGTCAGGAGATGAATAAATTCGGGCGAGTGTTGTTCATATTTTAATCATGTACATGTCAAAATGATGTACCATGAGTGATAATAAGCTTTATTGCTGTTATTTTACAGTAATTAAAGCCTTAAAGGCTTGCAAGAAACTAATCTATACTCTTAAATTAATTCAAATACATACGCTCTGCTCTGCCCTCTATTATCTTATGCAGCTTGTTTATTAATAATCCATTGTATATATCCTCCTAGTTCTGGCCCATGCCTGTGTGACTCTTTCACCTCCATCTTGTCTGTTCTGTATGCAAAAAGCTGTAAATCCATCAATCCTCCCTCCAAAGAACCATTACTTTAGTGTTTTAAGAAGCACTGTAAAAAAGTCTTTCCATGGTGAACAAAGGGAATAGAAATGTCAGCGCCTGAAGAAAAAGAGCGCCTTAATTGAGAGTGAATCAACCTCTGCCTCTGGCTGAATGTCAAAAGGTGTGATTGGAGATTGGCTGCAGATAATGAATAATTACATCAAAGTTGGTGGACTGCCTGCATGTGCGCAGAGTTTGTCTGCGTCTCTGTTTACCGGCAGGTGCAGAGGTGTGTGTTCGATATTGCGTCAGCCTCTCGCTGTGTTTGTGTGTGTGCGTGTGGGCGGTTTAATGTGTGCAGGGTATGTTTTGAATGAGGAAAAGCCAGCTGGTGCTATTTGAAATTCTCAGCCAGCGTCAGTGAGCTGAACGCAATCAGTGCAGCAGTCTCCCCTCGCTATCACAGCCATTTCAAACAAACGTACGACTTAACGTTTTAAGCTAATTGAAGGGTCCATAACACTCATGCTAACTCGCTGCAACATCCCTTTTTTTTTCCTTTTTTCTGTCTGATCAGGAAATGATTTGAAACACCAAAGCACATGATTTCTCTTATCCTCTTTGCCTTTTAACATGTGCAGATTTGGTGTCATGCAAAAACTCTTATTCAAGTATAATCCATTGATCAAAAAAGGAGATCAAAGCCAGGTTCAGGGAGACATCTGTGGCATGACATTCCCCGTTTCTAAAGCAGATCACAGCCTCCATCTTTAGATGTCACAAGTGCATAAACTTGCTTTTGAAGAAGTGCAAAGCAATCTTACCTCAGATGTATGACTCCCTCTTTAGGGCATGGGAATGATGCTATTTTTAGAAAACAGGAACACACACTTCAACTGGATCACAAGTAATAATGGAAATAGAAGAAGTTAGACATGTCTACCCTAGATTTAAGAATTCCTTCTCATTATGAATTCATGTTGCTATAAAGTTGTCTGTATAAGTTGGTTAAGACGACCTCTTCTGTATCCACATTGTTTGCAGGCTAATATTTAAAAGTCAAGTCAGGTTGTAACTTTGGTTTCCTATGGTTATAGTTGCAGTTTTGTCAAGACAGGTATTGATCTGGATGACTTTTAAAAATATCACAGTAAAGGTCACATTTTGAGTGGAATTACAAACTTTAGTTTGTATGCTGCAGTCTTAATTCTCAGCTCCACTTGAAATTGTTACAGTTAACGGCAAACTTTCCAGAATTTATCACATCATTACCCTAGTATTGTCACACCTGTCATATTCATTGTACCATATCCTACCTTTATTTAAATTACTATCACTTGTTGTAGTGTCTGGTGCTGTAATTCAGAATTCATTTTATTCAAACAACTTTATTAGTCCCTATCAGGACAATTTGGAGCAGCTTGCACACAAAGAATACACAACATATATCAGAATTATTCATAAACAATCAAACTTCATAAAAAACAATGAGAATTAATTAAAATGATAGAGAAGATCAGTCTGTGTTGCCACACTGTATCCTATGTCATATGTCATGTATTATAGTTGTTCATATTGTATGTATTAAACAGTATATCTCAGTGAATGAGGACTCATATGCTAGTTTTGTAACACATCTAATATTATGTCTCCCAAAGTAACCTATTCGATCTTAATATGACGGAACAACATACCTTTATCAAACAGTGTCTGTACGAAAAATTACATATCTCATCACATCAAACATGTACACTTATGTAAGAAAAAAAACTCGACATGACTTCAGTATGGCACAATATTATATTGCATCATTTATGATGGTGGTATATCATAGTACAGTCTTTTATGATATTGCAAATTGTTTTTAGCATCCTGTCATATCTTATTGTAATGTATTGTTTTTAGAAGAGATGTCATACAACGTCCAGTTTTATTACATCACAAGGTGCCATACAATACGATACAATTGCGTCATATCATATCATATTGTAAAACAACTGTCTGCGTAAAATTTAACATAACCTATCGTATCCCGTCTTGTTGTACTGCATCGTATTGCACCATATTTTATCATACCCAATCCATTTAAATTATAGCTTATTGTATTGTAACAAAACAGTTTGTACTCTGCTGTATCGTCATGTAAGGTATCCTACCATAACCCATTCATATTGCATGTGTTATACTGTTGGATATCCAAAACAAATGTATCATATAACATTGTATTTTAAGTATTATAAGTAATAACACCCAATCTATGTGATCCTATCCCCCCATATCCTTACTAACCTTATCCTTGTCAGTGCTGTAATATTACTCTGTATCATTTCAATCCTATCATATTGTTGTGTAATGAATGGTATCATATTTAATGGTAATGGACAGTATTATATTGTGATGTAGAGCATTGTATTGTGTTTTGAGGTAAAGTTTTGCATTGTTATGCAAAGAACCATACCTTGTGGCACTGTATCTGTATTGATGATGCCACACATACTATGAGGTCAATACAAACACCAGTCTTTGAATAAAAATACCATCCGACCAAGAATTTACTGCCCTCTACAGTATATCAGGCTGCTAGCATTAGTTCTTTAAATGAAACCACCTCTTTGACCAATTAGTCATCCACCTTATAAATCTCACCATTGGCATTTTTAAGTCTTTAATTCCTTTTAATTTTTCATTTTCTCTCTTGAATGTTCTTTCTAGCTTACTAGTCTCAGCATGTTTTTGTCTGGTTAGAAAGGGCATAATAGCTTTTTTATTGTTTTACTATGCAGGGAAGTTGTTGTAAATGCCTTGTACCTCCAACACACTGTCTAAATGTTTTTGTGCTGCTTTTGTGCATTGGGATTGTCTGCATGAAAGAACATTAATCACACCAATTAAAGACTCTAGCCTTAAGTCATGTAAAATCTGGCCTCTGGTCTTGTAGCCTTGATTCATTAACATGATAAGTTCATTGTGTAGAGGGAAAGCAACAGAAACAGAAGCAAACTAAAAACACATTCAGAGTTGTCTGGATTAAGGGGTTGCTTGTTTTTGTTGCGATTCACATCCAAAAACACAGCTTATTAAATTTCTTCATGAAAGGTTTTGGTTCATAAATAGGGAATGCTTCCTGCTATAATTTTGTCTAATTTCAGTCCCACTTTTTTTGTTCTCTATTTTCAAACTACATTCGGTCCCATTATTCATATCATTCCATGTTTTCAAATAACTGAGTCAAAAAGCATCAGTCTGTGGTCACATTATCTTCAATTTTCTTACTAATTTAATTATTTTGCCTCCTCAGGCCATGGTGGAGACTGTCAACAACCTGTTGCAGCCTCAGGCTCAGGCAGCCTGGGGGGAGCTGAGCACCAGCGAGCAGCTGAGGGCGGCCACCATGCTGCTGGACACAGTGGAGCAGGGCGCCTTTGTGCTGGCTGATAACCTCCTGAAGACGGACATAGTGCAGGAAAACACTGACAATATCCGTGAGTATATGTTGGTGCAGTAAGCTAAGAATCTTCACATGAAAATAGGAAATGGGCCAGAGCACAGAGGGAAAGAAGTAGCAGTTGAGTTTTCATAATATCATGATGGTCAGAAGATCATGATAGCAAAATCATCATGCCAAATTGATCTCTGGTTTAATTTTTAAAACCAAGAATAGGAAGAAGGAAATCACAGATAGAGGCTTTTGAGAAGTCTCTGAGTTCAGTTGTCAGCATGTTGATGCTGTAGCTAATTGTGAGGTTCATTTCTCTCCTAAGTTGTTCAAAGCTGTTTCTGAAAACACTTATCGCTGATGTTGGTTGTTCAAGTAAAAGCACTCAACTTTATTAACAAATGAAGACTTCTATTGAGTAAAGTTTGCTGGAAGTCACACTAAATATTTTCAGTGCTTTGCAGGCTACACTTGCTTACGAGTTCTCAAAGATGCAGTGTTTTCAGCTGTTTCTTTGGCCAAGATAAGAGCCTCAGCCTGTTAAATTATCCTGGACTGAAAGCAAGCAAATGATTGGTTTAAACACATGCTAATGCTGTTGTTCAAAACAGTGGTCCACAACCTTTTTTGGACCATGGCCTAGTTTTATGTGATACAATGTTGTCACAGATCAGTATTCGTTGTAGAGGGTGAGGGTGATATACATACACACTTTGTGTAGATTATGACTCTCAAGAAGAATCCGAGAGAGCCAAGGGCTTGTTTTGAACCCCAAATAAAGACACGTTCAGGACTTTTCACTCTGTTTTTATCAGCTGCTTAACCTGCAATTTCCATTTAGTCGGTTTGTGCAGTGTTCTGTATATGCTTTGTGTCAGTTCGTTCGTTTCCACGGCCTATGCCTCAATCCATCTGCAGAGCGTGCTAGCAGCGCAGCTCTACGCTGGTTCACTGGAAAAACACGGCAAGTCTATTGTCACCAAGAATGGCTTCAACCCTGTGTCAATCGCAGATCGACCCAACACAGGAAAACAAGCGCTCAGATTTTGCAGGTCATTTCAAAATACAGCGGAAATGGTGGAAATAATACTGATGCTTACTGCAAATCAACGTCAGGCAGGAAATATAACCTGCTGTTGATTCATGGCTCATTCATGATCTTTAGATCCCATTTTTAAAGCTTATCAGGGCTGTGGTTCGATAAGCAATGCTTCAAATACGTTTCTTGTGGGGGGGATACACACCCCGTTGGCCAAAGCAAAGACACAGTGTGGACATGACGCTCTACAAGCAGACTGTCAACTCTTAGGGTAGGTTGGCTGAAGGTCACCTGTTGACATGGTAACTTATTAAACAGTTACACCTTTTGAAAGTGGCAGGAAATGCTGTGAAAATGCTGGTGTGCATCCAGCGCTTATGTTTGTTTTATCCATTGGTTAACAGTCTATTGATTATTGGTGGGTAATTTATCAATTCTAACCTCTGAATTGAATAATTCTTCATCAGGAAGTTGAGCATCTTTGTGTGCCTTTACTGTCCTCCAGTTTCACACATCAATCAGCGCAAATATATTTACAACTATGTCCAGAGTACAAGTGGAAGAGTGCGTAATTACACGGTAGAACTCTGTTGTAGCTCAGTATCAGTAGTCAGTATTTACAAAACAAATGATTTTTGTCAATATCAGTGTTTTTTGATAGTCCTCGTCAGCAGATCTCTTAAATTGTGAAGCAGAATTTTAAGATGCTGTACTCAAAAGTAACATCAAGGTCTCTTTGTATTTGCTCCATGGATCTATTAGGTAAAGTCTGGATACGACTGTATGTTTAAGCATAGTAGTCTAGTGGCTTCTATCAAAACATCTTTCTTAAAATTTCTGTTGGGATTTTTTTAGCTCAAGAGTCCAATTCAGTGTCTTTAAAATATGCTGTTTGGACTTTTTTTTGCAGAAGTTTAACTACCCAGTGAAATACATTTTCTCTTACATAATTCCCCACTCACTCATGGAAAATCCAGTTAGTAGATGTTTGCCAGTGTTTGTTATTGTTAACCAACACATGTTCATTCAACGAGGCAAAATGTCTTCAACTTTCCACTTCATTCACTCAACAAGCAGTCTGTGGATGGAGCCAACAAATGCTTTCCAGTCATACTTGGAGTGCCATTTTCTGAATTGTTTTAATTACTTTCTGAGTGGAGTCTTAGGAATGTTTTTCCTCAGCTTGCAGCAAGGTAACATACCATAGTCTCAAGTGTATTATGGTTGTTTTTCTGCTTGTTGCCCAACTTTTTGATTTCAGATGAGGGATGGACTTGGGCAGCTCAGCCAGAGTCTCTTGGAATAGATGAGTCATCAAATTGGAAACCTGAAAGCCACACGTTTATGTTGTCTGGAGGGACAATGATGGGGCCTATGGAAGATTGAAAGAAAATCCCACTTTGGTTTACATTGTTGAAGCATTTCAAGACAAATTAAGGGCCAATTTCACCACTGAAAACTCAAATGCTTGGTGTTATAATGATGAGAGTGTTGGGAATCAAACTTTCAGTTTAAAAATCTGAATAATATGAGGAGGACATTTGATGAAAGATCTCTCTCTCAGCCCATCTGTTTCTTATTGCCGAGCAAAAGTCATGAAATCTTAATGTTTTGGTGCTGTAATATTTTCTACATTTTCACAAGGCCATCCTTACAGAAAAGTTAGCAAGGGTGCTTTTACAATATATGCCCTTTCTGTAACCTTTATTCAGTAGTCATGTCCCTTTAACAGTATGGTGGGGACAGCAAAATCGAGGTCATCAAGGCCTGTTTTGACTTATTACATGATCCCAGGTAGAGCCAATGCATAAAAGTCTGCAGTCAAGAGCAGGTAATTCTGCTTGTATTTCATATAAGCAATGTGTATCTCTTGATGTTTATCAAAATATGAGGCTGGTGAGGTTTTTTATTATGGAGGAATCAAAAGCAGTCTAATGTTTTGTTGTTTGTTTGACATCTTTAATGCTTTTTGAGGCTACATGCCCAACAATATTTGTTATTTTAAAGGTTGTTTGCACCATACAATACCAAAGTAGTTAAAAGAAAACAAAGGTCGTACTTTCAGCCAAAAATTGCTGCAGACAGAAATAGACAGAGATAGTTCAGCCATTGAGAGTCAACACTGAGATTACGCTGAGGTGGAGCGTAGCTACTGTTGACATCATTGCCCTGAATTGCAACTTAAGTAACAGCTCCTTTGCCCCTTTTATAGAGACAAAGTCAGTATATACAACACAAATTATCTCCAGAAGTCGGCAAAACATGTAGACAGAAACAGAAACAAAATACAGCATTATTCCATACTTGACACGTGTCATTGCTACAGGCGTGAATCATGTCAGGATTTAGTTCTTTAGTTCAGATTTTAGGGGTCACAGATAAATTCAGGATCTGCTTCTGTCTGCTGCGCATTAGGAGACTGTATAATGTGATTTGACATTAATAAGCACAACAGAATTAGAATTGTTTTCTATTGCCAAGTACTTTTACACATACAGGAGATTTGACTTGGTTAATTAGTGCAGAAACAATCAAATATGGTTAGACTAAAAATGAAGAGTCAGGAGGAATAAAATTAAGTAGAAAATAGTGAGCACTGAATTAGGTAGACATAAAAAATATACAATATATACAATAGGGACAGGAAAACAACAAAAACACAACTCAAAGGTATATACTGAAGATGGTATTTGATAAAGCTTATGCATTTGTAATGTTCATTCTGATACTAACAGCACAGCTAATGTTTTTAGCACTGCAACTAACTAACCAGAAGCAACACACCTACAGCTCAGCATGTAAAGAGGGAGGAAAAAGAGGCTGCATGAAAATACACTTAAAATGAAAGGTTGTGCACTAAATATAGATCTGCAATGACAGATTCTTTGACATTTTGGATCAGTTCAGTACTGTATGTATGAATTGGATTTGATTTTTGGCACCTCTGGTCATTACTTAGTTAACATGACCAACATCTTCCAAATTAGAGAGCGATTAAAGCTGCAGGATTTATACATCCTTCCCCTGTTCTAGCTTTGCCAGCTCTGCCTGGCTCCAGTATAGCACTCTTGCTTTCATCCCTCCACCAGCCACGTATCTACCTTTCTCTGTTGACCTTTTTTTTTTTTTGGTTTTCAACATACATATGAAAAAATGTAAGTGATTCACATGTGATTATTTGTTTTTTTAACCCTTTAACTCCCAGATCAACTGTTTGGTATACCAACCTTTGAGTAACTGTGTCTTATTCATAAATGCATCAAACTTCTTAAACCTTATTAGGCCATCTATTTTTCGTGGGGGTTAAACATAATGCAAGAAAAAAAGCATTTTGTCTTATCAAAGATTTCTTTGATAGGTAAACCCAGTATTATAATAAAAACGGTCATAAAAACCAAAACTGTTTCTCAAAAAGGACATTTTAGGTGATTTTTGTTCTCTTTTCACTTTTACAATGGAATTACTTTTTCGACTTTAAACTCCCAGCTCAACCATTTGACAGAGGTTAATGATTTGTGGACAAAAAAAATAAATAATTTGATGCATTAGTGCCCCAATTTGTCAAAAAAGACATTTTCATGGCTATTTTTTGTGGAAGTTACAGGGTTAATTCATAGCCAGTCAGCGTAGACATACAAACCAGTAACATAAAGTTGCCAAGCAAAAGAGCTGCTTTTAGTTTTTTCCGACTGCAGTCAATTTTTCAAAGTTTTGCCTTTGGTAAGCCCATATTTAACCAATGAAAGCACTTGTTGGCTGTCTTTCTTGACAGTCTATCAAAAACATGAACATGTCTGTGATAGCTTGATTTTATGTTTGTATCACAGGAGCCTGTTTTATATGGCCAACGTCATCAAAATGTCAAAGATAATAAACTTAAGAATAATATAAGTGGAAAGGTTATGTTGAAGCTGCAGTTTGACCATGATGTGTGTAAACTCAAGCTTCTACTTTTTTTGAAAATTCAGTCCCGAAGCAGTTGCAATACAGTTTCAGCTCCTTAATTGAACCCATTAAGTTCTCCTCTCTGCTCTAAAGTCCAAGGCAAAATTATTTTTAAACGTAGACAAGCACGCAGACACGAGTTGCATTTAATAAGAATAGAAAATGTGACAGAAAATGCCAAATATTCAAATGAGGTTGCAGCCCAGACAAAATGTATTCAGCTGTTGCAATAAATGTTTTAAACAAAAACAAATGAGTTTTCTCAGTGGACCGGAGGATTTTGGGATTGTGTCACTTCCTGTCGGTCAGCCTGATCAGAGAAGTTTAACACAAGGGGCACAAGTTTTTGTTGAAGAGAAGGGTATACTTAAACATCTTTATTTTTGTTGATTTGTAAGCAATAAAAAGGGTGTGCCACCAAGGCAGACTTAATTTCCTCTTCTTTGTCTGCGTGAGTAAACCAGTTTGGACAGAATTAAGTTAATTTCTCCTCAAGCTGCTGGGAAACCGATTATTTGCTCAGCTGGGGGAGCAGAGCATTGTCAATTATGATATTTAGGAAATTAAAGCAACATTTAAGAAGCAGAATGTGTGCTTCATGTTCGCTGTGATGTTTTCTGGTGACGTTGCTCTCCTTTTGTCTCTAGTGTTTCATCCTTCGGTGGTCTTACCAGCTGAACAGTGGGTCACAAAGTTCACCTCATGCCATCGATCCAAGGTGCTCTTGTATTGACAGCAGAGCTCCTGAGACAGCAGAGTCAGTGTGAAGGTCACTGGATTAACGCTTTCTTTTCTCACAGGAGGTTAAGTTTGGCAGTGACTCTTATTGCGGCTGGCAGGCAGCTGCTAAACTGACAATTATCCCAAATGATTGTGTTCATATTCCCACTGATTATTAGACGGAATTAACCACTAGTCCCGCAGATCAGGGATCAGTGCTCATTATTGTGTGTATAAACACCAAGAGAGCAGAGATAATAGAACCTTTATCATCAAGCAATCATTTTCCAAACTGGATGCATCAGAAAAGTCAAATTTTACAGCAGTGGGGAAGCATAAAAAGGAATTGAATTGCTTTTAGTGGCTTGTGTTGCAAGGGGAATTAGGAAAAAAATGTTATGATGTGACAGGGGGATTTTTTTTTTCATGTTCCTGTTACCATGGCAGCCTAAAAATATAGGTCTTCTGACTTAAAAGGGAAGCAGGCGTAAGGAGAATTAATAAAGAAGGATTTTATTGTATCTGGCACACAATTCATCGGGGTATTAAGGAGATTCTGGGCTCGTTTGAGAGGGTCTGCTCAATTGGAGTGAGGGTTTTATAGCACATAGGGGGAGTCTGGTTAATTATGGGAGGGTGACATGTTTACTAGGCCTTATCTGTCTTTTTTTTTTTACCCAACCAAATCCCTCACACCAGGCAGGGTAGTTAAATGAGGACATGGAGGCCCTCTTTTAAACATTGGTAATCACAGCAGCCGCTAATTATTGATCGCTCACGCTAAGTTACACCTGAAGTTAAAGGATTTTATGTGTGCAGGTGCTCTTAAGCTTACGTGTTCCCACCTGGTGTCTCTTTCTCAATGTCAAGGCACGCAGAAGAGTAAGAGTCGTTGTTAAAAGCCTCATTCCAAAGCCGATAAAGAGATCTATTTCTTCTCTTTCAAAGATTCTTCCTCACCCATTGTGTCTGTGTTTGTGTTTACACGTCACGGTGCGTGTGCTCGTAGAGCGAGCGTTGTCTCACCGCGCATGATAATCTCATGAGCAGATTTCTGCCGATTAACATGTTATTTAAGCAGGCTTTGAAGGTATAGCCTCTGGGTCCAGCAACTACTATGGCATCAAAGAAATTCCCCAAAGCCCACCGTAAGCTCTTTTACACAACCACACCAGGGAAAGAGAGGCAGCAAGAGGGGAAGAAAAATGCTTCTTTTATTCCAGAGGCGGGCCTGGAATCCTGGGATTGGTGAGCTACTGGGAGTATTGTCTTTGCTAAATTGAAGAGGAATGTATCACCCAAACCCCCTGGCCTTTAAAAAAAAGAGGCGCAACAGAATCTTAATGCAGAGGTTTTCCTTTATTATTTTAAGAGAAAGCATGGGAAACATTGGTATGATACAGAGGAAGGATTAAAGGTAGCTTTTCCGTGGCACTGACCTTTTCAAAGACAGAGGTGTCACACTCTGCAGACATCAGATCACCGGCTGAATGTCTCAGAAAGGCTTAATCAAGCTTTTGTTTCCTGTGTGAGATGGAAAAAGGCTTTCAAGTTGAGACCCTGTCTGCCTGTCTATGTGCAGCAGTTCAATTATGGTTCTAAGTGTTGGTGCGGGCACGAGGCAACTGCAGGGTCTTCAAAAGAAAATATAGGCTGTCAGGGGGCTCTCATTCAACACAGTACAGAAAGATGAAGAGCAGAGATTTATCTGCTGTCGTCTCTGCCCACCTCCTCTGTTTACTTCTTGATTTAAAACTGCACTTGACTCTACTTAAAGTGTGCTTACTAAACAGCAGACCGGCGTTTCTGTTCACTGAGCAGGGATGGCAGAGAAGGTTCAGTATCTTTGGCTTTGACGATGCTATGTCCACACATAGGGATGTATCTTTAAAAACAGAGGTGTTTCTCCTCCATTTTTAAATAATCCTCAAGTTTTTAAATACATTAGTCCACACAAAAATACAAAAAATGCTGTTTTTTGACGATGTAATAATGTTCGTGATATGCAGCTTTTTTTTAGTTTTCAATTATTATGCAAATGAAGTTTTGTTTTTGTATCTATCCCAACCAAAAATCCGACTGGTGTTACAGTTAAATTTTGGCTATGGCAAGTGATGTCAGAGGGCATCTTGAGTATATATTTCTTCCTTTATGTTTCGATTCCAGACTTGGATAATTTTGATCAAATCCTGTTGTCAAAAAAATGATTGGGTACTCGTTTTGGTTTAACATCTGTTGTAACTATGGAGCCATGCAGCCATGGATCACCATGCTTACGTGCTCACCTATGACTGCATTTTTCTGGTTGGAGTGTTTTTAAATCAGCATCATCGTGAAGAAGTGACAGAAGTATGTGTTAGCGGCTAAATTATCAGCTGGTAAAGCTGCAGTAGTTTGCGATGTCTGCTGCAACAAATGTAAACAACAGTGATATTGTTGCATGGTGTGACGTCACCCTGAAGAGTGTGACTTTTGGGCCCAAAATTTTCGCTGTCAATGTGGGGACACCCTAAACAGAGTTTTTAAAATGATCTTCACCTCTGCAGGAGTTCCCAAATAAGCATTGTCGTTGACCTAAAATGTCATATAGGTGTGAACAGAAGACCGAAATGCACAGAAAAATACCTGCGCTCATGTGGACATCAGCCTGAAGAGTGAAATTTTCTTTTGCACAATTTCAGCATGAAAGTTTACAAGCATCTTTATTAACCCTTCCTGGTCTAAGACCACAAACTAGAGACAGAAATCAGTGGGTAGTTACATCACAGTGTCATCATTTGACAGCCCTTGTAGATATCTATCATTCAAGGCATTAGAAAGGCTTCTCTGTGATGTAATATGTCTGCTGGCTCTCCATCAGTTTTACTCTTTCCCCCTGCACACAGTGTCCCTGAGCGGGCAAAGCTGTCTCTCTTTCCCCATGAAGTGAAACAGCTTTCAGTGGAAAAGCTGGACCTGCGAAGCTTCAGCTTCTACAACTGGAAATATTTGGCCTTTCCTTAAGTCCTATTCCATGGTCATTTCACCTCCTAACATTGACTTCAGAATGATCAGTCAGTTAAAATACAGGGTTCCTGCAAATATCACACATGTATGACTGGGACCGTGGCTACTACCATCAGTCCTCTCCACTTCATAATCTTTACAGTTGTTAATATTTATATTGGAACAATCTCTCTATCTTTGGTTGTTATTGATTATACCAGCATAATAACTTTCTTTACAACCGTACTTAGATGCCTCATCTCAAGGTGCTAAGCTCTTATAAATTTATATTCAACAGGGAAATATGAAAAGGACAAATATATGGTCTGGCCATCCATAAAGTGTCACCATCATTAATTTAAATTTTCATCTTTTTGTCTCTACCCACCTCTATCTTTCCATATTTCTCTTGAAATAAATAAACATATGAATAAAATAAAATATAAAGGAAGAGAATGGCATTGACCTACTCATTTGTTAAGCGTCCTAAAATAACATTTGTTAGAATTTCATGTTAAACAAATAAAGACTGACTGATTAATTTAAAAGGTGTGGTAAACGAAAATATATAATTGAATAGATAAATACGTAAAATAAATCAAAGAAGTGTGCCGTTACCTCACACTTAGCTCCAAAAACAAGCTACAAGAATTGCTGTCTGATCGGTGAGATTAACAAGTTGAGAACATTTTTTTTTTTGGTATTTTCCTGGCAATGTAATTTACATTGTGTTGCTGAATTGATATTTACAAGGTAGCATGTTATACCTTTAACTAATCAATAAAAAGATGCAAACTATTGATTTCAAGATCGTGTAATCAATTTTAAAAGTATTCTAATCAGGTGCTCTCAGGAAGATTAACTCATTCTTTTAGTGTTTTCTTCATGTGTCTCCATGGCCCACAGATATTGATCATTTTAACCTCAGTTACCCTCAATTTTTTTTCTATTTTTATCTTTGCTGTCAACAGAAAGATGTCAAAATCTTCTCTCTGTGTATTGATTTTTACAGCCTGTCCTCTAAAAACTGTGTGACCGTGTACTTGCTAGAATCATGTGTTTCTAAATTAATTGAGTGACATTTGTTTTGTTTATAAGATCAGTATTTCTTGCATTGTAATTGGAAGGCATTCCCTATTGAGCCACTCCACGTCTTCTATGTTTGAATTGTCCAGGAGGATGATAACTCATAATAAAAGCTCGGATCGTCATGTCTACTCCTTGAATTAGTCTGTTCTTTTCACCTTTTGTTTCGGTGTTTGACATTTGTGCATCTTCCTCTCCGCTCTCTACCTGGCAGTGAATCGGCAGATTCATCTCAGTGCTTTGGGAGTTTATGTGACATTTCAGAACGCTTCGTATTCACACAGGTCACTGGTGCTTGAGAGTGGAGCACACTTCACTGCTTTATTAAACTGAATTGTATCATACCATAATAACTTTGATGGAATGAGCTTCTCACTTCTTCTTCTTTTTTTTTTTTTTTTTTATTCCAGCCCGGCTCATATCAGCAGCTCATTTTCCTCTGCGGTATGATGCCAGACTCTTTGAACCGTAAATTAGGAGCTCGCTTCAGACACAACAGCTGCTGAGCTGCTGCAGCATAGAGCCCGTCTCTCTGAGCTTGTCTTTATCTCGTCTTTGTATCACTATTGCTCAGTACTCAGAGAGAGAAAGATTACTTCAAATCAGGATGTTCCTTGTTTTATTATTTTAACCACAGATGGAAACACACCTTTCTTTTACAGCTCAAGAAAAATAATGCCACTGATCATTTAATATTTACTTAAAGAAGAGGCGAGCATCACCTTCCCTGAGCAGTGAGTAAATTTGGCGTTACATTCAGAGGAGGGATGGGCATCTTCAGCCACCAAGGGCCATGACAGTTTTATACTCGGTGTCAGAGGAATATGTTTTGGTTGGTTATAAGGAAAGTTAAACTGGAGCACTACAGTTAGCTAAGATTTGACAAATGAAGAAATATGTAGCTTCCTTCAGGATTTGTAGCAACAAATTATCTTTTTATAATATAATGCACAACAAAAGCCCAATTCAAACAACCATTTCTCTATACTAAACTGATTATTTAGAGTGGAGCCGATCCCAGTGTTACGAATTGTCCCCAAAAGTTTGTAATGTTTGACCCAAAGCTGAAGACGGAGGTAAACCAAGGTTTACTAAGATTTATTTTCCACCAAAACAGGACAAAACAGTTCAAAACACCAAGGTGAATATATACAAAGGTGGTGGGGTGAGGACTCTTGGAGACACTGAAAAAGAAGAGGAGAAACAGAGGTTAGAATCCAGCAGTCCAAGGCTGAAGCACAATAAACCAACAGTCTTCCAAAAGAGGCACAAAAAACCCCAAAAGAGGGGAACAAAAGGCTGAGAACCAGAAACTAGTAGGTAATCTTTAGAAAAGATACAGCCAACAAACCACTCTGGATGAGAGAATCCACCGGCGAGGAAAAGGTGAATCCAAGAGGCTCTTATACTCTCTTTGATAGGTGATTCAATGCAGGTGTGCAGGCAGCAGCAGAGCGAGGAGAGAGGTAACCACGCCCACTGCAGTCAGAGGAGCAGGAAGGGAGGGGGAGAGAGACTGAAGGCAGAGATGAATCCTCACACCCAGGGCCACACAGAAAGACGGACAATCAGCAATCTGGAAAAATGTCTGATTTTTGTGTTGTTGAATGCCAGATTTTAAGTGATAATGATCAAGTTAGTCCATTCAAAGTCAAGTTTTTTCACCCTTTGCCCTTTTTACCCTTTTTAGAGAGAATAGGTCTTTGTATGTAAAACTGTAGAACTGCAATGATTCATTCTGTATAAATATCAAAGCTGTATGATACACTGCATATTTTTTGAGCTGTGCCCCATCGTTCAAAAACAATGTTCATAATTCAAAACTATAAAACCCTTAGCTTAGATATTTACACATTATGAAACCTGGCAAGTAGACAAGCATTTTGATGTATACTATGTTTATGTAGCTTACAAACTGAGTGAGTAGCAATGATTCAAAAGCGTACAAAATAAGTTGCCAGTCTGTGAAAACAGAATTGAAATCTGTTTACACAGACTTGCAACTCAACTAAGGGGTTGACCCAGTTTTATAAAGCATTATAGTCATATACATATATATATATATATATTGTCATCGGATCTATTTCCTTCAACTAAAGTTTGGTTTTTAGAGGGTTTAGAAATGATATGAGAAAAGATTTTTCTCTTAATATGTGAGATTTCCAAGGAGCTGTGCAGCGCCAAGTCACTTCCATTTTCCACAGTTTGACAAGACAATGCTAATTATGTACGGCAGCATCACCCAGTGAATATAATCAGTGTTACATACACTATTCATTAAGGTTAATGAGAGTAAATAGCCAAAGATAGGTTTTCAGAGTTTTAAATACAGCAATATGGCGGTGAAAAAAAAAAGTCAACCACACGGTTGCAATGCCAGTCAAAGGGTTAAGTAGCAGTCTCAGTCTCACATCACTAACATATTCAAAGAGACCTGTATTATCTCTTTTGCTAGTGTCATAAACAAACCAAAACAACTCATTAGCTCTGTTTTCCTTTCTCTGTGCAGAGCTAGAAGTGGCGAGGATGAGCACGGATGGAAATTTACCAGATCTAAGGTTCCCACAAACTGGAGGACAGGGCAACTCCATCCACCTGTCAGCCAACACCCTCAAGCAGCATGGAAGGAATGGTGAGTCAGACATTTTATTAGCTAAAATGGTTGTTCAGGATGTTGAGTTGGTGAAATATTTAGTTTCATATGAAAAAGTATTTTTAAAATGTAGCATGGCAACAGTAGGAATGCTTTGGTACTTGTTTGAGAATTTTTCAGAATAAATCAGTTTTATCCAATATGTGAGCATGACATTGCATGGTGCTGCACTCATATTTTTGTAGGAATTTCATTAAGATGCCTGTGAATAACATTCAATTTGCTTTTTAAATCCTTTGTTGTGCTGCACATAAAGCACAAAAATCATTCTGCACTTTTCAAATAGAGCCCCGACTGTAGAATTAGTTCCACTCGAGCACTGCCTCTAAACTGTGAATGAGGCCGTTAGACACAATGCATAGCCATCCTCAGGCCCGTTTTTAGACTTTATTATCAGCCTATGCAAATCAGAATCAGCTCAAGCTGCGCCTGCTGCCTCTCAGCTAGATGACTAAGTCCAGGCTCAGCCAGGCCCAGGAGAATCATTAAAGCATGGTGGAGGATATTTTCTAGTCATCTAGCACTACAGCACCCAAATAGTTTTCTTTTCATCTGTGTGAGTGATTTCAGTCTCAGCGGGGGGGAACTTCCTTTCATTTTGGTGCTGAAAAGTGAGGCCACAAGAGAGGCAGGAGACATGTATGAGAGAAATGAGGAAGAAAACGACTCCATGGTCAAAATCTTGCCTTTCTCAGTGTTTTTCATAGTCATTAAATATGAAATTAAAACAACAGTGGATGCCTTTTCTTGTGAATCTCCCATGGCAACCTTGACACTGATCTCTGATTTTACAGTTTTACACAGTTTCTGATTCTGCACCAAAGCTTCAACTGAAGGACTTTTTTTCTTTTGTGTTTGTGTGACAAAAGGAAGCACAAACAGATTCATCATGATTCACATTCTTGTCATTTTAGGCTCTTCTACTTCAAGCACATGTCTGGAGGCCATAGCTTCTCTAACTTTGCAATAATAATAATAACTTCATTTAAAAACTTAGGTCTACAAAGTGCTTTGATAAAACAGATAGGAACATACAGAAGACAAAGCACAAGCGCTTAAGCATACAATGAACAAACCAACGAGAAGGACAATTTAAGTCAACGAACCTTCACAAATGTCTGCAAATGGAGGATCAAACCCAAGCACAAGAACCTAGAAGAGAAATTTCAAGAAATGTGAGGAAGACTTGTGCCCAAAAAACAGGCACAAGCAATCCAGGCCCAAGAACCCTACAAGGACTGAAAACAAAAGACCCCTAACCAATACAACTACAAACATCAAAAACCAGACCAAGACATATCGAGCCTGAACTGACGCACAGACTGTGTGTGACCGCACCCTGGAGGCTGCTATGTGGATCCCACCACATCTTTCCAGGCCTTAAACATTCGTACAGAAGCAATTCTTCAGGCGTTTTAACAGTTTTTTGAGAGTTTTTCTCTAAAAAGTACAACATTATATAAAACATAAAAATATTTTACCCTGAAAATGTTCTCAGGGAGGAGAATGTAACAGCCTCCCATTCACCACTGTATATGAACACTTCAGCTTTTGTTTAATTCAAAAGGGCACATTTGTTTGGATTATAAATCTGGTTTTAATTGAATTAATCATCTATTTTAATTAGACAGGTATCAAAATTCAAAAAGTTTTTCATCAGAGTGTTTGGTATTCACTCAACTCAACAGCATTTTCACAGTGAGAAAGTTATCACCTTTTTTGTAGCATGGAAGAACCATATGTTGTGAAGTTTGTGTTGGCTTATACCTCTGATGCCAGGGAAGTCAGAGACTTTGAGCCAGGGTTGCCAGCAAACCACCTGAGGGCCACATGCAGCGTACTGAATGTGACCCACCGATCAACTTTAAATTCCCTGAAATTGTAGACATAGACATGAATAATATTAAATATTTCACTGATATTCTTGGATAACAGGTTGACCTGTGTTTGGTTCTGTAAAAGAAATTGGTATTTATTTATATTTTTTACTTTAATTGTTTCTGTAAAGATCTTTTAAAAGGCATTGTTAAATGTCCTTGGAAACAAGAAAGTCAAACGAACGAAGTATATACTGGTTTGAAGAATAAAAAGAACCTACAACCGGACTTAATTCTATGTTTATCACATTAGATTATGCTTTACTGTTTGCTTCTGAGCTAGAGAGTATAAATATACATCATAAATTTTGAAGAAGGCATTATGTATATCCTTATTTAAATGACATGTAGTTTAAGTTCCTTCAATTTGTATCGATTTGGCCCTCAAAAAATGATGTGGCCCTAATAGAGGCCAAGTTTCCCCTCCCTGATTTAGAGAATAAGACAGGCAGGCTGTTGGCTTCCTATTATGCAGTTGAAAGGCTTCACTGGACCCGACTTTGTTTAGAAATTTTTGATTGGCAGCACTTTCGGGAAGAGTTTTTTTTCTGCCAGCCAGGCCCTCTCTTCCACCGTGATAGTTTTGTTTCTTGTAATTGAAAAGAGGAAAACCTTGTCAAAAGAAATTTACTTTTTGCTGCAGATGAACATTCATTTTTGTGGAGCAAGGTTTTCACAGACATTTCTCTTTCTGCAGGTGAGATTAGGATAGCGTTCGTCTTATACAAACACATCGGGGTCTACCTCTCCACGGAGAATGCCAGCATGAAGCTAGGCAGCGAAGCGATGGCGACCAATTATTCTGTCATCGTCAATTCCCCAGTGATCACAGCTGCCATCAACAAGGACTCTAACAAAGTCTACCTCTCTGACCCTGTCATTTTCACCATCAGACACCTACAGGTAATTTTCCCTCTCTTTTGTCTGAGTTGTGTTTTTACTTTGATGTGTCTCTCCTGCATTCAATATAATTTTTGTCCATTTCTCTTTCACTTACATGTACTTTCTTCTGATAGAACCCTTTTAGAAAATAATATCTGTCCCTGAATTGCATCAACACTGTTACAGTCTGTCTCAGATCAGGATAATAAAGTCAGATTTGATAGAAAAGTGGGAAAATTTAAATTATGGAGAACAAAACTGCTCACAAGGTGCTGCTGCAGATGAATGTGTTTGTTCCTCTGTGGGAGCAAACAGCATCCTGATCTCCTGAACAAATATTAGTCGCATTGAGCCTCACTGGAGGCAGCTTAGTCACTGCCAGGAGTCGCGACTTCCCCCTCTTGACTACATTATCTTCTCCACACTCTGCTACCCTCGAAAATATCCCTGTTTTGTCTACGAACAGCCCCTTCAGCGATTATCGTGGATGTTGAACAACCATTGGAGAATTGAAGCTAGTCTCATGTGTAGGCGGGACCTGGCGGGAAGCAAAATGGGAAACAAAACATGCAGAGCACAGAGGGATGGAGAGGAAAAAGGATGGTAGCTCCTGGATGTCAAAATTAAATGGTGGGGAAATGTCAGGAGAGCAATGTCAGCATGGTTATTGCTGCACCTCACCTGCCTTTAGTGTAATTTGTATTTCGGATTAAGTAATTTTACTGTTGGTCTGATGGTAGGGCACTGATTTCATACCCTTTTCTCATTCCAGTCAAATAGCCTCAAACAGTGCCCTGTAAGAGAAGTGTCTTTCCTGCAGTAGAGCGCTTTTTACTTTTAACACTTGTGCACACTTGCAGAATCGCTTCAATTGTCACTCTGTCATATTTAAGAGCAGTAAACAAACACATAATTACAAACACTGTAGAGTGTATTTTGTGGACCCAAGAGGCTCCTCAATTAATCATATTTAATTTAAGATAAGAATTATGGCTTCTTTATTAATGTGACACAATATTGAAGCTTTGCGCATAGACCATGTGCTCTGTTGCGTCAAATGTAAAGCTCCCTTTTCTCTATTAAACTGATCAACCAGTGAGAGGTGTTGTTAAGGGAACGCACTGATTATCCAGCCTCTGCTCATAAAGCTTTGTTGTGGCTGCAGGCAACAGTAACTTTCTGGTTATGAGGTGTACTGTAAGCTGTTTGTATGTTTTTATTCTTTTTAAGTAAAGATCCATTTGGATGGTTTTATATCGGTTATATATTTGTTGTAGTGAGGGGGAAACGAAAAATTTTCTTTTAGTCTTAATAGAACACAAATATTTTATGGTTAGCTAAGGCTTCCTTAATGGAAAAATCAACAAGTAAGATTATTAAAACAATCCAGGGAACCTTTTCAGCACTAGCACTAGGCTGACTGGGTGTCATAGCTCTAACAAGCTTTGTATATGCTTCATAAGTAATGACAAATTCAGCTTTAAGTACATTAAAATAATAAGCATTAAATAAAAAAAATAGACATCTAGCCCTTAGAGCAGAGTGACAATCATATTCGGGAATCTTGAAAACACCTGATACACTATGATTGTCTAACGTCGCTATTTATTGAAAAGATGGCACTACATATGTCCAAAATGGTTGGTTAGTTTGATGGTTGAATGGATGTTTAGCTGCTTCATGAGATGTTTGGTTAGTGGGTTTGTTGGTGGGTGCTTTGGTTAGTGATTTAGTTTGTTTGTAGGTAAGTTGAATTGTAGGAAATGGAGCGGGCTGGTTGGTGAGATTGTTGGTTGGCTTATAGTTTGGTAGGTTAGTTGCTTGTTAGTTTACCAGTTAGTTGGTTGGTTTGTCAAGATTTTATTTATGTGTATATTGACTTCAATATTACCTTTCAAAACAAACCTCAGACCTCGCATTTGGTCTTGTTAAGTTTGTCAAAATTCTGTTTGGGTCAGCTTTGATAGTTGGTTAATTGTTTTTGGGTTTGGTAAGGTAGTTGTTTAATGATTTATGAGCTGTTTGGTTATTCATTGGTTGGCTAGGTTGGGTAGTTTATCATTATTTGGTTTGTGGATGTTTAGTTTGATAGGTTTGATGGTTGGTCAGACATTCATTTGTTGTCATGTAAGTTTGTTGGATGGTATGTTGGTCAGTCACGTTTTGGGTTGTCTTATTGGTTCGTCGGATGTTTGATTTGTGGGATGGTTTGTTGGTGGGTTTGATGGTGGCCTTTATTTTTTTGGAATATCAGGTTGATTTGCTTGATGGTTCGTTTGTTGTTTGGTGGGTTGTCCGTTTGGTTTGCTGAATGGTTGGTTAGTGGGACGGTGGGTTGGTTGTGAGTTCATTGGTTGGTTCATGAGTTTAGTAGCCTCTTGGCTGATTGTCAGGTTTGGTTGCTGAATGTTTGATTAGTGGGATGGTTTGGCTGTACTGTTAGTGTTTTTTCTTTTCTTTTCTTTGTCTTTTGGCTCATTGTCAGCATGTGATTTAATCTTGCCCTTGAAAACAAATCTAAGGGCTTTCAAGATGAAGAAAAAAAGATTTCCCTAATTTTCAGTCCTCTCACATTCAAGCTGTCCTTTCAACCATGAGGTCTTGGATCAGTGGGCTCTTGGGATGATGATGTGTCCTCTAGTTATTGTTTTGCTTCCCTGCTTCGCCACTTAATGGGACCAATTAAAGCCATTAATGAAACAAAGGGTCATCCTATCTCCTTTCCGTGAAATATTTCACACAGGCTTTTGGATGTGTGAAGGGTAAAGCCAATCAGTGGCAAATTTACATTCACAGTGGATGAACCTTATTAGACTAATAACCTTACAGTAACTGTGAAACTATTAGAAACCAGAGCTTCTTCCAATGATTGATGTGAGAAAAAGAAGTTTAACCTTGGAAGCTATGTGTACGATGGTCTTTGTCTGCAGAACTCTACAAAAGAAACTGAGCTCAAGAGGGATATTTTTTTCTTTATCAGCAGTTATGTTTTGTTGTCAGTGTCATGGATTACTTTAATAAAGCGACAAGCGAGATAGCAGGGAGGTGGGCTCCTCATTACAGTTGTCGCCCGGTGCAGACAGCGGTGGTGCCCATTAAACAGTGGGCCAGGCCACTCTCACGCAGGGAGAGTTAAAGAGAAAGGTCAAAAAACAGAATGAAAAACAGGCATGTGGCCGCTCGATGCTGGATGACAGTTAAACAACAAATCGTTTGAGGATTGACGCCTAAAACAGCAGGGAAAAAATTAGCTTTTGGTGTTTTTATGCTGCAAACTAAGGGAAAGTAAGAGATAAAAAAGAAACTTAATGAGGGATTCACTCTAAACCCTTTGGTGTTTTTAGTTTATTTTATTAATTTGTCTAACATTGCTAATATTCATTTTTGTCCTTTCACAGCAATCTGAGGAGAACTTCAACCCCAACTGTTCCTTCTGGAGTTACTCCAAAAGAACTATGACTGGTTACTGGTCCACGCAGGACTGCCGCTTGCTAGGCACCAACAGGACCCATACAACATGCTCCTGTACCCATCTAACCAATTTTGCAGTCCTCATGGCTCATGTAGACGTCAAGGTAGGCTAGCTTTTTCCATTTCTTACCTCTCAATGGATGCATTTATCCTGCAAAAATGTTCAATTTAACCAAAGAGATACAAAAACACATTGATCCATCATCTCTAACAGCCAATCCAGCCCAAGATGGTTTGGTTGACAAGAAAAGTAAGGTCAGCAGTGTGAGGCATTGTAAAACATGGAGCATCTCTTTTATTTTATTTTTTTCATCAATACATGTTTTATATTTTCTTGCTTTTTAGTGCAGCGGTTGAAATAGGCTGAGCTGTTTTCTGACCTTCACAGCACTTTGTGGACTGACATTTAAAGTGCCCATACACAAGCTCAATTCATACAGGTTTAAACAATGACCCTGCCTGTCAAAATTGTGTATTGATTGCGATCCTCTTAAAGTGCAGATGTGTGAAGTAGCCCTAATGCATGATGGGCTCCAATATGTGGTGTGATTTGCGGATAAAGCTTCTCAGAGCAGAATGTTTCTTAAGGCTTAGTTTTTGCATTTCTGTGTAAATGAGTACTCCTTTGGTCAAAATTAATGTTTTTTTTTTTTTTGGAACATTCAAACATTGCTTTCCACCACTTTTGTTTATTTGGCCACACTTTTAGTTTGTTAATGACATGTTGGCCATAAAGACAGGGACATACTCCATGGTTTATTTTATATAACAATCACAAACCATAATTTCCCCCTCATAATCCAAACATTGTGCAAAATGTGAATTAAAAAAAGACATGATTTGGAAAGACTTTAGACTGCCACAAGATAATACTGAAGCATAAATACCAAAGTCTAAAATGTTGCTGTACAATCTAAATAAATACCCTGGTTTTGCGGTGGCTGTTAGCTTTCTTGCCACGAATTAGCTCTGAAGCCCAATGGTTGGTGTAAGGTTGGGTACAAAAATGATATTAATGTTGATAATAATATGCCCAAGAAAGAAGAATTGTGGAAAGAAAACCCTCTACTTTCAAGCTTGTACCCAGTATGTAATCCAATTATATTCAGTACAACCCACTGGCTCTTTCGCAAAGCATTAGTTGTGAAGCTTCAATTTACTTCTGTGTCGGGCTAATTACAGTGTGTTGGCCCGAAGTGTAAAGGGATAATTTAAGGTGTTCAAAGGTCTTTGAACTTTCCAAGTTTGAAATTTGACTTTAGGGGTCATTCTTAAACAATATTATTGGAACATTGATCTATCATACATTGGCTGTAATATTGACAGAATGTGCAAATGTACCATAATGGTTGAACCCATCACCACTGGATGTCTACATATTTGAATGAAAATTTAATTTATCAAATAATGCATTTTTTTCTTGTATCACATCAGTTTCAATCACAAATAGACTATCACCATGAAAGGGACAGCTCAATTTTAATTTAATGGAGGCTTTGTGCTCTTGACACAAAAATACTGGTAACAGAAAGAAAAGTGGACAGGGCTGTCTTTAGGCACACTTGCTTGAGTCAAGGATTAATGTAAAAGAGCCTTTATTGCGTCAGGGCATAATTAAAGAAAATGTTAAAAAAATCAGGAAAAGCCAACAGGTTTCGACCTTCAAAGGGTCTTCATCACAGGTGAGATTGATTTTAAAGCAATCACATGACCAGGAGGCTGAAAACTGACATTTCTGGAAAATGGTAAACTATTGATTAAAAGTATATCACATATCTATCATAGATTGTAAACATACACATATATTCAGACCTAACATATGCATCGAGACACCTCCATACATACGTATTGGCAAACAGCAAAATAACAGTACAAAACAATCAAACAAATGAACATGGTCCTCTAACTAAAGTAAGTGCAGGGGAACAACCCAGGAAATTGGAAATTGGTAGTTAGGTATCAGTATATCCATATTTTCACACACATGAAACACCAACCTATGTGTATATGTATATATATATATATATATATATATATATATATATATATATATATATATATATATATATATATATATATAAACACATGTTGAAATAATTATGTCCAAAAACTTTTTAGACATCTATTTACAAATGTAGTCACATATATGTATTTGTTTAAAGGATATTGTGTTATTTCCAAGCTAACAATTAAGTTCTTATAAAATACTTTAGTTCATAAAAATGGTCTGAAATCAATTTCAGGTTTGAGACCTGAATAAACCATTTCATTATGTTTATATACTGTATTTGGATATACATATACCTACCTTCGAATCTCCTGGGTTGTACCTCTCCGCATCCTTTTTTGTATTCACCATGCCTTGATGAAGACCCTGAGTAGGTCGAACCCAGTTGGCATTTCCCGATTTTTATCATTTTCTTTAAATATGTCCTGACCCAATAAAGGCCTTTTACATTTATCTTTGACTCAAGTGAGTTTGCCTGAAGACAGTTTCTTTTCAGCTTTTCATTTTGACTTCACACGTACGTCTACTTGAGGTACCGGCTTTAACGTGGAGTTGACCACACTACAAACAAGAGCACCCAGTTATCACAAATTCCAATCTCCCTGATTCTTGGTGACTTATCCAACTTGCAGCTTTTTTTTTTCAACTTTGGGCATCCAATAAAAGCACCATAAGTACAAAGAAAAGAATTTGTAAACTGCTGACTTGGCCTTTTTTCTTTTTTTTTTGACAACCATAACTAATACCAGCAACTCTGAAACCCCACCATTGCCAGAGTGTATTCTCTGTAATACATCAAAAACTTAATAAAACAGTGCAAATTGTATGCTGAGCTAACATACCACTTTCTTAGTTGTGCAAGAAAGTAGCAAAAATAAGGTTATTTGGTCACTTTGCTCGTTTTTATTACTTACCTTTTATAGCTTAAAACTACTGCACTGCTGTTATATTCTTCACATTTAAAGTCATGCTCTTTTAGACCAAACCCTGAATCAAGATTTATTTTTACTCCTTCATCTCCATTTGCTACTTTTTATTTATTCATGAGTTTGCTTATTTATTTATTTATTTAAAGATTGAATTGAGGAAAAAAAAAGCAAAACATTTGCATCGTATCCCCTTGCTGCAGCATCCTCTCAGTGCTCCATTAGTTTGTTTGCCTGCAGGGCAGCCACGGAGCAAAGTGAAATGAGTACAGTTAGTGTGATGCGGAGTGCTGGAGAGCAGTTAATTGGGAGGTGCTAATGGAAGTTGTTGTATTAGAAAAAATAACAAGTAAAGAAATTGTAATATGGCTGTTACATTTATGCAGACTGATTATTGAAGGCAGCTCTTCGGAGGCTGGGAAACAAATAATGAAGTGGGAGGGTGGCAGGGGGTCTGGGGATAGAAAAATCAAGGGAACTGGAGAGGGGAAAAGGTACTTGAGTTGCCGGTCAGGGGAGAAGCTGTGTCTGATGGACGGTTTAATTATTTCTGTCACAGGAACTTTAAGGAACTTGCTGCTGACAGAGCGGAGTTCTTCTTCGTATCAGGTCGGGGATCTGTCTCTGCAGAGTCCCTGAAGAGAAAAAAAAATCTCTGATCACAGCCACAATCGGCCTTGGCTTATAAGACCAGTAGACCTTCCTTCACCTTTCTCTATTCCTTAGTCCAATCATATCTCCTTTCTTTACACAAGGACACAATGCTCCAAATTCAAGCTCAAAATCTAAAATTCAGTCTGCGTTTTTCATCCCTCACATAAAACCCACCACCGAGGGGGGGCTCACATAGTGCGGTTTACCTCCAGCTAGAGAGAGATGCTGTTTGTCACCAAGCAGCATGACTTTTGGACCCACTAAGCTCTCTGCAGGGCTGCAGCCGAGTCTGGAATAGAGAGGGAGTTGCAAAGAAAGGGAGCCTTGACGCGCTGAAAGCAAAGCAGGGGCAGAAAAAAAAGTGAGGAAAAAAGGAAGCAGTAAAATGGGGGGCTTTCAGTCAAGCCAATCCCTAACATTTTAGAAAGCCTGCATTCAGTAGAGGAAAGTGGACAGTAGTTACACCCCGTTTCTGGGTGATTTTTTTTCCCCCTCTCTGCTTCTTTATCTTTTCCACTTGGATGTTACAAAAGGCAGTTTGTTGGAAGGTGCCGCTGAATGGGAGATACAGAGGCTTTTTATTTGACAAACTGTCACAGCGTTGTGTGAGACAGAACACAGTGAACAGAGGCAAAGTGGGTGCATAAGAGAGAAAGACGGAGAGAGAAATTTCATAAATTGAGGAGAATATCTGTTTTTGTATCCATGGCAACAGAACATACCACTGCTGATCTCTGCATTGTTATTACTCATTACCCTCAGAGCAACAGATTATATTCCTAACCTTGTTTATTTCTCTGAGGCACCTCAGAGTTTGAAAAAATAGAAAAAAATTGGCATGCTGTAATTACAATTTTCCTTGGATGGAGGCTCGCTACACCATCATCATCATCTTTCATCCCGTAGAATATTTTTCAGCAGCTGGATTGAACACAAGTTGAGAGTAATGACAGTGTTATATTGAGAGATCTTTACATTCAGTTTAATAAGCTGTCTGCCTGTAGTGTAATATTTTAGCACCCATTTATGACTGCATTCAAAGTTCTGCATACTTCACGCAAATTAGAAGTGGCAAAATGTTGTGACTGCAGTGATTTTGTCCTTGACTGCTATGTTGTGGGTGCTAAAGTTTTGATGAGCTAAATTGACACTTGATTTTCAAATTTCAGCCCCTGTCTGGTAGAGAATGAAGGAGGTTCTCGCTGGAAAGTTGGATTCATAGATGCTGTTTTGATGCATTGCTCAATATACTCAGCATGACTCACATACAGTAATGCTGGCCATACTCTGCACAGCTACCTGAACAAAACTCATTAATGAGCTCCTTTAACAATATGCACTCTTAATTTGAGGTCAACAAGACATTGATGTAAGTAAAGACACTTGTTGTGAAAAGACGCTATTAATCCACAGTCACTGAACATAAAGATGCATTCACACCGAACGCGACTTTGCGACCATAATCGCGTCGCCGTCGCTCAGTGACGTCACGTCCGCTTGAATTTCACCGCGATCATTTCATATCATCTAGCAGGAAGTATTAGCTGACATTATTCCAACTGTATCCTTTTCACTCACCTACCAACCACAAAACACTGCAGCTGATGGCCCTGCAGCAGCACCGTCTGTGTTCTCTGCGGTAGACAGTTCTCTGCGGTCTGTCTAGGCGGAACTAATGTACTCACGAACTAATGCTCCCCACACGGACATGGATTGTCACTCTGTGAACCGGAATAAAAACTGTCTGTCACGGGTACCATCACACACCCACACAATGCTGATTGGCTGTTGCCGCACAGCCACAGGCGACATCGCCTGAAAAGATCAACTTTTTCAACTTTGGCAACGGAGTGACCAGGTCGCCTTGATCGTGGCCGTCACGTTGCGGCTGTACATTGACTTTGCATGGAGAGAGTTCGAAAAGTTGCGTTCGGTGTGTAGGCGGCTTAATTGATCAGACACTTTCAGCTCTGGGAATACTTTTAACTGGTATGGAGTATGAGTTACCTTCAAGGCAGTCAGTTCACAATATGAAAGTGTGAAGGGTTAGCCAGTTGTTTTTAATAGCACAAAATGCATTTCCCTCTAAAAACTGCTTATTATTAATATCAGTCTAATCTCTGATATTTAGGTGTCACATTGTGGTTTGAATAGTTGCTATAGTAAAATAATATCATAATACTCATATTCAATTTTTAAAGAAGAGAACATTATGTTTTTCCTTAATGTAAGCCAAATTGAATTCTATCACGAAATGAAAATTAAATTAATAAAAGACTATGAAAGTAACATGAAGGCTCTGAAAATATCCATCCATTTATCAGTCCATCCGTACATCATCCATTTGTCCGTGTGTGAATTGCTTTATCTATTCCTATATATTATTTGTCTATCAGTTGATTAGTCCATCCATATAAACATAATCCATCCATCAATACATGTATCCATTTTCCATCCCTGAATATATTTGTTTATATATGAATGTATATTTGTTTGTAAACCAATCCTTTGTCCACTCATCTACCCTGTCATGCTTGATGATAGCTGTGTGGTCAATCAAATTTAGAGCATGGCTATGACTCCCATGTCACCCCCTTTTTGCACCCCTGCATCAGAAAAAATACTGATTTACACATTGTTGGTTGAACATGGCTGAGACTTTGTAAGCCCCCACTATGTTTGTAGCCTAAGTGTCCTCCATAATGTGACGTTCTAAACCAAATCATTAAACTCATGTCTTTTTCACCTAACAGTCTCCCAAAACCTCATTTACGCTGAGTATCTAAAACCAAGCCTTCTATTTTCCAGGAGTATGTGTCAGATAAAGAGGATCAGGTAACCAGCACTTAGATGATCACAAGGGCATCAAGTACCATCATCACTGCCTGCATTGCCACTTGAGCTCTTTGTTTGCTAATTTTGAGCTATCTAGCCGCAGAGCTGATGCCTGTGATTGATCCTTCAATCTGAGCTGGGGAGCGCCATGGGCTGCATAAACAAATTAAAACTGTACTCGCAGATGGCAGCTGCGTGTGAGAGATTATATGTCTCTTTTGTATATATTTTTTTTCCCAGAATGATTGCAGCTAGGGTTATTTTTTAGTTTATTTCATTCTTTTCCAGCAAGTGATGCGAGTGTGGGTGTGCTATAATGTGACTTTGCAGAGGACGCTTATGATTCAAACCCTGAGATGTCCTTTTAAAAGCCTTGAGACATTTTACTGCAACGATACTTTAAAGGTACTGGAGATGAGATTCACTCCACTTGACTTGATATTGAAAGACAAGATGTAGCCTTTAAGCTGAAGATTTTGACTTGGCAACAGTATGAGCATTTTATAGTGAACAATTTGACCTCCATATCTCACTCTGACACCGCAGTAGTGGTGATGTCAACTTGTTTTGATGACCAGATTAGCCTCTTCGGTTGCATAAAAATCTTTCTGGGTCACTTAGTGTTGCCTTAGAGGAAGAGAAGCTCAATGGCTGTCACAAAGACATACCATAAAAAGCTGCTATTTCACCCGTCAAGTCTGCTTTGAAACATATTTTCCCATTCCCTTGGGTTTCATGCTCATTCAAGCTCTTGCGGCATCTAATTGAACCCTTCCCTTTAGATTTGCAAAGAAGGCTAGTAGGCATGTGGATGGAGGATTTTTTGAATGTGGGCCAAAGCACAAGCCCTGCACAAGAAATATAGACCTGCTGCAGTTCTGCCTACAGGCCATTATTTACGCAGTAGATGTGTGTGCTAAGATTGGCCCCGGGGAAGCGTTGAGATACTGGTAAGTGGTAGTATTCCCGACAGACCAGTAAGTATAAATCAATGGCACATCCCACTGGATGATGAAGAGGGTGGTATTTGGGTACCATTCATCTCTGTCCTCATAGAACGTCTCCAAAATGGCACCATCAGACGGTAACTGTGATGGGAAAGGACATTTAAGGTTAGCTTTGTGTTTTATGATGTTGGTGAAAAGCATGGTGCTGTAGAAAGCATCAGAAGTAGCTCTAGAGATTGCATGAAGCATCTTATTATTCTGTTTTCTTGCGTGGGCGTTATTTTATTGTTATCATAGGTTAGAACACAGCCTGACATTAGGTGCATTCGCTGAATGTCAGCTTCAGAATCTTTCTTCCAGCCTTTCAAAATGTGACAAATTCGCCAAGACCCCTGATTCATGCGCCCCTGCTCTGCAACTGTTCCTCATCCCAGTGCACATCATAAATCCATGGTCATACCGGAGGTGAACTTGTCACATGGCTCCTTGCAGCGGGGCCACTACCCCTTAGCGCAACTGTCTGCCCTGCCTGACTATATTTCATGAGTCAAAGCCCCGGCTCCGGAGGCATATAGGAAGATTTATGCATTTTAATTGGATTGGCTTCATGGCCTCAGAGCGGTTCTTTGAGGTATAAAGGATCAACGCTCTGTTCTCTTTACCACTTTCACCCTCTTCCGCATTTCAGAGGGCCGGTTCAGGAGATTTCAGCTTTGGTTATTATGGTAATTAAGCGCGTTTGTTAGGTTCAGACGGCTCGGCCAGGATGACCAGTATGTGTTGCGAAAGGCTCGTTGCCTCGCCCGCTCCTCCATGTCGGAACGCTCGAGTGCCCAGAAATCTTATTCTGTGCTTTGTGTGAGCAGATCAGGGGCAGAGCCAATCTCCTCAGGCATCCGTCTGGAATGAAAAATATGTGTGTTTAAGAAATAAAAGAAAAATGTAGCAGGGAGAGATTGGAAGACAAATGGAATGTGCACAAACCCGCCTCGCCCCGCTAAGTAACACGGATGCCGTATGACTGGGCCGCCCCCTGCGACACAGCCAGTGAATTTCAGAGCAAATTACGTCTGCCCACTTTAGAGACCTCGATACTGATTCCCATCATGGAGGCTTGTCGGTGCGGGGTTAGGTGCGGAGGCTCTGCAAATCACATCATTTGCCATCCTGCCCGGGCAGAGCCCTCAGCATAGAGGAAACTCTCCAGCAGAGACATTGTTCCTGGCGACGTCTCAGCCATCATCCACCTCCCAGAACAAAGAAATCATTCTGCACTAAATCCATCACCCAGGTGTAGATACACTCTCTGCCTTTTTCTTTATGTTTCTACAGCTTTGTCTCCTTTTCTCTCCCTTCTACCTCTCTCTTCTCTTTCTCTCTGACCTGGCTGTTCTCCAGTTGAAGGTGAGATTGTGATAGATAGAGCCTGCAGCCACTGCACAGTTTGTGCAGCCCAGGAGACCTTAGGGTACCTTCAAATGCAGCGGTGCTCGTACCACCCACCGCATCGATACCCCCGGAACGCTGAAAACAGACTTGTATGTCACATCCAAGCACAAACACCGGCATCTGTTGCCATCCAGCGTGTAGACAACCCTCTAAAGTAAGGATGCTCACTTCCATACACACACGGGCGTCTGCTCTATATAACATCTTGCCAAGCCTCCAACGTATACACAACGGCTCATCAGGCAGGAAAATCAAACGCACGCTCTCCCCAGACTCAAGGAGCACTGCGGCTGTTATTGTTCCAGAGCCCCCTTAATGATCAGCATCTGTTCTCCCTCTCTCTCTGCTAGCGTTAGCCGCGCTGCCACTAAACAAGGCTTTTGTTGCCATTCTTCATCGCCCCAAGTTTCTGACTGGAGGGGGGTGGAAGATAAAGGAGGGAAAAAAGGACAAAAAAAACACCCGTAGCTGTTGATGGTCCCTCTCTCGGAAAATACTGCTGACCATGTGGGAAGTATGATTTAAAGAGGTGCTTGTTTGAGAGTAGTATTAGACATATAGTGTGCTTCCCTGGCCTTATTTCTCAACGTAAGCAAATATTTCTTCATAGGTTGGTCCGGCGCTATAGCTCTGAGCAGTGTGTTATTTGCTGCAGGGCACAAACTTTGAATCAAATATCAAACAGCTTAAGTCTGGAGGTAAATAAACAGTGTCAGTACATGATGTAGAGACCTTAACTGTGTTGATTCAGCTTCCATCTTTTCTGAATTCTGTCTGTCAAAGCTAATTAACTGTGTCTGTTGAGATAATGCATCATGCCAAATCGCCGTGATTTCACCCAGGTAATTTTGACTCCCAGAGGGCATGGCTGTCACTTCAGAGTTGGTTGGCTTATTTCTTTGAAAGCCCTCCATTCTTCCCCCCCTCATGCTTTTTTCTTCCATTTTTAAATCAATGCCCAGCAGGCTGAAAAAGAGGACTGTCCCTCAGGGAAATTAAGGAAGCCTCAAAAGCTGACCAGAGTGTTTGGATGCAGTAATTATATTTAGTTAATAAATCAAGATGTCACTCTCTGATGTCTACCCTATTTTTTAACATATTAAAAGTGTTAAATGGAGGCCTGATCATGTTTTGGCATCTGTCTTGGCAAACCTTAACTTTTCCTCAGATGAATGATGAATTATCCTATGACAGGGCTTTTTATTTTTACCAGATGTGAACTATACAGGCGTAATTGGAATATTCAGCCTATGTCTTTAGAAGCCTGCGACTTTGTCATTAAGTTTTGACCGAAAATAGGTGAATGACCTTGAGTAAGTAGTCAAAATGAACAAAAAATACACCAAGCCATTAATAAGTAACTGAGAGACCAGGAATTATTTTGTTTGTTCATTGAAAAGACAATTTGAAGACAGAGAGAAGGGTTAAGAAGCTGCTATTATAATTTATTTCATGCTGAAGTTTGTTGAAATAGTTTTTCTTGTGAAGTGTTGGCTTGTGTGTGAATCAGAGTGCATGTTTATTTCACATTCATCCGTCTCAAATAAAAGCTGAAGATAGTCTTTTTTGTTTGCTCTCAGAAAAAAAGTTTTTGTAACATCGTCATTTTTGTGTCCTTTTTTTGAAGGGTCACCACAAGTCGTGTGTACTTGTAGGTTGGATAATTGAGGCCTGATGTATAAAAATAGTCAACTGTGGGCCTCATTTTGGCTATTGACTAAATTAACCTTACTTATCAACCGTTTCAACCATTTAAGTGCGGGTATGTAATTTGGATGAAACTGTCTGCGCTCCCATCAACAACCCTCTCTGTACATTAACCTTATGTTTGCTCTTATGAGCAGTCATCAGCATGGGCTACGTTATTACATTCAGTATAGCCACACAATACCTGCCGTCATGCGACAACAACTTTGGCGGGCATGGCAGGAAAAAAACGCGGCTTCAAGGTCTTTGAGACAACATTCAACAGTACTCACAAACAACTTCCATGGCAAGCTCCAGTATGCCTGTAGCTGCCGTTTGTGTGCAAGTATGCATTTTCAGCCTCAAAAGAGCCACAAGTGGCGTTTTCTCATAAACTACTTTTCCATAATTAGCACTCGAAGCACATTCAGATATAACAAGGAAAATATGTCCTCAACCGCCAACTCTTTGTCCAGCGTCAGTCGATGCCATCACACAGCTGTCTCTACCTTTCACATGCCTTTCCGATGTTTACCCTTGTCTTATTCCTCCTGGAGTTGTCGTGTTTCTTTGATGGCTATTGAGGCACCTCTGTCTGCCTTTTCTTTGCTTGTTTAGCTGTGTAGGAAGTAGGGTTGGGAATCCATAAACCAATTTCAGTTGAGAATTAATAATGACACCCTTAAGGAATCAAAATCATTAGTGTTCTTCCTTAACAGTTCCCTTGTCATTTCCTTCCACTTTGTTCTACATGCCTTGAAAATCTATGACATCACTTTCAAATCACAGGCAGTCAGCACAAATGGCAATGAAGAGGTAAAAGAAAATGTAATCATGGCGGACAGGGGAGCATTCAAAATCTTGCTGTAATTTTTTCAGCAAAAAAACGCTTACTGCAGCTAATAGAGGCTCTCTCCCTGAACTGAGCACTTGCTTACCGAAAAGCATGCGTCCCTTGCTAGACTTTCTGAAAGCTGAACACAGAACCAGGAGGGATCACAGATGTCTAATACTCTCATGAACGGCTCAAATAACAAGATTTGGAGTGAACAACAAAAAAAACAACTGCTTACTGAAGATTTAAGTCACTTGTTTAGGCTAACTAATAAAACATACTGGTCTCATTTAGAGACAAATACTATCCATTTTTACATTTCTTTGTTATAATAAGGTAAAATTCTATTTCTCACCTTTTGGCAAACCTTATTCTGCAGCCTTGCTAAAGTAAACCTGTTCTTTGTCACTTTCAGGTGTATCCCTAGAGTAGAGTTTAAATTTCCAACAGGATTAGTTTACCTTAATCTCAGTAAGACTCACACACCACTGATGCAACAGTGGAAGCAATTGGTAATCAAAGTGAAGTTCCATGTCATGCCTGAGGACACCAAATCCCCAACCCTCTCATTGAGAGACCACCCTGCCACTGAGCCACAGCTCCCTCAATTATAAAGTCCTTGATCATTGAATTTCGTCGACTATCGCTACATGGACTTGAGTATGCTGTTTTTTTTGGAGGGTTTAATTTGTACCTTTGCTTATTGCAAAACCTGGAAAGTTAATACCCGGTTTTGCTCCCTGGAGACCTGTGGTGGACAATAGAATATCATAGCATGTGTAGAATGATCAACTCTTTGACAGCTTTTTGCCATGGTTAAGTTGTTCAGAATATACCCTGCAGATGCTTTTTCAAATAAGATTCAGTGATAAGAAATTGAGGTGGTTGTTTTTGTCATGGATACAGAGAAAATGATAACCAGGCTTCTCTTCTTCTCATTTAAATGCAGTATCCTTATTCTTATTTAAAAAAAAAAAAAAAAAAAAAGAAACAGGATCTGTCTCATAACCAGGATACTTGAGCCCATGTAGACACTGTCATTAATGCCCAATATTTTTCCAGAACATTTATCAAATTATATGATAATTTATGCTTGACATTTGGCAATTATCTGTTGATTTTTTCAGAGCACATCCAGCAGCTGCAGTTGGCCTTTCAACAATAAATCTGATTCTGTTTGAGAGTTTCTGGCTTTTTAAAGAAGTTGGTCTTGTAACTGTTGCCAAGTTCTTTTCAAAATGATGCTGGCTCACTATAAATAATATGACAGGCAGAATAGACCTGCTCTTTTTTGTGAAGCACTTTGAGACAACTTTTTATGATTTGATGCTCTGTAGAAAGAAAATTATCAACCGATTAGTATCTGTTAGTGAGGGTATTCAGCCATCCATCTAAGTAGCTAGAGCAGTCAGGATGTTCAAACTTTTTTCAGTTGAAGGCAACATTCTGGATAATACCAGAATGTCTGGGCCACTTTGACACATCGAGTCTCAAGTGTATTAAAATTAAAGAGTTTAATGGTAATTTTAAGGCACCCTGGTTGGCCTTGGCTACTCCTGGCTGTCCCTGGTTGGGCAGTGGATTAGCACAGTGCTAATGGGTCATTTCCACATCAAGACACAAAACAAGAGCAAACAGCACAATGTTAACTTGATCGAAGTGTTGGTGCTTGAAGATGATTAACACAATGTACTTGTCATGGAGCAGATAGAAGAAGAACGAGCACAATTCATACAATTTGCTACAGAAGTCCATGTTTTAAACATGTTATAATGCGGCTGTGTTTAATTTGAACTTTGTAAAATTGTTTTGGGTTTGTAGAAATGGGCCAGGGGCCACAGTTGGACACTTTTCTTAAGTATGATCTGTTTTATGCATTTCTAGTTGTGATTTGATGCATTGCAATAAAGCTGGCTTGATACAGGTTAAGAGTACATATTGTTTTATCCTATAGAATTCATAATTTCATTACTTCAGTTTATAGACGCATCTGTATTTTCCTCATAAAACTCCTTGTTGGAATCACAGTTTGCCAAAAGTTGGGAGACTTAGCAGCAAAGTCACTCGACCGTCTAATAAAAATACACTTATTTATTGACAAGATGCCACTTTTTATACATTCTTGATTAAACTCCCATTCCAAAGGTGCTCAGATATAACCTAAGGTAGTTTCTTGGCAGGATGATGCTTCTAATGTGTTTACTTTTATGTGTTTAAAGCCGCAGAGGTCAGTCATTCTGCAGATTCTGCTGTTTCAGCCTATGTTGCTTGCTCTTCAGTTCTGCCTTTGTATCCCCATGTGCGCTCGGCTTTTATGGAGCGATGTAAATTCTCTTTCACGGCTGCGCTGGAGTCACTGTTGATCCTTATCTCTCCAATAAAGCCCCAGATTTATTGTCAGCAAAAGGCTTTTTAGTGCCAAAAACTGGTTGTGGCTGCAAATTACTATTTGAAAAGAGGAAATTATCAAAAAAAAAAAAAAAACAGCTGTGAAAGTTATTGACCATGTTGCTGTTTGATTGTTTTCCTGTTGTGAAGGTCTTAGACACCTGCTGCCCTGTGGACTGCTCACTTTGTTTCACTTTGTTGCTCGAACAAAAATGAAACAATAGGGGGGCATTTTAGATAGATTCCCACTGACTAATTCATGATTCATATCTGCCACCTGTGGCTTGCTCTGTAGTGGTTTGTTGGAGTGTTTAGTGACTGCACTTTACCCCCCAAATAAAGCAAAAATCTGAGTGCAATGAGAATGAAAGGCGCTAAACAGGAATGGAAAATTTCACAGTCATTTTTTTATGTTCTATACATGATTGGCTTTTGTTTGTCCCTTTATACCAAAAATTAATAAGACCTTGATACAACATTTTTTTCTTCTGACTCAAAGAAAAGACTTAACCTTCACATCATTTGAAAGAAAATTTTGGAAACACACTTTTAAAAAAGAGATTTGTCTCTATCCTGTGTGTGTTCATCTGTTGCTCTCATTTTTTCCCTTTCAGAACACAGATCCTGTTCATGACATGCTTCTGGACGTCATCACCTGGGTCGGCATCCTCTTGTCTCTGGTCTGCCTCCTCATCAGCCTCTTCACTTTCTGCTTTTTCCGTGGACTCCAGAGTGATCGCAACACCATCCATAAGAACCTCTGCATCAGTTTGTTCATCGCTGAGTCCTTGTTCCTGGTTGGAATCAACCGAGGAGACCAACCGGTAGGAACAACTACATCCTTACAAACATAAATGAAAAGAATATTAATAAAGACCATTGACAGAGTCTTTATCTGATATGTTTAAGCTGCATTCAAAGTGAAACAGAACAAAACTATTGGAATCAAAATCAAGCATTTTGAGAGGAAAAATTCACATTTCTGTCTTGTGTTCCTTTTTTTTTTTTACTGAAACTGAAAGGTTGTTTTTCACATTATGGTAGTCGGACCTGAATAAGTAAAAGTGTAACCTAAAGGCTATTTTACCAGGTGATGGTTGTTTTCCTACCTTGCGTTCAGCAAGGTGATCAGGCTGTTAGCTCAGGCTAAATTTGTTTCTTTCTTTTTGCCTAACACTTTTTGCCTTTGCAGTGAAGCTCTCCAACCTAACACATGGCCAAAATGATATAGATATTCTATGGTGAAAATGCAAACACCAGACATTTAAAAAATATATATTATTTTGTGTAGTCTACAAGGTTTAAAGGTCCCAACAATTCAAGGAATCAGCATCTTCTTCCCCCTCAGCCCCTTTTTGTATTTTCTACACTCTCTAGCTATGTTTCAAGCCCAAATATTTACCAATTTTCCCATTAGTGATTGTTAAATTATGTTTTAGTGTATGTTTTTTTACCTTGCTCCTGAGCCAATTATCTAACTCTTGATTAAAAAAAAAAAACACATAAATGTGTTTCACCAGGATACATCCAAACATTTACTTGTTGAAACATAATTATTTGAGTCATTTTGCTTGCATGGAGGTGCCAAAGATCGCTTGTATCAATATAGTTGTTGTATAGTTGCCGTCATTTGGAATGCCAGTATTTCATGATGCCAAGACAGATGACAAAAAAAGCTTGAACAGGAAGTTGTTTTTTTTTTCCATATTTCACACCACAATCTGCAATATAATGGAGCCTCAAGCTACGTCAAGCTTTTGTAGCTCTCTGCATCAAAACAATCCTACTTTTAGCTCCATTAACCTTTATTTTTAAAAAGATTTATCATTAAAAAAACAGCAATATTTATATATATTTAATATCATTCAGCCTAAATATGTTGCAATATAAATGTTGGTCCATATTGTCCAGCCCTACAGCTGTGTGATATTATATTAGCCTGCATAAGGTATGATGGCCTTAACAACATATCCATCTCTTGACATTGTTGAAAAAAAAGAAACAGATAGAAGACCAAAGTTGTTTAAAAAGGGGATTTGTAATTAACCTGACATGCCAGACGGACAGTTCCAGATATCCACCATGGAAATATTTCACTAGTCCATCAGGAGAAGAGCCCATAGAAAAAAGTTTTCAGAGGGCAGAACCTTCAAAAACAACTGCAGCTGGTAACTGGACAAACGGTCTACTCGTCACACTCATCACAGACCAATCCATATCAAGACACAGTATGACGTAGCAGCTAGACCCTGTTGTTAGCCATTAGCTTAAACTATATTTCAGTCCTTAGATTATCATCTTACATTAAAATTATACCACACTGATGTATCATTTACTACTTATATGTGACATGAACTGCATCAAAGACAATTCCCACCAAGTTCTCCTGGTAAACTTATCAGGAGAGCATATTTCGCAAGGTATCATTGAGTAACCATGACTAATGGCCCTTTTCCACCAGCACGCCTTAGCCCTACTCTACTCTACTCTACTCGGCTCTACCCGGTTTGCGTTGCGTTTCCACCGGCACGGTACCTCCTAAAACAAACCAGTTTTTAGTACCTACTCTGCTCTGGTTCTAAGCGTGCTGAGTCGATATTTAAAGATGACGTCGACCGACTGCCGCCACGGATGAGTCATGAGCGCGATGAGCTAGCTAACATGCTAGCGGTAGCTACCATTAGCTTACCCTCATACGTCTTTTCTTTGCAGCTCGATTGCTCTCGTCCTCTGTATTTCTTCTCGCCGCCTGCAGCCTTCTTCTGCAGCCTTTCCTCTTTCATTCGGTTTGTGACAAAAAGCCACAGATCGAGCACCAAGTGTACTATTGCCTCCAAGTCCTCCATTGTTTTGATTGTTGTGTCGCGCTAAAAATGACATGAACGCAGTGTCACCCAGCTGTTTTACGGCGACCCCGCCCCCACTGGCCAGGGAACCGGGCTAGTGGAAAAGCTGCACAATGCGAGTAGAGTAGAGCCGGGTAGAGTCGGAGAAAGCCGAGCCGAGTAGAGTAGGGCTAAGATGTGCTGATGGAAAAGGGCCATAAGACTTTTGTCGACGGAGGATTTCTGCATTCTCTTGTAGTTTCATAGCAGTGATCCCCGGTCAGGAGAAGAGCAAAATCATGATACCCTGTAAGAAATGCTTTGCGTGACGTTCCTTGCTCTTCTTTTAATAAAAAAAATTGAGTCCATTTCTGATAAAACCGCAGATATTGCCACATCCTCGGAGACCGCTTCACACACTGCCATTGTTTTCAAACATGCAGTCACTTCCTGCTGTCGTCACGTCTTCAGTTTCCGCCTCTCTTCCCTAATTGGCCCATCCACCTGATGAAGTCATTGGAGTTTGGAGCTTGCCAAGATGGGTCTGCGTGATTTCAGACAATGAATCAGGCAGGTCCATCTGCAAAACAAGGTTAATGTGTAATTGCATGCACTGAGAAACTTTTTCTGTTGATGCTGTTTTTACGGCTCTTTTTATTTTTACACCTCCACTTCTTGCCACCAATTTTATGCTATTGTTTTGCAAAGTGTAGCTGTCACATTATGATTTGGGTACACTTAAACATTGGTGTTAATAGTTTTGATACATTTGAGTCCTTATCAAAGACCTAGTTTGTTCATTAAAACTAATGAAACTTTAGTTATAAGCTTAGTTTTCTGCTGAAAACTCTGCTGTAAGTGTGAAAAAATTAAAATGTCCTTTTGGTACATGCCACCAAGTTTTGAGTGGTAATTTCTTTTGAGAGGAATTTCCCTGCCTGTCATCAGTTTCAACACCCTTTTTTGTGATAGTTTTTCTAAAGGGGTATTGAATACTTACCTTTTAATCCAGTAAGAGTGTAGCTGTACTATTGAAGATAAAAATGAAGATGTGCCCTTTTCTTTACACCTTTCCCAAAAACCTTGACTCGCAAAATGTACTGAAAATTTCTTTGCAATTCTATGGTCCTTGGCGGCTGCTTAAAGTGAACCCTGAAGGCTTTTTCTGTGTTACTTCCACCCAAGAGTTCTCACCATCCTTTCTGTAAATTTAAGAATCTAAAACTCTTGAGAAAACATAACCTTCGGTGTGTCCCACAGTGCCGTGAGTGCTGTTTCCAAGAGAGCACCAGTGGCTGTGAACTTTTTTTTTTTTTTTTTCAATTCTGTAACGCTCACTGAGACGAAAAAAAAGGAAAGAAAAGATTGCATGCTTTTTCAGTCAACAAATGCACCTCTGTTTTGCTGCACAGAAGCAAAAACATTCTCTAAATCACTCACATATGCTCGATCCCACCTGCAAACTCCATGTCTACATCACTTGTCGTTCGTCTGACATGAATTTACCTCCTGGTGCTGTTTTTCCAATTTGTAAACACTTGAGATTAAACTGGATTAAGTCGTTCAATACACTGAACCTTCTTCTGGTATAATAACTGTGGGTTTAAATTGCATTATTTTCCTCTTAGAGCTCAGCTGTGGCAGCAAGTGGAGGCACGCTGTCACTGCACAGTCATCCTCAAGTGTGTGTGCTCAACACTCACTCTGCAGACAAATGTAGAGTCATTACATTTGGGCGGCATGGCAGAGGGCTTTATTCCACCTACAGCTTCTTGAAATTATGCAGTTTTTGCTTACTAATGAGGCGGAATATGCAGTTAAATCTCCCCTCCTGTGGAAAGTAAGCATTACCTGATAATGGGGTCAGGCAGGATTAAATCTTAGCTAATGGCCTTTTTATGAATTACAGTTATTTATTGCCATTGTTTTTATCATACTCGCATGCTTAATATAAAGCTTGAAGAAAGTCTCATGCTATCAAATCAATTTTTAATGCCATAACTAT
The DNA here is from genome assembly GCA_037902135.1 of Cetoscarus ocellatus. Lineage (NCBI taxonomy): Eukaryota > Metazoa > Chordata > Actinopteri > Labriformes > Labridae > Cetoscarus > Cetoscarus ocellatus. The sequence continues at coordinate 137,742 of JBAMNC010000845.1, read as the reverse complement.
TCAAATCCAAACTCATAGGTCATCGTTTATCTGCAGAGCCACTTCCCCGTGAAGTTAAAGATAATGCTTTGCCCTACACCTTTTCCCTTCCATAATTTTTTATGGGTGTGATTCACAGCCCCGGCTCTAAGATCACTCTCCTGTACCGCAATTAATGTCCACTCAACCTTTGAGTTATTTAATTGAATCCATCTCAGTGACAAAATGCGCCAGTTATGTTCAACTGTGCCGATAATTACATCAATCCGTGTAAGCACTTTGTCATATTATTGTAAGAAAGTGAGAAGGAGCCAAATGACTGTTGGTTGTGTCTCTACATAGAGCACCTGGCCGTGCTCTAAAAATGCAGTGAGCTCCAAATGGCTCTTGGACGGTTGACTCTGCTTCTTCATATCTCTCTTTCATCCGTGCCAACTACAGCAAACAAGACCACATGGGCTCAGTAGCTGTGGCGCTCCTCTGCCAGTCAGCACAGGCAAACATCCAGTCACGTCGGCCAAACAGAGCTAAGCAATGCTAATTGTTGGGGAGACACAAACATGCAGAGGTCAGGGAATGCCTTCACCTGGATGGTACACATCTCAGGTTACGCTGTGGTCTTCAGCTGTGTATATATTCCACCGGAAAATCAGTTTAAACTCATAAAATTATGGAAATCTCCTGTATTTCTGTCTCATTTTTATGTCTTCCACTTTAAACCCTCTCCAGATTGCTTGTGCCGTCTTCGCCGCCCTGCTACACTTCTTCTTCCTGGCAGCGTTCACGTGGATGTTCCTGGAAGGCGTGCAGCTCTACATCATGCTGGTGGAGGTTTTTGAGAGCGAGCACTCACGCCGACGTTACTTCTATATGGTGGGCTACGGAGTTCCAGCGCTTATAGTGGCTGTTTCTGCTGCAGTGGACTACAGGAGCTACGGCACTGAGCGAATGTGAGTACTTTTGAAAATATAGCGCATGAAGCTTTATTATTTGATGGGAAACTGTGGAGGGATATACTTTACTATCTGAGTGCTCAATTTAAAGAACTTTAAAAAATTGGTTTATGATACATTTGTTTACACCGGGGATGTACTTGCTTTTAACTGCCTGGATGCATGGCAGCCAGCATGCATGCCTTGCGTCGATTCAGTGCACCACTTGTTCACATTGACTAGAATTAACATGACACAGATGGGAGCTGCAGTCTTCATGTCACTTGTAGGATCAGTGTGGAGGCAGAGGAGGTATGACAGAGTCAACACAGCAGCAGGAGCAACTTTAACAGACACTTGAAAAGACAAACTGACACATGAAGACGGCAATCGTCAGCATCTAAATAATACGAGAGACTGCACAGACACAAACATGACTTTTAATCAGGCTAATGATGAATTCACGTTTACGAATTTGGAAACAGGAAAGCCATTTTAGTGTATTACTTAATGACTTTGAGTTATACTTGAGCAGATACAATAGTCAACTTCGTCAGTGGGTGTGTTTTCATTAGCATTTTCTTACATATAAACTGCTGATTGGTAGTGTTGATTCAGTGCTCAAAAAACACTTCTCAATGAGGAATTGGACGGTACACCCTCTGTTTTTGCTGGTGCTATAACCACAAAGTGTATTAGCTCAGATGGTGAAAGTCATCAGTTCACACGGTCACTCATTAGACCATAACACTGAGATAGTTATGTTGGAAAACATCGTAAAAATGGAGGGCAGAAAGTGCTGATGGTGAGTTCTGACCACTGATCATCAGTTGCTTCAGGATGACATTGATTATTGGTGTTTTTTTTTTTAACTTTTACTGTCAGAATTACCACAATGTTTGCAGTTTACTTCAAACATAACAAGAAGCTGCATACAAACTTAGTTCATTTTGCACCCTTTAGTGGTGTCTGTCCTGCTCTTTTAAAAGCCTGTTGTTTTGGTGTTGCACTGCCCCCTGCCTGTAAAATCTTTGTATGCAGTCTTTGTTAAGTTTAGTTTTCACACTGCCCCCTCCTGGTTGAAGAAGAGTCCAGTGGGTGTATGCTAGTTAAAGGATAAGTTTGGTTTCTACAGCTTTCATATAGTTTATAGAATGAAGTAGAACAATATACTCACCCAGAAGGCTTTCCTGATCCAAACAGTGCTTCGGGAGATATTTAGATCCAAAATCGAGCGGCGGACATCCGAATAAATGGTAGCAGACAGGGCATGTATAGCGCTGCTCCTAAAACTGCATTAATCGTCCAAAAACTCATTAGTTTCACCAACATTTCATCATGGTCCGCTCGCGCTACTCCTCCACGACAGTCCGGTGTCACTCCATCCATGTTTTTGTGACTGTGCTGACCTCTGAACTGAAAAGTTTCTTGCCTCCGCGTCCTCCTTTCAATGAGCTCCTCATCTGTATACTCTGGCTCGAAACTGTAAGGACACCCATCATATTCAAAGTTCTCGTCTACAACATCTTCATCCGATAGATATTCGTCCATTTTGCACAAAACTGGAAGAAGAAAGTTATTGTGTAGCCACCGCTCACCGCTGAAACAATGAGCCGTACTGCACATGCGCGCAACCGGAAAGAAACTTTTCAGTTCAGAGGTCAGCACAGTCACAAAAACATGGATGGAGTGACACCGGACTGTCGTGGAGGAGTAGCGCGAGCGGACCATGATGAAATGTTGGTGAAACTAATGAGTTTTTGGACGATTAATGCAGTTTAAGGAGCGGCTATACATGCCCCGTCTGCTACCATTTTACGGATGTCCGCCGCTCGATTTTGGATTTAAATATCTCCTGAAGCACTGTTTGGATCAGGAAAGCCTTCTGGGTGAGTATATTGTTCTACTTCATTCTATAAACTATGTGAAAGCTGTAGAAACCAAACTTATCCTTTAATTGCCATGTGGGAGCCTTGCAGAGCAGGCAGCTAGATTCATATCCAGCAGGGATTATCTTTTCGTTGTTGCCTTGGACACTATTTGTCCATAAGTATGGTATTTTTTATGTGTTGTGATGGAGACAGAGGCAGAGGGGTGGTTTTTTGGATTATGCTTTGAGTTTGTAACTTTAAATTTGTAGGCAGTGTAGTTTTAGCTAGCAGAGCTGTAAGCTAGCAGCATGACAGTGCATTTTTGAGTTTGCTTCTCTTGATTTTGACTGTGCCTTATTTTCTGTTCATTTTTCTCAATACAATTTGTAATTTGTGCTTCACTGCAGTTTTACAACAAAGATAACCTTCAATAAATGACAAGAAAAGTTATGCCTTGTAATTCTTGGAGGATTTTGAGTTGTTAGCAGACTGTCTAGCTTTGAACATTGGCTACTCATAGTGAGGACAGTACAGTGTCCCATTGCGTGTCATACACAAGCAAGTATATAAACAAGAACACCCATGACACCAACAGACAGACGCGAATGCAACAAACTGCAAGTATATGTCCTTAGAAGCAGGTTCAAATGTAGAGAAAAGACAAGGACTCAAAATACAGTCAATAAGGAAAACCTCTTGAATCAAAGTTGGTCATGCATTCACTGGAAGCAGCCAACAAAGGCAAAAAAAATCTAACAGGGACAAATCCAAAAGTTACAAGTCCAAAAACCACAAAGTCCAAAAAACAGGCAGGTGAATACTGAAAAAAAAACAAGTCTGGAAAGCTCGGCACATGAGGAGACTGACAATCTGGCAGAGAGCTGGTGAAAACACATGATATATATCGTGAGCGTAATTATAAATCAGACACACAAGGCAGGAAAAGAACACTGGCAAGAAGTAGCACCAAACATCAAAACACAAAATAATTCAGGATATGAACACTAACTATTAATGGATAAAGAGAACATCTCAGTTTGGCAGTTTGGCAGTGACTACAGTTCAAAACCACAACTTGTAGTGAGTTTCCTTTGAAACTACAGTCATCTACATACCCAGACAGATCTTTTGGGGATATGAATCTGCACTGAGATCAATTAAATAGTTTTGAAGGGTTTCTCAGCCTGTGAAAACAAAACAATGTCCTCCCAGTAAGTGTTACTAAGTCTGAGAGAACACTGTGAAATCCCAGAAACTTAAACTTGAGCTTTTTTTTTTTTTTTTTTTTTCGAACTAAAACGCTAGCTTTTAAAACCAGGGCATGGAGTTTGACTCATGTGGGTGTTTCTCGTTTTTTAAATCCATCTTCTGGAGTCCCGGTATCCAGAGAGACTGAAAAGAGTTATCAAGTGCTCTCCAAATGTTTTTAAAGAAATCAATCATTTTTATAGCTGTTTAAATGCACTTTAATGCAACACAAAGTGCTACCCCTGAGTGCTACACTTACATTTACACAGCCACAAATAGATAGCTAAATGTCCTTGTAATCAGTAAAGAACTCAATAACTGCAGCTTTTTAGGAGACAGTAATTAAATTTAGGAACTGACGTGATGCTGCTATGATTTTGGTATTAACCTACGTCCAAACAAGCAGTCATAAACTGAGGTGTATTGTAAACTATAATAGTATTTATGGCATTGTAGACTGTTGTATTGTGCAATAGTCACAGGAGCAGCACTTCATATTCTAATGTGGTTAAAGCAAAAAACAAAAAAAAATATGCCTGTTTTGATACCATGGTAAGAAAAATAAGTTTTATGCATCTTATAATGTGATTCTCTTTCTTTTTTATCACAAAAAAACAAGCAAGCAAACTTCTGCATACTGGTAAGAAATGCAGGAATACTAAGAAAACCTGATATATGAAATAAAATTAAGATGTTGTGAAGAGTTTGTGGGCATTATTATTGTCAGTAAAGTAGATATTGGTATTCAAAGTTCCAATACCATAGACTACTACTATAATAACAAGGAGTTCATAATTTGGAATCAAAAAGGTGTCAAATCATTAAAAGTTTGATTTACTGTATTTTAGGGATGTAACGGTTACCGGTAAAATGGTAAACGGCGGTAAAATTTCAGACAGTTAGTATTACCGTTTCCTGTTTTAATTACAGGTAAACCGAGTTTGATTACCACACTGCGTCAATAACTCACAGTGATGCTGCTCATTGTCTGGAAAAGCCGGAACTATGTGTCTGCCCCTCAGTATAGCAGCCGCGGTCCCTCACAGACGGAGGCGCGCATGTGTAGTTTGCAATGTTTGGCCTCTGAAAGTGAAAGTTTGGCCACGGCGGTCGGTGCCCGCACAGGCCATATAGCGGAGATTTTTCCCCTTGAAACGGACAAAGTCTGAAGTCTGGTCGAATTTTGGATTTTTCAAGGATGCCGAGGGAAACTGATTGAAGACGGTCACCCTGTCTAGAACACGAAGCTGTTGCCGGCGGAAGAAAAAGACGCACGTGAATAAAACTCCTGTAACTCCTCGAGTAAGTGAGCTGACTGAGCTGGAGAGAGTAAGAGTGAGGACATTCAGTGAGCCATACCTGAGTGAATTATCGGTGGTTTATCAGTATTTTCTGTGTAAATAATGTATAAATGTTGTAAATAATAGCATTAGTATCATTCTGGAGTGTTTCTTGTTGTTCTTTTACCATCTATTTGCCGTGTTTTGTGAATAGATCATCTTAGTTCATGTTTTATGGATTTCATCAGTCGTAATTTGGAAATATTGGAGGAGGAAATGTGGAGGAGATCTGCCAGGGAGAGGGGAGACCAGAGGAGAGTCATGAAGGGGGCTAACTGGACAGGAATTGCCTCAGGGACTATCGTCAGTAAAAAAACGCCTGGACATGGTCTAATAAAACGAGCTGTAACATGGACGCTATTGCTGTAGGCAAGCAAAAATGTGTGAGCGTATGTAACATAGGTTAAGTTTATTTTTGGTCGTCTCAGAAACTTTAAAAATGTCCATTTACAGTTGTTTATGAAGAGAATCCTGTTTAAAGTTCAAATCTGTTTTTTTCTTTTCTTGTAATTACACACTGTTTAAGCATTTATACCATAATAATGACAAATACTTGCCAGAATTGTTTACTTTTATTTCTCATTAAAAAAAGGGTGAAAACATTTTTCTAAAAGGACATTTCTTGACACATTTATTGACAAATGTGTCAAGAAATGTCCTGTTATAATTGTAATATTAAAGGGGTTAAATGATTTCAAGTGTGTGTAAAATTACTTTTTGAACATTTTGAGCACACTGCAACAATACCGCGATAATAATGATAACCGTGATAATTTTGGTCACAATAACCGTGATATGAAATTTTCATACCGTTACATCCCTACTGCATTTATAAAAGGAAATATTTATGAATTTCTGTCATAATGTCAGTGTGTGGATGGGGCTTAAAAGCAAACATTTTTTAACATTGCATGGCACACTGGGTGGCAACATCATTGGGCTCCAGCGTTCCTCTCTCCATTCTCTGTCTGTTCGTGGTCATTGTTGTAAAACTATTCCATGAACCTGATCCAAGAGAATAATAAGACAGAGGTTACTGTAAATAAAAGTGACTGGAGTTACTATGATGCTGACAAATAGAGAGTTCTTGACTAGAACTGGATTTTAATTTCCATCCTGTATGGACTCATTAATCTTTGAAGGGTATTGTTTATCAATCTGAAGGCAAAATATTGCCTGCAACCCTTGATCATGTGCACATCCCCAGTCACAGAAAGCCCTCTAACAACATGACAACTGTTTGTGTTCAGCAATCTTGCAAATGAAGCTCCAATAGCTATTGCTCATCATCATCAACTTTTAATGAAGCAGAACGGTTACTCATGCTGCAAACATTTCCCCGCTGCTGAATTGACATTGTTCCAACAGTAAAAAATGCTCCCTCCAGGAGAGAGCAGGGCTGGATGAATGTTAAGCTGCAGGGTTTTTTTTTTTTTGCATTTGAGGATGTAGGAATTCAGGAGATGGAAGGATGAAAAGAACGAAGAATCACAGAGAGTGAGAAAGGTAAAAAATAGGATGGCCCCAACCAAAAATCACAATGACAAATAAGATGACACAACAACAAAGCAGAACACAAAACAAGAGATAGAACAATAATCAACAGGTAAGAGTACACAACACCTAGGGAAACATGACAGACTGAAGGAAAACAAAAGAATAAAAAAAATAAATAAATAAATTAGAAAACAACAAAACACGCAACAGCAACTTTAAAAGCACAGCAAGAAATAAAATAAAAATCACAACAGATAAATTAAAATCAAATTTTGAAACAATAACAAAAAAAATCAAAGAAACAACAGCAGATTAATTTTAAAAACAATAAATTCAACAAAACAAAAAACAAAGCATCAAGTCAAAAAATAAAACAACAGAAGTCTCTTTATCCAAATCTAATATAGTATAGGGAAGCAAAGCACAGCAACAAAAAGGGAAAAAAAGAACCAATAATAGAAACATAGCATTTTAAGAGAATGCTACAGAAGCACAACAAATTAAAAAAATCAACAAGATGAGAAATCAAAGCAACAAATAAGAACATACCTAAAAAACACAAAAAATCGAATATCAAAACCTTGAATCCTTGAAACGAAACATCACACTAAATATCACAATTTTGTTAGCTTTTTAATGATTATAAAACACAGCAAAAAAAACAGATAATAAATGAACAAAAGAAGAACATGATGAAAACCAAGAAACTTGCAAGAAATTAAAAAAACAAATCAATAAAAGATAACAAAAATGAATTAAAAAATATACTACAGAATCCGGTTAAAAAACAGCAACCATTAAGGGGACATCACAGTAACACATCAAATCACAACACTGTAGCAATTTTCAAAAACAAGACAGCAAAACAAACAGATATTCAACAATTAGTTAACTTTAAAAAAACACAACAATAAATCAAAAGTCACAACATTCTAAGTTTATTGTTAACTTTATTTGTCAGGGACTTTGATGTGTTGTTGCGCCTTTGATTCATTGTTATGTCTTCTGCTTTAATGTTCTTAATTGCTTGAGGTTTTTTGTTTGTTTTTTTTTCCTTTTTTATGTGCTGTTGTGTACCTGTTTAATTTTTGTGACTTTTCCTTTGTTGTCATATTTAGAATTATTTATTTTAGTGGGGTTTTTTTATTATTATGGTTATATTGGTGTCCGGTTATGTTTTCTATTTGATGGTGTGTTTTTGTTGCTGGTTTTTGTTTCTGTTTTTGTTTTTGTGTTTCTTGTGTCTTGTGATTTGCACTTCAGGACCACCATAAAAAGAGTCAGGAGATAACAAACATATGTAACGTACACGCGAATGCCTTTTGTTTGCTCTTTTTAAGATAGAACATCCCAGCACTCTGCCCTGAACACAAAGTAGTCCATGAAACAGTGCCATGCCAAGAAGTCGATCCTCCTCCATTACTCTCAGTTAATCTCCAACCCATCTGAAAATAATGAAGAGCAGCATCAGCAGTTTGCTTCCAAGATGTTTATCATCAGCAGCCCACACACAACGCAACCAGTAAACGGTGCATTTGTGGATTGGCGGAGCCATAGTTCTTGGTGATGGATGAGGTGATAGCTGCCACCACCTGAGCAGTGGCATCATGTGAATAATTAAAGGCTGCCACCGGTGGAACAATTATACGCAGCCGTTGAAGGATGAGGGAAGACACAAGGTGTGACACGTGGTGAAAGCAGAAGGTGGGGGAAGGTGCAAAGTTTTCTCACTAATTGATTCGCCATGAGGGTATCATCATCGGTGCTCCAGTTTGAGAGGAAGTACACAATAAGTTCACTGACGACATGAAAAAGGAAGCATATGATGGAAGGGAGCTTGTGAAGATTTTAACGTGATCAAAAGGACATTTTTGACACTGGGAGAATGAGAAGATGCTTTCTATCCAATAACTATCAGTTGATTACCCTTATTATGCCCTTGAGCAAGGAACTCAGCTCCTCTCACATTCATTAGTCAGCAATAAAAGAGTGTTATCACATGTCATCCCTCCATTTGAAGACAGAACTACATTTGCCTGCCTCTTCAGTAGGTGCATCCCCTCACCTTCTCATTAACACAAGTTGCTAATTATTTGATGGCAGCAACTCAGTGCATTTAGGCATGGTCAGTAGTAGTAGAGCCCAATATGTAACAATGACCCGAAATGTGACAATGACCCAAAATGTTGTAAAAAAAAATATTGTAATGAAACCCAAGATGTAATAATTGGTCGATAATGTAACAAAAGTGTTGAGCCTAAAATGTTATAAGATTTTTTTTAATAAAACCCGAAATGTAATAATTGGTCAATAATGTAACAAAAGTGTTGAGCCCAAAATGTTATAAATAAAAGTTGTAATAAAACCCAAAATGTAATAATTGGTCAATAATGTAACAAAAGTGTTGAGCCCAAAATTTAATTAAAAAATGTAATAAAACAAAAATGTAATAACTGGTCGATAATGTAACGAGATGCTGAGCCCAAAACATAATAACTTTATTACATTATGGGGCATAATGTAATAACTGACCCAAAATGTAACAAGTTATTGCATTTTGGGCAAAAACTTATAACGTTTTGGGCTCAGCATCTTGTTACATTATCGACCAGTTATTACATTTCGTGTTTTATTACTTTTTTTTTTTTTTTATGTAACATTTTGGGTCATTGTTACATATCGGGCTCGAACAGGCCTACTGTAGTCCAAACCAAGCATCAGAGTGGAAAAGTTGAGATTTAAGTGACTTTGAACGTTGCACAGTTGCTGGTACCAGATGGGCTGGTCTTACTATTTCAGAAATTGCTGATCTTCTGGGATTTTCATGTCATCTCAAGGATTTATTGAGAATGGTCTGAAAAAGAGAAAATATCCAATGAGCGGTAGTTCTCTGGGCCTTGTTGATGCCAAAGGTTAGAGGAGAAAGGCCAGAGTGGTTGGGGGCGACAGAAAGGCAACAGTCACTCTAATAACCACTTGCTCCAACTCAAATGGCCACAGCAGCAGAGGACCACACCGGGTGCCACTCTAGTCAAGCAAGAACAATAAACTGAGGCTACATTTGTCACCAAAATTGGACAAAAGAAGAGTTCTTGGTTTGATGGGTCTCCATTTGATGTGGAGCATTCAGATGGTAGGGTTAGTATTTAGTGTAAAAAACATGAAAGCATTGACCTATTCTGCCTTGGATCAACGTTCTCGTGGTGGTGGTGAACAGTGTGGGGGGGTATTTTCTTGGTACACTATGGGTCCCTTTGTATCAACTGAGCATCATTTAAATGCCACAGCCTACCTGAGTATCATTGCCATGTCATGAACTTCAGATCATCTTAAAGTGGTTTCTTGAACATGACAATTAGTTTACTGGACTCAAGTTGCCTCCACAGTCACCAGATCTCAATCCAATAGATCACCTTTTAGATCACTGGAGCGAGAGATTGGCATCATAGCTGTTCAGACGAACAATCTGCAGCAACTGCAAGATGCTATCATGTCTGTAAGGATCGAGCTCTCTGGGGAATGTGTCCAGCAATTTGTTGAATCTGTGCCGCACAGAAGTAAGGCAGATATGAAGGCGAAAGCTGTGTGTAATTTCTTGACCTTTCTGTGATCTTCCGCCAGAGAGTCTGAAACCGTTTGGCGGCTGAAATCTTTTCGTTTGTTGTCAGGTCAACAAGAACTTTGAAAATGAAAAACAGTAATACAGACATTAGAGCAAGTCAAAGGAGTCTGAGATCGTTGAGTGATATCAAAGCTTGATGTAAGTGCTGTCCATTTGACCGTTTCTCTTTTGTAAAACTAATGCTGTTGGTCCATTGGCTTGTATTTTGATGTGACCTTCCTTTTTGAGATTCAGCAAGGCATAAGTTTGGTAGCAAACAGAGGTAAACAAGCTACCGTAATACTTTATAAACTAAAATCGTCTACTGAAGGCTGAGTCAGATATTCTTATTAGACGAAATGTAATTTGTAGTTTTGTTGTTGTTATTTCTACTATAAAGTACTGGAGAATTTTAGTGGATGAATATAAGTTCGAAAAAAAAAAAGTTTTTTTAGTTAAGTATTTTAAAGTAAGAGAACAGAGGATATAAACAGTGGAGAAGGATAAGAAGCTGAATTCACGAGAAGGCAAAAAGGGAATAAAAATGTATTAAGACCTGTTTTACAAGAGTTTAGAGTCCCAAGTTCTCTGCTAGTTCCACAAGAGATGATCTTGGAAACTAAATGCTGCCTCACCCTGTTTAGTTCTGACCCACGGTGCGGTGAGTAAACCTGTCCCAGAGGACCTGTGGGGTCTGGGTGCTTCATCCTGGACTAAAGGATCTACAAGGTATTTTTGCCCAAGACCATTAACTGCTTTATGAACCAGGTGGAGGACTTTAAAATCCATCCTTTGACTCGCAGGAAGCAGGTGAAGCAATCTGAGGACTGGTGTAAAGAAGCCTTTCCTCTCTTTGCAGGGCTCATTAAGAGATAGAAAGTCTTGAAAATAATTAAATTTTAATGTCGACATTAGTGCTGTCACATTATACTGGTTTCAAGATTATCATCTCCAATTTTTAAAAAAGAGAAAAAGCAACACTGATATGGAGGGAAAAAAAGGATTAATACTTTCCGTGTGGTGCCAAGTAAATAAAAGCAGGGTAACGCAGTGATTTGTGACCCAGACATGCTTAACTCCATCTTTACCGTGTCACCTCTGACACAAACAAAAGAACAACACACACACACTGACTGAACGCCATTCTGTCCACCAAAGTGTATAGCATTGTTCATGTTTGCAATAAATCTAAACTTCTGCACGAGAATAGTTAAGGTGTATTTTGGATGTAGTGGATGAAATGGCTTGTGCCTGTTTGGACAATTATTGCATTTACCCAGAAGGTTCTGTTTTTGCCTGCATTTGTCTGGTATTTTGTTTGGTTATCCGTCTGTCTTTCTGTCTTTCTATCCATGAGCAACATAACTTAAAAAGATGTTTGTGGATTATTGTGATGTTTGTAGGGAATGTTAGTCATTGCACAAAGGAGAAGGTGTCAGATTAAGGCGGATCCTGTACATTGTGCGATTGCGCAGTTTTCCACATTTTTGATAACAACTCAGCTGACAATATCAGAAATGCCCTGGCAGAGTTTTGTGCTCTCTGAACACTTCTGGCGTTGGATGGAATTAGCCGGGTAGATTGGAGTCTTCAGCTGGTCCTCTTGAAAACATCACACTTTCCTTTGTTTCTTGTGTTTTGCCTCCTTTATTTAGACTTCTTTTACCAAATACAACTTTCTATTTTGAGAGCATGATGTCATCTTTTTACCTCTGCTGTTGTTCGTTACTTTGTTTGTTTGTCATAAGGAGAGCTCCAAACGATTTATTCACCGTGCAGATAGGGCATCTTTCTTGTTTTTGACAGTAACTCACATTACAATGTTTAAAGTTACTTGGCTAAGGTTTGCACTCTTGGAGCATCTCTAGTTTTCTCTGATAAGGAAGCGAAAAGAACATTTTGAGTCAATATTTATCCTGGTTATATATATTTAGTATTGCAGCAGCAGTAAGGCTCTGGAAAAGCTTGTAAATACACCATGAAAGTGGTTGAAGTGCTTCAATTTGACCTCTGAAGGCCATGGAAACTCTTCTTTGCGACAACACCTAAGTCTCCATCTGAAGCTAAGCTTTGCTTTTCATTTCTCCTGCAAGACTTTCTTCAGAGTGAGGACTTGTGGGTATAAAATGACAGATACTTATACTTCATTTTTGCTATTTCTTGGAATCACGCAAACAAAACACAATTTAAAGCTATTGTGCAATAAAACAGAGGGTAACATAAAATAACACGAATTAGAAAAACAAGATTACAGCAGTAATTGTAAGGATGTTTCAGGTATAATTTACAACAGTTAAATTATACTTAAGTGCTATCTGTTTTTTTTTCTCTTCAAAGAGCAGTTGTACCATATATCTATCTCCTCTGCAGTATCAGATAACAAGCAAGCCCAGTGAAATCATCCAGCTGGTAAGGTGTCTCAGTCTCTTCTTTAACAGCAGAGTAAGCCCCTCTAGGGTTCTTATAGGGATTTTTATTTGTCATCTTAACTGGCTTTTTTCTGGTTTGCTGCCACATTTCATGGTATACTGGCTCAAAACCTTGTGTGTAAAGCTAGATTGACAAAACACAAACAAAAACAGCTCATCACACACCGCTCCTTTACAGCTCCAGATCACAGACTACCTTTAAACTGTGTCAACAACAAAAAAACATGCAAATGTCTCGAAGATCTCACTTGAAGCAAAATGTGCTCGGGGGCCTTCAGACTGCATCAAAGAGCTCCGAGTGATATCTGTGGCCTAAATATTTCACGTTGCTTCATTCACTCACATGGTCATCAGCTTGCGAACACGCCAACCAAATGACTAGCTCAGTTGCAGAGACGTCTTCGCAGATTAAGCTGCCTGGGCTCGGAGGACAGCCCGTGTCAGATCACTGCAGATTGGTGGCACAAAATGCCAAAATACTCAGCACAAGCTGCTGGCATGAGCACGCCTTGTGTTTTGACTGCAGCTTTTAGTGCTCGCTTACTGAAAGAAGAGTGCACAAAGTAGGAAAAAGCGGGAGGGGATGATGGAATCAAAGACAAGAAGAGCTCCAAAAGCCAAACACAACCGTGACACAAGTTGAGAAGGAGGCAGGAAGAAATGAAAGCCCGCAGCTCCCACCGCCCACCAGGTCTTTAAATCTTTCTATGATCTGAAGAAGAAGGAGGCAAAAACAAACAATGCAACCTTCAGCATAATTTATAACAGCGGTGTTCTGAGCAAGCACTTTGATGAGCTGCCACGGTTTCTTTGCATGTTTTGAATCTTTTGTGTGCTCTTCTTCACTTCTTTATGCATACGTATGTGTTTTTCTGTGTCACATCATCTTATCAAATGATATCTGTGAGGGGAAGATGTATGACAACAAAAGATTAGTTGGTTTTTCTCCTGTTATGTCTCATACTATAATGCATTCTGTCTATTGGGATAAAAAGTGAAATGCATACAAACTTGTCCTATGCTGCTCATTAATTTGACTGACTACTGTAATGTATTTACTTATATTTTGACTTTTTTCATGTTGAGCTCGAACAACATATAGGAGGTGTGTTTCATACATTTACATACATTTAGATTTATGCCTTCCATATCACTTCAACAATCCTATCCCTTGACTTATTTGACTACTTTTATAAGTCTATTTGTAATTTCCTCAGAACAGAGGTAATGAAAGGAAAATAAGTTGGTGGGTTAGGCAGGGAATCTGGAGCACATCATGGGCAGCTGTTCTTAAGCACTGGGTGTACTGCAGGAGGCATGGCCAAGACCTCAAGACCATGACTGGGGCAATCAGCAAGGTGATCAGAAATAGCAGGAACATCCATGCCACAGCCAAGGCAGTGTGCTTTATTAAGGGAGATAGGCCCCGAGACTTGAGAATGATGGTCAACCGAGAGAAGCAGCTGAGAATTCTAATATCACCCAGTCCACCTTAAGACCGGACATCATGGTTGTATCAGAGCAGAGAGGATGGAGGAGACTCAAGAAAGGAAGAGGGCTAAATACCAAGGTGTTTTCTTCTGTAGGTTTCCGGTAAAGTCAGAGCAAGAGTAATGCTGCCCTCAGTTCATAGCTCTCAGTTCAAGGCCAAGAGAGCATTTGATGTTCAGGTTGTGCTGGGGGCGCCTTCCAGAAGCCCTAATGTGCTACAGAAATGCATATTTTCTCTTTGAATATATTTTTACAGTTCAAGTATGGCTTTTTAACCCCATGCTCGACTAGATGTTGGAATAATGCATTTAAGGTGACAGCCCTAAGGCCAGTATAGTTAAATTAAATCTCTTTTGATTTAATTATTTAGATCTTTGCCCATAATTAAAAGTGCAGATCCTGAAATTGACCTTGTTTGGTTTGCAACATTTAAGCAGTCCTAAAATATGTGTTAAGTCTCTTAACATTCCACACCCCTTTAAAGGATAAGCTCTTTTTTGGACACCTGGACCTTATTTTTAGGATTAAATACGCTCGTAGACTCACCCAGACAATTTTGGCGGGGCTCGGAGCTGTTTTCGAGCAATTTAGATCAATCCGACGGCGTTTTTCTCTCATGCCATAGTAGCAGATGGGGCCAGAAATCGAAGCCCCTAAATTAGACATTATCTGCTGCGAAACTCACTCATTTCAGCTACATTTTATAAATGAATGGCCAGTGTTATCACCATGTCAGCTCAACTTTGTTGTTATGGTCATCCGGGGCTTTACAAGGATGGGTAACTTTTGGTGACGTCACAGACATGCACCGCAATAGCGCAGCTGAGTAGAGCCACTGTTGTTGCTAGGCTACACGGCTACACGGCTATTTTTGTGCAACATGGCGGAATATTTATCCGATGTAGAAGTGTCTGACTACGACTTTGAGTATAATGGATGCCCGTATCGTTTTGAGCCAGAATATACCGACGAAGAGCTATTTGAAAGGAGGATGCAGAGAGAAAGAGCCGAACAGCTGGCCAGAGAACAAGCAACCACTGCACGTCCACGAATGGGGGCTAACTGGTGGTGTTGTTGTGGACATTGCACGGCAATGGCAACAGAGGAGGATTGAGTTTCGCAGCAGATAATGTCTGATTTAGGGGCTTCGATTTCTGGCCCCGTCTGCTACTACGGCATGAGAGAAAAACGCCGTCGAATGGATCTAAATTGCTCGAAAACGGCTCCGAGCTCCGCCAAAATTGTCTGGGTGAGTCTACGAGCGTATTTAATCCTAAAAATAAGGTCCAGGTGTCAAAAAACTGAACTTATCCTTTAATTCCTGTGTTCGTCTGTATACTGAGTGTAGTATCAAAGTGTAACTTATAAGCCCTCCAGTCAGATTCCCTCCACAGTGGGTTGTTTGTTAGTTTATGTCCCTGTTCATTTGATTCACCTCCAGATTTATGTTCTAGAGCCTTTTAGATCTTTGACATAACTTCTGTCATTGTCTTTCTACAGATGACGTAAACACTTCCTCTTTTTCGGTGGTGCTCTACAATGTTAAATGATAAATGTTTCAAAATAAAGAAGCCAAACTTTTGGTTCACTCAAAGAGAACTGCTTTAGTGTTATCTTTAATCACCATGTTTTTCTCTGCTGTTCTCTCTACTTTGACTCAGAAAGGGTGTTTTAAAGCACTGTGCCATTTTTCAGACCTATATTTTTTTTGTCTGCAGCACTTTCTGCCACAGCCCAGCTTTGTGTTGCTCTTAAGTGCCCTATACACCTCAGATTGCCTTAAAATGCTATCAAATTACAGCTAATTCACCACCACTTTCATTTCTCGCTCTCTGACAGTCTGAATGACAATGCGCCTCAACCGACTGTAATTTTCCAGTGGCCAAAAATGGAGGCGTCTATCTGCAGCGGCAGCGGAGATTAAAAGATTAATAATTCAACCACAGGTCATGAATCAAGTTATTTTTCTTTCTTTTGCCATTTTCAAAGGAGCTCTGTCACCTTCCACCAACCGACCCTACTGCCTCTGATCTGTAGAAAGACGATCGGACTATCAGTAATGTTTGAAAATGAAGCGTGAGGTCACCATATCGTGTTATCCTATAATTGACTTCATTATACCAGTGGTGCTGTGTCATGGCAGTTAACATGAACATGTGAGACACCGTGTTGAGCACTGTGAGGACGTGTCTGTCAGGGTCAAGGTCAGTCTGAGGCCTTTGGAGTGATACAGTTGGTATTCAATTGTTGCTGAATTGAATCATCCATAAATTATCATCTGTAATGGTTATTTAAAGCTTTAACATGACAAATTGAATCAGAATTATTCAAATACTGCTCACTCTTAACGCAGCTTCAGCCTCGATGTTTTGTGCAGCACCTTGTCCTTTTTCTTTTCTTTGTTACATTTTGATTGTACAGCTGTTCTTCGTACTTGTATATTTTCCTCAGCGAGGAAGTTCATCGTGCTTAAAAATCTCTGTTTTTCAGTCCAGGCAAAGGCAGGCAGCACACAAGGTTAAAAACTCTCTGACCAATATTCAGCAATTAAACAAAAATAACACACGACACATGAATTTGACACAAAAGAAGTATATAAAATGGCAAGTTGAGACCATCAGTTGTATATTTAAATAATCTGGCGAAATCATAAACATAAGGCATAACATCTAAAGTTTTCCCTTCTTTTTTTAAATATGTTTTAGTTATTATTTAGTCTGTATTAGAAAGGGATAGTGGATGTACTGTTAAGTAGAAATTTTGTGAGGGGTGAATGAGGTGCAGGAAAGGAGCCATAGGTTCAACCATCTTTAAGAACCACAGCCTCTGTGCATAGAGCAAAAGCTGTTGCTAGGCCATATACACTCCAGATGTGCCTGCCTTAAAGGGATATTTCAGTATTTTTAATGTTTGGTTCAATCAGGTACTTGACAGTTGTTACGACCAGCCTAGGGGTACTGGAGGAAACATAAAAATGACCACTCCTTTGTCCCTCTCAAGGTGTCACCAGTACAAAAGCACAAAAAATCACAAGATTTTTGCAGTCCAAACAATTAAATTTAATATTCTTCTTTTTTTCTTTTTACAAAATAAATCAAAATTACCTCAGAGAGAGTAAGCAAAAGAATAAAACAACAAAAACACTCCTATAAATAAAAAAAAAAACGTACCTAACCTCTAAAGGAAAGAAAACATACAAACCTAAAGTGGCTCCCTTAAAAAAAAAACAGGAGCAAACAAAAACCAAGCTTTACTCTCACCTACTTTACTGAATAGCCTCAACTTAAATTCTTTCTTTCTTAATCTTAACCAAAATACTCAAAAATTCACACAAGCTAAAGTTATCACAAAAACACACAGTTCTCAAAAGGCTTCGTGGTGTCGTGAGTTGAGAGTGATGAAGGAGGAGGGTCGGCGTCTCTTCTCCTGCAGTCTTTTTAAAACGCCGGCCATCAGCTTTCAGCCAATCAGACGGCCTCACCCACCCGAACTCCTCCAGTCAGCGTCGGGTGCGCCTGTCTGCTGCTGTCCAATCCCGACACTCCACACCTGCAGCATAGGTTAAGCGAAGGAGCACAGAGGGAGGGAGGAGGAAAAAAACAAAAACGCTCCTCTACACAATATAACAAACAATAGCCTACAATAAATGACTCACAGTCATAACACGGTAGTCAGTGAATTGGCTGAAATGGCTCCCAGCAGCACTGTACCTTTAAGGAGAACAAGCTGAGACTACCAGTAAGGTACACCGTGATTAACAGATACAGTTATTTTACCTAATTATTTGAGTTTTTTATGCAAAAACAAACCAAAAAACTGTGTTAGGTTGAAAGTACGATTGGGCAAATAATTTCATAGTGCTTTATTTTTAATCCAGGAAGTCTGTGTTTGGCACTGTTTTACACTGCAGCAAATGGCTATGTGTTCTTGTGCCTGTGTGCATCATAGTCGTGAGTTTTGTTTTGTACTAGGCAGCAAGAGTTGTCAAGACCAAATGTGATTTCAAATCAGCTGATTTTGATTCCTTCCCTTCATCACTTTAAGGATTGGTCTACTGACTTAAATTTGAAGAAAATAAACTAATGATCACTGAATTGTAACTATCAGTTAATCTTTCTCAGGTACATCTCAATATTGGCATAATAGGAGATGTCCAGTTCATGAAGGTTGGTGACCACTGCTCTAAATTATTCTTACGGTGAAAACAAAGAACTATGACAACAGAGGTTTATTTTCCTTATGCAATACTAGAACTTGCCTTCAGACTCCTTATAATTAATGCAACTCAGTGGTGTTGCTTTACTTTTAAACTCTTTGTAATTGGTAAAAGAGGAAGAAAGCTTAAATGTCTTCTCACTTGTTTAGATTTGACCTTTGGAGTAGACAGTTAGAAAAAAAATACTTGGATGCAGGATGCTGTGATTTGAAGTCTAAGCACTTTCAACATAATGTAGGTTAAATGTGGGAAGAGAACAGTCCTGAAATAGTGCTGTAAATTAAAGTCTTCTGGTATTTAAGTCAGCGAAGATCATCCAGCATCCAGCTGCAGAAACCACTGATGATTATCCTGAAATGTTTTGCCCTTGAGGGTCTGGTGTTAAATCTTGAACTGGTACTAAATTCTCCTTTGTCTTTAATTGCTGTTGTTCTAAAATTTTGACCCCGCTTGTTTTGATGTATATCTTAAAGAGATGGTTCAGGATACTAGCCTGAACATTAGCCACAGCGGCATAGATCAGAAAACGTCTGCACTGAAGCTAGAGTTACATATTGCAGGATATTAGACCATTAATATCGTGACTCTTGGGTGAACACATTCTAGAAAGTATGTGGGAAATCTCATTTCTTGAAAACAACTTACTTTTTCACTAACGAGCCACTTTGTTGTTGCACTTCCTTGGCACCTTAGTGTCTGTGTGACAGAGAGATGATCTCTGTTGCTTTGGCTAATGCTCTCGAAACATATACAGCCCTCCTTCAAAAATCCAGAGCTATCCTTTTTAAGTGTCTCTCTCTCGCTGTCACTTCTGCCTCCTACTTGATGCCCATCCTCAAAGGTAAAGAACAAAGCTCTAAACTCACTGTTATGTCTCTCTTATTGCAGTTGCTGGCTTCGCCTGGACACCTACTTCATTTGGAGTTTCATAGGACCAGCAACCTTGATAATTATGGTAAGCATGGCACTCCCTATCTCTACCCCCCTCCCCTCCCTTCCTCATTAACCCTACTTAGCCTGCGGGTCTGCGCTCAAATGCTCCGCTGAGATCCCCCCCCCTTTTTCCCCTGCTTCTATCCTCTCTCTTTTCCCTGCCCCGTTGAGCATATATGCCACCGCCGGGCATGGAGCGTTCAGAAAAACGAATGAGGGGTGGAGAGAATATATTGCAGCTTGACACCCCACACTGCAGTCGTCGGCCAAGACTCTTTTTAGGGTGCAGTTTAGTAGAGGGGTTAGAGAAAGACACAGAGAAAGAGTGAACTCTGCTCAGTATGCAGTGTTGGAGTAGTCCGCACTGCGATTATGATTGATTTTGTTCTCTTTCCAACTTCACAACCCCCCTTTTTTCCCCTGAAAGCTGCACATGCATCAAGCAAGGAGGGCACACACACACACTTTCTGACTCTTCCCCAACTAGGACGGCCCTAATTTCCCTTAAAAAAAAAAAAAAAAAAAGCACATTTATCGATCCAAGCACTCTAAATCTGGTGTCAGAGAGTTTTTATTTTAGCATTTAAACCAACAGCAAGCTATAAATATTGCTTTGGCAGAGGAGATGTGCCCCTGATTTTCAAAGACATCAGTCAGCCATCATAAAAATACTCAGAAACAGTAAATCTAAGAGTGTGGTAATATTCTTGTCCAACAAGACCCAACATGCACACAGAATCTTTAACAATGCCTGTTTTGCTTTTGGTTTCCGCCCCGAGCAAAAATGTTTAATAATCCAAGATTCTGAATAAGGGCAATATCTCCCTGAACATATATGGATCAGGAAGTAAACATGTTTAGACTTAATGTTTGTTGCATGTAATTTAAGATATGTTTTTTGCAAAACAGTTGTTATGATAATAGTAAGACATTTTATTCATAGGTGCCTCTGCCAACACTCAAGGTCGCATTACTAGGTTGAGTTAAAAACACAATTAAGATAATAAATAAATAAAAGAATCAATAAAATGAACCCTGGCGGGGAGGAGTTCTAGATGCAGGGAGCAGAGCAGATGAAGGCCGTTGATCCCATGGTGGACAAGCGGGTGGTTCAGTATAGTGAGGGGAATGGAAGAGTAAGAAGTGATTGTGTGGGAGGGTGTGTTGATATAATGAAGCTCAGAAAGGAACAGGGGAGCGAGGCTGTGGATGGCCTTGAAGGTGAAGAGCAAGATCTTAACCGGAGCCAGAGAAGTTGCTGAAGAACAGAGGTGATGTGATTTATGGAGAGGGCTTTGGTAATGATTTGAGCAGCAGAATTTTTGACAAGTTGAAGTTTATGATGGGATATCTGAGGGAGACAAAAAAAAGAAGAGTTGCTATAATCAATATGGGGTGTAAACCAGAGTTTAAACTAGGATAGCTGCACGGGTAGTTGTAAGGGATGGATGGAGGTGGCTGATGATGTGGAGATGGAAGTAAGCAGTCCGTTTGACATTATTGATATGACCTCGAGAAGAGAGAGTGCTGTCAAGGATGACACCCAGACTCTCATCCTGACAGGAGGGGAGGGGAAAACTGAGGATTTGTTGATGGTGAGGGATAAAACTGTCTGATTTTGTTTAAGTGGATTTAGTACCAACAAGGAGAACTTCTGTTTTGTCATTGTTTAGTCTGAGAAAGTTGCAGGAAGCCCAGAATTTGTAACCTAACACACCAGATGGACTGTTCAATATTCACTGCCTGGCCAAAAAAAAGTTGCCACCAAAAGAAAAGGTCACACACTCTAATATTTCATTGGACTATTTTATTCCTTTGGCTTTGATTACAACACACATTTGCTGTGGCATTATATCAATACGCTTCTGTAATGTCACAAGATTTCTTTTCATCCAGCATTGCATTAATTTTTGCCCCAACAGGCTTGTACAGTAGGCACTGGGCATGATGGGTGCATCACTTCACCTGCCTCTCTTCTTACCCTGATGCGCCCATCACTCTGGAACAGGGTAAATCTGGACTCATCAGACCACATGACCTTCTTCCAGTCCTCCAGAGTCCAATCTTTATGCTCCCTTGCAAACTGAAACTTTTTTTCCAGTTACCCTTACTGATTAGTGGTTTTCTTAAGGCAACACAGCTGTTCAGTCCCAATCCCTTGAGTTCCCTTCGCATTGTGCTTGTGGAAATGCTCTTACTTTCACTATTAAATATACGCCTGAGTTCTACTGTTGTTGTTCTTTCGATTTGATTTGGCCAAACGTTTAAGTGATTGCCAATGACGATCATTCTGGATTTTTTTCCAAACACATTTCTTCCTTGAAGACGATTTTCCCGAGGTTCCCCACTATCCTTCCAGTTTTCAATAATGCGTTGGACAGTTCTTCACCCAGTTTTAGTAGTTTCTGTAATCTCCTTAGATGTTTTTTTTGCTTGATGCATGCCAATGATTTGACCCTTATTAAACAGACTAACATTTTTTTCACAACCACAGGATGTGTCTTTCAACATGGTTGTGTAAGATATTAGAAGTTACTCATTGCATCAGCTGGGGTTAAATAACTTATTGCCAGCAGAAAGATAATCGCCCATGCAGTGATTATCCAATAGGAGACTCATACCTATTTGCTTAGTTAAATCCAGGTGGCAACATTTTTTTTGGCCAGACAGTGTATTTTCCTAGTCCATGTGGAAGTGAGCCCATAGAAAGTGTTTGGGAATGGGCAGAACCTTTCAAAAGCTTATTCGACAGGTGATTGGATGATTGTTCCGTCAGTCACATTCATTACAGGCCAATCAGAGAAAGTAGTTGCCCTACTGCCACGGTATACAAGACAAAACATTAGCCACTTTGTAAGACAAGCTCTGAGCAAAACATATACGAAGTTGACACAGTCATTGTAGATTGGTGCTTAGCAAGAGGGATCTGCCTGATTACAGACATTATATCAGGCAGATCCATCTGCACTGCAAGATTACAGGATTCGATTTTCGGTAGGCAATCTGTGAGGGAGTGGAGTTTGGCCTTGTAGAGCTTGTTGTCATCCATGTAACCATAAAGTTGATGTTAAATTTGGCCTAGTGGAAGTAAAAAGACGCTTAACAGAAGGGGGCTAAGGACATAAGCCTGGGGAATGCCAATATTAACAGGAAAAGGGCTGTGGTTTGAAGGATTAGAGTTAAATTAACTAAGTGAGGAAACATGGAGGAAGGGGCAGGACATAGAGCATCTGAAATGAGAGACAACACTGAGAAAAAATAAATAAAACAGAAAGAATAAAAACATAAATCATAAGGGGAAAAAAGAGGGTAACTTAGTTTATCTAAAGATGCCTGTTCATAGCCTCTTTTTTTGATTATGATAATATTTTGAGAAAATATTAATTCTTGATCAAATTAATTGTAACGTCTTGGTTCACAGCAGGAGACCATCCTCGTTGAATAGTGACATTACTACCTATACTTCTTATTGTTATTGTTATTATTCTTATATCTATAGAGAGCTCAACTTGTGCTCTGTATTATCCATTTCCTTGAACACATCCTTGTATTTTCAGATTTAATAAAATGTAAACTAATGTTAAAAGGAAGGCTTGATCTCAATTTCTTGCTCTGGTTATTTGCTGCTTTGTACTGTAAGTTGTTCAAACCTGCTCATATCAACTAAATGTCACTTGTAAACAGCAGCAGAGACGGTGAAAGTGCTCTAATTGCTGTGATTTCTTGAAGAGTCATCCTGGAAATGCTGACATGCTGCGACAAGATTTGACTCATTTTCTTTGTTTTAACTCAGTCTACGAAAAGAAAATTTTGTACCTATTGTTTTATAAATGCTATTTTTTACACATGAACCTTATCTCCCCGAGTTGTTGTTATGTGTTTGGCAAATGGGTGCAGAAGTATGAGTCAGTCAAAGTAAATCATGAGCCTGTTTGCTTTAAATTGGAGTTTAAAACAAATCTGACATTTAGAGAGAACAATGCTGAAGGTACAGCTCCACAGAGCAGGAGGGTGAATTAAAAAGTGCCCCCTTTTACAGCAAAAAGGACACATCTGAGTGCGAGTAAGATGCCACCCCACCTTTGTTACTTGCTGCAGAAACAGCTCCCAGCACAATGTCGGAAATGCTCAAAGTACTTCAAGCAGAAATTTCAAGCAATGCCAAATATTTTTTCAAGATGTAGGAACTGTAAAAGAAAAGGGAGTGAGGCGGCAGCAGCGGTGCCAGTTATTCCCTGTGGTTGCCTCTAAGTGTGAATATGATGAGACAAGTGTGACTAAGTCAGATGGAAAGGCTCCCTCATACAAGTATGCAGCTGTCTTGTCTCACCGTTCCCCCCTGTTTAGTCTGTCGTAGCGCCACAGAGGTTCCACAGGATTTTGCGCTCTGTTTGGCAAAGTGGGAAACCGAGTCGGGGGGCTGCAGCAGCATTCCAGCTTTGTGCTACAAAGTGCTCTGATTTAAAATGAATGGAAGTGCAACATGAAACATACAATCGTTATACCCCCTCTCTGTCTCTCTTTTTTTCTTTGAATCTCAGCTCAACGTGATCTTCCTGGGCATCGCTCTCTACAAGATGTTCCATCACACGGCCATCTTAAAACCAGACTCAGGTTGCCTGGACAACATCAAGTAAGAGCACTCAGATCACCCAGATATCCATTAAAGCTGTCCAGAAATAGCGCTTCCCGTGACGTTTTTGTTACAGATGGAAGGAGTGTTTCAAAACGAGTGTGACGGGCTCGCTCTAACAGCTGAATTGTGTCAGATGTGACTCAGCCTCCTGATTCCTTCACTTTTAAGCTACTAAGAGGGACTTTTACTTCATGTTTATTCTGGGGCCCTCTGTGGACAAAGTGGTTTCAATTTCCTCCTTACACATCAGACCATTTTCAAAGAAGTGAATTTGAAAACGTTTGACTCCAAACACAAGAGCAGTTTCAACAGATTTTTCGATTTCTACTCCTTGGGACTTGTGCTCTTGATCATGGACAGGCAACCATGGTTACCAGGAGAGCCACATTAATGTTACTCTCAGTTTCAGAGGACCAAAGTGTTATAAATAAAAGGACGGCATCAATAACGCAAACAATAAAACCCATAACTTAACAAAACAATAAAAATCTGTTTTTTTTTATCCTGATATTTTCGAAGCTCAAAACCAGTCAAGCTACATCTAACCACAGAATTAAACTCAATTCAGGACATGGACATCTGTTGGAGGCGCTCTCAGCCTCAGTTTTAGAGAACAGTAAACTCCCGTGATCTCGGGATCAGTTTTCGCGGTCCCGGTATTTCACGTTTTTTTTCTATAGACCTATTAATTTTGATATCACGTACATTTTCTCCATTTAGCGGCATTCTGCAGCATTGTTTATGCGTTTAAATGTTGCGCGGCACAATATAACGCCCGTACGTACCGATTCAGCCAATCAGAGTGTCAGAATTTTTTTCTTGGCTGCTGATTGGCTGTTTTGTATCATGTGGCTTTACATCTTGTAGGAAGGGGAGATGCTTTCTTTGTCTCTCTCAGTTCTGTGTCCCTCTCTACAGTGATTGGTGTTCTGCATAGCTTACATATTATGTATATTATATTTCTATTGTTTTAAAAGTGTGTTTAAAGACCTAAAAATTCTTTTAGAAGTACTGTAAAAGTTATAAAAACATGCGTAGGGTATATTTAAATATAGTATTCCTATTTCGCGGATTTCCACTTGTTCCGGGTGGGTCTGGAGCCTAACCCCCTCGATGGAGGGGGACCACTGTACTGCTTGCTATGCTGGATAGTGTTGCCAGCCGACAAGAGTTGATGTCTGTGTGTTTCAGTTACTCACGTAAGGCCTTTTAAAATGAATTTCTTAAATCCATCAAAATCTCAACCAGAAAACACAAACACAGATTCAAAAAGTCAAAGCACTGATAGAAGCTGAAGACCAGGACATAGTTCACCTGTTAGAATAAGGCATTTTCACCTGTGCCATTGTTGTTTACAAAGCGTCAGACAGAAGTCCTGCCCCGTCTTGATTACAATTCGTCAGTGAAGGAGGAGCGACATTGACAAGCACAGCGCTCAGTCAGAAGCTGAACTATTTTCAACTGAGATCACTGGTAGCAGCAACAAAAATAAGCTAACTCTTAGAGCATTTTTCTGCTCAGGTTCTGAACGCTGAGAATGCTCCTTTTTTTTTTAATTAATTACCTAATCTTAAATGTATTTTAGTAATACATCCCATTAAGAAAAAAACAACTTCTCACAAAAGTTAGTTTAAAGTCACAATTATAACTATCTTGGTTACTGATGGTTAAGCTCACAAGATATATATTTTTTATTACCCAAATTCATTCATAATGCCTTAAAAAGACCTTCACAAAAATCATTCTCATAAACTATATGAATAATTTCTGTGAAGAATTATAAAAGCAGGAGCCTTTTCCACACATGCAACCCTCATATAATCAGGATAATACTCAGGCAGTACCAAGCCACTGGGGGGCTTGGTGTTGTAAAAATATTAACATGGCGTCTTGTACTTTATTAGTGTTTGTAAAAACAGTCAGTTGCGACAAGCCTTGAATTTTACCCTGTGATCCTGAATGTTTGGTGACAAATCAGACTCTAAATTGGACTTCAAATCATTTAATTTGTGACATGCCCGAGCTGGGATGTGTACAAAGTGCATTTTTTGACAGATCTTACGTCTCCTTGACTCGTTTAAAACTCAGATATCTTTGACACCAAGTCTTTTATGTAAACAAAGACATTTAGCTAAAAATCAATAGCTTTGTCTGACACCTACCCCTTTAGCAGCTGCACTTCAATGACGAAGTAGAAAAATTCAGTCTCATTCCTGATGACCTTGTTTGCTTTAGTTGCTCATACAAAAGCATCATTATTCATTTTTAGTCTGTTTTGTAACAAGTTAAAATCACCTTGCATCAAGTATAATGGGCCCCTGCTTTACAGTACCAATTTGGATAGTGCTCTGTGTTCACGTAAGCATTCTCAGACATTTCGCTCTGTCTCGCCTTCCCCTTTGATATTTTCAAATTCTCATTAAAAGTATTTAAGGTTGTGAGCAGCAAACCCAAGGGTCCGGGAGTCTGAGCCTGCAAAGGTAAGCACATCCCATTACACTGAAAGGTTGTGTCAGGCGAGGTTAAAATCAAACAGATATGCTGCTTCGTCTCCGTCATTATCTGAAGAACGTTGTTGTCTGTGAGCGGGGAAAGGCCAGGGGACAATCTGACAGACCTGACCCAGTGTTATCTGGGTGTCAACACACTGACGATGAATATTCATAACGCGTGCATGTGTGTGCTCATTGTTGGTTTATCTGCCGATGCCTGGCTGCTTACAGATAATATGAAACCTTTAAGGACAAGAAAGGCTGTAAACTCAGATGAAACTTTTGTTTGATCTGCAGGAAAAGTTTGAATACACTGATTTACATTAATCATTGAAGTCATATAAAAATAGATTTACAGAAGACAAAGGCTTCAGTTAAAGTTAAAGCTAGTGTAGTAGTAGAATAACTGAGATTTTTAATATGTCAGAATATTTCTTTTTTAATTCTCATTTACAATTCACAAAAAAACCTCTCTCCTCGTTCCATCTTGCAGTAACTAAATCATTCTTCTCTTGCCTTTCATTTCAGAGAGCCATTATAACTCTCTTGGTGGAACAAATCAGACTCTGTCTTTTAGCTGTGAGCTTCCCCAGATGTGGCCTTAATTGCTGTTCACTCTGACAAACTACAGTAGTTGAAATGACCTGTTTCTGGATCCCAAAACCCAATTAACTGTGGAATGAAAACAAGTACACAACTATTGATCCCCCTAACATTTGAACAGGAGTCATTTTGTCGTTTGCTCCACCTTTCAGGTAATATCTGTGGAAAAAAAGCCCCTCTTAAAAAAAAATACCATAATGTTGACATTCGAATGTGTACCACCTCCTCCAGTAAAGGATGCTCTGTAAGCTAGGTCTTTGTATGGCCAGCAGGTAGCTACAGTGGACTTCTCTAGGCTTGTCTCTTCTGCCACAGTAAATGTTAAGCTGCATTTCCACAAAGTGGTCTGGTTTCATTAAGTATAGTTTGGACAATTTCCAGTAAATTTCCAGAAGCTCTCCATTGGAAGGGGAGATAGGGAATTTGGTGATACTCAAATTTGGTAACTTTTCATGGGATAAACATTTTGATTTGTCATATTCAGACATCCATGCAAAATAAGTCAATTAAAACATTACATTTTAACATATTTATTTGTAAGTAGAGCTTTATCAAGTTTTTTTTTCATCAAACAATCAATCTCAACTTTACTTTATGTTACAAACAGACTCAAAAATGTGTTCTCAATAGTCCAGTCTTCTAGAATCATCTGTGCATGTGATGAAGGAATGCACAGAGCATGTAGGTGGCGTGGTCTCAATCCCCATGCAATAAGCAGTCTGCCATGTGCGTGTGACTGAGGAATAGCATATGAATCCTAAAGTATACTTGCATGAAATCTGGTTGTTTACACAAGATTATGCTAAAATCTTTTTTCCCAAACACATTTAAAATCCCTGTTTAGGGTCACCTTTCAATTTTGTAGTCTCCTGTTCATACCTGTTTATTCCCATTAATTCTTGTGTATTCCCATGGAAAATTTCCAACTTTGAAAATTCCCAGAATTTTGCAACCCTAGCTGGAAGACAGTGTGGCGCCAGCTATGTAGTTGCGTGACATCACAACAGCATGACAGTGAAGCAGTAGTCTGAGGTAGAGTGTGGTTGTTAACATAGAACAACAATGGAGGACTTCCAGCACTCCAGTACTCAGTGAAGCATTGTTTCGTACTGACATTTTTTACAGCAAAAGCAGTAAACAAATCTATCTAAATCCACGGCTTATTTGAACACGGCACAGCATGAATTTTCCATTTTAGCTGCTGTGGCATGGGAGTCAACAATTTTGGTGACCAATCAACAGAATGTAAAACTTCTAGCCCCACCCTTTGTGGTCAGTTTGGTATGTCCCACATCCCTTCAGAGAGGTTGCCAAAAATTGGGACAGCACGGTTGGCTCTTTTGGTACCTTTTATCCCCGTTTGACAGTGGAAACACTTGTATTTCTATGCTGTTCTGAGCTGAACTGAGCCAGACTGCTTCATAGAAACGCAGCATTAGAGGAAGGCGCTGGCCAAGGCCCTATAATGTCTTTAGTTGGATGTGGTCAGTTAATGAAGAGTTACACTAAAGCAGCACTGTTCTGGGCAGGGCTAAAACAGAAGGGTTTATGGGCAGGCCAAAATCCAATATCTGAGTTGATTTTTTGGTAAGAAACTTGAGGAATATGTTTTTGGAACATCTGAAACCAGTGAGGACTTGTTGAAAATGAGAACGTCATGATCATGACATAGAACGTGTACAAAACATCACAGTAAGAATTGTAAGAAGGTTTAAAAAAAAAAAAAAAAAAAGACTATTGGAGACACATACATCAGCATGCAGCACATATGCAAATGGGTCATTTCTTTATCACACAAAACCACATAGGCATCCCTTATGAACACGGATGGACATGAACACATTAGTGTATCTACATTGACTGCCTCTGTTGTGTAAACATATAACATATGTTCATATTTCCCATGAACATATGTAATAGTCAGTTAATACTTCTTCTGAAGTTTTGTTGCTTGTGTATTCTATCAAATTAATAGCAAAATGTTCATGCTTTCAGAAAATAAAAGCAGACTTCAACTTTAGAAATAACCAGACACAGTGGTGTAAAATTGACCAAAATGAACGCAGTTAAGTCTTTATGCTCACTTTTATTGATCACATAATAGTACAAGCAATAATCTTTGAGCATAAATTGATTAGTTTTGGTCACTGGGGGGCAGCTAAGTCAGCACTGTGGGCCTCTGCATGACCCCTTACACATCCAAATAGACATTTGATCCATTGGGGCTATGACAATATTGATTAGTACAGCTTTAAGTATTATAGCTTTAGATTTTTCATCTAATCATCTGCACATTAAACTCTAGAGATTTAGCCTCATTGATGGGTTCATTTATATGGCTCAGTTTCTTCCAGAAGTCTGACAGGAGTAAAAAAGTTGAAGAAGTTTGCTTCAATGCTGTTAAGCCTGAGGGATGATGCAGCTTTTTGGCCTATTGTCTTTGACGTAAGCCCAGACTACCTGGTGTCAGGGCAGACTCCCTCCGCAAACAGTGTAGAGTTGTTTTGCAGCCTGTTTGCTATGATAGATAAGGGTCTGTGCTCTGTTGTTGCTGTTTGCCACGCTTTCTTTTGGAGCTGTGCTGGACACATTAGTCTCCTTTATGGCCAACGTCCTGGTTGTTTTTTTTTTTGTAGCATCACATCAGTGGTTGTGCCTCGGCACAGTGACCCCATCTGCCCAGCTCCTCTCAGCACAGCAATACATTTAAGAAAAAAAAAAATCTTCTCTGAGCATGATACATCCTACTTTAGCTGTGCCGTGTCAGACTGTACTGTGCTGATGTGTTTTTCCATCACAAATTCACTGCAGGATGTTCCAGAGCCTGACCGGGGCGTTTAAGTGCTGCTATGAGAGAGACCAAAGTGTGACCTGTACCCACATCACTGATAACTCCGAAAGACATGATGGAGGAGGCGTTTAATGATGTTCCAGAAACTTTAAAGTTTGCAGCTGTGTTTACATCCTTAACTAAGTTGCTGTTTGCATCATGAGTTAAAACTTTGTGAAACATGAGCTGCTTCACTAATAGAAGTTGACAGTTTTTCACCTTACCATGCAAGTTAATCTGACGACAGATATAAACAAAAAAGTTAGCATGCTAATTCACAATCTGGAAACCAACCTGATGTTGAGACATTTTGTCTCAATGACTGGAAGCCCTAAAAGCCTACATTAGCACTTCTTACTTTACTTTTCTTTTTTTTTCTATGGCACAAATGTGTTGGTACTTAATAAAATTACCAGAATAAAGTCAGTATCTGCAAATAACTGCCTTAAAAGTTGATATTGGTATAGGCAGATTGGAACATTTCTGCCAATATTTCAGCTGATATTTTGGCCCTACATATTAGCAATACATATTCAATTTGTTGGCTGTTACCACATTATCTCTGAATATCCGTTTTTTATAAATCAAAAGTATCACCTACTTAAGAATAAAATTCTGTTTTCTAGCTTTACATCTGTTTATGACACGAATAAGACCGTCAGCATGGAAGGAACATGCGATATTAGTAAGTTGAGGCTTTGTGCACTTAATGAAACATATCAGTCTTGGTATCAGTAATAATAAATATCATCAAACTTTGTAGGGAAGATTGAACAATGGCATCGTTTTGCAGGGTAGAAGTAAGTAAAAGAAGTGCAGAGAGAACATAAGAAAACATTTAAAAAACTATTTAAAATAAGTTGTTTGTCAGAATTTGGCTCTCAGGAAGTGACAATTAGATTAATGTGGCCCTCTTGGTAACAGAAGCTGCCCATCCTTCAAGTATAGCATATACTACAATAGATAGGCTAGTTGAAAACAGAGGCTTGAGTTTGGAGCTTCTTACTTTGGAAAATATACAAGCAGACCCCCTTCAAACACTTGAATTGCTCACTAGCAATTTTTTAAGACTTGCAGTAGTAATAGATAACTAAATAGAGCTCTTTCAAGCAACATAAGGCCAGAGAATAAGCATTTATACTAAAGATGTACTCAAAAACTACCTAACTTCTTTTGCCATTAGGGCTGCAGAAGCCTCTATGATACACTTTTTTTTTTAAGTCTGCAGCCCCTTATTTAGTCCACAGCAGGATACTGCAAACGTGATCAACATTTTAAGCCCCTTTATATGTAATAGCCCATCTCTGGTACCACAGATCCATTGTGTAGTTTGTTCTGCAGCATACTATCGACTGCCGAGGTTCTCCGTGTCATATGATTTATTACCCCCGGCCTCCCATAATGTAGCTGAGAGCTGACCGCCTGACCTCGACTCTTACTGACTTTCCAAACAGTCCACAATGTTTCAGATGACCACTGGAAACTAATGTGAAGCTGCGCTGCTTCTGTCAGCCCTCATTCATCTGACACAGTTTTAGAGTCAAAGCCCATTACTCAACGCATGGCTGCACAGCTCAGCTTGAAAAGTAGCTTCAGCTTTAGCCATTTGCTATGAATTTGTCCTCTTGTCCCAATGTAAACCAGTCTGAAATGTAAGTATGATGACCTAAACTGCCTTTGTCCTAGTTTTTCAAATGGTTTGGGATAAAATGGTGCCTAAATACTGTTCACTCATGCTCCAAGTTACCAAGGTGATCTTGTTTTATGCTGATGATACCACAGTTTAATGAAGCTGTTCTAGCTACATTTAATGAGTGTATCTTCTTATGTCTTTGCTTCCCATTTATGCTCTGATGTCTCATTTTCTGTTCTGATTTCATCACACTGCTTTGTTTTAGCATGAATTTTTCATGTTTTTCTTTCTTTTTTTTTTCTTTCTGCATTTCCTCTTTTGATTAGCACTCCCGTCTTTTTTTTATCTGATGTTGTGTTTATCTTTAACATCTCTCTGTTTTTTCACATTTCTCCTCCGTCCCTCTTGGTTTAGCTACCGTTATTATGATGGATGCATTATTGTAGAATGGCACTGGTAAGACGAAACATCTCTCAGTCGAGGGGTGTAGAGTAGAATTGATATTGTGTTTGATGTGTTTTCTCCCCTCCTCATCCCTCCCCTTACCCCTCTAATGGAGACAGAAGCTGCCAGTCTGCTGTGATTCATGGATAAATACATGACTTTTTATCATTGTGACTCTAAATACCAAACTGGCTTCTGAATGCAGCATATTTAGAAAATGATGGATGGAAAAAATCTTCACAAAGACTGGCAGAGCTTTCGAACAAAAAACAGATAAGAACCTTCAAATAAAGTATGCAAATCAGATCGATGTTAAAGATTAAAATTGTCTCTTGCAGTATCAGTTTTGACGCTATTGATATCTTAAACTCTTTGAGGTGATTAGCATTTAAAGCAGACTTTTGGATAAATAATTAAAAAATAGCCTTAAACTCTCTTCATAGAGATTTTTTGCAGGCTTAAATCACCGATTGCCCTCTCATTTGATCTCTGACATAGAGGAAAAACACTCAGCAATTTAAACCATTTTACGGGAAATTGCCTGTGATGTAGTGCCACAGTCTGAAGTAAATTAAATTTTTAAATAAAAAGTTTGCCTCTGTACAGGATCAGATGCAGCTCTTTTTTCCCTCCCCTTAGGAAACCCTAGGATCTGAAAGAGCGGGTGGCCGCATAATAATAAAATAAGCAGAGTGTCAAAACAGAATACTTTTGTCCAAAATTAAGCCAACTCATCCCCACTTTTTACATTTTTTACTTCTTTATTATCATTTTTGCTCGCTGCCTCTGATAAGAGTGTGATTTACTTGATTTACAAGTCATACAGAATAAAGTGGAAGGAAATGGTAATCTGAAAGACTAATGATATAAATTGTTCTCAATTATCAACTGAAATTGTTTTCTTCTTCTATCCCCAACAAGACAGACATTACGAAACAGCAAAATGGAGTCATTGTGGTAAAGAATCACAAACAGAATGTATTTATCTGGGATATGTTATTACTTCAATAATAATCAATTGGAATGCGAATCAAAAATCAGTTTCCGTTGAGAATCAATAACAAAGAGTCACATTAAACAATATCAATATGCTCTTTGCTTATCATTTCCCCCTCCAGTTTCTTCAGCTAAGTTTTGGATGCCCTGCAAATCAAGGTACTCGTAAAGCATGCGCTCAGAAGAGGCAGTCAGCATAAAAGGACAACAGATAATTCAAGGAGGTTATCATGGTGGGCTGGAGTGTGGCTAATTCTCTAACAGAAAAACCTCAAACTACATAATTTTTTTCATCTGCGTGATTTCATGCAAGGATGGAATCACTAGAAACTTGTTGAAGCATTTATTGATGCTGAATGGCACTAAACATGAGTAGTGCCATGTGTCCAACATTGTTGACTCTGACAAAATGTGTAGGCTTTTTTCACTCAAGAAACCCACATGAATGGATAAAGAATCGGATCGATCGGCAGAATTGATAATGGCATCAGTATCGACAAAACTGTACCAATTCCCGTCCCTTCTCTTTTAGAACCCCTGATAAATCAATGACCTTTAACACAAGTATTCGCTCATCTGGAGATATGGAGAAATGTTGGATACCCTTAAATAAAAATGTTAAATTGATTTAAACATAATATTTGCATGATAAACATAATCATGCAAATATTGGAACCAGGGTTACACATTTTTTGTCAGTGATCTCTATTTATCTGGAACTGTATGCATGTATTTTAACAATTGAAACAGATTCATTGTTTTTATGTGAAGTGCAATTTAGCCAAAGAATACACATTTTATTGCTGCAAAATCTGCAAACGATCTGCTTTGCCTGGATTAAAACTCTTCTTTAAAGAGGCCATATCATGTTGTGATATGGCCTGTGAACAAAAAAAAAATTCTGCAGCATTAAGACATCTACCTCTCCCTCTAGAACATCTTATTCCCCAACCCCCCTCAAATAGACCTACCATTGTGACATCATACCGATGGTTCATTATCAGTTTAAGCCTGCTGACTCACTGAAGCAAGCTCATTGCAGAGCTTAGACATCAGAATGAACACAGAGTTGTAGACAGCATTCTGCCAAGCAGGGTTGATCTAACCAATCATGACAAAGTAGACCTACTAACCAATCAGAGCAGGCTTGGCCTATGTGGGGTAGGGAGCCTTATAGATGCAGGAGGTCGAACAGAGAGTCTCAGACACAGACAATATCAGGGGTACTCTGTAAATGAAAATCAACATTGGTGATTGTAAACAGACCCATCAAAAATAAATATTTGAACCTGGTTTAAGGCAGAATATAACATGTTTAAATGGTTAGTTTGTAACCTCTGATTGCCACAAATCTAAACCAACTTGTATCATTTAAGTAGATTTGGAGCAGCATAAGTCCAGACGGGATTAAAACCTCAACTGAAATACCCCTTCTTCATTTGTAAGACTTCTGTTCTGCTTTTCAGCGACTGTTATGGAGCCTCAGAAGTTTTGTGCCTGGAGGCTCCTTTCATGCCGCTCTCGAATTCATCCCCATATTTATCTGATCACTCCAGAAGAAGATAAGCCCTGCCCGATATGACTCATAGCCTCTTCATATCCTGTGCGTTTCTCCTGACCTCTCGCATCTCTATCATCCAACAAGAAACGCTGCCACAAGTTAGAGGACAATATCGAGTCCCGTTTGTGCCCAAATCTTTCTGTTTCTGCGTCCATTCCGGGGGCAATCGCCTTGATGAAGTACCTCTCCCACCAGGTCGTTGAAGACAGCCCTGGGAAAATTATGTTTAATGGTTGCTCTGGTGAATTCATAAATCATTTATTTTTCCGCACACCTGGCCCATTTATAACAGCTTAAATGTGAAGGTCTGCCAGCATTTATGAGATACTTGTGAGAGCTAAGATAATTATTTTCACCTGCGATTCACTAACAAATCCCTTCCAGAAATGAATGTGTAGCCTTAATGTTTGGATGTGGATGCTGTGAATTAAACTTTAATCTCCCCTGCTTAGAACAATAACCCATTTTCTTTCTGTCTTTGTGCATTGTTCCTCTCTTAATGTCTAAATTTGTGCATTATCTGCCTAGCAGCACATTTTGGATCATATATCCGTCCCATTTTTATATGATTTTGATTTATTTTTGCCTATTTTCTTTTTGTTATTTTGCTCATGTTGCCCAGCTATCAGGATTATGAACCAGAGATCAAGTAAGGCAAAACAAGAAAGGCAGTTTTCCCCCTCATAATGCCATCTTTTATCACTCCTCCATATGAACACATCCAAGTCCATCCACCAGCCTCTCCTGGATCATTAGCATGATTTATAGAGAAGTACTCAGTCATTTTGAAAACCACATTAGTGTGCACACGGCACTCCTGTCTTGGATATACACAGACTCCAGATGTGACAAGTGAGATTAGATAGCAATCGTACCTGTATCTCTGAAGTGAAAAGACACATTAGTGTTTTCATGTTGATACCAAAATCACATTTGTCAGTTAAAATCTACATCAAATATACATGCAAGGCACTAATTTCCTCACTTAAAGCATAGGGCAAAGATTAACAACCAGAGAAGAAGAATAACATGGATAATACAGGCTTTTACAGCAGGAAGCTTTTTTTCTTAGTGCATGTATAGATAAAATTAACTTGAACATTATTCGTCATGAATTATTAAATATCGGAAATATTTTAAGCACTTCTAATGATTTTAAGTTGCCTTCCGCTTTCGCAGGGGGGTTGGAATTGTCAAGAATCTATTCTGGCTTAAAGAAAACCTTCTGACTTTTCCAAGTATAAGTAACATTATCACCTGCATAAAAAGAAAGTGCACACATTGACTACAGGCCTTTGACAGGTTTATACAAAAATGCAGTATAAAATTTAAGTAAAGGAGCGACTCTATTAAAGCAGCCGTGACTTTCGTCTTCACCGCAGCTTTAGAATAACCAATATTTACTAATGAATTAAATAAAACAGTCGAAAAGTCTTACATGTTAAATAGTGCCTTGACAAAGTCTTCCACTCGAACTAGAGATCTCATGAAGGAAACATAAATGGCTTCTTCTGGAGCCTTTTAGCATTTAATTGGTTCAACGTGAGGTCTTCACACATGCAGGCTTTTGTGGATGACAGATGCCGGTAAGAACGAGATATTAATCTTGACTCCACCTCGCCTTTTGCAGCTCAAGGGGTCACCAAAATACCAAGAGGGTTCAGGTGAGGATAAAAAATGGCACTTGTCAGTACAGTGTTCCTGCAACAAAGATAGAGCCTTTCAGTCTTAACACACAGATCGCTCTTATGAACATTTATCTCTGTCCAACCTTTCATTTTAAGAATTCAGACAGCATTTTTTTCCAATTTGTGGACAATGGAATCCAAGAAGAAAAGCCATTAATGAAAATGACATATTTGTTACCGGTTCCATTTATGCAGTATTGTAAAAATATTCTGATCACTTATGGCTTTTCAAATATTCAGGGACATCAATTGAAAGAGTTCAGATAAGAAAAGAAGGAAAAGTCAACAAAGGTGAACAAGAATTCAGAACATGAAGATTAAAACCAGTCAATTCTCATCAGTTTCCCTCCCATCTCATTTGTTTTGTGACTTTTTCCCCTCTCAGAGGAAAACCTGTTTTAGCAGTGGATGAATAATACTTAAGATTCATTTATTTTAGTTATTTTGACACAGTTAAACCTCTATATTTTATTCCTCATTGCTTTCTGGCTATTTTGGCACAAATTATGCACCTTTTCCCCCCAGGTCTGAGGCAGTTCTGAAGCATTTATGAGCTGAAAAACTCTGTGAGATGTTTTCTAATACAGCTGTTTGTGTACTTTCTAGATCATGGGTGATTGGGGCCATCGCCTTGCTCTGCCTGCTGGGACTGACCTGGGCCTTCGGCCTAATGTATGTCAACGAGAGCACAGTGGTCATGGCCTACCTGTTCACCATCTTCAACTCCCTGCAGGGAATGTTCATCTTCATCTTCCACTGTGTACTGCAGAAGAAGGTACCCATTAAAAACAGGTTTAAAGCGACTTACCAGTAACTGACTCTGTAATTTAGAGTCGTCAGCATACAGAAGCGGTCATACATACATACTAGAAAATAGTTAAAGTCTAAATTAAAAATTCAATACAGTGTAACAATTTAGGTTTCAGTCAGTCTTTCTGAAATTGATTCTAACCTCAGATGTCTATTACGCCATTAATTTCACAAACTAAACACAGGGATTGTCACACAGCAGCTGCTTGGCTGTTTACATCCGGCAGTAGCATAGTCCACAAGTGATAATTAGCTGCAGGGGATGATTACTGTTGCTGCTGATGTTGAAGCTCCCTACAGTTGTCAGTTTTTCTGTCATTTTTCGGTCTTGGGTTCTACACAGGGTTAATGTTGGACTGTAAATTCTGAATTAAAAATTGCATTGGTAGAAATAGCGCATGCCTCACTGTTACACAATGGTCTGTTAATTGGTATATGCTGGATAATTGGATAGGTTTTCAAAGTCTGTCATATGCATTTGATTTTTGATTTTTGCAACCATAAAGCATTACATTCTTAGTTTTTGAAGCAAATAGATGCATTGTATCTTAAGTTAAGTGTTTTTACTTACTGCTGACAATAATATAGATTATATGGAAATTACCAGTTAATCTTTTGTTCAGCCTTGTCAGATAATCAATGAAACTTTAGGAAGCTGGATATTTAAAATGTTAGTTTTTATGACCAGAAAACAACAAAATTACTGTGTTTACATGGACTTATGGGGATATTTTTTTAAGTGGGGCTGTGTGAAGTACATGGCAGGACACGTAGACTGTGCCGTGTCTCAAAGTTGTGCCTGATCAAAGTGGCCTAGTGGTGGAAAATTAAGCAGATGTGAACATACTGTTTGTAGCGTTCAATGACTCTGGCCTGTTTTTGTGGCTTGTTTTCTCTCCAGTTCCTCTAATTACGAGTTTGGTACCATGTACGACGATGTATAGCATTAGCGTCTGACCCAATATTTCTGAACAGAGAGAGTACTGAGCTGTGACGCTGTGGCACACGTTCAGACTCATGCCTTGTACCTCACACAACCCCACATATTCAGGTTTTATCAGGTTTTTAAATGTTCAATTTTTGTGTCGGGGCACCTGTCAACTTGCCAGTGAGTCAAAGACTTAATTTCGGACCCTGCTTATAGACACCTTTGGAAACAAGATGCAGTGACCAGGATACTTGATTTCTCTGTGTATATAAACATCATACCAAAACTGGGACAGACATAGTCTGTCTGTATCAATATCTTATCTAAAAGCATATGTTATTATTTTTTGTTATTGATTTGTCAGTAGGGTCATCCACAAAGTGCAACCCAAAAAAGGGGAATTCTCAAAATGAATGAATAAATGGTTGAGGGAATGGGCTAAAAGTACCCTAAAAGAACAGCTTTTCATTCTGTGCTGAGGTATGAACATAAACTCACAAGTCCAAATTAAAAAGACTTTCCCAAGGCAAAAGTTTATCCAATCAGAAGTAGCCAGAAAGCAATTGCTATGAATGGGTGCTCTCTCTTTGGTGTCGGGCTTTTACCCTCTGAATTGGTCTAATGATAATCTCTATTTGCTGTTATTCTTTGCTTTTCTTTCACACAGGTGCGTAAAGAGTACGGGAAATGTCTGCGCACTCACTGCTGCAGCGGCAAAAGCGTGGACAGCTCCATCGGCTCAGTGAAAGGGAATGCCTCCCGTGCTCCCGGGCGTTATTCTACAGGGTCACAGGTGGCAGGACGCTTTTCCATGCTTCTCTTTCTTTCTTCATAGCAGAGAATGGTGTCCCCATAGAAGTAAACATACAGTCAGTCTGCAGTCAATTTTCACTGGAGTAGACTGCACACTGACTCAAGTATTGGCTCCAGCTTTGAGAGGAATTACTCACAAATTCAGATTTAATTGTCTCTGCCAAAACATGCGAATGCTGTTCCTATGCGGTACTCTCCTTGTGAAGTCAATAGTTAATGCATTCCTCCCACAGTGACATGAAGTATAGGATGAATTGCTATCACACACCATAATTGAACATCACATCCATTCATTCCAAGGAGAGTGATTTGCTTCCAGTGTTCAATTATAAATAGCGCTACAAGTCAAAGCATGCAGTGTCAACCCACGATACATGCTGGTTTCTGCATACAGATCAAAGTGCTTAATTATACACGGTGCTTTGACAAGACCGCTCCAACCTCATTCTCAGTCGCTCCATAAGAGCAAGACAGGAATGGAAACACTCAGAAAGATTTGGTTGTTTATGGCGAACTCAGATTGAATGTGTTATCAGCAGAGGGCATTCCAGCCCACCGGCGAAGAGCAATTCAAGATTCCTCTGCATCCTGAAAACATGAGAAAACAGCAGTGTCATCGGCAGCCCATCTGTGTCTGCAGTGCTGGGGACAACATGACGTACAATATGCTAATGAGATCTGCTGTGTCAAAGCAGGTTTCAGTGTTTGAGCTGTGTGTCACCTCAGGTTGACACTTGAAGAGCCAAAAATCAACAGACAGTCGGAGGGTGCTGTATGGACGCGGTGCGTGGGCATTTTTTTAATCACCATGGATATGACAGCTTGATTTTGTAGGGAGAAAAGGGATGCAGAATGTCAGCCTTTAATGGGTATTTCAGGATGACTTTAGTTCAGGGGCTGTCAGATTGCTTTCAATTTAGGTAGCGGTGATGACAGGCAGTGACTTGATTAGACTCGTCTGAGGTGTTTAAAGCAATTGGATAAAAATGTTCCTAAAAAGGAGTGTCGTAAGATTTTATTTTGAGCTAAGTCCTGCTGTGAGTCTTTATTTTGTATAATGCTTGAAAATGATACAGAGGTCTTGAGGCATAGAAATATATGAAGGGTCAAGGTAAAAAACAAGACAAAATGTTACGAGTCCCAGGGATGAGAGACCGCGAATAACAAATATAAGATCTGTATAAAGCAGGTAAAACAGAGGAGTGAGGAACAGTCCGTTTTGTTGTCTTTCCAGATTGTCTCTGAAGAAAAGGCAGGAGGCGCCACCCCTTTACCTCTCCCCAGAGCAACTAGTTAGAGCACAAACGTTCCATCCTTACTGTTAACAAAAATGTGGCAACTCAGTACCAAGATACTCATTTGAGAACATAAATAATTATTAACAAAAATAGTTACAATGCTCAATGTGAAATAATATAAATCTTAATTGTGGTTACCCTATTTTACATAAAGATGAATTAAATTAAAAAAAAAAAGAATTATATATAAATGATTGGAAATTGGTTAAACTATGTAAATGAATTCAATGATTAAAGGATAAATAACGGATAAATAAATGAATAAAAAAATCAATTCTACTTCTACAAATAGAAATAATAGGGTGAGAAAAATTAAAATAGTATAAAATTGTCGTCTGACATTAAATATTTTTTTTGAATCTGTGAGAAGTTATAGATAGATAGATAGACAGACAGACAGACAGACATCTAGTTATCTATCCAGAGGCCTATTTGTTTGTGTTTTATTAAGTTATGTTAGTCCTGCAGGTAAATACTTATTTCTTTGAGCGGAGGATGAATCATGTTTTTATTCACATGTTTTCTTCTCTCCTTTGCATTTTGAACACAGAATTAGAAATACATTATTAAAAGCTTTTGTAGAAATCAGTGCCAACTGTGACAGACAGCATGCAAGGTTGGCAGATTGGCACATTTACATTTACAGTGTGTACTGCATAAAAGGTAACAAAGCCTCAAAGTCCAGGTTCTGTTGAAGAAAACTTCAGTTTTTCCTTTTATTATTTCTTGTAACCAGCAATGTTCCACTGTTTTCTACTTCCACCTGTCAGTGCACTGGTTATGTATTAATCAGAAATCTTCTGCCAAGCCCCTCTGGCAGAGGATAGATAATATTCAGCTCTGTGGTTGGATATTCAGACCCTTAGCTTGTGCAGCTACGCATGGGACTGGATCATAATTAACCAGGATGAACCCTCCTGGATTGAGCCTTTTGCGAGCAGAGACACTGATTGGACAGGCATGTCTGATGACTTTATTATTGACTTCACCTATCTGTGCTCTGATGCTCATCTTTATTTGGGAGTTACTTTTCCCCAGCACAGACATTGCGTGATTCAGATTCAGGATTACAAAGTTGAGAGCCTATTTTTCC
This sequence comes from Cetoscarus ocellatus, assembly GCA_037902135.1. NCBI lineage: Eukaryota > Metazoa > Chordata > Actinopteri > Labriformes > Labridae > Cetoscarus > Cetoscarus ocellatus. The sequence goes on along the minus strand of JBAMNC010000845.1, from coordinate 96,380 downwards.
TCCCTCAGTCTCTATTGCATTTAAAAAGTAGGTTAGTGAGACATTGTTTTCTGTCTGGTTGATTTACATTTCATTGAACTCCTCTTTCTCCATGTCTGAACATTTTGTCTGTTTTGCTGACACTGCTGGCAGTGAGTATTCTGATGCGCTTTGACATGTTGTTTTTTTTTCTGCAGAGCCGCATACGCCGAATGTGGAATGACACGGTCAGAAAACAGTCCGAGTCCTCATTCATGACCGGTGACATCAACAGCTCTGCATCACTCAACAGAGGTACTTTGGTCCCACAAAGACTTTTACATGAGTGACTCCACAATAGATAGACTCTTATCTTGTTTTTATGACTAATGCAGTGAAATGTTTAAGTGTTGTTAACATTAAAGGAATAGACATTCATTTAAAATCACACAAATGAGAGCACCTCATCTCAAGTTAAGAACACAATTCAGTTTTGTATATCAGGGTTTGTAATGTTGAATTTAATGTGTTTTCAAGGTTTCAAAAGTTCTAGACTTTTGGACAAGGTGCTTAAAAGTGCTTGAGTTTTTAACCTTATTCTCTCATTTTAAATATCAGAGTAAATAGTTTGGACATAAAGCCAGTTAAAGCAGTAGAATACGTTTAAACAGATCATATCAAGTTGATACAGCTCCATTTAAGCTTTCTTATCCTCTGTGAGTGAGTGGCACCTATCAGTGTGCTGAAGTGGAAGCTCGCCCCCGAAACACTTGAATTTTACCTTCTGATAGGAAATTGTAATCAAAAATACCCACGTTTTTTCAATATGATTATAATTTAATATGTGCCTTCTATAACCAAATGTAGTTTTTATATTTTTGCTTGAATTAGGCAGACATAATCCTGAACAGGCATCATTGACTAAAACACTTAATTTCTTTTCTTGGACTTATGAATTATTTACATTAAAACTATGAAAATTTTATTGAAGCATATTAAAAAACAATACCACAATTTCTTGAATGTTAAAAAAACCTTAGAGGCAATCTTACAGTAAATGTGTTTAAAAAAATACTTCAAAAATATAAGACCCCAAACTGCAAACCCACAGTCCATACACTTGGATAAAAATAACATTAATAAAGGAACAATAGTAATACACTCCTGATCAAAAATGTTTAGACCAGTTGAAAAATTGCATTTACGTTTTGCTCTGTTGGATCTTGAGAAGGTTCTAAGTAGAGCTTAAATGCAAAAAGAAGAAATGGGAGTGAGACAAAAAAAATTTGATGAAGTAATTTATTGCAAACAACCATTAAACTGAAACAGGCGGTTCATCAGTTGATCAGAAGTTGAAGACCATAGCTCAAAAAAACCTGAAAACCCCCAAAAATAGAAGTAAAATTTTCCAAAAATGGCTCAGTAATGAGTAGCTGCGCCATTATTCTTAATCACCTCAAAAATTCGTTTTGGCATGCTTGATGCCAGTGTTTCCAGGAGGCGTGTGGGAATGTTGCTCCAATAGTGAAGATGGCTTCACAGAGGGCATCCACTGTCTGGAACTGATGTCCATTTTTGTAAACTTCCCTTGCCATTAGGAGGTCATGACTGTGAATACCTGACAGAAAATGACATTGAATCCACATTTTTCAAAGATTTTGTCTTTTGTCTTTTTTTTTGTCTTAAACTTTTGATCAGATCTGATTAACAGCCTGTTTCAGTTTAATGGTTGTTTGCAATAAATTGCTTACTCAAATCTTTTTTGTGTCTCACTCCCATTTCTTCTTTTTGCATTTTGAAGCTCTACTTTGAGCCTTCTTAAGATCCAACAGTGCAAAATGTAAATTCTTGCAATTTTTCAACTGGTCTTAAAATTGTGATCAGGAGTGTATATAAATAAAAAGGTAGTTCTCAGGTTTACTTTTGTTTTTTGAATTAACATTGCTGCACTCAAAACAGAATTTTCAGCCAAAACAAGATCAATTGCTACATTCTGGCTGTTTGATAGCATGAAAATGACGTTTTAGGTTCCTTAAAATGGAAATATCTGGAAACATGCCCTTTAGTCCAAACTTCTTAAAAAATAAATGTTTCTGTCACTATGTAAAACCTCTGAAAAGCAGCTCCTGTAAAGAAAGAGATTTTTTTATGCACATACTGGTTTATTTTCCAGTACAAAAGCCACCCAATGTGTACAGCAGCAACAGTGGGGGGACCTTGAAGTTATGGTCACTTACGCTGAGGTCAGACTACAGAATATTTTTACCCGTTGCACCGGTCAGTGTGTGAGATTAGACGATCATAGAGCCACAAAATCATACAGTGATTTGGTCAACAAGCGTGACAGACTACACACTTGTGATTGATTGTACATTATGACCAACATGATGGTGATGGATAAAAAGGAGGAGCAGTCCTGCAGACAGCAAACAGACATGCTGCTATAAAAGTGCAAAAGTCTTCTCGTGTTTGTCTCTCCAAATGCTTTGATAAGTATGTTAGCTTAATGCTAAATGCAAGCAGTTATTCACCGAAGTGCTAAGGAGGCTCTGTTCTCTCCTCTCCAACATCTTTCCTTTATCTGTCTGTGGATGTAGTCCCTCTACAACACATCATAAAGGCAGGTATGTTGTTTTCAGAGTTTGACAGACTTTCCTTTGTCTCATAGTTCCATCACGTGGCAACAACTTTGTTTGCATCCATGATCGTCCTGCATGCAGAGTGCTCTGTGCTCGCATTGGTCAGCATCACTGACGTGGCTATGAGACAGGAGTGGTGAGACGTCCCAGACTGGGCTCTTGGTGTCAGTCACTATGACACTATGGGAGATGAAATGACCAATTTTCAAAGCCGATGGTTCCCAAAACCCTACCTCTGTTGGGTCGGGCTATAATCGTGCATAAATCATGCAGTCTGACCTCAGCATTAAAGTGACAACCCCACCACATTGTCCATTCACACAGACATTTGTGTGTTAGCTGTCTTGATATGTTAACCTTTCATTGCTCTGTTAAAGGACGGGTACATGTGCATGCATATGTTTTCCATGACAAACTCAGATTAGCCAATCGCAGGCCTGGCATGTCCTGGCATGTTTTAGTTGTTTTCCAGACTCAGTGTGCACCACAAACGTTATCATATCATTCAAACAGTGTATTGAAAACATGGTACCTTGGTAACCAACCTATTTTTTACAACAGCCCAGTATTATGTCATACAAAGTGCTTTGTGGAGGAGCAGGGGCTGCGACAACGATGGCGACAAAGAAACAAACATGCAAAGCAAAACTCACCACAATGCAAGATCAGAGGGAGCCATGGGCTTGTCTCTAAGCCCAAATAAGGAGACACTCACAAGCACTCACTCTTTTATAAGCTTCTTAATTTGGCTGAAAGTCACATCTTGACATAGTAACTAATTAAACCAGTGCACCTTCTGAGCGTGGAGAAAATGCTGTTAAATGGTGTGCATGGGATGCTGACAGTGTTTTATCTATTTACAATCTGAGCTGATCTGATGTTTCTATCCATTATAGATGGGTATGTTATTAATTTTTCCCTCTGAACTGAATCCTTCCATAAACCTGAACTCCATATAAGTTGGGACATAAAACAGAATGATTTGCAAATCCTTTCACCCGAAATTCAATTGATTACACTTAGACAAGACAATGGATGTTCAAACTGATAAACTTTATTGTTTTTTTGGAAAATATTCACTCATTTAAAATGTGATGCCTGTAACAGGTGCAAAAAGGCTGGGACAGCTTGCTTATTGATGTTAGCATGCCCCTGTGCCAGCAAATTAAAAATAATAAATGCTGTAAATATTATTGTTATATTTTTACTTGGATTATGTAAGGGTTGCAAATATTATTGTTTTTGTTGAGATTCTAGTTTAGGTTAAATATTATCCTATTATCTCTGTTAGATTTGATTTAGATTTTACTAGCCTTAGATTACAGTCTAAATAGCCTTATTCTGTTTTTTTACCACACCTTTTATTCTGTATTATTCTCTATTTTTACCACCTGTTTTTTTATACTTCTTATGGCTAATACCAGGACCTCAGTTACTAGTTTCATTCTTTCTCAAGTAAGTGCAGACTGGAATGACAAATAAAACACTAAATTTCTTGTCTTTGTTGTGTATTAAATTAAATATAGGTCTAAAGGTTTCCCAGATCATTCTGTTTTTAATTACGTTGTACACAGCATCCCAGCTTCATTGGAATTGGGGTTTGTACATTTGGAAGTTATGAGGTATGAGTGCACTTGTGTGACTCAACTTTCCTCCAGTTTCATACATATATTCAGAACTACATGGACAGCACAGGTGGACAAGTGCATTAGCACAAGGTTAAACCAAAAGTTCATCCCAAGTTGTACTTTTTCATTAATCACCGCCGTGACAGAGTCAGAAGGCCTGTATGTGTAGTTGATTCAATCAAGCTACCCAGGCAGATATGTGAGGATCAAGTCATCCTTTCAAAATAAAACACCCTCTGGTCTCTGTTATTGAACAAACAGTAACTGAATTAATTATTTGTGGTTCTCTACAGCCTGGTGTCGGTCCATGTCCCAGTGCTTGGGGACTTCTGCTCTAGATAAAGGCATAAAAAAGTGTACAGAGAATCCTAAAAATAAGAGTTATAACACTATCTTTCCCTCATATCCCCACCTTTTCAAGCAAAGCAGCAAAAACTTAATGTGAAAACCTTAAACTAAACCTAGGCTCCGTCACACAAAAACTGCTGAGTAACACTTTGCGATTCAGTTCAGTGGGATCCCCTCTCAGGAACATGTTAATCAAAAGTGCTTCCCCATAATGCATTCGACAGCGGAGCAGTGAATAGAGTTAACTTCAGAGTCTCTCAGGTTTCATGGAAAATAGATACAAGACTACATTTGACATCCAGTGGCTGGCATTCCCCCCCTCCCTGACACTTTCCCCCTCTCATCGCATCTCTTGATGGAGGGCTGGAGTTTCTTACCGCCGCTTCCCCCTCTCTAAATTTACTCTGGGCACCCACTCGCATAGACACTAATGCATAGTTACAATGATGGATTAATGTTCAACACGAGGAGAGCGCGTCAAGATCTCAATAATTAGGCACTCAGCTCTGCACCAACAACACACACAGACTTAAACCATATCGGGGCAGTAGGACGGGAGCTAAGAAAGAGCCTACATGGATCTTCCATAAAAGAAAAAGGTGGAGAGAGAAATTATTAATGCAATTTTACTTCTCTTGGCTTCTTACCAGACTGGTACTGATATAGATGGTACTTGTCAGAGTTGAAGAGTGTGTCGGGAGGGCGTTCAGCTGTCACAAGTATCAAAAGGAACAGATGCACATGAAATTGCACTTACCCGTGGCTGCCTTGCGTTGTTATAAAGGAATTACATGTCGAGGAGGGATTATTTTTTACTGATTTGTCTTTTTCACTCATCACCTCCAAACACACTTCTTAATAAGGGCTTGCAGCTGACACTCGTGCAGCCACGCAATCAACTCGATAGCACCGCACGTTCAATCTTTCCCAGCCTTTGTTGCAATCAGCATGGCTTTTGGAAACGGACAAATTTAGGAGACGTCATTGAGGGAGAATCCACAAGAGGGCTGGTGTTTACGGAATACACTCTGATTAGGGCAAGCAGAAGAGGCATTGACAAATTACTGTTATTCTAAATCAAAACATCATTCTGATTTCCAGGCCTGAACTATAATACACTTAATTAATACTAAAATCAAAGCAAGAGATTAGGCCAAATTAGCTTCTTCTATGATTTCAGAAGGGGGAGCCCTTAAAGTTAAAAAATGCAACATAATCTGTTAGGCCATGATGATATTGGGTAAAATTCCATGTACACTATACTGTATACTGTGATTTAGTTTAGGACATTTTTCAGATGAATGTGCAACAGTTGAAACTGGGTAGCAACATGTTTCTTCATAGAACTCACAAATAAACTCAATACTTGGAGCCTATGTTTCACTATTTTTGATGATGTCTTTTTTTATTTTTATTGACTTCCTTGTTTTATATAACAATAACAAAGATAAACAAATTACTAATAACAATTAAACAATAACTCTGCCAGACTGGTCTACATAAAAAAAAGAGACAGACTGTGACACTAATACTGAGTTGAGACAAGACACTTTATTTGTGATTTATATTATAGGTTAAGATAAATCGAATTATAAAATGTGTTTCAATCTAGTGCCCATTGCCCCCACTCCAAAGGTAGTACAATTCTACGTCTTGTTAGCTATATGTCCAGATTTTTGGTCAACTCCCAGTAGATCCAGTGGCTTATAATATCAGTTCTTCTGCTCACACAATGTCTGAGTTTTTCAGAGTCACAACCTCTGAGATGAGAGATTTCCACATGGAAGCCGTAGGTGGCTTATCCTCAACCATTATGGCTGTCATTGCTAGTATTAAAAGTGGATCCATGTTTTTTTCCAGGGAGACAGAAAGCATGTCTTTTTTTAAACAAACTCGTAATGCAAGATATGAATTGACCCCCCAAAAAAAAAAAACTGCACCAATAACTTGAAATTAATTAACTGTAAAGCAAACACGTAATGAATGTATTTCATATTTTAGGGAGAAAAGCTGCCAAAAGTGTCACTCCTGCTTTTTAAAAAAAATATTTTAACCCTTTTTTTTTGCCTTTATGGATACTGAAGAGACAGCAGATAGACCCAGACTGGGGAGAAGGAGGGGTAGAGAGCAGAGAAAGACATGCAGCAGTTGGGCCTTTGGTCAGAATTAAATTAAACAGACCCGTGGTTTATTGTTAAGTAAGTACACTTTAGGTAGTACAGCTCAGAAATGAGCAGTATGTCCCCCTCTAACCATTGTTGGAGTAGGGTGTTGGGGTCATTTGCTACAGGAGGAGCTTAGTGAACAGACTACAAGGGCAGTGTAGGAGAATTATTGTGGTCCACCACACAAAAAGCAGCACATGTATGAAAAAGCTAAAAAAATAAAACAACAGCTTCCAGCAGCAATTCTTGTGTTCTAGTGTGGAATATTTGACATACTATACCATATCATTATCATGATTTGTCTGTCATGGTGGTAACCATGATAAAGATGGTTACCACTCTAAAAATGAAAGACTTTGCCGGGTTACTTAAGGAATATTTGTAACCCCGTGGTAAAATATGTGTAAAATATGATTAATCATATTTTGATGTTTTTGACATTGCAGTATAAAAACTCTTCATTTAATTTCTTTAAGTAAAAAGTTGTTTTTCTGTCTCTGGTACTATGCATCCTGGAAGCACATAAAAAGCATCAGCAGCATGAGTCTTGAATTTTTATGAATAATTGTATCAAATCATGCTGATGGGGGGAAAAACATCTTCCAAAAAGGAAGTTAATGTGACTCACAAATATTTCCAGCGTCTTCGATATTCAGCATCATGTGTTCAAGCACTTGAAAATGAATTATTTTTATATCAACAGCCGGGGAAAAAACAAACATCAGGGAATCTGCCCCATTCATGTTTGAGATTGCAGCCTTCAAATCTGAAGCTAATCACAGAGCTCCGGCTGTGATGGCAGTGCTGAAGTTGTTGAATGTGGTCGGGGGGAAATTTATGAGTCATTCCAGTGAGATCAGAGCAGCAAGTATCCGAGGACGAGCACGGCATAAATAGTAAATGAGCCTCTGTTCTGTTTGTGAGGAGGAGACGAGGGAAGGCCAAAGTAATGACCATCTCGACTAAACAGAGGACATGCAGCTTCATTCAGAGGTTATTTCAGCAATAGCACATCAGTGTGTCTGCGATAGTTGAACTTTGCTCTGTGAACAAAAGGAAATATTAGGATGCTTCAGCTCATGAGATTGGCAATGACACAGGCAATAATAATAGTCAACGTTTGCTTGGCCTTAAACCACCCTCTGTGTTACCGATACTGTCTGTGAGGCTTTGAGTCCACACTATGCTCACATGCTGCTTTAAGATGAAAAGAATTATTGCAACTGTGTGGTCACAACTCAAATAACTTCTCGTGAAAGACGAAACCAGACAAATGCCAGACTCTAAATTGTAGACTGGTTATGGTGACTCTGGTAAATAATGACTAGTATAAATAATGTCTAGTATTCAGGCTAAGTGTAGCCTTGTTCTACAAGTCAGTTGAAATAAAGGGCAGTGTCAGCCATTTGTCCTTCAACAAACTGTTTCCCACTCTTAAAAACAATGAAGGATCTGTTGATTTAATAAACAAAGTCAAAGTTTTTGAGATGAGAAAGTTGCAAATTTGTAATAGAATTAACTCAGAATTTTCAGGTTTTAAAAGTTATATATTTATAATGAAAATTTACATTTTCAGGTGTTTAAAGTCTTAAATTTTAACTTTAGAAACCTGAACATTCAGTCCCACACCTGTTAAGTGTGCCTAAGTTCTTGCTTGACTGACGAAATTATATCGCTGGAATCAGTATGTTGTTTTCTTCTGAAAAGCCACCATTTAGGACAATATTTATATTATAAATTTGGTTGTTCTGGACTAAAATCACAAGTTTTTTCACATTACTCAGTCAAAGTAAAAAGTATAATTTGTTTTGCCGTTTGTTCACAACTGCAAGTGCAAGGCAAACAGTTTCATCAGGGATGATTTGTTTCCACATACTTTGGGGTTTGTTTTGAAGCAAATGTTACCGCTTTTAAAATCCAACATTTTTTTATTTGTCTTTTTAACTTAGAACTATTTAACATGAAAATTGTGGTTGGTATTCTAATTAATCTAAGGATTATTTTAACTTTTTTGGGGTTATCTAATAGAGGTACCCAAAAAACTATTGCACTGCTTACATAAGTAAGTTTAGGATAACTATTGACATATTCCAATCATCACTTGTGTAATCTAATGCTATTAAAATTAGCTATTTAGCTGTTGAATCATTTGTGAGCTCTGTAATATTCAAATATTCTATTTTAAAACTCAGACAGTTGAACAACATAGTTTGCATACATTCTTACATATATTTCTGTATTTTTGCTCTTATTTTTGAAACTTTTATGTGAAAATACTGCACTTTGTCCATATATTTTTTTTTAGCTACAAACCAAATTAAAATGTGACCTAGAATAAAACATGATCACCAATATTTTAGCATTTAGTTTTATGATTTTATTAGTATTTTTTAAGCTTTAAACCAAATTAAAATGTGACTTGTGTTAAAAAGGAATGTTCACTAGTATATGTTAGCATTTAGCTTTTCTATTCAGCTTTTCCCCTCAACATTGCCTGTTCAGACTGATATCATTTAGTGTGCTTCTAAAATAAAAAGTACTTTTGCACTTATATGTTATCATAAATTAGACACTTAATCATGAGGATCCACAAACACGTGTTAGCAGTTAGTGTGTTTGTCTTCCTTTTAAGGTTTATGGAGTTAATGCAGGATAGGACCTGTTGTTTATCTTAAAACAAAATCAAATTTCACAGCAAATTTAACTCAATATTTATATATCTTTACAGCATTTTTTGTTCTTTCAGGAAACATTCAAATAAAATCATTTACCAAGCAAATGCTAGCAGTGCTAGCCTTGCTGCTAACTGTGCTAGCCTCTTAATGCTTTCCCTTGATGGTTAATATTGTGTGTAACTGTACATGACTTTTCTGTTTTTTCTGGCACTTTCCTTTTTGTAAACCATTTCTCTGTCGCTGTGGCACTAACTGTATTTTGTCCTGTTGAAGTCTAGAGATGTAATTCATGTGTTTTGTCGGCCATGTCGATGCTTCTCTGTAATTTCTTTGTCTGTTTACACGAGTATGCTGTCTGATTGTGGAGCTTAAAAAAAGCTCAATGCTAACAGCCAACATAGAAAATGCAATTAACACTCTTTCCATCGGTCTCATTAACCATGTCAGTTCAGCTCTGCCTCAAACCCTGTCACATTAATGATCATGTGATCATTTGGATGTTAACGGCTGTCATTGCTGAGCTGCATCTGCCTTACTGATATGTATGTTCTCTCTCTCTCCTCCTCCTCTCTATCTTCACCCTCCTACCTTCTTCTGTCTATGCTCTTATTCTCCTCTTTTTTTCTGTCTCACTCCGTCTCTCTCTGGCTGCTCCAGGGGCTATGGCTAACCATCTTATTCCTAATGCACTCCTACGTCCTCATGGCACTAACAATCCCTATAATACATTGCTTGGGGAATCGGCAGTCTATAACAACCCTCTGGGCATGTACAACACACAAGGTGTGCTAGCTTCTTTTCATTCTTTAACACTGTGACTAGGGCAGTGTTTGGTTTTTTTTTGTCGGGTCCTGGAGAAACTGCGAGGCTGCACGTATTTGTTGAGCAGAAACAAACTTTATGATTGGGGGTGTTAAAAGTAATGGAGTTTGACTGAGCTGCTCCCTCTCAAGGGTTTTTACAGGGCCTGGATTTAAAAGAAAAACACTGCTCTAGATATTGTGCATTAGCATTGAATAAAGTGTTTTTTCACAGGGTTTTTTTGCTGTGGGGTTTTATCATTGGAGGTGTATCTCAGACTCTCTTTAGGGCATTCAATGTATTTACATAAATTGGACCCTAGCAAGGCTGTTTGGCCATCAAACACGTTGTAAAAATGTTAAAAAGGTGCCCAAGAGAGCCAGATACTTCCCCAGTCATTTATCTTAAATGTGCTCTAATGTTGTCAGTGAAGCTTGTGCGCCATGTCCTTTGTCTCTCTGTTTCAAGCTTAAGCTCTTCTCTCCCTTTTTATGCTGCTAGTGGATTATTTTAAACTAATGTCATCATCTCTGACAGCAAAATTCAAAATGCAAAATGAATCAAATAAAGTCAAATATCTACTGCGAACACATAGAAAGCAGTAAAAATTTAATTTTAGATAATTTGATTTTTTATACAAGATCAGGATGGATTTTTTTTTATTTCATAAATTAAAATTCCCTTCGAATGAAAAGTTATAATGAGCTCTGTACACACATGGAGTATGAACTTCCTGCTGTGGTAAGAGTTTGATAAAACAAAGCTTTCAGTTACAACCACGTTAATGAAGAAATTTCAGGGGTTTTCGGATTTCTTCAGGGTTCATCTAAAGTATGCTTAAACAATGTCCATCAAATCGCTGATGCCCATTTTCTAGGAAAAGCAAGCAAGCAAGAATATTTCCTGGTTACAGCTTTGCCTTTCTCACAATGCCTGCCTGTTCTTTTTATCTTGATGAACTTATTTTCTACCTCTTTGCCCTCTCACAAATTTTCTAACAAAGATTTGTGTACAGTTGAAGTAGTCTCTCGAACATCATGCTAGAGATCCATGATGAAGTTGGGGCCAGTAAACCAAAAGTTACAAGCTTGTTGCTGTTGGCTGGTGTTCCTGAAACTGAACCAGGGCCAAAGAGTAACTCCCAGATCCAGAAGAACCCCCAACAAATCCCCCCAACAAAGTCTTAAATCCAAATTTTGAAATTAAGGTCATTTAAGAATGTTATATTATGTGTGAGTTATTAGAATTGGTTGGCATTGTGACAAAGAGCAACTTTTTAAAATCTATTTGGGGGTATTTTAGGGCTGTGTCAGCAAATATTAGAACATAGAATGTGGCAACAACATTATCTTTTTTCAGCAAGAGTACCAAGACTTTTTCTCACTAAAGGCCACATACAGCAAAAATATAAGGATGACTGGGCCACTTTGATGTACCTACTTTTGGTGTATTAGAGTTGGTAGAGTTGGTCAGACCTTGCAACAGAGATGATAGCCAGTAATATTAGTGCAATTAATCCTACCATTAAATGCTGCATAACCAGATTGTCTCTTTTTATAAGTCAGGCACAAGCTTTTAGTTCTAATGTAGGCCAAATTTTCCATATTTCTGGATGTTGCTGAGGGCCAACTAAGAGTGGACTGCAGCCCACAGCTGGCTTCTGGGCCATTCTTTTGAACCTCTGTTTTTCAGTAAGCATTAAAAAGTGCCCTGTTCATAGGCATGCACACAATTCCCCACACCTTCTTTACGGCTCTGGGGAGAGTGACAGGCCTTGATATCTTGTTTTTCAATCAACTTTAAGCAATCTGGTGCATCACATTCTTTTAAAAATCACTATCTTATATACCCCCATATGCTGATGGGCTTTTTCTGCAGAGGATAAAAAGTATGTTGTTTTTTAGTTTCAGTACATCAACTGACAATTTGTGCTTCACCATATTGAGACAAACAAGTTAGTTAGCTTGTTGCTAACTAGCACTACCTAACTTAATGCCACTTGCCCTTGCTGTATTCTTCCTTTGCAGATGTTTATTTTGCAAAGATCTTGTTGACAGCTTGAAAAAATTGACTACCTTGGCTATTTGAACAGATAAGAAGCTACTGAACCTGCTCTAGATATTACCTGAGCTTTTTTTTTACCAAACTGAATCACTATTATATAAAATCTGAGCCATTTTAAAGCTTCTCTGGAGAAGTTTCATTGTTTTAAACAAATGAAACATCGTCCTACTTTCTTTTACAGTGAAATATTTTATTTAGTGTCATTATTTTCATTAAAAAATCCTATAAAAGGCTCTTTTTCTGCAGCATGTATTTGACCCTTATTTGACACCAACCCCACCACAGCTATTTTTCAGTATCATAGCAAAAGTCAGCCATCTTGCGAATGGTCTTGCTTGCATTACTGTTCATTTCAGTTTTTTAATGCATCTTAAAAAGCCCTTAGAGGGACTTTAATCTTAAAATGATCGATATATGAGTAAGCTTTTCATGCCAGAGTTTTTATTTCACTATGAATTCTCTTAAAATATTCCATCTGGTTCCAAGAACTCTTCTCTGATCAACCAACCAGACAACAGCTTTATTTTTGGACCAGTCGGACTAATTTAGTGCTTTTTATCTCCGTGCAGGATTATTATTTTATCAAAAGTCTCTGCAGTCAATATGAGGTTCCTCTGGAACTTTTGTGAGTCTGTAAAACTGAGAAACTTGTTTAAAAAGTAAGACAAAAAAAACCTCAGAGTGAGCTTTGATCAGGGGATAATTTATCTATGCAATACAAGCACTGCATTGGGGCTTGTGACAGTACGGCTATAATTCTGTTCCATCGCTGGAGATATAAAAGAAATATCTGAAAGGATGAGAATGCTAATGCATCAGAGATTTACTGGCGCTTTTGACGCACAAGTACCACTGCCATGTTTTACCCCACGGATCCTTCCATGAGATATATCGAAACCTCCTTTTTTTCTGTGTTTGAAAAGATGTGATTTGGTTCTTGCTAACTTTGCATGGTGACTTTAAAGGAAATTGGATTCAAGAAACATTTCCTTGAAGCATCATTGGCATTACTGTATGTGCACATTTCTCTCTCGACCTGTCACTGTGATGCTTATTGTGTTTTCTTCTTTCCTTCCCCTCATGCTGTCCCTAAAAGAGCCCTACAGAGAGACAAGTATGGGAGTCAAACTAAACATTGCTTATCAAATGTAATTGACTTTGGCTTTACTTTCCTTTTCACTCCAGTGCTGACAAAGGGGTAATGAAAGAGAAAAGCTCATTCCCTTTGGAAGTAATAGCATCCTTTTATGACAAAGGCCTCTCAGCATTTCAAAAAAGAGCTGTAAAAATCAGTTTGGATCACTTCCTCTGCTTATTTCTGGAAAGACTAAAGGCAAATATCCATCTGCTCATTTGTTATCACACTCCGACGAGGCTAATCCAATTACAATCAACATTTAGGCTCACCTCAACGTTTCAAAAGCCGCGTCGATACAAATCGTCTTTTTTTGTATCAATAGTCTTTTTTTCAGTGCCTTTGTGCTTCGCTTACCACCTACTTTGATCAATCTAATACACACTTTCAAGGTCTAAGAAATGTGTCGTGTTAAAATTTTAAAAGATCGAGCCGAGATTGTGTGAAGACCTTGTCTAACACTTGCTATGCTATTGATAGCTCATGAAATATGAAAAGATGAAGTCCGAGCAGACATATTTTAACTAATTCATGTTTAGAGAGTCAGACAAAGGCTTCAATGCATCATTTTTCTACTTTGAAGACGTTACATCACAATGCTCCAATGGGACAATATGGCAGGGGTTCATTTTTACAGCTGTTGTTAATGTTTGTGCTTGTCTTGCATGTGTGGCTGTTTCGCTTATGCTTGAATTTAATGCATTGTTTTGTGTTGCTGTGCTGTCTTTGCTGTTGTGTGTAGCACATACATGCTCACATAAGAGGTATATAATGAAAAAGTAGGATTGGGTGTTGGAGAATGCTCTTTTGTGAGAAGGTGAGTGGGTTTGTTTAGCAGCAGAAAGGCTTTTATTTTGAAATTTTGTACTTTCTGGTAATCCAGATTCTGTAGGGATACATGTCCATTGAGTGCACTTTCAGAAATATGGGCGACATTATGTTCTGAGTGCTTTAGGGTCAGGACATATTTCAGGAAAAAAAGGCAGCACTGTTTGATGGATGTAATTTGTGTTTGTAGAAAAAATGGCTGACATTTAGCTGTGATAATTACATCCCATCAGATTTCACCCTTCTCATTCACCCACTCTACCACCCCACCCCAATCATGTGTGTCATTCCAGAGGGAATCCTGAACAATGCCCGGGATACAAGTGTCATGGATACTCTACCACTGAATGGTAATCATGGCAACAGCTACAGCATCGCCAGCGCTGAGTACATGAGTGACTGCGTCCAGATTATTGACCGGGGCTACAACCACAAGGAGACCACTCTGGAGAAGAAGATCCTGAAAGAGCTCACCTCCAATTACATCCCGTCCTACCTCAACAACTCCCATGAACGATCAGCCGAGCACAACCGCAACCTGATGAACAAGCTGGTCAACAACGTGAGCAACGGCGGCAAAGACAGCGGCTATGGGATGGGGTTAGGGATGGGGTTGGGGATGAACGTGGCGCTGGGTTTAGATGATCACTCCACCTTCGGGACGCACCACGACGAAGGTTTAGGTTTGGAGCTAATCCGCGAAGAGTCGAATGCCCCGCTGTTGCCTCAAAGACCGCCGCCGACTCTTCAAGCCGTGGACAACCTTCACAATCACCTCCACCAGTCTGTTCCGCCGCCCCTTCCACTCCCACACCACCCCTTCTCATCTGCGACCACCTCCTCTTCTTCAAGGCGTAGGATCCCCCAGGAGAACAGTGAGAGCTTCTTCCCCTTACTCACCAACGAGCACACTGAGGAGGAAAGCTCTTCCCCGGTCCACAACCATCAGAGAGACTCACTCTATACCAGCATGCCGATGCTCTCCGGCCTGCCCGATGTGTCTGCGGAATCCGCCGATGGCTCCAAAGACGGAGGGGACGCAAAGAGCCCGGAGGCCAGCTCAGACGACGTCTACTACAAGAGCATGCCGAACTTGGGCTCGGGTAACCACCTCCATCAGCTGCACTCCTACTACCAGCTAGGGCGCGGTAGCAGCGACGGCTTCATCGTGCCGCCAAATAAAGAGGATCTATCTCCCGAAGAGGCCCACCAGGAGCCATCACACCTGGTCACCAGCCTATAGGCCCCAAACCCTCACAATCCTCCAGTGTCCCTCTTGTCACTGTAGTCCTCTTTCTCCTCCGTGTCCCCTTTTCCATCAGTCGTCGGCAGTGGTAGCCTTTCTTTTTATTCCGTGTCACAAAAACTGAGGCGAAGTGAATAACTGTACTCTCGCGGACAGGATTTCTGGGGGCTAAAACAAGACGATATTTGGTTAGACTTTGCGGGAATCTTGATGTTGTGCCCCCTTCCTTTTCACAAACCCTGTGCGGTTTGGCGTGTTTCGTCTCAGTGTGAAAGAGACACTTACCTGGACAGGATTTCTAGGTCACAGAGCTGAATAGCCCCAAAACTATACAAGTCTAAACTGTAGACTGCACCAGAGTAAATGTGAGATTTAAAAAAAGGACTATTTTATTATACTTCTGTATCTATATTGACTTTTTGAAAGATTTTCTTCCTCTTTGGTGAGTTGCAGCACATTTTGTTTGCTGAAGTGTCCCTTCAAAAAACAACAAAAAAAAAGACAAAAAACAAACACATTTTGAACAATTACCCTGAAGGAATTATTGATCGTATGCTTTCAAGCATAGCTGTTCTGTTTTTCTTTCATTTTACTGTAATAACAGTTGTCAAAAGAGGGAGAAAAAACTAATAAGAGAACTATGAGATATTTCTATGTAATTGTACAGATAACTAGCATTGCACATTATAGTATGCTTTTCTTTTTTGTTTGGAGCAAACCCTTTGTCTCTGTAAATGTAGTGCTTAGGAGCAATTTTGTTCTGTTGTGCTGGCCTCTTGGTTTCTGGTACCAGTCTGTTTTTATCTTTAATTTGTTTTTTATCACTTTACAAGAAGTGACCAGCTGAGAAGAAACAGAGTGACACAAAAATATCACGACAGAACACTTTCCAAGCAGGCTTTTTGTGTGTTGGATTCATCTTTGTTGTATGTTTTTGGTTCCTGTTTGATATTGCTTTTCTTTGTTTTGTTTTTTTTTTACAGTGAAGAAACTCTAATTGACAGGTCATTGAAGAGACAGAATTACCCAATCCCAATCTCCAGCGTAGTTGCTAAGCTGTCATGGGCTTTAAGGGGACATCCATGTGGTGTGTGAGTGTGAAAGTTAAATTGGTTTATAAGAGTAAAGCAGATCTCCACTATGATGCTGTAATATATAGAAGCCTTAAGCTTTTTAATGTTTGATGCACCTGTGGTTGTGAGTGTCCACACGACCAGCGTGATGTCACTCGTGTGGACACACCCCTTCACATGGGTCCAGTGTGGCAGGTTTTTGCCTGGCTGTGCACATCCCAGAAAATGTAAACAGTTTCGGACACCGACGCAGACGACAACAAAATGGCAAAGATCTACTGCTGTCATCAGCTTAAAAACAGGATAAAGACATTTTTTTTTATTTGTATTCTCATATGTAATCCATACTTCCTCATCTATCTCTGGAGTTGTCCTTACAGATATAGAATGCTTGAGGGTTGTACAATATTTTCAGAACAATATTGGTATCAGCATATATTTGCCTAAAAACCCGATCATTGGCATTGGCAGTGTTGAAGAAGAATTCTCAGAGTCCATTTTAGGGTTTGCTGTGGTGAGGTGAGTTTATTGAAGCATGCCGGCAAGCTGGTGAACTGACAGACAGAGTGCAGGTCTGTGTCTGTGAGCTGACCATGACTGAGGAAGGAGCAGGGTTTAAGTACAGTAGGAAACAATGGGATACACCAAAAGGAGAAAGGGGGGGTGCATTGTGACCAGACATGATAAGTCAATAGCAGACAGAAGACAGACGTCTGAGTGTATTAAGACATTCAATAGACAGAAGAGAGATGTTGTTTCCTTTGCCAGTATGCATACGAAGTTCTTTGATCAAGGGTACAAGGATGGGTGGGGTCAGTGTGGGGTTCAGGTGTAAGGAGGGAAAGGACCTACGGGGGTGTAGTTACCAGGCTACAGACAATTTGCATTCCAAGACACTTGATTTACATTGGAGGCAGTTTACAAACCAACACACTATAGCAACAATTGAACATTTTCCCTATCAGCGTACATGTTTGCTGCTTTTTTGTCCATTTGTTTCTTTGTTTTCCTTTGTTCTGTCTTTTGCTTGTTTGCCTGATTTTAAGAACTTCTTCAGCATTCAGGCATAATCACAACGGCCGATGAGCATGTCCTGAAAACCACATTCACGTAGAGGTTAACGTCAATCCCTGTTGAGCTAGGTCAGACCATGCAGAACTAAGTAGATGTAAGTTGGGAAATACTCCAGCTGCTTCCTCCTCAGATCTGCACTCCTGTTGTAGCACCCTTTTGGGGACAGCCGTCTTTTGTCCTCAAGGTATGGTGTTGGAATACTGAGACCAGCTGCAGCTGCACGTGGTGAAATGGCATCTTCATCCACTTTATATGGCATTCATTGCGTGACGTTACAATACGTTTGTGCAAAGTTCAGCAGCACCATGCTCCGTTTGGCCAAAGTTCACCCAAGTTTAGTGGGATACCAATGCTTTACTACTCCATTGGGAAATGTTAAATATCGGTCTAAAATTAGCCAAGAGGGCTGTTGGGAAACGTCAATCTCCACCAGCACAATGTTTCCCTCCACTTAAGATACCCTAACCTAAGCCCCACATTCCCATTTCTCATGGCGACTGTGCATGATTGTCATAATCCTGATGAAATGTGCTTTGGCCGTGGTGCATGCACTACTTGATCTGTATCAGCGTTGTATAGTCATGGACGAGGAACGGGGAAGGGTACCGATTGTTTTGAACTGTTCAAAACTGTCGTGGAGAATCGCAGCTCTCAGTATAATGGGGTGGAAGCCTAATGCAGTCCTAAGGCAACGGTATTAGCGTGGCATGTACGGGGCTCAATCGGGCTGATCATGGCTCAATCCAAAAAGCTTTCTGAGGATGACTGACAAGGACGTATCCATTTGTGCCCTTACTGTGTCCCGTTCAAGGCGACGCAAGCAACGGGGCTCAATCGGGGCTTAGGTGACACAAACTGGGCTCAAACAGGGCTAATGTTGTGTCAGCGGGATGGAAATTCATGGAATCCTCATCGTATCATTGTACTGACCTAATTGAAGCGGGACGAACGCCCCCAAAGCTCCGTAGAAGCGTTACTGACGGTGTGTTTATGGGGTGTGTCCGGGGGAGAGACAGTCATTCTTCCCGTGTCATGCCGATCAAACCAGCCTTGCCAGTCATGTACAGTCGTGCACACTCACCATGAGAAACAGGAATGTGTGACTGGGGCATTAAACAGGAACGAACCTACGAACTTCAACGTCGATCAGCGTCAGCTACTGTATGTTGCTGTGTGAATGGGCCTTTAGCCGTACATTTGAAAATTAAACTGAATCCCACAAGCAAAACTCACGAAAATGCGGGGGCACATTAAGGTCAAAATTTGTCCTTCTTTATTTTTGCATTGATGATTTGACTGTATTACAGACCTCAACACTTGAATGCTTTCCAGATATGCTTTAAAGTCTGGTCCCTTGGTTATGGAGATTGGGATTGAGCCAACATATCCAAATTGAACAAAGAACCTCCCTCTGTTAGATCCAAACTGTATTCGTCATCTTTATTGGCATTCAGAAACAGCCTCTGCTACACAGTAAGAGAACAAATTGAACATTGATGAGCACTTGGCGCTTGTACAATAACAAAGAAAGATGGTTGTTTGACTTATTAAAGAAAGAGTTTTTTGAGTGAGAGAAACTGGAAGTGCTTTTTCTTTTCTTCCACGAGAAGAAAATTTATTTATTTATTTGTTTTATCTGAAATAAAACGAGGATGGAGGAAAGTTTAGTGGCATAGATAGGTTTTTATTACAGCTTCTTATTTATTCATTTTTTGTAACAGTTTTCCAAGATAAATAAGAACTAATATTTGTTGTAACAGTGAAACTTGTTTGCCAACAAATAAACAACACATTCTGAATCGTCACTTAGACTTGACAAAAGTTCGGCTGTTTTATTTTCAAGGTCTTGGAACACTTTTATATGGATTACAGCGAAGGACCACCAAATGGAAGGGTGATTTCTTTTTTGTTTAATTATCAGTTAATATCCCTCATTAGCCTTCTGTCCATTTTAGTGCCAAATGAATTTTGGCCCAGCAGCAGTGGATGTGCTCTGTATGCTCTGGTCTGCTTTACAATAGAAGCAGTGATTTCATAAGCTGTAATAAATATTTCAATATCATGGCTGGTGTAACACATGTGTTTTTTACAGATATTGTGTGTGTGTTTACATGAGTGTGATAAACTGAGGAGACATGAAAGTCATCTGGAACAATCATCTCATCAGAGGAGGAGGAGATGCTCAGAAAGGTGAGTCTGCTTTGACCTGAAGAATATGTATTTTGATTGTATTCTGTTTTTTATATCTGATGCCAATAAAATACAGTTATTGATGTCTATAATCAGTTAATACATGGTACCATGCAGCAGCAAGGGCAATAATGGCTTTAGGAGATCTTTCCATGTACACTTTTACACATAAGCTTCCACAAGCATAATTTCTGAGTTCTTGATGATCAAGTAGTGTAAAGATTTTCTTTTGATTTTTTGTTCTTTTGAAATTTGTTGATTATTATTTTTATTGACTTTCTAATAAATAACAATAAGAGCTCTATATGCTAAGACAAAGTATTTTAAAGTTAGTCCAGAAGAACACAAACAGTATATATCAGCATGGCACAGGTTTGTGCCGACTTACTCAAACAAAAAACATCCTAAAGCTCATTCAGCCAAACCTGCATTTAATATTTAGAAGATTTAGAGGTGTAGCCTGTTTTTGTTTTAAAAAGATAAGCTTTTCCAAAGTTATTATACCAGATATTAAATTTCCACAGTTGAACAACCCAGTCTTGTCATTGCAGCCATTCTTGCAAGCATCAGAAGAAATTGAATACTTATTTTTGACCCTTTAAATGTTCAGGAATAATTCCTATCACATTATAGCCATGCCTATTTCTGCATTTATTGCTTTCCAAAATAATTGCATTTTTCACACGCCCAGAGAAAATGTCTTGTAGTTCCAGTAATGATGATATTGTCCCCATTGTTTAAATGATTCACTAAGTGCATGTTTTTAAGGACTTTTTTAATTAAGGAAGTCTGTTCAACAAGCTGTATACCGTATGATAGTGTATGTATTAATGGTAGAAGCAGAACAGGGAGCACAAGTGGAAATCTGGACATGGACACCGTAGTGTTTAGATCCAACTTTGTCCACAAGCCAGATCTACAGACTGTCCATGACTATCATTTTATGTTTTCTTTCACCAGCTGGTTTTGTGATCAGCCCACTTAGCATTGCAGAATACCAAAACTTCCAGTAGATAGCAGCGTATCCTATTCAGATATACAAGAGGCCATCTTGAATCGGTCAACATCATGCTGTAGCTTAAGGCTAGTTTATACTTCTGCTTTAAGGCTATGCCATAACTTGAGCTCTAGGTCTGCGTAGCTCTAATCAAGCACAGAAGGCCGTGCTTGTAACCTGAGGTGCACTTTCTCAAAAACATGATTGCACGTGAAAACAATGCACATGGCAAGCCCTGTGTCTGCTCTGCTGACAGCACTGTGTCCATCTCAGGCATGCTTTTACGGGCTAAAGTGTGAAAGAAATGGCTGCAGAGGGTGACCAAACACATTACATTTACTTGCTGATAAATCAAAAGTGCATTTTCTCATTCATGTCTCATTCAGCGGCCAGACCAGTACTAAAAAAAATCTCTGTTCTGTGCCTAAACTGATCAAGCAGTTGGAAAAAACTCCTCTGATGTCTCCTCTTTTTTGTTTTTGTGCATTGTAGTCTGCTGATCATTATTTTTTGGTGCAACATTATTCACCCTGTTTTATCGCCAGGGTTTTTTCTGCACACAAACAAACAAAGATTAGCTTTAGGTAAGAAAAACACCCTTACTGTGTTTAACAGAGTGGTACAAAACATCATAGAAGCAATGCAACAAGTATGCTACATTATGGAGGACATAACTGAAACAATCCATAAGCCTCATCGGTGAACTAAACAGAGCTAACAGTCCAACACATAAAACACGATATGTTAGAACATGAACTCAGTTGCAGCATGTTACCAATGCATTTATTTTCTACGGCTTAAGTGGCAAAAAAGTTCCCCTGAAGCAGATGTGCACAGTTTTAGTGCTTGAATTAAACAGTGAGATGCAGTTCTCCTCTCCTTTATAAATCAAATGTGCCCTTTTAGTTTCTATTCAGTTAAAATCATTCCTAGGTTGGAGACACTGTTATGACTACCGGGGTGCAATGTTTTTATAATGTACACAACATTTACGCAAATACATGTGACTGAATAGAAAGGTACATCAAAGATCGCTCCTGAAATATTTGCATTTACGTGCCATTTATTGGCATTGCCCTTGGCCTTTAAGCTGCAGCCTATGCACAGTATCAAACAGTACCAAGACAGCTAACTAGCTTCTTTTTAGCTCAAGGTTGATGTGCGAAATGATGTCTGAATCAGGCCAACCTTCACCATGGATCTTCACTTCCAAAGAAACTCAGCAAAGGCCTGATGATCTGGAGGTCCTAAAGATTATCCTGCCTGATTATCCTGTGGTGTCACATTATCCTCTTAGAAGAGGATTGTGACCGCCTTGACTTGAAATCATAAATTTTAAACATGTTCAATAGTTATGACCAGAAGTCCTGATGTGTGTGGAGTGCACTGAGGACAGCCGAGCACGTCATCAGTGTTTTGTCTCATGGACCAGAGTGAAGCCAATCAGGGAGCAAGCTGGATAAAGCAGGGAGCAAATGTAGCCATGGCAACAAGAGTAAAGGCAAAGCATGAAGTTAGATAGATGTCAAAATGGAGGTTACAATTCATTGATTTGTGTAAAAAACACAAGTGTCTTAACAATGTAACCTGTAAATAATAACT
The DNA here is from genome assembly GCA_037902135.1 of Cetoscarus ocellatus. NCBI lineage: Eukaryota > Metazoa > Chordata > Actinopteri > Labriformes > Labridae > Cetoscarus > Cetoscarus ocellatus. The sequence goes on along the minus strand of JBAMNC010000845.1, from coordinate 73,957 downwards.
TATAAGGAGAGGAGCTGAACGGAAATCACAACCCCCAAGGATATTATAGGAAGCTAACTGCTAGCTACATTTAGTCTTCTGATGCTGTCCACCATCTTTGTCTACACTGATGTTGTCTGTGATCACAAGCTGTGAGAAAGAGGCGCTGCCCTCTTGGTGAATGAATCAGTCGGTTTCTGGTGTCCTATGTCTCTCTCTTTGTGGAACACCTCACTCTACAGGAACAAAACTGATAAATCTGACATTGTCTGTCTTCATGTTTGGGCTCTCCCACTGTTTCAATATTGGTTATGATTTTAAAAAATTTTATATGTACAAGGCCTAAAGTTGTGCAGTGTTGAAAGCGAGTGACTGTAGTACTTAATGGAAAAGCTTCATGCTTCATGTTAATAATTACTGCACTATCAGATAAATTAGGGAACTTGTATTTTAAGGTTGAAAGTTACATACTGCTGCTTTATATCTGACTCTGCTTCACCTTATGTTTCCGTCTTTTAGCCTCTTTGCCTGTAGTTTCATCTCATTCCCTGAGCTCTAATCAGAGAAGATCCCAGCTGCAGGAGAACTTGCTGTGCTGATCTCTTAATGAAACAGCTAATGTTGATCTGCGCCTGCTGGAGGTTTAATCAGGCTATTATGTATTAGCTAGCTTTCCAAAAACACATTTTAAGATGATGATTTGTCACTGTTAATGTTGCAACCTGCACCAGTCCCCCTCCAATAGCTAAAAAAAATAGATTGGTCTGTTTTATTTTTAATTTTTACTGATAATTTTACCACCATTTAATATATTGTAGCCCTAGTCTCTTCCCTGTATTTTATTCCAAACTAAGAAATGTGAATCTGAACGTCTCAGTGCTGCATCAAGAGATTTTTGACCACAGAAATGGAAATACTCCTCAAAGCCCTGCAGAAACTCGGGCTAAAATCGGCTCTTTTATTATTTACAGCTAACACAAGCAAACCTGCAAACTTAAACTTGGGGCAGAAATAGAGCAACATTAGTGCATCCCTGTGGAGTTGTTCTGTACCACCCTGTGGATGTGAATGAAATTTATAAAGAAGAAATACCTGGGTCTTTTGCTTCCCAATGCATGACTCTCTTGTAGTAGCTTGTTTGCTCCTGTACTGCTGTTTTTATGCATTTCTCAAGCATTTAAACATAGCTGTTTGAAACTGTTTTTCAGAGGACTTGGCTGAAAGAAATCACGGTTAACAATATAAATTTGGACGTGGGGAGTCGTTAAAGATTAAAAGGAACTTATTCTCAATCAGATATTATGTTCAAATGTAAATAAAGGCCTGAATTGCACTACAGAACTCCAATATTTCATCAGTTAATCTAGTAAACTAAATCCTTTGTGCGCATATATCCTGTTTATAATTTGACCTTCCCATAATATTGGCTGTGATTAACTTCCCTCTGTCAGCATGGGTTTTACACAGTTTTCCAGACTGTACCTTTCAAGCATTATGAGTAAAACTGAAGGGAGGCTTTGTCTCTTTTCTTACCAACATGTCTAGGGCTGGAAAATAAACATATATCTTGATTAAGTTTGATATTTCTGCTGGATAATGTCATTTATATTGATAAAGGTTTCATCAATGACTGTATGAAAAACAAAAATAGATGTCAGGACCAATGCTCAGTCAAAATATTATTTCAGTTAAGTGCACTTTATAGTATTATACTTATTAACCACAAGATATTTTATTTAAATATCTTATTTAAAATGTTTTGTTAAAGTGGGAGATTTCATTTTGTTTTACTTCATATTATTTTTGGAGCATTATCACAAAATATTTATACCTGTTTGGTACTACGCCAACAAAATAAGAGGTTGAAGACACTTAATTTCCGAATCATCTTGTATTTAGTTATCAAAACATGACAGAGGAGGCTTAGGAACGATTTAGAGTTCTAATTTTTGGTCCCTGCCAGACTGTAAATGCCTTTTCAACCAGACTTTGGATCAACCTACGTACGGGCAGAGAGGCTGAGATGAAGCAGGGCCTTAAGTCATATGACCAATAGCGAGGCTGCACAGGCTTGTAGCAGTGTCAATCTTAACCAAAACTATGGCCAACAGAAAATCTCTGAATAAAATCAGAAGCTGCAAAAGATGGTTAGAACATATTTTGCCCCCAGCTCAACATGGCCTCATCCAAGTTAAGATATTGCATCACCTTCACTTTTCCAAAATTACTCGCGAGAATGTTCCCAGAAGTGGACCCATTATGTGACCAAGCTCTCTGGCACTCTCTGGCTCATTCTGGCTTTGTCTTAAATTACACCCCTATTGGAGCTCAATTTTCAACACACTATCAGAAGTGTTCAAAATTGCCATTTTGGCATAGTGGGAGAGAATAATAAAAGTCTTTCTGGAACCAACTTGAAGATTACTAAGTTTTTCACTCTGTTTGCGTGAAACCAAAGATCAAGAAGTACATTTGTACAGTTTTTTTCTTGACAGACTGCAGGAAGGGGACAGATATTTAATAGGCAACATAAAATAATCTAGTTATCTTAGTCCAATGGACATTATTTTGTATGTGGCGTAATATTATTTAGATCAGTTTGCAGAGCTGCTGCCAACCCAGAGAAGGCAACTGACTTATTTTGGCAACTTATTTCTGGTGCTATTGTGTCTCCCATCAGTAGGTTTAACACTAATATACTTGTAGTTCTTTCATTTTTTTTCTTTATTTTGGCAAGGGCAGCATATAATTACATTGGTCAGTTTTACAAATTAAATGATGGTTGTGCCAGTTTCAGCGAGCCCCTAATTTCTATCCGTATTGTCTGGTGGAATATTTCTAGTAATGGCTGACAGGTGGATTTTTCTAAAACAGGTGAAACTTAAAGTCATTCATATTAAAAAGCTTAAATCTCAACCTTTCCTGGGAATACTTTGATAGCTGCAGGGAACAAAAAAATAAAAACCACAACATGTTTTTTTCCGCTTACATTTACTGTATTTTGTGATATTCTGGGGCCTGGACCATAAGCTGTGGCAGGCCTGATGAGTCCCTGAGGATCAGTTGATGATCACTGTTCTAAACAACGAGAGGGCTTTATTGGCTGTTTTTTAACCAGGCTGTAAATCTGTATATTTCTGTTGCTTGTATACATCTACTATGATGTAAGTGCCCGTGCTTCTGCAGCCAGCCTCAAGCAGACACTTTAGGCAGCAATTTTTGGCACCTCTGCACTGTCTTACCCTTTAAAAAAATCAAGCTAGACTCACCTTAAATTTACACAAATACTCTCTTTTGAACAAATGACCAAAGATCATTTGATTCCTCTGTCTATACCACCAATATTTAGAATAATTGATATATTATAATTTAAAAAAAAAGGTATTTAAGACTTAAGGAATTATGACATCCTTTTTTTATGTTGTCAACTATTTTTGTACAAGTTAGACATCATATGAGAGTTTCTCCACTATTTTTGATAATTAAAATGAGAAGTTTGGTGGCCATTATTGTGGACATGTTTTCAAAAATATATGGATCTCAGTCAAATTTTACTGGAATCATATCAAGGTTTATAGTTTCTTTATTGTCAAAACCACTTTTTCATTCTTTACAGAAATAATACTGAGACATATGATTAATTACCATTCAGCTAAAGAAATATTAAGATATGTTATTTGGTCCACATTTTCCAGCCCTAGCACGTATCATTATTACTGCCTGAGTTAATGTGAAGAATGATCGGAGACATTCTCCTTCCCAGATTACAGGCTGCCTCTTCTCTCTCCAGCCCATATGCTGCAGCCAGCCTTCTCACTCAGAGACACGATGTGGTTGGACAGAAAGAGCCCGGCCGTCACCACTGCATCATTCTGACTGGCATTTGCAAACCCTGAGCGAGTTCATGAAATGTGCTGAAGATGTGACTCTGGCCCCCATCTTCTTTATTAATGAGATGTTATGCAAGCTCATAAGCCACCGCGGGCCCCGGACGGTGCCCAGAAACATGCTTACGTTGCATAAAATGCTATTGCGGCTTCCTTCCCATTGGCTTGAGATACTACTAATGCTCCACAGATGTTTACTGGCACATAAAAAGATGGAGATTGCAGTCTTTTATTCACTCTGTTTACACTTTGTGACTAGCGCAAGAGGATATTGATTTTTTTATCAGACTTGGGACTGAATTTCTTAATTGCTAAAGGTTTTCTGCTCACCTACTTAACACCAAAGTAAGTGTTGACATGAGCTAGAGCTCTTAAAGGAAATCACTTCACCAAAGAAACAATCAATAGACAGCATCTGAGGTCAGGCTTTTTTTTATTTTTAAAAGCTGACAAAGTTTTGAAATGCTCTTTTAGAGTTTGAATAAAACCACACAAACAAACAACCAGAATTAAACTGATTAAATATGAATATGAATATGATTTATATTTTTTCAAAACATACCTTTATTGACATTTTTCCCATACATATGAACAAATTATTGTAGGAAAAAGAACCACACATTTTTAGCTTCAGGAAGTCATTTAGGCAAACCTTTTTTTTTTTTTTTGGCTTTTTTATCGTAATATATCACAGTCTCCAGCACTTCCATTTCCTTATTCACTGATATTTTTTGCTTAAAATTTAAAATAAACAGTGGTGGCCCTTGTCAAATGAAAGGCTCCGATACAAGGTGTGTTCCCATCTAGTTTAAAGTAATTGTAGCAGGGGAACATAATACTTTCACTGGATGTTCAGTCATGTTTTAACCTATAGTAAGGGTACCGTCTGGGTTACACAAAATGCTGACAATGTTTAGCAATATTTGTTCGGCTGACTTAAACAAGAGAGTCGTGAGGCCCTCACTCCCCTTATCCTGACATTGCTGACTCACTTGTGAACTTAATACAGAGCAAGTTTGCAGCTTCATTGTGCCATTGCCTTCATAAATTTCTTTATAGTGATGAAACAGTATTTTTCTAAATCATCCTGATGAAGAGGGCTGGATGAGGGTGCAGCAGGTGGTGCTTTGATATACAGCAAGGGGGTTGCTGGTTCAATTCCCTTGATCAGGCACCACCTGTCTGTGTGGATGTTCCTCTATATTGTTGTCAGTATGAGTGTGTGTGAATGGTTGTCTTTCTCAAACTATCCACTATATCACTGGCTGGTGACCAGTCCAGGGCTTATCCTGCTTTCTGCCTATTGTCATCTGGGATAGGCTTCAGCCCTCGAGAGACCCCCCGAAAGGGATAAGCAGAACACTTAATGGACAATATTGTGGTTAGCTGGTTATGACATTGCACAAATATGGTTGCAACATTTGTTAAAGAGCCAAGAATTGGCTTTTAAGCAAAAGAAAGAGAAAGAAAGAGCACTGTCTTAATATTTTTTAACCCACTTACACAAACTCAAACATTGATATAGAACATTGCTAACCCAACTTTACAATTTGCAGTACATATGAAATACTTGCCTTTTTCAAAGAAAGAACCCTGAAACATCCATCCATCCATTATATTTCAGGCACACAAAAGGGTGGAGCCTATCCCACCTGAACATCCATTTACACACACATTCACACCCAAGGGCAATTTTAAGTCACCAACTAGAAAACTCTCGGAGAGCGCAAACCTCCACCAAGGTAGCTCACATATTGCTGTTACATCTATAAGCAATAGTTCCACGGTAAAGTTACCATCATAACATGATTCCCTGACCCTGAAAATACACACCTTACACTCATTATCATGTTGATATCATTATTAGTTAGACAGTTATTGAGCAAAAATGATTTTTTGCTAATGGCAGTTATCTGGATCACCACCAAAATCTAATTTGAAGTTTGGTCATTCCTAACATCTCCTGAAAATTACAGCAAAATCCGTCCAGTAATTTTGTGTAATTTTGTGTGATCTTGCTAACAAACAAACAAACAGTCAAACATATGCCAGCAAAAATATTTTGATGCATTTGCAGTATGTAGTCCTGGCTTGATTTGACATATTTTACATCTGAAAAAAAAAAAATTGCGAAAAGTAGTATACTTGAAATTCATTTTATTAAGTATGCTTGAGTATAAGTATAACAAGTATACTACAGACCATGTACTTGTTGTACACCAGAAAGTTTACTAATTTAACACTTCTTTGGACTAAATTGGAACAATTTCAAGTTTATAAAAGTATACTTTAAGTATACTTTATAAAGTCATTTTAAGTTTACAAAAGTACACGTTCAAGTATACAATAAGTAAACTCTTCTAGATACTGCCATTGTACTAGTTATATACTTCCAGTCCACATTTTAGTTTATTAAAGTATGCTTAAGGTATACTTTTATTAACTAAAAAATACTATTTTTTGCTATTTTACTAGTTTACTTGTTGTTGTACTTTAAGTATACTTGTAAGTTCTACTTTCTTGTAATTCCGATTCAAGCACAGATTAAACAAAATAGTTCTGTATCACAGACGAAACTATGACGGACGAAAGAAGAGATACAACAGTGCTGTACGGTTGAAAGATGGTATATTTTGTTTAAGTAATGACTTGGTTATTTTTAAACAAACATGTTCACATCAAATTTCTGCTTTTTATCCATGTGCCAAACTGTGTTGTGTTTTAGTCGAGGTACTTACTGAATCAGACAGGCCTGTATGCAAAGATTCACAGATCAGTGTACAAAGTACTTTCATGAGGTTAGAAACACAAACTGTTAATGCTGTCTGGCCTGATATGATTGAAACAAAATGTGTTCTTGTTGAAACAGATGATGCTGTGTACATAACACCATTGCCAAACGCTTATGAAAGAGACTAGAACTTGATCAGTTAAATCAAGTCAGATGTCTCTCTGCTTATGTGTATTTTTTAGGGTACATAAAGATAATGCAATTGAGCACACATACTTTTTACTGTAAACTCGTAAACTCCAGCACTATATGATCTTGAACATGTAAGTTTATAACAGGGGTAATACCTCAAAGCAAATGTGTGTAGTGAAAAACATTTTTATTCTGCTAAATTAAATATAAGCACAATGACTTGACCTTATTCTGTACCTGGATCAAGACATAGCCTACTAAGTATTCGTACTTTGTGGCAGAAAGAAGTAAAAAGTATACTAAAGTACAAGTTTTAGTATTAAAGTATAAGTGTAAGTCTGTGATATAATGTACTTAGTCTCAGATTTTTCTTCATACATTTCAGTATAAGCCAAGTGTACTTCACGATGTTATTCTTAAGTTTAATAAGATATAGTGTATTAAAAGTAAACTTCAAGAATACTGCCTAAGTTTTAGTATAAAATAAGTATACTCGTAGTATGAACAAACTGCTTTTTGCTATGGGAATGGAGGGAGTATCATCAGAGAATATTATAGGATTTCTGACATGGAAGCGAAATGCCCCTCCATCATCCTCATTTCCTCTCTTGCACTTTTGATAGACTTTTTTTCTTGCCACAAGAGTCTCTTAATCAAAACTCATTCTCTTCCATAACCAAAGGCCATCGGCCATAAACTAGGTACACTATGACTCCGTTGTCCTCGATTTTGTTTTGTGTGGACGGCATAGCAGTTTCCCCATGGTGACCCCAACTATCGGTACTGTACAAAATGAAGCACTTTGAAACATTCAACCCTCTGGCAAATGCTTGCCTTTGCTTTATGGTAAAACTGCATTTATAAATAAATCAACACAGTCATTGTTTGAAGGTTTTATTCTTGTTTTTTTGTGCTGTCTGATGCATTTCCACATATCAAAATTATTCCAGGTCCCATGACTTGATTGTTCAGATGATTAATTGTGGACTGTAGTGATCCACTGCCTCACAGTATTTCCCTGCCTTGTGCGATGACATCTAATTACACAGGAATCTTTAAACCTGATCAGAACAAGGTGGACACAGAGCAGAGACACAGTGGATGTGCTGATAAGGACATGTCTGTCTGAGAAGACAGTATTGGAAAACTGTTCTCTGCTGTCCACACAGACTGATCAGATGTGAGGGACACATGTTTAGCTGTCTGTGAATTGATAAGAAAAAGTGGCCTCAGAGGACCCTGCCATTCGAATAATATTTTATAGGAAGCTTAGATTTGATCCAAAAAAGCGTGTTTTCATATCTGCCTCCTGCTGGTGAAAAATCAATGTACAAATTGCAGACAGAATTCCAAATGAAAGGGGAATCAATGTTGTCTTTAGCTTTGTGAGATGGGACAGCTCAGCCTCTAAATGTAACACAAAATAAATCTGTATTATTTTTCTCTTTCTTTGGTTAGAAAACCTAGATTCATGACAAACAGGATTTTGTCAATCTTGCCACTCAGGGGTCTAATGCCAAACGTCCTTGGCAATGGTTGTTCTTGAAATATTAAAGTTGGGTCAGTGCTAAAGTTAGTTGTTAACATAGATCGTAAAACTGACTATCATCTTTAATGGCCATAGTAAAACTGTTAAGTGTTAGAACTAATAAACAAACAGATATAACAAACTCCTGTTATTGAAATGGATTTCTCATTAATTCTAAGTGCATCAGTACTCTTCAAATATCTAAATCAAACAAAATCTTTAAAATGAAAAGTAGCATTTTTAGTGGTACAGACACCAAAATGACCTTAAATAGTGCTTGGTGATTTGATGATAGAGGACACTTAGAAGAAAACATCAAGGACATACTACAGACAGTATTATATGAATGTAAGTATATGAATGTAGATAATTTATATATTTATAGTACATGGGCTGATAAACATTGAATCATTTATTTTATTCATAGCAGTATTACTTTGCAACTTTGGTCTTCTGTGAATTCTTATATATAAACCCATACCAACCATTCACAATTTTTCCCCAAAAATACATGATCAGTTATTCTGACAATAAATGCAATAAGTCTCAATCTACTGTTTATTCCCTCTATTTTTCTGCTAGGATGTTTTCTTTTTTTTTCATTTTAATTAATATATTGTAAGCCTCCAGACCAAAATTTCCACATTTTTGGTTGACTGCCTATATAACATTTAGAAAAATGTATTTGGTTAACACTCTTATGTTTGACAAATTATGTTTGTAACGTATTTTGCTGCATTTAAATGTCTTAGTTTTTATTCAGTATGCCTTTTTATTTGATCTCACTGCTTATTTATTATTTATTTGTCTTTATAGGTTAATTTTGATACTGATTTCTAACCAATTTTTTAACGTTTTTCCCTATTATTGCAGTCTTGTGGGCATTTGATGTTTTACTGTGGTTGAACAGCTCTCTAGGATCTGTATTTTTCTTTTCTATGCGACACAGTATTTATTCATTCATTATTTTTTTGGGAAAAAAATAAATAGAATAGAAGGCCTAAACATAGTAGACCTAAGGAATGGCCATGTGACAGACAATAGAAGTAGGAGTTATTAATAAGAAGTAAAAATTATACAAGTACAGTATGTAGGGTCGGCACGGTGGCACAGCGGGTAGTGTCTCAGGGACCCCTGAGAGGGATAAGCGGAAAAGATTATGGATGGAATACTGATATATTTTTTTGTATCCAAAATAAGCACTTTTGATCCTTGAGAAATCATGATGGACAAAGAAAAATTAACAAAACAACATTAAACACACAATCAGCTCATAGAAAGGAAATATAGCTGAAGATGTACTAAAGTAAAGAAGTATATGTTTTAATAAGTTTTAATTTAATCTAAGAATAATAGGTATTTTAAATGTATCCAGAACAATGGCGACTCATTGAGAACCGTTGCAATGTGGGAAACTAATTATAGCACCTGCTATCTTTCTGACACCTACACTTGAGGCTGTCAGCTCAGAAAGCTGTATTTAACTCATTTTAACTCTATGTAACTAAATTTTACCGTTTGTAACTCAATTTAACCCTATGTAACCTTTAAATATAACAGAAAGGTCCGTCTTGGCTACAGAAGGCAGAATAACGAGACAAGCTAGCTAGCGTTAGCTGAACCTGTTACCTATTACCTAGCTAAGGTAACAGTTTTCAAACGGAGCCGTCAGACTTAATGGAGGACCACAAGACAACCCTAAAAGGTAAGACTCACTTTGGTTTGGGTACTATCATAACCAGTAACTTTCCAGATAAGTTATAGAAAATGTTTTCAAGACAACTTTACTTTGTCAAGAGAGAGTTCAGCGAACTGCGTCACTGTATTTAACCATTAATGCCAAGACCAGGTTTCTGTTGACTAAAGTTTAAGGGACTTCATAAGTGTGGTCATTTGATTGTACTGCTTTCGTTTAATAGTATTTGTGTCAAAGTAATAATATTTAGGTTTAATGGACATGTCAGAGCTGTTTAAATTAGTATATTACGGTAAATCTTATTCGTATTGTTCACGAATATTAAAAACGTTTCAGTTGTAAATTAAATGCTAAATGGTACACATTTTAGCCCTTAGTAAGGGTGTTTTATTATTATTTATATATTTATAATTTTATTTTGATAAACATGATATACAGGAGCATACAGCAGATACATGTTCTTTTCAATAATAGTGTTTCTTAAACAGATTTGAAGACCAGGCCTTTTATTTCCATGTTGTTTGTGTTTACTTATTTCAGACAGGAGAGTCAGCTTAATCAAATTGCTTTAGTTTTATAGTAATAGTGTCAAGGTAATTGACACTATTACTATAAAACTAGGCTTTAGTGCATATTTAATAGTTGTTTAAAAGAGTGAATTATGGTAGATTTTTCTTCTGTAGTCTAATTTTACCCCTCTGGTGATGTCCTGAACTTCAAGTCACAGAGCAGCTTTCCTTGGGTTGCATACATGTGCCTGAAAAATAGATAAGTAAATAAATACATGGATAAATGATTAAACTAGAAGATCTCCCAAGAGCACAAACCTTAAAATTTCCAACATTGCTTTGTGAGTTATTTTCAAAAATGTGGAAAACTGCCCTATCTTGCACTGTTAAGAAAACCTTTTAAAAATTCCTGGACCTGGGTTTAGATCGCCACTAAAATCTTATCACTTCTTTCTTGTGCCATGACCAACATTTCCCCAAAATGTCATCAAAATCCATTGAGAATGCCCTCCAGAGACTAAAAAAGCCTTAAAAAGCAACTAAACCTCACCTCATTTGCAATCCAAGATAATAAAATTGTTTTAAAGTATGAACATGTGGCAAATACAAAGGGTCATGAAAGTTTAATCAAGATAATTGTTGTAGCCTGGACCAGACTGAAATCTGATTTGCCACCCAAAAATTCAATATGTAGGGTGTTTTCTTTAATTCAAGCATTTCCAATAGTTAAGGATATCTTAATCTACATGTGATTAATTTTACTAACACTTACTGAAGGTAGGCAAATGCAGTCCAGTCCAGTAAGCATTATTGGCACTGCAGCTTTCCTATGTATTAATATTTTCATGTGCATTTCACTGTTGCTAACTTTTATATGTTCCAATCATCGCTCATCTCTCAAACCTTCCTTCACCCTCTGTCCCTTTTCCCCTCACATGAATACACTTCATCATGCCCCATTGTGGCCTTGTTTTATGACAGCAGGGATAAGCAGTAGAGGCCCTTGTACCCCTTTAATGCTTGACAGTATCACAACACTTATCCACCGGGGAGCAGCAAACACTCCCCTCATGTCACAGGCAAACAGGTTACGTGACATTGGCTGAAAATCCTCCGTGAGTTAATTTGGAGGATAATTTTCAGAGCAAGGGCCACAGGAGAAGGAGCATGCTGGCTGGGAAAGCAGTAATGGCTGTCGGGGGAATAAGTGTGTTACTGCAGGTCACAGGATGGAGTGTGCAGTACAGTACATAACCAGGCGCTCTGCTGCACTGCCATGTAGTTCACCTGTTACATAACTTTAAGTGAGGTCTCAGCGGCCGTAGCGCTCTTAAGTCAGTCCTGCTGGAGTCTTGTTTACAGTCAGGCCGAACATGAGTTTAGATGTTGCGGTATACTCACATTTAACCTTGAGTTGGATCATAGATGGTGGTATCACACAACATGTATGTGCTTGGGCAAAAACACCTTGAGCACAGAGCTATTTTACTATGTTCATTAGAAGTTATTAGTTAAAGCTATTAACATAAGAAGTACAAGTAAATACTAAAAGTTTGAATAATAAAAAAAACTTCTGCACCCGATATGAAAAAAATCTTCTTTAGTAGTAAAAAGGTCATATTTTGTCTTAAATAAGATTCACATAGGTTTGATTAATTATGGAAAAATCCATCCAGAATCGAGCAGCACTATTCAGAGTCGCAGGAGGGCTGGAGCCTGTCCCAGCTGACAATGGGTGAGAGGTGGGGTACACCCTGGACATAGAGACAGACAACCATTCAGATACTCACCCACACCTAAGAGCTATTTAGAGTCCCCATTTGAACCAATCAGCATGTTTTAGATTAGATTAGATAGAACTTTATTTTTCCCTCAGGAAGGTTCCTTCAGGGAAATTGAGGTTCCAGTCGCATTGTATTGTACAAGGTATAAAAAAGCATAGGAAATCAAATGGTCAAAAGCAATTAGCAGATATAAAGTCTCTCTCTCTCTCTCTCTCTTTGTCTCTCTCTCTCTCTATATATTTATGTATAAATGTGTATATATATATATATATATATATATATATATATATATATATATATATATATATATATACTTTAATAAATCTAAATCATAATAATAAATAATTTATAAAATAATAATAAATAAAAATAGAATATCATATCATTTGGCTACTGGCTTTTTGATAAGTAAGAGGAAGCAGGAGTACCAGCAGAGAATCCTTGCATGCATGGATAGAACATGCAGACTCCACACAAAGGCCCCGGCTGACGCAGGGTTCTAACCAGTAGGGATGCAACTAATGACAATTTCTACCGTCGACTAGTCATTGACTATTGGATCAATTAGTCGGCTAGTCAGGTGACCCCCCCAACAGTGACCTAATGGGTCATATTGTTATTTCATGATGTCAGCATTATATTATATAAAATAATGACGCAAAATAATTTAATTAGTATTATTATTTACTTCGTATATTTGACCATGCTCTTTCAAACTAAATATGTTCAGTTTTGATTTTAATTATAGCCAAACATTTTTCATGTTCTAAGCATAACTAATAACTCGTGTAACATGGCTGATTTTGTTTCACTGTGATGCCTGATAACAGTTTGTATGTCAATATGATCAGACTTTGCTTCATTGTTTAATGTTAGGAGTGAAGGAAGAATAAGATAAGTGGAGGGGACTAAAATGTGTGAGAAAGAAAAATCCACTGCATGGCTTTAAGTTTGGCTTTTTAGGCGAAACATTGTTCATGAATTGTGAATGTGAGGTTTAAAGTGCCGTCTCCTGTAACACTTGTGTAGTACTTATATACTCTAATACCAAAAGGCTGCTAAGTAAATAAAAAAAAATCCTTTCACAGAAGCTTGTTAAACCATAGCTGAGTGAGAGCAGAGTGGAGATAACTGAAACTGAGTTTGAGTCACATACAGAAAGGTGAAAGTGATCTCTGGCAGTAACAAATACAAAGAAATGTTTTCAGTTTTAGTTTAGGGTTAGCTCTTAAGTTAGCCACAAATTTAGTCCCATTGGCTCCGCAGCTTCGGCCTTGGAACAGACAAATAAGCCTCCAATGTGCCTCCAGAAACCATGGAGACTGATGAGAGGATGTTTAACTCCTTTATCGTCAGTGTGGAGGATGAAATACGCAGAATGAAACAAAGGTTTATGACAGCGTTGTGTTTTCCGAATGCGCTGTGGCTGCTCCAACAAAGACAGAAAGAGGAGTAAGATGACTCACTCCACTGAATAAATCCGCTCCAGGAAACAATTTAATGTCCACATATTTCACTAAAACATGGAATGATGTAATTTAACGACTATCCAACAATAAAGTCCATCGTTGACTATTTTTGTCATCAAATTTTGTCCACCATGTTGATGACTTGATGCATCCCCACTAAGCAGCAACCTTCCTGCCGTGAGGCATGTACACTACCTACTGCGCCACTGAGCCACATGGTTATGGAAAAGTTATGATCAATATTGAGTTAATTGATATTGAGATCACGATTATTAAGCACAATTATTCATTTAATAGCATATGTGCATTTAAATGGTTTAATAAATCATATTGCACTGAGAAGGAGCCACAGCTGTGTAGAAAATTCTACAACATATTTATATATCTTAAAAACTGTTTTAAATTTCTGTTACCACTTTAATAATGGCAATGATTACAGATTGCTATGTGATCAGCTGAATCTTGATTAACATCCTGAATAAACATACTTAATAACTTTTTTGTACAGGCTTATTAATTAATGTCAGTTTTGTCATGTCTTTAGAGGTGGTTTAAACTGTTTTAAAGATTTTACAGGGATTCTACTTTAATACAGTGATCTCAATAACATTAAAAAACATGGTCCTAAATGATGTACAGGCACAAAAAAACCTGTGTGTAGAATCTGTTTAGTCTTTGGCTCATGTCTATTCTCTCATATGGCAGAGCAAGCACGGCATGCAGCACTGGGATCTGATGATTATTTTGTTTTTGTGATCGTGGTTGGCTGTAATCACCATTGAATCTCAATAATATATATGTAACTCCTCTGACAGTAATTCACGTTTAAAATGCGAGTCACACTAAGAATAAAGCTGCAACGTCATTTGATTGATAGGTTTTCAGACTGCTCCTTTTAATAGAAAGCCACAGCTTTTCAATTCATAATAATTTTAAACTGTTTATAATTTTTTTTTTTGGCACTTAATCAACAAAAGTTTTTCCACTTCTTACAATGGAAGTGTGCATCCTGGCATTGGCAAATCATGTAACTAACAGAAATAATAAAGTTGGTCACAATGATGATAGCAGAGACAAATGAATTTGAAGAACAACCAATACAAAAAAAATGAATAAGTAAATAAAAAATAAATGAATAAACAAATGAATAAGCAATGAGACAAGTCGATAACGAATACCCGATATATAAAAAAAGAACAAGTGAAAGGAATCATAAGAGCAATAACCGTAATCATAATGGGAAATATACATATACATACACATACATAACCATGCAACCTAGATGCATACATATAAACACATACATGAATGAAATAAAAATGATGTGTTAAAATAAATACATAAATAAATAAGTACAAAATGAATAAATAAATGATAAACTAACATAAAATAAAATAGAGTAATACAAATAATAGTAGTAATAATAAAATGAAAATAGAAATTAAAAAAATAAAATAAAATAATGTAAGAAATAAAAACAGTCTAGCAAGGATACCAAACTGTTTATAGTTTTGAAGTTCATTAAAATTGGGGACGTTTCCTCTGATCTTAAAAATGAATATATCAGTTTTTGCAGTCGGTGAGGCTTTTTGTGGCATTCAAAGGTCATTTCTGGTGGGTCAGTGTTACAGATTCTGTAGTTGCAAGGTTCTGACACTTATAATGACACTGTAATTAGGCTCTCACACACCTCTCGATGAATGATAAAAATGCAACGTTAGGGTAAAAAAAAGTCTTGTTTCGGGGCCAGATGGCACGCAGTGATGATATCTGGCTTGCTGTCAAGGTGGACAGCAGACGAGCCATTATTCTGACAAGCCAATAGATCCCGTACTAGCTGCTGCCCCCATCCTTTCCACCTCTATGGCCAATCAGCAAAGATAATCTTTTGAATTAAGAGAAAAAATCCAGGGTGAACACTTTGATGAGATAGGTAGCCTTTGTCAGTGGAGCCAATGGTATTTTAATTAAATATATGAACACATGGTCCTGCCCCAGATGCTCAAGTCTAAACAAAGATAGCATCATCTAATCAAAGCCGGTCCCAGAGTGTTTCAAGGGCAGAATTATTTTCTATTAGAGCCCCTCTCCTTGGGGATTGAGCCAATTTTCTTTATTATGATAGAATCAGCATATTGTAGATGCACTTCAGCGATAGTGTCACGGCAGGGTGGGTGCGGCAGTCCCAGATGTAACACCAGCATCTCAAATCCTTTAAACATATACAGGCTGTCTTTTGTTTTCATCTTTACACGTCTGAACTGCTCTTATTCCTCCCCTTGTTGGTTGAAAGTGAATTTCTAAAGTGTTTCCATATCTTGATATTAGCTTACAGGATCGCCACGTGTGGTCTAATGAGCTCACTGATCCATTAGTTTCCTGACCTCGCCCGATGCTAATCAACGTTCCTTGAAAATTCACCAAGATTAGGCCCCCTGTCGATCTGCTAATTGCGGGGTTAAACCAAAATATCACTTCTACACGCATCCCCTGCTAAGATAATAAAAATATATTTGTCCGGACCCTCTGTAGATACTGTTGATTAGAGGCTGCTGTGATCCAGACATTTAATGAGATCTCCTAAAGGGATGCTCTCACTAATGTGTACACATCTGCTTTCATGGCAGGGGCTGGATATGGCTGGATGCTAATTCTAACATGGGGCTAGCTGCTAGCTCATAGCATTACACAGTCAGATGTGAGTGAGTGAGTTGTAAAAAGCTGTGTTTTTTAATTGGGCCTCTCCTCAGGCGCCTGGTTGAGTCTTGAATTTCTTGGAGAAGCGGGAATATCCTCTGGGGTGTCGAGGTAAAATTTATATCAGATTTTCACTCTAGCTTTGTGTAGTATCATATTCTTATCAAACCTGAATTACTTTTGATTAAGTTGGGTTAACAGGTTCAGATTTCACATGTACCTCAGGAGAGGCCTATATACCTGCCACACATTAAAAGACTGGAGTGTGAGGATTTGTGAGATGATTAAATGGTTTGATTTCAGGCTTTACACAAAGCATCGAAATCATTAATTACCCTGTTCTCTTTGTTCTTTCTTAATGGGCTCAATTTCAATCCACAGCTCTCTGAAACATCACGGTGTGTCAGGTGTTGACAGACCCCGTCAAAGCTTTTTATTGTGAATTTGTTGTAATCAAATGTCATAATTATGTAGTTATATTTTTCTCAACTTTTCTGTCTCTCTTTGATATTACATCAGTTTATATTCAGAGTTTTTTTTTTTTTTTTTAGATTATTTTTGGGCATTTTGTACCTTTATTGATAGGAGAGAGAGACAGTGGATAGGCTTGTGAAAAGTGGTGAGAGAGAGTAGGGGAAGACACTCTGAAAACTGGCCACAGGCTAGATTTGAAGCCAGGCCGGCAGAAGTATGTATATGGGTCGTGCCTGGTAGCTTACCACCCCACCAAACCAGCACCCCGAGTTTATATTAAAGAGTTAATCGCTTCTTAGACATATCCATTTCAGCCCAGCCTATCCTGATGCAGTTTCTTCTGATCTAATATTTTTTAGTCCATAGTTAACCCTCCTGTTGTCTCAAGGTCAGATTTGACCCAAAAACAGTTCCAGCAGTGGCAGAAACCTCTGAAATATTTTTTTTGATGCTGGAAATTGTTTAACTTTTGCTAAACTGTTCCCAACTTTGGATAGAGTGAAGTACTGTTTGTGTTTTTATTTCCATGGACACTTTACATAACTAGTGCTGTAAGACTTAGGGTCATATTTGACCCAACATTCAAACCACAGGCATAGTTCAAGTTACAGATCATTAAAACACACACCTTCATTCCAGTGTGAATTTTGACAGCACTTTTTAATTTAGTTGTAGTTACAGTCGTTTGCCTTAAATATATTGTAGTTATAGTCATAATTTAGTCATCTAAGGTGTTTATAGTTTTAGTCTAGTTTCACAACCTTTTGCACAGCCAAACAGTGAACCTGCTCTACATGAATATATCAATTCATAAAGAGAGTAGCTCTGACTGGATCGCTCCTCAACTTATCCCACCATCACCACCAAGCTAAGACAGTTGTGATTGGATGTCCCTCTTCACTCATCCAACCTTTCCCCACAACCAAAGTAGCTGTGATTGGACATTTTCCTAACTTGTCCCTGCTTTCTACGTGACCAAATTAGGTCTGATAGGATTAAGTCTCTGTCAAACATTTCAGTCTAGTTTTTATTTGTTGACTAAAATGTCAGTTAATTTGGTTTTAGTTTTTGTCCATGTGCACTTGTTTTCATTAGTTACTGTCTAGTTTTCGTCAGGGGAGAAAAGATTGTTGACGAAAATAATGACTCAGAAAAATTAACACCGTTTCATACACACATAAACCCACACACTCCCATTCACCCAAACCCAAAAGTAAACATGTCCTCTTTCTGCTTTTCACACAGTGAGCATGTCCAAGTCTTTATATCATAAATCTTAAAAGAAAAACTGGCATTACTTTCTCACACTGTTGCTTCAGCTACAGTTTTTGATTTCCACACCGTTTTTTAAATATCAGACTTTTTTTTTTCTGTTGAGGTTCAACACAAGTTATCAGGGTCAGATTTTAAGTTCAAACCATTTTGAAACCAGAACCTTGAAAACAACAATTACTACTGGACAATAAGTCCAAGGTTGAAGAAGCACCTCCCATTGACAGCATCCTCTGCAGGGGCTGTACGAAGTTGTTCAGGGGTCTGAATTTTGTCCTTTTGTACTTTAGGTCATTTATGTCCCAGCCAGGGGACAGAAAGAGGAACGCATGTCGCTATCGCGCCCAAACGAAAGACCCTTTCACCAATGCTATGTGTCAGGACTGCTTGATTATGAATAAAATCAAAATCAGAATTATTTTCCCTCACACTGATATGATTTTTTTATCACAATTACTCATCGATCTTCTAGTGTCTCTGCAGGAATTTAAATGAGTAAATAACAAATCACAGAGCAGTGAGATGCAGCTCCAGCTGTTTCTGCAAATAACTGTGCATTGTCTTCAGAGTTGTCTTAGATTAATAAACAATATATTTGCACTGAAAGTTGAAGAGCAATGTGATCACTAAATCATAATTAATGTATGAAATAAAAATATTTAATCACTTTTTATTTCACAGGCTGTAAAGCAAATGACAAACAGTGTTTGTCAAAACTGTGCAGATGTGCTTTAAGATGTTTTAAAGGTTTATATATAAAAATATAACAGTCATTGTCCATTTATGTAAAAATAATGGAGCTATGTCATTGACCTGACTCAAGTTTGAAGATTCAGATCCATTCGATATAACTGTTTGATATTTGCATAATCAGTAGGTCTTGATGAAATTTCCCCTTTAAATTCAAGTAAAATTATATGCAAGTGTGTATGCTTAATGAATTTTTAATCATTTCTATTTAGAGGAAGTTGTTTACAAGGATTTTGTTCATATTTCTTCCATTTTTCTCACAGAATAAAATGTTTGCTTCCTGTTGAGACAAAGCAGAAAAAGTATTATTGGCCAACAAACCAATTAACCTTGACTGTGACTGAAACACTTCAGCAAATGTCTTCATATCACTGCAGACACAGCACCACATAATTTCCTCTGTCAGCATTGTTTTTTATTCCATGTTTGAGGATCATTTGAAGGATGTAATTAGTTTTATTACATCCTATTTGTGTTATTTCAAATTTCCCTCTGTAAGCAGAAGTTTTGTAAGGCAAGCTGTGGAGGAAATAATTAGACTTAAGGATGTACTGTTACAGTATTGCCAAAAAATATTGAGAGAGGGCTCATCCTAACGAAAATAAAGTTATTTTGCAACGAGGTAAAGTTAAGCATTTCCTCTACCTTAATCTGGCCGTGGTAAAAACATGTTGATTGAATAAATTAAGTTTAATTCTGCTTCAAAGCTTGAGATTTAGCAGCCCCCTGACCACTTTTAGAAACGTGGCATTCCTCTCTTTACAAGTAATTAATTTTTCTGGCTTGTATTCAGTCTTTACTTTCATCAAAGAGGCTGTTTGTACGGACTGTTAAAGGAAAATCAGACTTAATTAAAAAACACATTGAATTTTGTTTTCTCCGAATAGATGCAATAGACAACATATGTTAATTATTATTTTTGAATCATTTATACATTAATTCCCATTTCAGGCTTAAGTCAGTTTTATAATATTTATATTCTTTCCTAGAACCATACTGACGTTAAAAATCCTGTCACCATAACAACCAAGGTAAACCATCCTCTTGCAGTTTGCATTTGGTTTCCAGGAGCACAAAGAGATGTTCAATCTGTTTAGAAAATGATTGAAAAGAGATTAGAGCTGATGTTGTTTGTGATGTTGCTTATACTTTTGTCCCTGTAATGTCTTTTCTAGGAATGGGAACTGGAAACTGATTCTGTTGTGAATCAATCAGGGCTACCTCAAGAAATCGACTTTAACAATTCCCTTCCCAGTTTAGTTTTCAGTGCCTTGAAAATCAAGGGCAGGCAGACAAAAGAATCTATGACAACGAAATCAAAGATGCAATCATGGAAGACGTAAACCAGAAGATGTTCAAATTTGGAGCTTTATTTAATGCATAATGAATCAAACAGCACAACATCTAGTTTCTGAGTCTAATAAGTAGTGCCCTATCAAATCTGCACTCAGGGTATCGCAGATGGAATCACAGAATTTAACATTTAACGCGAAATTCAATATAAACACAGAATATCACGGAAATGGCGGACATTTTACGTTAAAGCTTTTTTTTTTTCTGACTAAAAAGGAACGTATCTCTCTAAAATGCTCCAATGGGGGTCACTAACATTCATTCATTCCCTCATTAACAACGCAAACATGTCGAAGCGGCCGCCTGAGACACCGGCTAAGTTGGCAAAGAAGCTAGCTACGAAACTCAGAGCAGTTTCCCAGTGATTATTACGTGTCAGGTGATCAAATGTTCTGCTGATTTTGTCAACATGGGGTTGAATGGACCTGTAAAGACACGTGTGAGGACCACCAGAAGAGTGAGTGGTTATATTTCATTACTTTACACTATGTCTCTGGGTTAATTTTGCGTAAAATACTAAAAAAACTGAATACTCAAAAAATTAAAATGGAAAAAAACGGGATATGAGAAAAACTAAAACGGAATTTGGGAAAAAATAACAGGTTTTATAAAGCTCTAAATAAGAGAGGAAACACCAACAACATGCAGAAACTCTAAACAGCACTGTATTTACATCAGGAGTGTGGCATGTGTGTGTGTGTGTGATGTTGTTGCCACTGAAAATTTCTCCAGGCCGACTTTTTTCCGCACAGAAAATCAACAGGAATCAATAAAGAATTGGATTAATAAGCAGAATCAATAGTGGCATTGATATCAATAAAGTCTCATCAATTTCAATCCTTATTTATTTCACACAATCTCAGAGATCACAGAGCAGCTGATAGGATTGTTTTCACTCATCTTATTGTCATTATTTCTATTCTTGACTTTTTTTTATTAAAATGTTGGATTTCTTTTGTGACGTTTGTTTTTTTTCTCTTTTTCACTCAGACATCCTATGAAGGGATGAGTTATTTCTCACCCTCGTCATATTTTCTGACAGGCCTGCATCGTTCAGTCCCCCTGAAGACCAAGTCCATGTATGTATGAACAAAATTAACAGCCATACATTTCCTTTACCTTATGACTGAACTTATCTCATGGCATTTCCATGTCCTTCAAATCATTTTATGGATTCCTTCTTCCCTCCAGGCTGTCATTGATTTCCATTCAGTTCTGTTTACCAGGGAAATCAACGTGATTGACTTGCTTGCATTTGGTGATCCATCACAAAGGTAAGGAACAACTCCTGTGGTTCCTGCTCTCAGCATTCAGCGTTGGCACGTCTGTGTAACTTTGACGTAAACATTAGCATGATTGATGCTGTGATTCATTAACCTCAGGCAAGTGTCAAAGCAGCAGATTGATTTAATGACTTAAATACATTCATAATGATTGACATCACAGTAGTGTATGGGGCTTAAATATTGTAACAGTTTCTTTGTTAAACATGATTTTTTTTAAATAGAAAAATAGAAAGAGAGAGGTCATGTTAGAACATCCCTACAAAGATACTCTCCAGCTGAAAGTCACCTCAGGTCAGATATCAAGCTGTGAGTCATCTCCTTCCATCTTGTTTGGATATAAATGCATTTATAAACCCTCAGCGTTGAAACCAAATGGCAGTGGGTCTGATAAAGTCATTTTTTACAAGACAAAGGGCAGCACACACAATCATTTATCTAAAAACTGTGGGACCTTGCTTTTGTATCAAAATGTCAGGGGACCATAGAGTCAGTAACTCACATTTAATGACCAAGGGAGAAGTTGTGGTTTCCTTTAATGAAGCAAGAAAACAGTTTATCTGGCTAGATTGACCCAAGGCAATTACTTTAAGCACATTCCTCAATCAATAACATGCTTGTTCAGGTTCTTTGTGTGTGTGTACATGTTTGTGTGTTTTCAAGCTTCGATGTTTGTTGTAAGTCGATAGACTGTAGTGTGTTAGATATGTTGATTTTGAGCTTTTTCTGCACAAATGTGTTTATATTTCAGAGCTGCTATAGCTTTTATTTTGATAAGTTTGCATTTTATTAACTGAGGCATATGGGGCATGAGCAATGTATTGAGCTTTTTGACATATTAATATATTTTCAAATAAGATAGGGTTAATGAATTATTATTTAAATTTATAAAGATTATTTTGATGTGGAAAAAACGACAGTAGGAATACCATAAACTGATTTTTCTTGGTAAATTAGAGATCTACCTCATTTGTTTACATTAATACACATTTTTAGTAAGAACCAAGTGATAAGACAGTGAAACATCAAAAATTTACAAGTTCTTAACACCCTTAAATAAATATCTGTGTGTGTGTGTGTGTCTATATATATATATATATATATATATATATATATATATATGGTTTATAGTGCTGACCAAATTTATTAGACCACCTGTCATGAAAACAAAAAAACATAAATCTTTTTGAAGTATTTCAAAAACTTGCTTTACATTGAAAATGTTAGCGGTATTGGACATATATTTTGTACAGGAACAGCAATTTTAAACTGAAATGTAATATTTTTTTACACAAATTTGAGTTGCTCACTGGGCTTCTCTGAGAAGTCTGAAAATAATCAGGCATAACACTCGACCACTAAAACTAATTTTTCTGTTCAAGTAAATAACTATAATTTGACATCTTGATCAAGAAATAATAATTTTCTTTACTATTTTTAACTATTTTAAAACAGTTAATTTGAAAATGTATGATTCAATTTTGTTTTAGTGTTAAAATATCATTTTGATTAAAGAGCTTCTTCAGACTGGCCTGGGTGTCTGGGGGTCAGAAAGTCTAAAAACTGATAAAGAAATTAAGCATACATTTAAGCCTTAAAATGAGATGTTAGTAATTAGTAGTTTGTCATTTTGTAACTTATTTCCAGTTATGTTCATCCAAAAAAGGTTGTAGGTGTAATATTTCTTTTTACTCACTTCAATTCCAATGAAGTTGTAACATGTGAAATGTTCATAAACAATAATTTGCAAATCCTTTTTGACCTGTGTCCAATTTAATTTACAACAAAATACAAGACACGTAATAATCAAACTGATAAATGGGGTTGTTTTTGGCAAATATTTTCTGATTTTGAATCATGCTGCTCTTGGTAGGTGTTTCCTCATCCATGCACACTGATTTACAGGCTCAAATGCAGCAGAGAAAATATGTATAGCGAGAGGATCAAACGTTTGAAAGCTATTTGTACTTTAAACCAAAAACACTGCAGTTCACACACGTTTTCAACCGTAGACGTATCACCAAACAGTTCAATATTTTCTTTTTGCATCAGTACAGAATTTTTATCCCAATGAAGAGTCTTCAAAAAGGTCTTTAAATGCATTACATTGATCTTTAGATTTATACACCCTGTTGCAACCTTCAGAAAAACAGGTGAAATCTCAGTTCTTGCCAGTTCTACCCACATTTCCAAGTTATGCCAACACAGTTGTGCAATATAGACAGTACTCTCTGTGAAAAATACAACACAGAATCATTCAGCTTCTGTTTTTATCTGTTCTAGCTATTCATTAAATACTGAAGTTAGTTTTATTTTGAAACACAGCCCATATAATTGATGGAAACTTTTGGTGCAGACATCATCTTCCCTAAGCTTCCACATGTGATTTATGAAATGAGTGAATTTGTCAATTTTCAGCATACAAACAACCGTGTTTGTCATTTTTAAAACACGCCCCTAAATATTCATGGTTAATTCCAGACTTTATGTCATATAGAGATCTATTGTAGTAGAAAGAGAGGAAACGTCACTGAACCAGAACCTGAAACCATCAAAAGAATAGAAGAAAAGACTATAGTGTTGTTAATAGTCAGCCTAAAACGTGAGAATAATTGGAGTCAGAGACATCATATTTGCAAATGGAAGAAAAGCCTTTTAATTAAGAAAGATTCAACTCTCTGTGGTTAAAATAAGCATATTTTATTCATTGTTCTTAATTACTCTGGGATATGAGTGTTTTAGTTTCCAGTTTAACAGACACTAAAACTGACAGACAGTGACAGACTTGTTTCGTCTGAGGGCTTTAGAGTTTATAATGATCAGTGAAGGGACATGACCCATGGGAAGCTGTGCAGCTGTTCAGATAAATAATCTGTCAACAGAATGAAACAACATCCTGTAGTGTTTCTCAACAACTCTTTAATACACGCAGTTACATTACTCAAGATTATCGATCACTTTTCATTGCCCCTTCCTCCTCAGAGCAGACCAGGCAGCAGAGCTTTTTCTAATCAAAGTTTTGCCTCAGAATATTGTTAAAATGGTGCGTTTAAAGAAAATACTGGTCCAACATTTTATAAATATATCATGAATAGTGCTGCTTTTAGTCAGTCAGACTCCATGATTAGAGATTTGGACCACTAGCCCAACAGAGATTCTACAAATTTAATTTCCTCTGTAAGTTTGGTATCAAATAACTTAAGTTTTTAGTTTTCAGCCAAAATCTTCCACAATATTTTCAGCAGACATTTTAAAAGGGACATGAAACACTGACCCAAGTTATCATTAGTTTTAAAAACATGAACAGAGAAATTGAGGGCTGAGTCCTGCTTCTTCATTTGATCTCCTTCAGGATCTTTCCTATTGTTTATGAGCTGCATTGAACCATTTTTCAAGCCTGTGTGATGCACACTGCACTGGAGTCACTTGAATCATGTTTCAGCTTTCGCTGAGATGAGAATGCCATGTTTGGATGTTGGAGTCTTCTTAAGGTTATCACCCTCCTACCTCAGTCATGTCATAAGGGATCTGTAAATACATGGGGAAACTCATATGCAAGAATGTTACATGTTGCATGTATTTATCACTCATTCTTTATTTTAGGCATGATATCATGTGAACAGAATGTTTAAATATGTAGGTTTATCCTTAGTTAAGTGAAGTAAAGTAAAATGTGTACCTGTATTCTGCAATATGCATTAATTCTTAACTAGAAAATGAAATATGATCCGGTCTCATCTGTTGAGAAAAATCTGCAATATAACTTGAAATGTGCACATTATCTGTTTTCAGGCAATGAATGCTCCAAAATGTACATTATCTGTGATGAGCATGTCTTTCTGTACTGAAAAAAAAAAAATAAGCCGACATTTTTTCACACCCGAGTTGATAATGAACAAATTTTCCAGAGAATAAAGATTAATGTACAGTAGTGTAAATCACATAACACCGTACATTTAGCACCGTCTGATTATCACCACTCACTGGTTACTTGTTCAGTACTTCTGATGAGAGAATAATTGAAATGTGAAGTAATTTTGTGATCCACAGACCAAAAAAATGAAATGAAAATGAAATTAGTTTTTTTTTTACAATTTGAATATTTGTGACAAAACTAAATAGCTAAATAATAATTAATTAAGTTGTCATATTAAAGAAGACAAGGTTCAGAGAACAAAAACTGAGCACTATATACATGGGGTGTCATGTATCACTTTATGCAAACTTCAATAAGCCCAAAAATTAGTTTCATCTAACATTCAAAATGATGTTCAGTAAGATTATGGGCTTCAAAAAAAAGTTGGTTTGGTTTAGTTGTGGTGGGGCTCGTGGGCCATGGCCTATTTGGACCTTCACTGCCATGAGATTCCCTAAACACAACAGACACACAAGAGGGACAAGTTGAATGTACTGTATGTACTGTAAATAGTTTGTCACTTTTTTCCCCGTTCTGTGCTTGAAAGCAGTTCAGTTCTGTTTCTCTTTTCAATGGAGGATATTTCATTTGTTGGAGAATTATCAGTTTGCAACATTATTGGCCACAGTTGCATGTTTGTTCTGCAGCCGTAGTGCAGCTTTGGTTTTCTGTCTCAGTAAAATAAATAAGACAAACGCATAACATCTAATAACATGAGAATTTACAATATGTATTCAAATTTTAAAATAACCCATTCTTATTCTGCTCAGTTTACAGAGAACAAAATTGCTAGTTATCCCCAATTAATATTCATAATCAAATGTGAGCACTGACTTATCTCTTTAAATTAGAGTCATGCATAGTTTTATCTGTATAGCAGGCCATAACTAAATGAAAACTACACTCGAAGACTTGCCAATATTAACGATCCTCTTCCCAGTATTCAAAGCCGTGGTACTTTGGGGAGGTGAACTCAGCCCTGACGGAGGAGACCACACAGGCAGGAATAGGGATTCTGTTCCTCCCAAGGTAACCTCTGGCCCAAAGGCTAAACTGCCTGTAAGCAGTTAACCTGAACAGACTGACAAAACAACAATTGTTCACCACATTGATACCTTAGACAAGTTGCCGTAGAAGTTATGACACGGCACAAACACAAGTGTCTCAACCATTGAATGATTATTTGTGCCAGCTGCAGACACAGCATGGCCCTTATTAGAAAATGCACTTGGGTGAGAATGATAGTAAGTAAATGTGCAGCACTTTGATTTGACTGAAAGACTGGAAAACTATAAAAATATGTTTCACTTGTAACAGCATCACATAGCTCTCCAATCAAAGCCTTGCTCACGTTGAAATA
This sequence comes from Cetoscarus ocellatus, assembly GCA_037902135.1. NCBI lineage: Eukaryota > Metazoa > Chordata > Actinopteri > Labriformes > Labridae > Cetoscarus > Cetoscarus ocellatus. The sequence goes on along the minus strand of JBAMNC010000845.1, from coordinate 47,077 downwards.
CTGAAATACTTTTACTCCAAACATTCTTAAAGTATATTTTTGCACTTACATACTGCAAATATAATTAAGAGAGGGAGAAAGAGATGTGGAAAAGAGAGGAAGACCGCAGTAACACATGCAGAAAGCTTACCTGCTGTTAATAGGCTGCACCAATGTCTCCGCCCGGACTTCACGGAGGGAGAGCATGGCAACCTCCAATACGTCCCTCTCACAACATACCATGCGATATGTCCGGGACAAAGTCACTCACTTTAAATCGCCGACACGTTGTCAATGTTTGCCTCTTGGCAACAAATCGCTTCCATGGAGGACGGCATGGGAGAGCAGTGACCGCACAGATGTGGAAAAGAGCAGTGACCTCTCTTTTCCACATCTCTTTCTCCCTCTCTGCGAGGACAGGGCCGTGTTTCTGGCCCTGTCCTCGCCGGGGGCCTGAGGTTCAGCTGCTACCTCCTCCGCTCCAAAAACTTCTCCTTCTGGTTGTAATGGTCTCTTCCTCACTGGCTCAAAGGCGTGCGCCATTGGGTTGGCAGGATAAACCTCCACCACGTCCATGTCAGCCTCGTCCTCCGACATTTTACCGCTCAACTGGATCACACGCAAACTACTACTTCGACGCTCTGCTCCTGCGCAACCGGTGACGTCACAACCGTCGTAAAATCAAGATGGCGCTGTGTGTGTGTTGTAAATACATTCTTAAGAGCGGTTTTCCTATTAACGGCTGATTTTTTTCAAGATTTTTTATTTTAGACTCTCTCCCAGTTAATTTCTAGCGACGTGTCGATGCCAATATGGTGTGTTTCATGACCCTTTTAATGTTGAGAAAAAATGTTTATGATGACTGAAAGCTGTCCCTTCATCTTGAAAATAAGTTCATAACAAAAACACTTGTCCATTAAATATGATCAAAGAAATCAGCTGAAAGCTTGCACCGCTCACCAGTATTGAATATTAAACAGGTGTCGCCCATGTTCAAATCAGGTTCACTTGATAAATGCCGATCTGTGCAAAGAAATGACCATAAACCCACATTTCGGTCGTACACAGTTTCGATAACTGAGGGCCATTCTGTACAAGAGAGTAGTAAACTTTGTCAGTCAGCCTCCAATATTGTTTCAGTACATTTTAGCCAGTGTGTTTGAGTTTGTCTGCAATGTTTTCTTTTTTTAACACTCTTTTAATTTGATTTTTGGCACTTAATCAACAAAAGTTTTTCCACTTGTTACAATGAATGTGTGCATCCTGGCATTGGCAAATCAATTAACTAACAAAAATAATAAAGTTGGTCATAATGGTGATAGTAGAGACTAATGAAATTGAAGAACAACCAATACAAAAAATAAATAAGTAAATAAAAAATAAATGAATAAGCAATGAGACAAGTGAATAACGAATACCTGATAAATAAAAAAAGAACAAATGAAAGGAATCGTAAGAGCAATAACTGTAATCATAATGGGAAATACGCATATACACATACATAACCATACAACCTAGATGTGTACATAAACATACATACATGAATGAAATAAAAATGACGTTTGAAAATAAATACATAAATAGTCTGCAATGTTTTCAAGCTGAAATGTTGTGCAGATGCACATCTGTGAGGGTCAAGAACTTCTTTTTATGTTGTCTTCAAATCAGACATTGAAAAATAAATTATTTGATTTTCATGGGAACTACAATTAAGATTAAAATGACAAAATGACAGTTTATTAACAGAGAAAAGAGGACATATATGTCAAGTATCTCCATGTTATTTGGTCTACGTCAGTCAGCCCTGATGGATACCTTCTCTATCACTTGAGTGGATAAGCGAGGTCTGCTGGACTGACAGAGCTTTGCTGGCCTTTAGTTACCTATTATGTTTTGTGTAAGTGTTGTTTGTAACCACTCTGTCAGCTCTGAGCAGCACCTGTCAGACTAAATGCCTGCTGGCTGTTTTAAAGGAGTCCAGATAAAAGTGACCTGGACTGCAAATCAGCTTTGTTCTGCTCAGGGCTCGCAGTGGCACAGGGTAAAATAAGAAATCACATTGCAGATGAATATCAGCACAATGGCCCTTTCTTCTGTACGCCTGGGTGACCTTGTAAGATCTAAATTCCAGATAAAGTATAGAGAGGATGCTCCAAATTAAAGCTTGCTTGGGAAATTGAACTGTCACACAGATGGAGGGGGAGGAAGAACCTTTTTGTAATAAAGCTGATTTTTATGCCGAGGGTCTGCCTGTGCAAATGTCAGACTTAATGGCAGTTATTCTGTATGAAATACTGTATTTGTGAGGGAGGTTATTCATTTCTGTACCCAACAAGCATCATGATTCATAGTTAGGTGCTGCAGCTGTGTACTTTTTCTATGAGAGATTTCTCCATGTGAAGGATAAAACAAAAGAACAACCTGACTTGAAGGCTTGAAAATCCTCCAAACAGCGCATACTACGATGTTGAACATATGAGGCAGAAAAAAAGCAATTGAGTGATGACAAAACATTTGTTCATATCTGATTACAGGAACTTCTTAAAATCACATGACCAAGTACATTTAAATGTTTTAGGTTTACATTTTGTTTCCCTTCATTTATGGAGTCCTACTTATTCAGAGGAAGGCCCTTTTTATTTTATATGTATATATCTGCAGGTTTTATCTTAAATCTTACTAGGTTTGTACCTGGGCAAGTATTTTACTGAAAATGGCAGCAAAACGTTTTAGAGAAGATGGGGAGATTTAGATATTAGCAGATCTGTGAAATTTGCACTTGTGGCCAATAGATGGTGGACAAAGAACCCATGAAGGAGAACATGTTTAAGTTTACCAGAATCAAGTGCCATGGTGTAGGTCAGGGATCATCAACTACATTTGTACACAGACCAGATTTTTTTCCTTGAGGAACACTGGAAAAAAAAGAAAAAAATTATATTTAGTTGCAATTTATAGATTATTAGTTTGATATTTCTGTTTCCCAATGGGATATCTATCTATCTATCTATCTATCTATCTATCTATCTATCTATCTATCTATCTATATTGGCAAGTAATTAAGTACACTAGCTTATAAGACATGCTATTCAAGCTATTGTTGGGGTGGTAAAAAATGATTTTAGAAAAATACACAAGTGCAAAAAATATAGCAGCCCTGAAATTTTAATAATGAATGAATATTTAATTAATTAATATATGAATGTCTGGAGCTAACCAATGGTCGGTTTAAAATGGAAAAAAAGTATCCCAAATTACTTTAATTATTTAATAACGAAGTACAGTGATATTGCACAAAAATATTAATACAGTATTGCACGACAGTATGTTGGTGTTTCGGTATTTTCTTGCACCCCTACCAGTGTCAGCATTGGAGTTTTTTGAAAGTAAAGGGCAAATGTCTTACAGTAAATATGGTGAGGTTTTTGCCCTTTGAGGGATGATATTGTGTCTTAGTACACTGCTGTATTTTGAAGTGAAAGTCCTTCAGTCTTGTGTTTTCAGTTCAGGTTTTGAAAAGAACAGACGTCTCATTTTCTCAGCTCCCCATTTCACATTAACAGCTGTCCTGTGTTTGTGCTCTGTTTGCTTGTCAGGTCACACCTATCCTGTTTGACAGTGCCAGAAAGTATGTTCAGAACCAAACAAGCACACTGGCGGAGACAGTTTTCACGCCGCATTTGTATTTTCACGCATGGAAATCAAAAGCTCAAGCCACTTGTCAGTTTTGGGAATGGCTGATTCAAAGAAGCAGCAGGTTTCCACATGAGTCCCCTCCACCCAGCTGAAGTGCATTGATAATGGGACTGGCTGCTTTTTCCAGATATTTTAGAGGGGGCTTGATTCCCAACATGTGTCTTGAGGCTTCACTTTCTTTAATGTTTTTTGATGCATCAGTGCTGATTTGATATTGGCAAGTTCATTTTTGAATCAGTTTGATCCTGTGTGTTGAACAGTATGTTTTGTTTATGGGTAGTTGACACCCCAGAGCTTCTTTATATCTGGCCAAATTACAAAAGCAACATAGAAAAGACTGAATTTGTTGGACTGGGATATTTGACAAGACATTTATACTGAGAGACATTTTTCTTGCATACTGTTTTCCGTCCTGGAGGAAGCATGCCATTATCCTATCAGGTCACCTCACAGCTGTGTAGTGAATGAACACAAGACATCGTTCAGAACCACAACCACAAAGTAGATATCATCAAAGGCTCCATTTGAAATAGTCACAGCTGATATGAAGAATAAAGTGATGAAACCCAGTGAGCAGCTGGTGTTGTAATACAAGCTACAATGAAAACAAGATACTAGCAGATACCAAATTATACTTGTAGGCTAGTTTTATGTAAGAGTAACATGTTTGTAATGAGTTTAAAAGGAAATTAGGTGATCCAGGCAAATCATCCAGACCACCACCCCCTAAAGTTGCTCTTTTATTAAGAAGATGCTCTTGAATTATCTGGTGACTGTGAATATTTCTGAAGTACATGAGAACTCACTGTCATGTTCAAGAAACAAGTTTGAGATGATTTTAGCTTTGCGATATGTTTATGCTGTTGGAAGTAGCCGTCATGTTAGTTACACCCAAATTTGACTGTAACTGCAACCTCAGTTTTATTGTTCTTGCCTGACAGGAGTGGCGCTCTGTGTGGTTCTCTGCTGCTGTAGCCCATTTGCTTAAAGATTTGATGTGTTGTGCATTCAGAAATGATCCTCTGCATGCCTCGGTTGTAACAAATGCTTATTTGAGTTGCTGTTGCCTTTCTATCAGCTCGAACCACTGACCTCTGACATCAATGAGGCATTTTCAGTCAGAGAGCTGCCTCTTACTATTTTTTTTTCCCTTTTTGGATCATTATCTTTAAACCCTAGAGCTGTTTGTGCGTAAAAATCCCACTGGATCAACGGTTTCTGAAACACTCAGACCAACCTGTCTGGTATCAACAACCATGCCTCATCAAAGTCACTTAAACCACCTTTCCTCCCAATTCTGATACATGGTTTAAACTTCTGTAGGTTGGCTTTAACATGTCTACATGCCTAAATGGATTGAGTTGCTGCCATGTGATTGACTAATAAGCGATTTTCATTGCTGAGCAGTCGAGGGGAGTGTATTTTCACTGGTCAGTTTTGTATTAAATAGCAACCCCAGGTTTGCTTGGGACTTCATCTTATCAACCTTCACAGACGTTTCATATAAAATACTGAAACTCAAGGTTGTGCTTTGAAAGCTGCTCCTCTGAAGGGATGGCTTATAAAATTCCCTTTGAGCGTTGCTCTGAGAGCTGTGATCATTTCTAGTTCTTGAGCAAGAAAAAGGGTAAGGTTCTCTTGAACTAAGAGAAAGTTCCTGAGGTCAGAGTATGTGGAGTATTGTTGTAAATCAGTCAGTGTTACCAATAGCACCATGTTGCAGTGACATCTGTTTAACAGCCGTGACCTTATATCGTCTCTTGAGATATGAGTTTCAGTCAAATCCCCCCTCTTCCATCTAACCTAAAGTAATGACCCCAGAGCTTACCAAGCTTACCGAGCTTACCATGACCAATTTCAGTCAGGCAGTGCAGCTATTCATTTAGATCTGATCCTATGGACGGTTATGGTATTCTCTCCCTCACAGGGACTAACCAAGACAAGTCTCCCAAGCCTCTGACAGCACACCATTTTTAGTAGATCTTACATGAGTGAACCCGGTGGCCTTGTCTTGGGAGCAATTTAAGGCAACAAATGGACTTCAGGGTAGTTCGTATTCTTCAGCCTTTCCAGAAATTATCATATTATTAAGAGAAAATACAGCTGTATTTTCATTAGGAAAGTCGGGTTAGACAACATTATATGTACTGATATAGTTCATTTTTCAGTTAAAATAGCAGTACACAATTCTATTTACTGCATCTGATAACCAGAGAGTGCAGTGTTAAATGGCTGTTATGATGGACGCCCACTTGAGTCAGAACAACTCTCCCAAACAATCTGAGTGTGAAAACATCCAAAAATCTTTAGTATCTGCCCTTATAGGAACTGCAAAAGCTGATAACACTTGCTGTTGTCTGCTTTTTATATTACCTAATTGCAATGACAGAGCTATTTTTTCTCAGGCAGTTTTTAACACTGATCTCTGCATAAAGTTAAAGCAGGTTCATATAAAGGAAATCTAAATATAAACATCTAATAATTTATCCTTCAGGCAGGCTGAGTCCTCAGTCCCTCCAGGGAACAAACTGAATATAAATCCTTCTTAAATGTCCTTTACATCCCAGTCCGTAGCAGCTCTGGTAGTGTCCTTTATGTGAGTGATGACTGAAATTAGTACCTAACTAAATCTGCAATAAGCCTCAGTATTAGGATAGAGCTCCCACAGGACAAATGATGTGCCTGCATTAAATTAAGTGAGCCTTCTGATGCCATCATATCACCCAGAGCATCTGTGTCTATTTCTCCATAATTATGCAAGTCCCACTAAGAGAGCTTTAAAGGCAATCTATGCCATTGCTTATTTAGTATTCCTGCACAAATAGTGTCAATTAAGAACAGTTCCCAGCAGGCCACGTTGAGGGTTAGCAGATTGATTAACATGTACATTTGAATGCACTTTTTGATTGTTTGTCTGATGTACTGGAAATGAAATTCTTGGCTAATTTGGTCCTTTGACATTTCTGCTGACAGATGGATGCTTTCTAGAGGTTGTTTATTTTCTTTCTAGTATTGGCTTCTCACAATATTACCTTGACATTTTGATGTGATCAGATAAGACAGTTTCTTTCTTTAAAGCTGTTAATACTTATGTGGAGTGCCATGAAAGTGTTCTCTGCAGCACCATATCAAAAGATGCTCTTATCTTCTGCACCAGCTGCCCATGGAGCTATTGCTGGTGTTCGAATAGATGAAAGTGATACACAGCACCAGAAATGGGTACCATGAAATGGTTTGAGAGAATACTCCAACTTTAAACATCTGGCTCCAAATTGCACATGAGATCTATGACATGACCCCCTTTTTTAATAATCCAGGATACTAAGGGTTGTGTTCACACGTAGGGGCATATAGCCTCCATTTAGAATTGAGATTTTCTCCCTCAACTTTGGAAAATTACCTTGTTTACATTAAGGATATCAAAAACAGCTCTGTCTGTGTGAAAACACATACAGTATACCATTAAATGTTGTTGCAATTGTGCAAAAATGTCTGTTACATGCAAAAATATTCCCTCAACTCCTCTGCAAAGACCATTTAATTTTCAGATTATTCCAACACCGGTTGTCACTTGTGTTTTTGTTTAACTTGTGACAATGTTAACCAGTGTTAGCATGCATTTTTTGTAAGTTTCTGTGATTTGAAAAAGCATTTGTGAGTTCTCTTAATGGTTTTTAGCATTTGTTGTAACTCTGGCAACCACAGACCCAGGCAGCCATTGGTCACTGGTTAAGATAGACATGCATACATTCTGGGCATGCATCCTTAAACTGTAAAACAAAGTCTCATCTGTAATGTCAACGGAGTTTGTGTTTATGGTATGTTGTATGAAGCAGCAACACAGTAGGAAAGCAGTGTTCATTGTAATTATAGGCTGTTCTAGTTAGCTTTGTTGAAACCAGCAATAGTTTAGTTTAGTACAGATTGAAACGAAAAGGGGAAACATCACAAAGAGGAGAAACTGTCACGCAGTGTGATGTTTCAAGCCTAGAATGGCTATTTCCTTGTTTACACAGGAATGCTGTATAGGAGTTCATGAAAATCTTAAGCCTGCAAAAGTTTTCCAAAATGGGCAATTTTTTTAGTAAAAGCCATTTGTGTGTGCTGAGAAGTATTTCAAAAATGGAAAATACCCACATATATATATATATATATATATATATATATATATATATATATATATATATATATATATATATATATATATATATATATATATCTTGTAAAAAAATAAATTGGATAAATGAACTGCTTGCAAGTCTCTACACAGATTCACCAATTAATCCCCGGGATGCATAGCAAATATTTTCTTTCATGACTTCTTTGGGGCTAACACTTATACAATGCCGACATTAACTTTTATGATTGAACTTAAAGACAGAAAAATTAGTCCAACAAGTCACATTTTCTACCCAACTGAAAACTGTTTTTCTTGATTAAGAAAAAAAAAAACATCAGCAACAGTTAAACATCTGTTGCTGATGTTGGTTCACATTATTTGCAGATGGCTGATATATGTAATAAGAGCCAGTATAAACCTATTACAGTGTCTCACCAATATATCAGTGCACCCCTAAAAATGACCGCCCTCCCCACATCAACAATGTTTTTCTATTATTATATTGATATTATGATGTTGTAATGTTCTCTTCAATTGAAAAAAAAAGAGGGGAAAAACTGCATTGGAAATTATTTCTCATTTAAGTCAACTACTTACATTTTTTGTTAGGCAACTTGACAAGATAATGTTGTTTATAGGGCACTATTTATATCTACAGCAACTGATAGTGCTTTACAAAGTTAAAAACAAAGACAATGTATGAACATTAAAAACATAAGATTAACAAAAGAAGGACAGTAACATGTAGTTCTAAGTAAAAATAAAAAAAAAACATTCAAATATAAACATATTTGATGAGATGAACAGAGGAGATAGAAGGAGAAAAACAGTAAGAAGTTGAACTTAGGAGATGGCAGTGGTAAATAAAAATGTTTTCAGAACTGTTTTTAAAAGAGTCCACAGATGTAGTCATATAGTACGCATTATATTATTTCATATTCCCTCCTGCCCCTACCCTTTTACTTTAGTGCCAGCAACTGTCAGTCTGTCAGTCAGTCTGTTCATTTACATGCTGTTAAAATAAATCCATAATTTTGCAAGTCTGACTAAGGCTCGTACTGAATATTATGGAATATAAATCTTCATATTTTTCTTCTCCAGCCTTACAGTCCCATAGAAAAAAAGTTCCTGGACCTGTGAGGTTGTGTTGGCAAAGCTTTCTGTATGGGGATGAAACTTTCCAAACAACTTTCAGCCTCAGTTGCATCTTTTTCTGGCTTTAGGCCACTGGGCCAAGGCTGATATTGAACCCTGGCAGGGTGATTCAAACAACTTCCTCTTTTTGCTTTTAACTGAAGTTTTTTGGAAGTCAGAATTGAATAAGCTCAAAGACATCAGTTTAAAAAAATGCTGTCATGATTGATTGATTTAAGAGAGGTATTCAGCAAACACAGCAAAGGACAAATATCTGCCCTGCTATTCAAGAAGTTTAGCAGCTTTGTCAGGATGAGTGTTGTTTTGCTAAACCAAATGAAAAAAACAAGAACAGAATCTTTTTAGTCTGTTGACATTTTCAAAGTTTTATCCCTTTTCTTGTGAAAGTTTGGACTGAAGGTGTCTGTTATCTGATATCACATTATGAATAATTCATTGCAGTGGTTTTCTGGGTAATTTATCTGTGAGTTCAGGGTGGCACTGCGTAGACATTAAAAGGCAAGCATCCAGCTATAATAAGTACAACTTCATTGGATTCTAATTTGTCATTCCTCCACCAAATGTGACCATTAGAGCGAATGGATAGCTATTTAATTGTCTTGCTGTGGCTATACTTCAGTGCTCTCAATGACAGCAGCGCCTACAGCCCCCTCTGCTTTATTTTGATCACAGATCCACACTATATTTCTCACCTTTTTTTTCCCTTTTGCTCTCTTCTTTTCTTTTTTTCCAATTTTTTCCTCTTAGGATTATACAAAGGTATGAATCACGTGTGAGGATTAATCGCATCCTTCAGGGACACTTCTCTTAGGCCAGCTCGAAGGATTTAAGAGGAGCTGAGCCGTGTTCATACACCAAAGCCACCTCTTCTAAAGTGTATTGTGGATAGTCAGGGAACTGATAGTTAAATAGAAAAAGAACAAAGCCAGCTCACCTTCTTTTTTTAATATTCTTCATAGTTTATGGCTATTGCATTTGATTTTACATGTATTTAGTCAAACAGCTACTGCTTCATTAACATGCCATATCATGTCTCCATGGTGTCCGCTAGGAACAATGAATGCAATCATAAGCCAGCATGTTATTAATTATTAAAACTCCATATTCTTTATTAGCTTAATAGTTCCCATTCAGACCTTGGCACTCTCTGGCGCATGAAGCCAATGAACAGTTCATCAAACTGACCGATCCGGAAAAGGAAACGGTGTTTAGCACGGTGATTAATGGGGTCAATATGCTGCTAACGGGGGACACTAAAACATGTCATTTTAATCATGGCAATGCTTGTGGGGGAGATGGGAGCAAATTATTTCATTACCATTTTCAGAAGCATCTCGCTGCAATTCTGGAGCCCTGCAGCTTTCCCAATGCTGGGAGCAAAGACTGTCTGTCATTTTACAGGGCTATTCCCCCAGTGAGTAGAGGCGTTGTAGCAGAGAGTGTGCAGTGTTTTACTCTGGAAACAGTGCGCCATCAGTGTCAGAGCTTGTGAACTTTACATTTTTTATGTGCTGTCATGTTTCATCAGGTTGTCTTGGGATGTAGCTTTGGTTTTCTGTCTTTTGTGCATGTTGACACGAGTTTCCTGCACTGGGCCCTGATTAGCCGCCGAGTCCACGGTTAATATAACGGCTTTGGAAAAATGTTTTTCTTCACAGGCCGCCTGGCAGAAATGGCAGCCCGTCCAAGCACCGGCATGTTTGTCACAAGTAATTAATTTTTTCTCCCATAAAAATGCCCACCGGGATGATGGAAAAGGTGGGTTCATTAACCTTCCTCACCCATGCTTCCTGTGGCACTTTACAATGCGTTGGGTTGATGGTTCTTCCAATCGCCCGTGGCAGAAAATGTGCAGGAATGAAACACTTTTTATTCCAAGATGGCCGTTTAGCTCAGGGAATAAAAAGGGATTTGCTCAGCGGCTCAGTCCAGAAATTTTTAAATGCTTTTACAACTTTTTCACTTCTTCACTTCTTCCTTTCCCTAGACACATATGAAGACATCTTAAAACCTTTCCTTTTCTTTTCATATGCCATTCACCCCCTTCCTTCCTGCCACTACTTGGCTCCCCCCTTGCTTGGGTCGGATTTTGAATCGCTTTTTTCACAGTTTATTTCAAATTGACATTTCATGGAGTTTAATCTCTAGGGGGAACAATGGGTACATTCCATCACACAGAGTGATATAAAAAGCCGCAGACCCCGTGAATGGGAAGTGAGAGGCAGAATAAAATAAATAAAGGAGTATCTCCAAGTGACCCAGAATACTGATGACAGGAACTGCGGTGGCGGGCAACTCCAGCACTGCAGCTCAAACATGCTCTCCTCTTTTTACAACTCTCTCCTCTCTCACTTTATCCTCTTGATTGTCAGTCAAGGCACTTGCAGCCAGTGTACTCAAAGTGCTAAAATATTCACAGATATTATCCACTAGACTAAATGGAGCTTGTGAAAAAGGAAGGGAGGAGCATCTGTGTGCCCTCCCATAGTGCAGGCTTGTAGATCAATGTGGAATCTTGACAGCTCAACTTGCTGAGCAGGGAAGAAAATTGACTTGTTTTCACCCTTGGAGCTAATGGGTTGATTGGTTGCAACAAGTGTGGCTGCCTTTTGGCACTTTGAAGACAGTAGACTCTTCATGTTTCAATTGCAACAGCACAGTTTGCATACTTCCTCTGTGGTTTGGAACTCTTTAACCAGGATCTATATTGAGTGTAGGGATGTAGTGGTATGACATTTTATTCTGACCAAAATTATCACAGTTATCATTATTATTGTTGCAATGTGCTCAAAATGTTAAAAAAGTACTTATACACACAGTGAAATCATTTAACAAAGTTTTATTCAGTTAAAAAATAATATGAATTTAAGAACGGTCTGCAGTTCATTTTCGATGATCACTGTCGTTGAGGGACAACGAGTGGCGCAATGCGAGCAGCATGAGCGACATCGGCGCGCAAGTTGGCAAAGAAGCTCTGAAACTCCCGACTAACTCCAGAGTACAGGGCAGAGCAGTTTGCCAATGATTATTATGTGTCAGGAGATCAAATGTTCTGCAAATTTTGTCAACATACTGTTGACTGGACACATAAATATAATTGTAAGGACCACCTGAAGGGTGAGTGATTATATTTTATTACTTTATACAGTGTCTTGGGGTTAAATTTGCGTAAAATACTTATAAATGAATTTAAAAAAAATTCAAATGGAAAATAACGGAATATAGGAAAAACTAAAACGGAATTTGGGAATAAATAACAAAGATTTTAAAGGGCCCTACTGTGGGGGTGTTTGTGATGGAGGTGCTGCTGGTGCTTTGTGGTTCTTCCCTGCCTCCCTTCCCGGAGACACTTTTTTTCTGCCTTTTCTGCAAGCAGGGTGACCGTCTTCAATTAATTTCCCCTTACCATCTTTGTAAATTCCAAAATACGACCAGACTTCAGACTTTATCCATTTTTGAGGGGGGAACTCTCAGGTACAGTGTCTTTGCGGGCACCAACCACCATACTTTTGCTTTCAGAGGCCAAACATTGCAAACTGCACATGCGTGCCTGCGTCTGAGGGACCGCTGCTGCTTTATCGAGAAGCAGACACATAATTCCGGATTTTCTCAGGCAATGAACAGCGTCATCAGGTGTTACTAACAATGTGAGGTTATCAAACATGGTTTTAACGATAATGAAACTAGAAAAAGGTAATACTAACCATTGGAAATTTGACCGTGGTTTATCATTTTATCGATAGCCGTTACATTCCTAATTAAGTGGCAATCAAAACTGGATTTGGATTTGGCAGTTGGCACCATATACTAGTCCAGGGCTTCCCAATAGTGATGGCCTAAGCCCCCAATCTAGAGAGTTGGGGGTCATTCACAATCAATAAAAACTGATCATGATTTTTAAATATTAAATCGTGTTTTAAATGATCATAAAATACAACAAAGCATTTTGTCCTTAAAGTTAATGGGTTAGAAGCAGGAAAATTGGGCAAGCAAAAGGATTTGAGCTAGTTTAGCATTGGCCAAATTGTGGTAGCTAGATGACTGGGTCAGAGTATCTCTTGTAGAGTGTTCCTGGTCTGTAGTCATCTGTATCTATCAGAAGTGGTCTAGTGAAGGAACAATGGTGAACTGGCGACATCGATGCACGTGGAAAATAAAGACTGGCCTGTGTGGTCTGATCTAACAGACAAGCTACTGTACTGTTGCTCAAATTGCTGAAGAGGTCAATGTTGGTTCTGATGGAAAGGTGTCAAAATACACAGTGCGTGGCAGTTTGTGGCCTATGGGGCTTTACAGCCAGTCAGGGTAGCAGGGTCATCATGATCATAATGGTCATAATGCCATGGCTGGTATATATGGGTGGCCCGTGTAGCAGGTATAGCTACAGGACACATTGTTCCAAAGAGCTTTCGGACAGAGGCTTCTTTTGACTGAAGGGACTGCCATATTTAATGCTCTCAATGATTTCTTGGCCTCTATATAGCTTTAACAATAGGGATGCATAAACCACATTAATATTTCCATTCATTTTTCTAAGCCAGAAATTGATGTTTGAAATTGTGAAATTCAGTGTTTATGCCCATTGGGTTTGAGTGGCCAACCCCCTGATTAGCTTATGGCACTTAGAACTGGTGAGCTGATTTTTTGCCTTTAGGTTGATGAAGCATATAGATTTATAATCAATCTTTCAGACTCAATATGTTCAATTCTTATTTTCCAACATTCTTGTGACATTTTTATTGAATTTCTTTTCAAAGAAAGCCTGATAAATAATCAGTTCATTCATAGAGATTAAAATGCACAAACTTAGAGGTGGAGAAATATTCAATTGGGTTTATTGCATGAAAAGCAGTACTTCATTATATACAATATGTAGTAGTGGTAGTCTTTATTTTTTAGTTGAACAAGATACTATAGAAAGCACATAACAAGAACATCTTAGGGAGGGAGAGTTGACATGCTGTATCTAAGCAAAGTTCATTGTTTAGAGAATTTATTATTTTTCGCCTAAACAGTCATCAAACATATAGCTTTTTCTGTTTAATGTCCTACTGACTAACTGTAGCAAAACGTTGTGAAGAAAATTTACACACTTGTTTTCTTTTCAATATCATATTTTACCTTTTTTGTACTCTTGTTTTTATTGGAAGGACAAAAAGAAACTTAAACATTGGCTACAGTGGGCTTCACATTGTAATTCAAAAAAAGGAAAATTAAAACCTCAGGTCACACAAGTCAAGGGTAACGTCTCAAAAATTCACAGTCCATTATTCAAGAGTTTGGAAAGCTCTCAGATTACAGTCTTAGGGATAATGACAGTCTCCCATGGGGTGTATTTCGTTAACAAAATCTGTTGCTGCTGGTTTGGAATGTGGATTGTATGCCACCTATTTACAAATTCTGCAGTGGGACTTAACTTTGAATCTTTCAGGGACCCTGTAAGGGACCAAGCAGTAAAGGCTCAAGACACAGGATCAATTAAAAGAAAATTTGTGTTTATTTTACCCAAAGAAAGTCAAAATTACAAACCAAAATGTTAAGAATTAGGCCAATAAAAGAGGTCAACTAAATATAACACTAAGTAAACTAGAAAAGCACTCAGAGAGCGCAGACCTCCGCCAAGCAGCTTCGGTCCACTTTGGCGAAAATGGTCCTATCTGGCAATGTTAAAGAATCTTTAAAAAAATTCCTGGATCCAGACGGTGATCCGGATCACCCCCAAAATTTAATCAGCTCTCCCATATCCCGTTTCCGACAATTCCTGAAAATTTCATCCAAATCCGTTCAGAACTTTTCAAGTTATTTTGAACACAAACAAACAAACAGACAAACAGACAGACAGACAGATAAACGCTGGCAAAAACATAACCTCCTTGGCGGAGGTAACTAAACAATGGATAAGTGTCAACTCAACAAAACAGACCTGACAAAAGGAGACAAAGGGAGCATATATATATATATAAAGGGGTTTGGCCAAACCAAAGCAAACAAAGGGGGTAAACAAAATGGCTGCCACATTAAACTACACACAGATCAAAACTAACTTAACCCAAATCCCCCCATGACGTCAGCAGACTTGGTCCATCCCAATGAGCTGGCTCCAGCATAAAAGTCCTTTCAGCCCTTGGCCACACCTTTTGCCTCTGAACCAGGAAGTTCCCCTCAACCAACATCCAGGTAACTCAAAGAAAAGAGACCATAATTAATAACAGAAAATTGATCTAAATCTTACAATGAATAAGATGTGCGCACGAAATTTAAACAGTATAAGACATTAAGCAACTAATAATCTAATACTGAATCAAAATAATGTGTAGATGTGTTCTTGTGACTGAAAATATGTGTCAAACTACTGAAGTGAGAAACTGATGATGAGGTGAGGGTGAATTTTACCCATGTGTGCCTGTGGCCATCACAGACTCTAAACCACACCTGGAGAGCTACCCTGGTTCCCGGGTTTGTTTCTTTCAAGTAGTCAGTACCCTTTTTTTCATTAAGCAACATGATACCATAGCAATTTCGATTCAATAATTTTATAAATATCAGAGCTTACACATTAGATCTACAATTAGATCTTTAAACCCAGGACTGCACAGAGTTTATTCACATACCAGAAAATAATCACTTAAACTACAATAACAAACTGCAGTTTTAAAATACAAGCTGCAATTTTACTTCATTTTCATGTTTTTATAATTTTTTTAGTGATTTGAACACAAAAATGGTTGTAACAGCTTTCATATTTTTACTCTTTGAACATATTAAGAGAAAAAATATTTTAGTCACGTGTTATCCTAAGGAAGGGTTGCAGAATTTACTGCAAACGTTTTTTTTATATTTTCAGTTAATTTCCTGGACTCAAGGGCTTTTTATTCCTTTTTTTTAATTGGAGCAGGTGACTGGTGTTGCATCAAAGTTTACATTTCTGAGACTGGTACTAACTTATTGAAAACTAATGATGACTATATGATTTTCCCTCCTGATTTCTCCTGACGAGTCTAATTGTTGAACTCCTCTGGTGGATTTAATGACAACAACCCTTTGTTGACTTAAAGCAAGTCAGTCCCATAAATCTAAGCAGAAGAATGTTGAATAATATCCTGATTAATTTTTAATGGAATACATTTGGTAACTGGATTGTGTAGTGAAGCTACCATTGGTTGTAGCTGTTGAAATGGATTGCTTGGCCACCTTTGAGGCTCCAGGTGCAGAGATAATAAAGCTCCCTGATTCAAAACTTCATGCTTAATTCACCTATGATTTGTTTCACTTACTATAATGACAGAGGAGCTCTGTGCGAAGACCCTATTGTGAATGAAGCTGCATCAGACCTCTGGTCCCACTGTCTGTAGATGACCTTAATTTAAATCCAATATCTGCCTCGTGTTTAATTGTATTTGAGTAAATTGGTTTGTTATTAATGACTTTTGCATGCCCTACCCTTTGAATTTGTAGTGATAGCCTTACCACGGTGTATGACGCGTCTTTATTTAACCAGATTGTATTAACACTGCAAAATTGCTGCCAGTTTGCCCCTCAGATTGCTGAAACCTATATTACTTGCCGCACCTGACGGCACAATAACACAAGCAGATGGGTTGATCTTGGCTCTCAGACTTGGAAATGCCTGTTTGAAGGGGGTGTATTATGTCTCATTGTGCTCCCTGCTGCTGATTCTTGGCTCCACGCACAGCCATTCATCTTTGCAGTCATCGCTCCCATCATTCTCAGTCATCCCTCCACTCGCTTTCCTCAAGGGTGTTGAGGAAGACTCGCAGGGATATTTTGGAGGCTCCATAAGAAGCACCATTATTCCAGAGCAGTAACGGATTACCTTAGTGGTCAGCCTGTCATGGTCAATGTTTTCCCTGACATTTCAAGTACAGCCCTCTTTCCCTTGGTGAAATATCATACTGCTGTGGCCTGGTGGTTGTTACTCTGTTTGCACTTTGATATCTCCTGTGTTCTTATTTTACTCTTTCTTTCTTGCCGTGTTTTTATCCAGCAACATCAGAAAGGCCTTTGCACCAGCAGTAACCCTCCACAGAGCCATCTATGGTTTTGGGTAGGTTGCCTGTCTTTCCAGCCCTTCTCCAAACATGATATCTCGGTGACAAGTTTAAGGATCTTTTTTCAAACATGTCTCAAATGTCCATACTGAGCAATGGACAAACTCAAAAGATTTTGAATTGCCAAAGGTCAAAGCTAATAATTGTTAGTCATCATGATCATCCCTTGCTTATGAATTCAGTGTCTCAAGAACTTTTTGAGGATTTTTCTCAAACTCATGACTCATTGATGAACTTTTTGCATTTTTTTAGTGACATAATGTCAAGGTCAGTGTGACCTTAAATCCCCCACAGTGCTTTTTATTGGCCCACTACCGTTCTTTCACTGTACAGGAGTTGTATACCTTGTTAGGGCATATAACTGTCAGGCAGTAGCTCTGTTTTGCCTTACATTTTTTGCATTCACCCTTGTTGCAGAAAGGATAAAACCTGTATTAACAGTAAAGGAGTAAAGGTTGGGACTGGTTAAAATCAAATTTAGACTCAATGTTTGACCCTTCTCTTTTTATTTTGTGGCCAAACAAATACTTTATCTCCTAGATGATCATAAACAATGCACGTAAGAGATTTCATCCTTGAGCTAACCTTGTCCTCTCTTTTTTTTTTTAAAGCTTTATTTCTTCTCCAGGACACCATTATCTCCTGTAAAGCTATTGTGCTGCCCATGGTGGGGAAGAATCACCACAGGCAAAATGAGTCTGACATTGGTCCATAGTACAGGCAATGGAGGGTGACATATCCAATATCCAGAGAGTGGCAGGGCTAAATATTTTTGTCAGGCCAGCGGCTTTACTGTGAAGAGTTGTGGATGAAGGGTTCATTTAGGTCTGGATTTGAGCACAGCATCCTGGAGAGTCAAACTCCAGGTAAATGCTTCTCTGTATAACCTTGTTGCAGGCATTTACAAAGAACAGAGGGAATAATGTTCATGTTTCTTTGTTACAAAATGCCGACACATTAAGATGATCAAAATTACTTTCCGTATTTGAAGGGGTATATTATGAAAGATTTCTGAAATCTTGGTATGTAGATTGGAGCCAGACCCGGAAGTGCTTTAAAAGTGATGAGGAACACTTTAAAATAATTCAAAATCCAACAGTTTTGATTGCTGTTTGTTCTTTATACAGGTCTTTATTTATTTTTCTTCGTTTGGGTTTTAAAGGCCTCAATTAAAGTCCTGATTTGAAGCAACTGAGTGAAAAGTAGCAGCAACCTAAAATGTTTTGGGCTCTTACTTTAGGTTTCCAAATGCATGCACCTTTTAAATAATGGTTTTTTTTTTTAGTTTTGAAGACATTTTATGTGCCTATTATTGCTCAGTAGGCAAAGTTTAAGTGAACTGAAATATTTTTGGTCATTTTACCTCCTACATTTTAATTATTTGGATAATAAAGAGAAATTGATTTGAACATAATTCATCAGCAGAAATACAATGTAAATTAGATGGTATGATATCTCAGTGAAGGCCAATGTGTTTACTTGTTTGAGCTAAATTATGTCCAAAGACTTAGAGCTGATTCAGCAGATTGTAGGCTTCATAAATACTGTGATTTTAAATCCGTTTGACAGATTAGACAGTGTCTTTCCTCGCTGCTGTGAACCCATATGTTTACCAATGACATGCTGCTAGAGAGACAGATTTACAGTAATGGATTCCTGAAATAACGCAAAGTTTTCAGCTCTTAACTATGCATTCAAGGAAATAATACTCATGGTTGACTGTTAAAACATGTACTTCAGCCATCTCTGTCTTTGTCAGCATCTTACTACCACCGCTGTTTCTTTTACTACAGCATCTTACACGGTAGTTTTAGCCAGCTCTGGCCTCCTGCTCTTCCCCTGATCCACAGGTCAGCGTCCTGCTGGGATAACAGCCCGGGGAGTGTGTCACAGTGCAGGAAATAACCCGAGCAAATCGATGGACTGTTTTTTGAAATGCCAATCAGACTTTGAACAGAGAGCAATTTGGATCAGCCTGAGCCGTCTTCACTCGAAGGTGTGCATCCAAGGTCTGACCTTTTAGAAATCCATTGTCATCCAGAGTCGTACAGTTTGAGAGTCGTGATAAAAATATGGCGAGGAAGAAACCCTGAAAAAAGTGTTATTGAAGGTAAAAAGTTGTTGTGACCTTTTGGTTTCACTTTTGTGACAGTTTACCTCCCTGTCAAAGCTTTTTAGTAGCCTAGCATTAATAAATACTACATCCTGAACAAAGGTATGCAGTTTGATAAAAAGCACTGATCTAATGAAAGTCTTAACAGCTCACATACGAAGGTTGCTTTTAAAAATGCATGTCTTGTCTCTACTTTCTCCAGTGCAGTATAGAGCTGTGGTGCATTGCAGATATGCCATATATTTACAAGACAGGAGATGACTTATCTTTACATCTAAAGTTGCCAGTAGACTGCGAGGAGAGGAGAGTCCCGTAAAGTAAAAAGAAAACGCCTTGCATGCAGATGCAGCTCCAAACATCGTCCTCCAGGGCTGCTGATTATTAAAAGACCGATGCAGCTCGTGCAAACGTCCTGCAGCCCGTTTATCCACCTTGTATCGACTCCTCTCCCTCATGCAGTGAGGTGAATCAGAGCAGCCTCTTGTTCTCAAATACAGCATGAAAAGATACAAGTCAATTTCCTGCATTCCCCACTAAGGCTCAAGGCTGTAACATCACACTGAGATCAATTTGTAACATCTGTCTTTGTGTTAGCCTGGCACTATTGTGTAGAAAACAGGTTAGGGAGCACAGCCGTTGTGTGGCATTTTGTGTTGAGCTAACAGCTTCCTTGCTTTGCATCTCAAGACTCTTTTTTAAATATGGCACATGAAAGAAAACCGCAGTTCACATATCCCATAAAGACAGCCGTTTTTGGCAGTCATATATAGGACTCCTGTTAGAGAAAATTTCATGTTTACACACACCTCAGATCACATGTTTGGTAGAGATAAGGCCTTTTTTCAGCCCACTCAAACATCATCATGGCTTAAAAAAATCACAGCGAGCTGACAGTTTTGGTGCTGTCTGGAGTCTTAACAGGATTTTGTACATTGAATTCCCACTATTCACTGGTCATCCTCAGCGTCTGGTTGTATATTAAAGAGATTTTTAGAGTTTTGTTTGAAACCATATTGATTTAAAAAATGTACAGAATGTGTCTTATGTGAACATCTTTTAAAAGAGACATTGGTTCGGTTTGGTTATGACACTCTCCGTCTTCAACCTTGTCTTAACTGCAAAACCTGAGATGCTACCCAGCACGACAGTTATCTTTTAGAAGTTCAAAACTTATCTGGGGAATTTAAAGAACTGCTTAAAAAGAAAGGCTTCAAGTGATGCCGTTTTAAATCGGGATGCATGATATTACAGTATCGTTATGGGCAAATATTAGCTTAAAAAATGGAATATCGTTATCAGCAGATATCAACATTTCTGATGATATTTACAGGCGATATTTTTGCCATATGTATTAGCCCTATGTATCACATATATTGGCTGTAATATCCACAGAATGAATGAATATAGACCAATCCTACTGCTGATCTGTGGGTGCCGCCATTGTAAGTGCCCGCCATTACTGTGGTGGAACAGCGTGTCTACTACCACCTGCTGTCTGAGACAGTGGCAGAGATGTTTGTAGTCAAAACGTTACATAACCACAAGGGTACTGTAAACAGAGGGCTAAAATTTTAGTTATATTTCACGGATTAAGGATATTACTCATGTCAAATATCTATCTAAAAAATAACGTAAAAAAAATGTGAAATTAGGTCCAGAGTTTGTGCTAGACTCTCATAGCTGACCAACCTCCAGAATTCACTCAAAAACAACTATTGGGCATAAGCAGCGTCTGACAGCAACAAAACAGACAGAAGCACAAACACTGATCCAGTATCAAGTCTCACAAGAGCAAGGCTGGAGCCACGAATTTCAGTACAAAATTCGCCTGAGTTCAAGACGATAACAAACCAAACCCAACCCCGAGCTGACCATCCTATTTCTACAGCTTGTCTTTGAACACAGATTACACACGACCAGAACTCGAAAATGACTGGAAAAAGCCATAATTCCATCTATTTGCTTGCAAGTTAGATAGAATAGATCATTGAGTATGACAATCTGCTTCTTATATGTCTTTTGTTTCATTTCACACATTAAGCAACCAGTAGCTTCAGTAAACTCCCGAGCACTAACTTCAAATCCAGCAACATGGAGACTGACTCACTTATTGGAGACTTAGAGCAGTAAAGCATGAACACCCAACCTTTAATGTACAGCACTAGGTGTGACTGGACTAAGTGGTTTTATCCTCAGAAACGCAGTCTCATTATTTGGTAGCCATACGTCATATACTTATTCTTATTATTCACTATTATTCTAATAGTTCATTGTTTGTTTGTATCCAACCAGCATTTGGCTCAACTTAATGTTGAGAACTTACAATAATATATTTTCAATTTATCATTTATAATATGATTTTTTTTTAAGTTAAAATTAATTTCACTCCCAAATATTTTGAGGACAAATTGATCATAAAATCTCATAGAACTCAATGTGGTTTGAGGCAAACACAGTTGACATTTTCTCCAGGGGCATATCCTTGCCTGATTAGTAGTGCAGGCCATCCAGGGGTCAGGATCACAGCTGTCATAGTTGAAAAAAGGAACTTTTTCATGTTGTCCTCTGAATTCATATTTTAAATAGTTTTATTCATACAACCTACATCAATGCTGAATTTATGAGCACAGACAGCCTCCAGACAAATCAAACCACGACAGCACCCTGACCGGCTGAACCCTGTGTGCAAAGAAGTCCTTTGGATTTCATCTTCACATGCTTACCTCTTCATAGTGACTCAAAGCAGGGTTAATCAGTTTTTAATGTTTTGTAAGATGTCCTTAATTTAAGAGATAAAGATTGTTGTAGATTATCACACTGTTTTTGCACTGTTGGAGGCCTTTTGATGCCAGGGTTGTGCTAAGATAAATTCATCAAATAAGCTTTACGTTATACAACACAGTTTGGAAAAAGACTGAAATTTCTTCCCTTAAATAAGCAAACATGCTGCTGGTGTTTGCATTATAGAAATGAAGGCATCCTTTTGCACTTTTCTTTGTCCATCTGTCCGTCTGTCAGTTCCAGTTTATGCTGTGTCTCAAGAGCATTTAGGTTGGGAATGCGATGGAAAGATGTTCTTTAAGTCAGTGCTATCTAAATCTGTAAGCCCATGAGAAGCATCTTTTTTATGAGGTAGCATCATTCCAAAAAAGTCAGATGCATGTCCAGATCCATTTTTTAAGCAATTCTTTGGAACGTGTAAGATTTATTTTTCCTGAATTAACAAACTTGCATTCCCTTTATTCTTCCTAATATAAATCTCAGCCTGTTTCAGTTGCCTTAATAGTATTGCATTCAAGCTGAAATGGTGTGATAAACAAAGAGCTTCCTCCTCTTCCAATCAACCATGAAATATCAGGTTAACAGCTTGTGTAACTGTTGTTCGAGCTGACATTAATACAAATTCATCTGTGTCCAAGTTGTTGAAGTGCTTACTGTGGGAGCTTGACCTACCGTTAGCACCCATCAGCCTTTTTATAACATTGAAACATAAACAGTGAGCCAAGCACACTACTCACCAAATTAAAACACTAATTCACATTGAGGACTTGAAAGTTAGATAAATAACATATTCAAATCTGTATACAGTGTATAAAATAAGGCCTAAAGTAGGATTTGTCCTTAAAATGCATTCACATTGAACATCATCTGTATAGCCTCTTTTGAATCAGCCATTGTTGTGGCTCCTCTAGTCTGAATAATGTGAAACCTAGATGTATTTTTCTCAAAGTGTCATTGATCAGAGAGTCCCTTTTTTTCTTTCCTCAACACAGCGTCCCATCTCCTGAGTGCTGGACTGCTATTTTTATCAGTTTTGGAAGCATAATTAGATATTGAACCAAAGCACTCGCACAATAGATGAAAATAAACTGCAGGAGAGGAAAAAAAGGTGGAAACTAACAAGTCCATTTGTGATGTGTCCTAACCTGATAGAGGACTGAATTTCCATAACGTATCCATTCACTCCTCAGTGTGCCCCCTTTTATTTGCATTATTAGGGACCATTCCTTTATGTGTGTAGGTTATATATTTTCCTTATTAACCCATGCTGACAGTTGATTTGATGGCACAGACAGCTTTATTTTGTGTTTCATGAGAACATAACATCCACAATGCTTTAATCAGGCCATTTTGCTAAGGCTCTACATGAAACCTTCCCCGACCAAGATGGCCTTTTTGCCAAAGGGGTATGTAAACCATGTGACAGATTCCCATCTTTAGACCTGCCTCAATACATGCCTCAAGCCATTCAAAGTATCAAGAAGGGCCTGCAGGACAAAACATCAACTGACCGCATTATTCCTCCTTATGTCTGAGATCTTTACAAAACAGTAGAATAAGGTTCACTTATCTCTACAAGTTACAATAAGTCCCAAGCATGGAAGGACAACATGTCTTCTCCTAATTGTCTCAGCTTGCAGTAATCAATACCCAATCAGCTGTTATTTCTATTTTCCCTTGCAGAGAAAAGATTTGCTAGCCCTTGCACAACATTTGCAATGTCACAGGAGGTGGCCATAATTGGCATGTTCAGCACAAAATAATGCAGCCCAGCACAGCACGGCCTTCAATAAATGGTTGCTTTGTCCAACTTATAATATAAAAGTGCTTTTCATTGAGACGTTGAACCATGGTGTTCATACATTAAAGTGTTGATGGTGAATACAGAGCACTCCAGTCTGATAATTCAGGTGAACACTTTAAAAGTCTTGAACTGCAAACTTTAAACTGCAATAATTTAAATGATAATGTTTCATTGCAGTTAAAGTGGTTTTTATGTTTATACCCTGGTACTCCTGCCTTTTCCTTTTACATGAATCTTCGTGTGAAAATCATATGAAATTGTGAGTAAGTGATTAGATGGTTGATTATGAGTCTGACAATGCAAATACCTAATATGTATGGCTACTACGAAAAGAACAGTGTCATCACGTCATCAGACGTTTATTAAAGTCAATGGTTAAGAAGTTTTCCCACCCATGGAGTTTTTCTCTCTCTTCCTTTTCTGATTTCTACAGTAGTTGTAAACACCACATTTGTAGTAGTTTTTTTTTTCTGCCTTCTCACGGGAAATTCCTTTGTTTCAGTTCCCTACTGGGGTAATGTTTTATTTTAGATTGCTTTACACCAGACACTTCTGGTCCAGACCAAACCAAATCCGGTTTGCTTTTTTGAAAAGTTAAGTATATTTGCACTGGTGTGAAAGCTCACACAAATTCTGGTGTGGACCAAAGTACCAAGCTCTGGTCTGCTTGAGAACAGGTGGTCTTCTTGGCAAACGCAAGCAAGCCAACATTGCATTCATGGATACTTTCAAGCAGAAAGAGGCTAATGTTAGCATTGCTAGTATCATCAGCCTCTGGTCCTCTAAACAGGATACATCTACAAATCTGTGGAATAAAGATACACATTGCTCCAGCCAATATGCAAGTGCCCCAGACACAGCCTAAATGCAGCTTTATCTGTATTTTATGGCACATAGTACTTTCAAACTCCTTTGAGCTAACCAATGTTATCACTTGACTCTGGTTATGTATTTCAAGGTCAGAGTGTAACAATAGGCTGAAAGCCAGGAAAGAAGTCCGAAGCTACAGCCCAGTCTAGTGGCAGGTGGCTATATAACGCATCATTTGACCAGCTTGGGTCTACCTGACAAAATCTAGTGTGAAACCAAGCTAAACCAAGAGAAAGGTAAAACTATGTTGAAACTTCACTCCTGAACAAAAATAAAGAAAAAAAAAGTCTGCCAAATTCTAGGAGTGAAAGTGAACCAACTGACTGTCAACACACCCCTGTAGACCTTGGCACTTTACTGAATTTTGATTACATTGTCATTTCATAAAAACATGAATAATACAATTACATTGCTGCATAACTCATTCCTTTTCCTCCTCCTCCTCCTCTCATGGAGCCTCAGCGCTCTGCAGTGGAATAGCTTAAGTGCACTTATTAGAAATACTTCTTTTGTTGAAAACAATTCAATTTTTGATTCTTGAATAAAGTGGGAGCATATTTCACTCTGAATACAAAAAATGTGTTTTTGCTTTGAGGATACCTAGAGTTTAGAGTTCTGTATGCTGAGGGAGCCTCACTGGAGCCAGCTCTGCATTCAGCCCTGGCCTGAATGGAAGGTACTATAGAACCTCCATTTGGCTTTTCAAAATAAAAGCCTTGCTTGTTTTATTCCACTGTGAGACCAACCGGGTTTCACACAATGCATTTATATTGAATATGTCCTCTGGACAGTTTTTCAGTAGTTGATGTGACTTAAACTTTCTTTGCAAAAACACAATTTCAATCACATCCACTCAGATTTTTAATCACTAATTTTTGTAGTCCTCTGTGTAAGAATAGTCTTTTGTGCTAAGTTGCTGCTGCTAAATGCCCAGTGTCATTTTTTCTTCTTAAAAGCCCTGTGGTAACAATAGGATATAAAGGAAATACGATGTGTTCAATTTCCAACCTGACCCCTCTGTATTAAAGCGGAAGAGTTATGCAACAGAAACAAAGACAATATTGACCCATCATTACATATAAAATAGAAAGCAAGAATGTTAAAACAATATCAAATAATGTTAAACGGCTGTTCAAACCCTTAAAAAAACATCTACTACTGTACAGTGATTCAAACCAGTGTTGGAGAACATTATACCCTTTAATGATGTAGCATGATGCAACATTAAAAAAGAAGAGCAATGTTAGCATCAAAATGTGTGCCTATTTCTTTAAATACTTTTAAAATAAAGAGCTAAGTAATAACACAGATATTAACAGACAATATTTGTATAAATGTGCAAAGAAGGTTAACCTGAATAATGTTCTTTGATAGTTCAGGTATATGGGCGCCTTGACTTCCTGCAGGAGACACTTACTGATGAAAAAAAGATGAGGACTTCTCATCAGACATTTGCTAGGCAGTAATTTCTGTGTGTGGCATAAGTCGAGTTCATTCAGTTTTCCACTTCAACTTTTCTGCACAGAAAGGCACAGATTTGACACACTGAGGATAATAATTGTGACTTCAGTTTGGTCATTTACTGTCAAGATTGTCTGATGCAGTAAAAACTGTTAGGGCCTCAGTTTGTACTATGTTGAGAAGAACACAAAAACACTTGAAACTGTGTTCTTTGAAGATGTGTTGGCTGCCAAAACTCAGTTGGAATTTGCCCACTTGAGTACTCAATGAGAAGATTTTATTGTTTTCCAAATAATGTCATTTTAAGTTTAAAAATGACCACAGTGAACTCTTTCTTTGGCAGACCCATTATTTGTTTGAGTTCTCTTCTGATAAATTCCATCCACCCTGCAAGAAAGACCAAATTATCTGCAGGGAACTTTAACAACAGCTTGAATTTTGAAACACTAGGGGCTGCTTCACTTTGTTTTCATCAAGACTGATCATTAGGATGTCTGAAAGTAGATTTTTTTTCTCTGACAGGGTAAAAACACCTTTCCTTATTTACAGAGTCATGATTGCAGAGCTCTGTGTTTTTCTCTGATACAATCCACTTCAGTCAGATCAAAATAGTCCAAAA
Source organism: Cetoscarus ocellatus (assembly GCA_037902135.1). NCBI lineage: Eukaryota > Metazoa > Chordata > Actinopteri > Labriformes > Labridae > Cetoscarus > Cetoscarus ocellatus. The sequence continues at coordinate 20,410 of JBAMNC010000845.1, read as the reverse complement.
AGTCTGTCTCAAAGTTAGAACATGAAAAGATTCATTTTCATTTCTGTTTCCTTTCCCATTTTAAACCAACTACATGACATTTACAATGACATTAATGGGGTATTTCAGTGTTTCTGAAGTTGAGTTTTATCAAGTACTTGACAATCATCAGTGAAGTGGCTAAAAGGGCTCTCAGCAGTGCTGTACATTTTAGGAGAACGAGCTCAGACTATCGGTATGGTTCACTGCTGTCGGCGAGTACAGTTATTCCGCATAATTGTGTGAGTTTTTTGTAAAAATGAGCCATAAAACTATGTTGGGTCTAATGTACAATTGGGTGAAAAATTTCAAAGCATTTTACTTTACTCCAGGAAGTCTCTGTGTTTCGCACTATAATACTATGTGGAAAATGGCTGTGTGTTCTTCCGCCTGTGAATATTGATTTCTCTGATCTGCTGTATCGCTCTCAGGACTCAGGAGGACACAACAGTGACAGAGGAGGGTTGCTGGTTTGGCTGAGTGGTAGCAACTGCACACTTAATGACACTTTTATTTTATGTGGGAGGCCCGGGTTTGAATTTGACCTGAGGCACATTTACATCATGATTACTCCTGCTCTCGAGTCTATCTGCTGTCCTACCTCTGCCAGTGAAGGCTGAAAACAAAAACAAAATCCTAATATACTCAAAAAAAGACTAATGTTGAACCAAATATGAGTGATTTTGTCTCGAGTTACAGTGACAATCCTTTTACTGTGGATGCTTGGGGTTACATAGAGGAAGGAGATTGGGAGTCAGCAGGCGGGATCAATACGCACAGGCTGGATTACACACAGCCATTAGCTGCATCGTAAAATGGTGCCGATCACAGAGACTTCCTGGAGGAAAAATAAAGGGCTCTGACGTTTTTTGCCCAATCTTACATTTGACGCAGCATAGCTTCATGGCTTACTTTTACATACAATTCCATGCAGTTACACAAGACAGCTGTACTGGCCATTCACAGTGTACCTTACCATGGTCTTAGCTTGTTCTCTTTTAAGGTGCAGTGATACCGGAAGCCCTTTAAGACACTTCACTGACTACTGTCCAGTACCTTATACAACCCAACTTCAAAATACTGAACTATCCCATCAATGTCTACTTTTTTTTTTGATAGAACAAAACACTTTTGTGATTCTTTTTTTTTTTTTTTTTTTTAGAAATATATGGCTCAGACATTCTGATTTCAACCAGCTGGTGGAATTGTTTTCCACCTTTTTATATTTTATTGCATTTCTCAGCCTTTCCTGTACACCCAAATTACATTTGCCATCAAACTACCCTGCAGCTACGTCGAACAGATTGATTTTTCAGTCATTCAAAGAATACAGAGCCATCCATCAGTCTGAAGGATGCCAAAATCTCATACACTTGAGATAAAGACCTGTTGCACAGTAAGAGAGGGTTTATTCTTTTGTTTGCCCAAACTTCCAGACGTTAAATCTCACCCACCGTCTGAAAAAAAGGGTTTATTAAGAGAATCACCATGATTACTTCTTAAAAACCCCGGGGATAAATAGAAGCACGGATGTAGTGACACAATCCGCTAAGTGTTAAAACCTGACATTGGACTGGCATAGCTTTAAATTAAAGTTTAACCTTGTCATGTAACTGTGGATGTCTTGTTGAGTTACAATGCATTTGAGATGGAAAATTAGGTATTCACAGATAACACTGGCATACAATTGAAGAGTGAGGCAGAGCTTGTATTTCCATTAGGGATACAGATAAAAAGCAGAAGCACTCATTAGTGCTGCTTTTATCTTTTTTGTTAATGTTGGACTGTCTCTGCTCTGCTTTGAAAATGTGTTACGTTTGGGAAATGCTTCCTTGAGTTAAAAGCTTGGAACAATATGATAGATGATGATAGCACACACACACACACACACACACACACACACACTCCTTTTTTAAAGTGTTCTTCAAAACACAGGTCTGGGTGAGTTACCCTATGGTTGCAAGTCAATCCCTGATGGTTTGTTAAGCTTTGAAAAACATAAAACACAGACACACTTTACCAAAGGGATCAAATTTTAGGGTTCTGAGACACTGTTTCAACTGCAAGGATAAAAAAAAAATGCACTTACTCTAATAATGAAGCTCAAATGACAAAGCATAAAGTTCTGTCTGTGATTACCAGCACATTAATATCAGAATTACTGAGCTCACCCAGCCAGAAGCACAGAGGCTCTAAAAGGCTTATGATCAACCTTTTAGCCTGATCACAACATTCACCAACATAAGTTAGTGCTCCAGCTAGTCAAACTGATTGAACAGCATAACCTACTGCAGATGATAACCAGTGCTGACATTGGCCACATCAGTTGGCAGAAAGCTGGTTTGGCAGCATCATTTCTGTAGGTCTATGTGCCAGTATGGAAGCGTGTGCCATACCTGGCTGTGGACTGTTTGCCCATTTATCACGGGCCGTCCATCTGTTTAAAGAGAAAAAATACATATCTCACTCCATTGGTTTTGGAGTGTCAGTTTTCCAAAAGTACATGCTCTGTTGCTGGGAACACCTGTTATTGGTCCACAAAGGATATGGCAAGTCATGTGCATCCATGGTAAAACATAAAGGTACCATCTGATAGCTTATTTACAGCTGTCAGCAAGTATTCCCTGCTGTGTTTCTTTAAATTGATTCAAGCCTCGCAGATCCTTGTCCAATTTGTTTAGATTTTTGTGACAGACCAGATTGAACCACTATACCTGATACAACTCAGCTTCAGAAATACTGAAACATCCTTTTAAAGTCTACTTTTATCTTTTTAAGACTCTTAAGTGATTTTTTTCCCAGAAATATAAGGCTCAGACATTATGATTTCATCCAGTTGGGAGAATTCTTGTCCACCTTTTCTGTTTTATCACTTTTTCTGCCTTTTTGCTGCCTCTTTCGCGGTATCCACAATGTCATCCCAAACAGCCATCTCACCGTGGCAACAAAAGAGGTATACTATACTAAATGTTGATCAATATAACCATTCTACTTTGGAAAAGGCTCAAATTTTGATGAAAAAGTACCTCAGTTTAGTGAGGCTGATAAAAACGTTCTTTTTTTTCTTTTTGACTCTATGTCAGATTAGAAATGGTTTTAGTGACACCTTTGATTATTATAACTGTTTTAACCCCCATTAGGGACTGAAACAACTTTTCCCTGTAGGTACCAAGTCATGTTTTCCTTTCATCGATATTCTTATCCTCCAGTAGGGCTGTCACTTTTCCCAAAAATCAAACTCAATCATTTTTTAAAGCGATAGTAGAACACTTTTTTTTTTTTTTTTTTGTGTCTTTCCTCACTTCCGAGTCCATGACAAGCAGATAGACACCATTCTTTCAATTCTGTGTGCAGTAACAAGTAAGAGACAGACAAAGGTAACTAGCTTAGCTCAAATGGCTGGGAGTCAGTGGGAAGTATTACAGGGTTCCCGCGGGGTCTTAAAAAGTCTTAAAAGCACTGAATTTATGAATTTGGAAATAATGCCTTAAAAAGACTTGAAAAAGTCTTGAATTTTGATATCTGGGCCTTAAAAAATGTGCTGTATGTAACTTCTCTAGGGCCCTATAAAATCCGCAATCACGGAATTTGCGGATGGAATCACGGAATTAGACATTAACGCGGAATTCAATATAAAGACAGAATGTCATGGAAACGGCCGACATTTTACGTATGTGTTTTTTTCTGAATAAAAAGGAATGTATCTCTCGGGAAAATGTCCCAAGGAGGATCACTGAGGTGCGGACAATGCACGCTTCACTTCCTGTCCCCCTCCTCCCTCCCTCATTAACGATGTCAACGTGCCACAGCCGCCGTCTGAGACACCGGCTGACCCTGCGTTCACATCAACAGCGATCTGTGCGTCCTCAGCGTCAAGCTGCCATTCATTTTCAATGATCGCTGGCGTTGGGGGGCGACGAGCAGCGCGACGCGAGCAACCTCGAGCGGCGCGTAAAAGAAGCTCCGAAACTCCCGGCTAACTCCAGAGTACAGGGCAGAGCATTTTGCCAACGATTATTATGTGTCGGGCAATCAAATGCTCTGCAAATTTTGTCAACGTACTGTTGACTGGACACATAAAGATATCTGTGAGGACCACCTGAAGGGTGAGTGTCTATATTTCATTACTTTATACTGTGTCTCTGGGTTATATTTGCGTAAAATACAAAAAAAACGGAATTCTCAAAAAATTAAAACAGAAAAAACGGAATATGGGAAAAATTAAAACGGAATTTGGGAAAAAATAACGCAGATTTTATAGGGCTCCACTTCTCTGTATCGCATTTCTTGTCAAAAGTTTCATTTGTCAACCGCCATTATATAAATAAAGTAAATAATGTACATAATGTAAATAAAGAGCAGCGAAACCAGTGGGGTTCAGCCGCACTTTATTTCTAAAACCAATGCGGTTCCACCGCGCTGGATGCCAACCACCATTAAATAGAAGAAGAATAAGAAGAGGAAGAAATTAATGTTCTGAAATTCAAGGATTTCATTTTTCTTTGCCGGTGAGACAGTGACATAGGCCGAGAAATAGGTATTAATTTTTGATATACATGGTCTTAAAAAGGTCTTAAAAAGACTTGAATTTAAATTGAAGAAACCTGTAGGAACCCTGAATTAGCCTGCCTCTGCCACAGTCATCAGATAAGCTCTTCAGCAACTCTAAACGGTCCTGTGTGCCTGTTGTAACTCGTTTTATTACTGCGTTATGTTACGCTATCTTCTACTATCACTGAATTATCTTCTCCTATCCTAAACAGAGGCTTTGCTTTGTTGACCTACTTCTGTGGTGGTTTGGCGAAGTTGGTGATCGAGTCCAGTCTTTTGAACAGCTCTTTTAAGTGAACGCTGAGAACCAATTTGCAGTTGTGAGTGAGCTGTTTTTTTTGCAAGCCATTCTTAAATGCAAATTGCCTGCAAATGTAAGAAGGGTTCGCAAAACTCACAACTGCGAATTGGGTATCAGAGTTCACTTAAAAGAGCTGTTCAAAGACTCAACTCGTTCATGAACTTCACCAAACCAACACGGAAGTTGGTCAACAAAACAAAGCCTCTGTTTAGCAGCAGAACAAGATAATACAGTGATAGAAGATAAAGTAACGTAACGTGGTAAGAAAGTGAGTCACCACAGTCACAGAGGAGGCTAATACTTCCCATTGACTCCCAGGCATTTGAGCTACGCTAGTTAGCAGTGGGTGACCTTACCGTACATTCACACCAGAAGCGATCTGAGCGTCGGCGGCGTCCAGCTGCCATTCGTTTTCAATGAGAGCCGGCGTCGAGGGGCGATCGAGGCAACGGCCAATTGCAGGCCGGTTTGGATTCCCAATGCGGAAGAATTTGCTAGGGAGGACGAGAAAACAATGGAGGAAAAACTGATTGTTGCTGTGTCTGGCTTCCCGGAGCTTTATGATGAGTCTTTGTTCATCTACAGAGACAATAAAAAAAATGATGCTTGGAAGAAAATTGCAGACATTGTGGGGATATCTGGTAAGTTATAGGCTTCTGTTAGTCATGTTATAGTCATCCAGGGCACAGCTGATCCTCCTTGGTTGACACATCTGCACCGCAGCTTCAAAGCCCCGCCCCTTCGGCCGCTCACATCGTGTCGCCTGCCTGTGTGCTGCTGTGTGTGTTTTCAACTGCCAAGCGGCGCGATGTGAGCGTCTAGAGCGTCGACAGGCGACTTTGACGCTTTTGGTGTGAATGTACGGTTACTCTCTCTTACTTGCCACTGCGCACAGAGTTGAAGGAATGGTGTCTATCTGCTTGTCATGGACTTGGGAGTGAGGCAAGCGCTAACTGTTATTAGAGTGCATGCTGATAACTGAAATATACTATTTACCTCTCCTGAGGCCACATCAGTTGGCCACATGTCCTTGCATATGAACCTGGCGATCTTTTGGCCTTTTCCATATGTATTGGGCGAGGGGCCTGCTGAGAAGGGTGCAGTCATTCCAGGCTGAACACTTTATGAGATGCCACTGGACTATGGTGTGGAGGGCTGACAAATGGGCCTGCATATTTGTTGTAGATGAAGATTGTTGAGGGATCTTCTTCTTCTGTTGTTGAGGTCCAAAGAGTTCACTGCTCCAGGTTCCTTAACGTGCTGTTGAGCTGTTTATTCTGTATTTGAATGTTTATATTTACAGTCCAAGTACAGATCTTTACCCCATGCTCGAATGGACATTTGAAAACCAAGTATATGGTGACAGCCTTATCTTCTACACACTAGTCTTCAAGAAATCCCATCACATAACAAAACTATAATGGACTCTTTGTATCTTTAGAATCTTCAAGACTTAGCTAAGACGTGATTGAACACATCTTGTGCTTGAATCGAATGGCCTTGTGAAATCATTTTCAAGGTGTTACTTTTCTCACACCATGTTCCTGCAGCAGTCCTGGCAGTGGTGATGTCAAAATAGACAACACCAGTGCAAAAAAAAAAGTGTTGTTCTACCTCTGCACAGACTGTGTGGGCTGCTCTGGCTAAAGTCAAAACAAACACAATTGTACCCATGGCCAGCAGTCAGGAAGAGGCAGCAGCATCTGTCGAGGAAGCCTGTTATTTGTTTTTCTCAACTTTTTCTGGGTTTCTTTTCCCCAGGACAACTCTCCACCTGCTAGGACTCAGACATAAGACAGAACGGAAAGCCAAAAAAGCCAGCTGTGCAACCCTACAGGGATGTTTACCTCTACCCAGAGCCCATCCACTGTCCAGTGCATCCTGATGAACATAGGTAAGGAGCACCTGTGTGTTTACTCCTCATCTCATCAGCAAGGACTAAGAAAATGTCCAAAAGAGGGGTAGAGTGGCAGAGCCTGCTTCCTCACATTGTTTCTCAGGTACACCTCACTGATGTTGAAAATGATTCACTCTCAGCAGTAAAAGAAATCGACTGAAATGCAAGAGCAAAATGTTCTAGACTCAGCTTGATGCACATAAATGTATCTTTTCTGCTCAAGAGTTCTCCTGAGTTAGCAAGAGAAAAGTAAGGAGCGCAGAGAAGCGTGTTACTAATTACTCTAGTTTGTCTGGAAATGAATGGATAATTTACTTTACATTAGTGCTCCATCAGGATGTGAGTGATGCAGAGTTGTTGAAGGTGTTTGTATGTGCAGCAACTGAAGCACTTCATTTCCTGATTTTATGTTCCTCATCCAATAAGAAACTGAGGAACAATTTGATGTGTCATTCAAATAGAGTGGTGCATTTTTGTAGGCCAACCAGGAAGTTAGTATTGCACGTGTTTTCTCAAACTAAAAGCCTATGGGGTCTGTGGGAAGCAAAAATGTATAAAAACTTACAAGCTTTGGATCATGATAAGCTTCACTAATAAACTTAACTTTCCTAAGTAATTATGTTTGAACGTAATTAGCCAGAGTAAAAAGCTATTACCAAGCTGTTGTATAACCACAGCTTTGGGGTTGGACTAAAGCATCTCCCACATTTCAAATGTATAAAGCCACGGTGTAACCCCTTGTTTGAGAATTTCCTCTTAATTGAATGACCAGACAAAGTTTTTGCCCCTGACTGTGGCTATGGTGCATGTTTTATTGTTTGATGAAAATGATCAGTGGTGGTTGCATCAAGGTCCCCAGCCATTTTTGTTGTCCTTTTTAGCAATTCGATAATGGCGCCGCTGAAGGTACTTCCAGAATTGATTTTAGAGCAAAATGTACTGCTGTTTAAAGGTCATCAAATGATTTAAGGTATTATTACCTCCGCCAAGGAGGTTATGTTTTCGCCAGGGTCTGTCTGTGTGTTTGTTTGTTTGTCTGTTTGCAAGATTACGCAAAAACTACAGGATGGATTTATATGGAAATTTTCCCAGAGTTGTGATTTGGTCCAAGGAAGAAGCCATTACATTTTGGTGGTGATCCCTATTTTTGTCTGGATGCAAAAAAATTCCCCAAATTTGCGAAAAATCCCATTTCTTAACATTGGGCCGTATTTTAAAAAATCATATCTCTGACATCACTTGATGGGTTCGCTTCAAAATTTACACAATAATAAAGATAATGTTACTCTATCATCACAATCAATTTCATGTGTTTCTGTGCCAGATTGATGTAAAAACAAAAAGAACATTGAAGTTTATAATGGCAAATCCCATTCATTTCTTCTCGGCTGCTCTGAGAGTTCTGCCCCCTGTACGTCATTATGGGAATTGTAGTTTATTGGCAAACTCACGTCAACGTTTTTCAAGCCTATGTCACTACAACACCCAGCTTCCCTTCCAGTGCCAGTGGAGGAGTTCTCCACATGGACAGACATGAGCAAAGATTTGGCCGTCACATCCCATGGTGATCCAGTATTGTATCTTGGTGGAGGTCTGTGCTGTCTGAGTGCTTTTCTAGTTATTTATTGGTATTATAGACGTTGCCTAAAACAAGAACACCTCTTTAAACCCAGTCCTTCCAAATAAATGTTTTATTGCCAATGTTTAACTTAGGATGCTGCCAATTGCTAGATATTTTATTTAAATATGGTTTAATCTGCGTCAGACCTGAGACCTCCCTTCATCTTTTGATGGTGAGACATAACTGGATGAGACTTTGTGTGTTCAGATGGTTTTATGGATAAACAATGTGACAACAGGAGAGGAGTTAACTGTTCTATACCATACCATGGTGGAGCTCTCTCTGGAGGCAGGGCCCAGTATGCCAAATGCCTGAGACCCTAAACCACAACTATCTGCAGGTTTTTGTAATTTCCTAATATTCATGCGTGGTTGTTTCCCATCCCATGTGAACATTTGAAAGTACTGTCCAATTTTTTAATAATAATAATAATTTTATAAAAATAATAACCAGGAACTTCTAAAGGTAGAGATTGGAGTAGCAACCATCCTTTAAAATTGCGATAACACTTCCAAATTCAAAAGTGGGTTAATATCAGATTCATTTCATGATGCAAAAAGAAGTGTTCAGATCTTGTTGGCATGTATTCTTCACAGACAGTATTTGAAGTTTTGATCTAAAAGGCTATTGTAAAATCTCACATACTTTCAGCCTTGGGAACCAAGCTGCTAAAATGCTAACTCAATTAAAAATTCTTTCAACCATCTCATGATCAGAAACCTGTGTTACAGCAGAGATTCGGCTAATAAATCAATTCAGCCTTCTTTGGATGGCCCAAACTATGTGAGCAGCGCTATCTCATTGATACGTTCATGTGGAGTTATATCACGTTACTTAAAGATGAATTAATTTAAACTCCAAGCAAAGGAATTACAAGTAAAGTAAACCAGGTTTGTCGCATGCAGCAATGAGTGTTTAATCTACCAGAATGGAAATAAAGCCTTTTTTGTTACCCCCTAAACCATCAAATCCCTGTGGAAGCATCACAGATACATCAGCTGTGTGCATGTGTTTGAGCCTTTAAGACACTTGTTTTCATATCTGAGCTACTTTATTTCAAACTTCTGTTTAGCTAATGCTTAGAATATATAGTCCTCATCATTTTGATGGCATCATTTGCCCCTATGGTCCAGACAAGTCTCTCGGATGCTTTTCTTCTGTGCCCTTGAAATTGAAAGCTGGCATTGAAGCCAGTAAAAGAGGTTGAAGTTTATGTAAATATTAAGGGTATATTTATTAGAGATGGTTGTGCAGGTTAAACAACTGATAAAGTGTCGACATCCTCGCTGTCAGCACTAGAATCGGTAGTCCGTTAATCTATTGTACTTTCATTAATGCAAACCCACAATAAGTGATGTATCTAAGCTGTAATGCATTATAGGCTGGGCTGTAGCCCTGCTTCAGTGGCCTGCTCTCCTTGCTCCACTGTCTGCATAAACCAGCAAACTGGAGGTTTGGCTTGTTGTAGGTGCCAGGCAGGATAAATAGGCAGACAACCTTTAAGCCAAAGCTGCTCAGAGCCTTTTTTAGCTCAAGTAAGAAAATGGTAACCTGTTAGGGGAGAACATGGCTGACAGTCTTGCATATTCCACAGTCTGCTAACCAATTAGACATTTTTAGTCCTGCAAAGTAAATCACTGTGGAAAGTGCAACACCTCCCGGTGATATCAAAGAGAGCCAATAATTACATTATAAATAAACGTTTTGAAAATCATCAAAGTTCCCCACATGCATTATGCATTTGGACAGCTTTAAGTCGTGTTATATTAATTATGCTGAATTTTGACTTTTTCTTTATGTTTGGTAACCTTTAGATTACCTTGTCTGACTTTCAGTTATTTTATATTGAATGTGCCACTACAAGCAGACTTATATAAAGTCAAGGTTTGCCTGGGGTTCTTTAATCTGCTTATTAAATTATAACTGCAGTACTGTTCCACTTTCTTTTCTTTAAAAAAACAACACGCTACTCGGTTTATGGCCCTTGACTTATTCCTTCAGGTCAGTTTCTCTTTCTGCTCTCATTATCATTTGTTCCTTAAGGTGTACACAAACAAATTACAAGGCAGTGCTGTTTTAAATGTGCACCTTGTTTTTTGATTAGTGCAGCTCGACTAATACAGAGTTTACTGACCTGGGAACAGCAGTCGTACACTGCCACACTGGCGCCTTTGAGCTGCAGCACTTCATTAGCCAAAGCAATTACTTTTGGGCAATCGAGGTTTCACCAGGGTTATACAAGTGTGTAGAACGGATTGAGACTATGGACCTACAGTTCATGAGCAAGTCGCAGGGACCCCACTGTGAATGAAAGGACAGAAAGGCAAGAGTTTGAACTAAATTATGCTGGATACCAGAACTCAGCACACTATCATCTTTCTGAGTTGTATTGGTATATTTTTATAGAAAAAATTTAGACATTAATATAGATATAACACAGCTGTTATTAATGTTAAGTTAAAAAAAGAGTTAGGAAAGATATCTGCTAAGCCAAACATTATTTAAAAAATGATTATCAATAAGATCCAAAAAGCAAATAAATGTTATGTGACCACAAGATGATCAGCTTGAAATATTATACAAAATCGATAATTTTTATATACTATTTGGACCATTTTCAAAACCAAAATTTCAACTTAAAAACTCTCAAATTTTTGTCCTGCATCTACCCGGTATGATATATTTAATCACCAAATCAGTGTGTTTTCTTCTTCATAGTTTAAATTGAATGTATCCTTGAGGTCCAGATGCTTAAGACAATTAGATTATTCTGTATTAAATAAAACATATGCCCTCTCTCAGTCAAAGTAAAACCTCTCATTTAATTATGCCCTGAACTACAGGAAAATGCAAGACTAAGGGCTTCTTCTGTTATTATTTTGTGATACGGTTTTAGGCTGTTTTATGTCTTAAACTTTTAAAATGTTTTTTTTTTTTTTTTTTTTTTTTTTTTTCTGAGAAATTTAATTCTATTTAATTCCAAATGAGGACCATTGATACTCTTTGTAAAAAGCCAAACTAATAATAAGTCTTTGATACAACTAAAAAAAGTAGTCCTAGATACCAATATAATTTAGTGCTGGGATATAAATCATGATTTTATAGTTATAACAATATGATCTTTCACAGTTAATGCATTTAGACTGTGTGGATTTATTGCAATAATTTAAAGAATTTTTTTTGGCATGTAGTATATATAAACAGGGGGATTGGCATAGGCTAGGACACTTGTTCAGTTGTTTAAATATAGCAATACATTTTTTTAGTGTAAAATTCAACTTGAGTCTTGAATCAAATAAAATTGAATCTTGAATCTTGTGGCACTTATAACAACATTGATCTTGTTTTCTCATATCATGCACCCAGCACATTGTCTAATCTGTAAGATTTGAAAAAGAAAATGGGTTTAATTGGCAAGGAGTTAAGTATTTCTTCAATCTTTGCCAGCTCCACCCACTTAAGGGGTGTTGGCAGCTTGGTCTGTAAAGCCACTTCACCATCAATCAAAAGGTTGAGGGTTTGAGTCCAGCTTCTGTTGACATGTCAGTGTATCCTTGGGCAAGACACTCAAAACCCAAAATTGCTCCCATCATTGCATCAGTCACCTGTAGATTAACATGAGAGAGAATTAGTTTGAGAGGGCTGGTGTGACTTGTGGTGTAAAATGCTTTTACTAGTCAAAGACAAAAATCACTAAACAAGCTCAAGTCCATTTACTGTATTTTCCGTACTATAAGTCGCTCCGGAGTATAAGTCGTATCAGTCAAAAAATGCGTCATGAAGAGGAAAAAAACATATATAAGTTGCACCGGACTATAAGTCGCATTTATTTAGTGCTCTGATAGAGAGGTGGTTGGCTTTTCTGAAGCAGTAACACCAAGAAGGCCCACCTGCCTCATTTATATTCATCTCCTTGGCAGCTACCAAGGCGTGGAGACGTAACTGCACTGTTAACAAGCCTCTCCTGGCAGCACGTTGTTCAAGCACCCATCTGTGGACTCGTTCTTCCAGCTCTGGCCATCTTGGTTTCTGCCTGCGATTAGCTTTCTTCGTTTCATTCATTGCACTTAGAGTAACCTCTACTTTTCGCCAGTCCCTCACGAGTTTCTCTCACTCACTCTAAACTTTATTTCTGCTCGATTACTGCTGCATATTTTCCTACCTGCAGTTTGTTATCTGCAGAATAGGAGTTTCATTTTGGGGGCATTTTGTTTAGGTCTAGCCTAGCCTAGAGCGCCCTCTCGCTGCTGTAGACGGTAATGTTTACTCCTTGGTTCATGTCAGTCAGTATGAATTATGGATTAAAAACAGGTTATATTTTCCCTATTTTGATATATAAGTCGCACCTGACTATAATTCGCAGTACCAGCGAAACTATGAAAAAAAGTGCGACTTATAGTCCGGAAAATACAGTACCATTTATGGTTTGCCATTTTCCAAATGTCGTCACTGTATTTGTGGAAGTCAGGCATTCTTGGTGTCTTTTGCTAAGAAATATGACAAAATATCACAAAGTCTGTTCTTTTTGAAACCTATGATTCAAGAATAGTGGAGATTTTATCATTACAACACTAGAAGTGCTCAGAGAGCACAAATTGCAACCAAAGGATGTCTGACATTGTTTGCCTAGTTTGACCTATTGTGCAATTTTATCAAATCCTTCAAAAATGTTCTGGATGTGCATCTAAATCTGATCATTTTGTCCTTGTGTCATGACTAAGGTGCCCTGAAAAACTATCAAATTCAGTGAGAACTTTTGCAGTTACTGGACAAGGAAGCATACAATCTTCAAATCCCAGCAAACGCATAACCTTGGCGAAGTTGAGACATTTTCTACACTAACATACAGAGCCATTGGCTTTTTTGGAAAACTTTTACAATTTATATGAATTTGTTTTTAATATCTTATGATTACAATCTTTATTTGCCCAAGTAATATAGGTCCAGGACTTCTAGTTTTTTAGGTATATTTTGATTTTAAGTGTAAATTTCTGGTTTTGGAAGAACCATTTGTGATTTTCATACAGAAAAGTTGGAAATAAATTTTGAATTTTAATTTTAGGCCCATAATGCCCAGCCTTGACGAAAACTCCTTCCTAGATGTTTCTTTATTTGCACAACTTATGGTTTATTTGGCAAAGTTTATCAAGTTGATTAAAAGGTCAAACAAAAGCCACACAAAAAAGTCTAAAAGTTTGTCTTTTTACAAAAACTTAGAACAGTTATGAGATGAGAAAATCAAGAATTAAGCTTTTGTGTGTTTAGAAATAAGAGCTTATTTAGCTGACATACAGTATATCCAAATTGACAACCTAGTATCTCCCTGTTTGAGGTTTCCTTGTTTACTTCCTGTCTGAACACCCACCTCATGTACATAATTACATCCTCCCAGTGCACCTTGGGTATTATTCTTTATCACCTTGGCTAATAAACTCTTAGCCCCCTTGTTACCAAATTATATGATCGCTATAAAACCCCACACTTAGCTGTCCCCCCTCCCACATGACTCAGTCACTGTGTCAACATTTTCAGCTCAACTCTGTCCCGTAATAAATAAACACACTTCCCATGATCCCATCTGGTCTCTAACCTCTCTAATTGACTCTTCACAAAGACAAATTAGCTTATGAATAATTTGTGCTAATTCAACAGGTGACTACATTTCAAAGTTTACTCCACAACATCCCGCGAGACCACAACTCGCACAGCCCGTGAATCCAAAAACAAGGCCAGTGTAATGTAGGGCGACGCTCTTCTTCACCCTCCTCGCCTCCTCGGGTGACGGAGACAGGACTACAAGAAGCAGACATATGTGTCCTGCTGCAGGGCCCGGCTTAAGGGAACATGCTGTGTAATGTACGCCACCTGTGTGCCTCCCGGCTGCGGTATTACTGTGGCTACAGTTGCTGCGACAGGCTCAGCAGAGGTCATTTGCATAGTTTATGACTCTAGGTAAAAGGAGATAGCAATCATTAGACGAAGGCAGGGCTGTGTGTGTGTGAGAGTGTGTGATAGAGAGAGATAGGGATGGTAGAAACGTGCTGTTCTGCCTGAGTCACAAGGGCTGGAGGTAAAACTGCTTAAATCCATCTCAAGGCCCGAAGATGTGCTGATGGCTGAAGAGCGCACAGCTCAGAGGTAGGTTGTTTTTTGACAGTGCGTTTTCTCTAACAGGACTCATGTTTTGTATCCAAGCCTCCTGCGACGCTGCCTTTCTTCTTCTTCTGTTGTTGTTGTTATGTGGCTTGCTCCAAACTCCCTAAAGCTAACTCGTGCTCAGACCCGGGTGTCTGTGCACTTGTCTCTTGATTTTCTCTGCCTGTCTTGTCAGAACCAAATCCAAAAGGACTACTCGAAGAACTGCTCTCTCTTTTTTAAAAGTAATGAACTCTGGAACGCTGGCTGTGTTTAAATTAATAATCAAATAGCTTAAAGGGAGGTATAGGGCTTTATTGGACATTTCAGTTTTACATAATAATGTGAAATAAACCCCTTGACGTTGTTTTTTCTTCTTGTGTATTGATCAGGCAGTTTAGCATGCTTGCACTCTCCCGGCTCATTTGTTTACCATGTAGGGAAAAAGCCGAACTTTGGCCTCAGATGAGTAACATTACCCCGCTGCTAAAGATTAACTTTTAATGATGTAACACATAGTAAAAAGGTAGTGCCTCACGTGGTGATCCATACTGTCTGCAGAAACTGATTTCTTCTTGAATGACACATCCTAATGGTTGACTAAAGCTAACCTTTAGCCTTCCTTTTTTTAATCCATCAGATTCATTTGTTTCTAATGAAAGAGTGATTAGCTACTAAAAGTGATTGACAGGTTGCCTCAGGAAGCATAGAAACAGGATGCTGAAAATTATTGCCCCTTTTAGAATAATCATCTTTAATGACTGGCTCAATTTAAGTGATGTATCTCTGACAGATGCCATTTTAATCGACTCAAGTCTCTGAGAATTAAAGAGGTTTTGATGTTACAGCTTCAATTTTAGACAAGAGAGGGAACGTATATGTTTGATGTGGCAGTATGCTGAAGTTCTGATGTAATCAAAGTATTTTTTTGTATGCTTGGCTCTGACAATCCCTTGTGTTATTTATTCTTGCACCATAAAGATTTTTTCAGTGACATGTAAGATAAATTATTCCTGTACAGTTATCCTGCACTCCACACATGGACACATGGTCTGTATCCAGGAGGTTGTGGTTTGCTACTTTCTTTGTCTTAAGTTTTTTCACATTAAAAAATAGGAATAGATACTATGATGGACATTCTTTATCTTTTTTTTTTTTTGGCTTTCTCTCTTGGAAAGAAGATGTCGATTTTCAGAATCAATCACCACAGGTGCTTCATGAAAAGCTGATGTGGTAATTTAAGATGAATGGCTCTACAGCCACTGAAGGTTTCAGGTCTTTACAAGTATAAAATTCAGAATTGATACTTTTAATGTTTGAAATAACAATTGAACTGATTCTTTTTCCTATGACTTTTTATAGTGTAAGATATGATTGCTTAATTATGGCAGAAATCGTCAAGATCATGATCATTACAGGCATTTATTGGACATAAACACTCTTAACACTTTGACATTATAAAGACTTGGAAACACGAGCAACCAGAAGAAATTAACAAATATAAAATGTTAAACTTAAAACATTTAAAGGGATAGTTTGGAATTTTTGAAGTGGGGCTGTGCTGTGACTCAAAATAGTGCCTAATCAAAGCAGCGCGGTATGAGAAGAGTAAGTTGTTGCAAAAAAAACTGTTTGTGGCATGCGATGACCCCAGGCTGTTTTTGTGGCTTATTTTTCCTCCCACAATTCTTTTAGTAACACAGAGATGGTTGCACTATGTACAGCAATTTTTATATACATTCCTTGAGTTTTTCCGAACAGAGAGAGTACTGAGCTGTGACACTATTGAACACATTCAGGCTCAAGCCATGTAGCTCTCACAACCCCACTACAATAATACCGAACTATCCCTTTAATATCAGTCAGTAAATGAATATAAATCAAATGCGAGTTTGAGATAGTGGTGAGGAATTTCTGTTGCCAAAATATTAGAAATAGTGCAGAAACATGCACCACACATGACAAAACATATAGACCAAAGCACAATGTGGTATGCAGTAAATTATCTGCTGATTTGAATCCAGATGCAGATCCAGGAATTTTTTTAAAGGGTTTGTTAATGTTGTTGGATAGAGCAGTTTTCCAAATTTCCCAGTGATGTTGGAAATTCCTTGGCAAATTTTTGCTGTTGGAGCAGTTCTAGTTTTGTTTTGTTTTGTTTTCTGCATAAAATGAATCTGTTTAACAAGTAGTTTATTGCAGTGGTTGGGGGCCCACATTGAAGCGCTGTCATTAGTATTTAACAGTCCAATTCATGATGCCTACGTAAACCATTGACACTCAAGGACAATTCCTTTTTGTTTGTAGAATTTATAGAATTTGAAATAAATTATTTAAAAGTACAAAGAGTGTGGTTAAATATTGATAAGATTTATCTCAACTAGAGACTCATCTTAATTCCAGAGATCTGACTTGTAAATTACCCCGATTAAGTCATTCACATGTTACCATCCAAACTTATGACAATACAGGTGCGGGTGCTGACACTGATGTGCTAAAGCATAAAGTTGCCATAGTTTTCTCTGATGAATTTAATAATTAACAGCAATATGATCAAATGTAGTTCTTTGGCTCTATAATGGTAGGAGGAATATAGAATTTAAGTAATATGTGTTGTACTGATACCACTTTAAGGGCAAATGTGGTGATTCATATACAATTATCAGTGAGTTTGAAACAAAAAGGAGATGTTTTTTGGGTATTGAATTGTTTGTGTGATTGTTTGACAACAAATATATTGCAATGTAATCATTTATGTAGAGTAAAATATTTCTAACTAAATATGCTCTGCTATAAAACTATGTAGATGAAGACGAAAGGTCCTAAATAGCTTATTATTTCCCTCTGATCTCAAGCCTTTAGAACATCCATAATAATACACTTGTATACTGTGGGTGTAGACAGATCATGTTGCCATTTTAAAAGTTTGTATGCTGATGCTGAGGCTCAGTCTGAACAAGGCTGATATAAGAGATGAACTTGTAGTGTAGTCCAGAGGAACTTAATGTACTTAAATTTCTGAGAATTCAGTGTGAGGGTCTAAAACATAATCACAATCCATCTTTGGGTCAATAAACCTTCTCTCCTATCAGCCCGGCAGAGCTGGCACAGGAACAGGCCAGAACAGTGCCCAAGGGAGAGCAGGGTGCTGATAGCTAAAATCAGTCAGCTCGAAGCTACAGTACCACTGGCTGGAGATAGTGCAGTGAATGCCACAGACTGCCTGTGGATGTTGTGACTGTAAAACTCTGCAGATTGTGCTTCAAACTTGTGGCAACGCTACAACTGAGTCCGACAGGAAAATTAAAGATGTGGCTGCACTGATAGAACTTAAGCTACTGTTGGAAAATTAGAGCAACACTATGGCAATACGGTGATGCAGGAGTACAAAACATAGTCACACCATCAGCCTTAAGCTGGAGAAACAGATTCTTAGAGCTGCTGTTTTCTGTGACTCCCATGCTTAAATTCTAGCAGTAGCTGTGCATTGAGGGATATTTTTAGCAAAAACATGTTGTGGAACATACCAAGCATGTGAGCCAAGGATAAATTGGATTATTGTGGGGACTGAAAAGTTTCTAAGGATGTTTAGATTTTTTTTTTAGCCCTGAAAGTAGGTCAGCGTTTGTATCCGCCTTAGTTTCAACCTGCGGAACTTTGTGAGGAGGGAAGCCTGCAGCTGGAAACTTTACAAAGCGGTCTTAAAACCTGTTTGACTGAGTTGTGTAAAATTTAAGCTTACTCTGACTTTTCACAGATAATATAGCAGAGTGGTACGAGGAAATTACTGGGGTAAACTCCCAGTGAAGAACTCGGCTGTTTGCCTGCACGTTTTTTTTTTTTTTTTTTTCGCAGTAGTGGATGGGGTAGGGCTGATTGATTGATTATGGAAAAAAACATATAACCATGTTTATTTTGCTTGATATTGATATCTCCCATTGATCTTATGACGTCTGTAAAATAAATTTAAATGAGTAAAAATAAATTGTATTGTATTGAGTTGCAGCTACATCTTTTATTTTGCACTGGCTTAAAAATGTTTTGAAATTAATTATTGATTAATATGATAGCACTGAGAGTGGAGTTGGTATCCCTCGATGTACGTGCTTGTTCAGCATGCTCAGGCTCCGCAGACGAGTTCAGCGTGAGAGGAGGGAGGGGGGCAGGGGGTTGTTTAATCCACACAACAGATCGAGCATGACATGCAGTGCTGTGATCATCGAGTGACGATTTGTTCTTTTTTGTGATCCTGGGAGGCCAAAATTGTAATTGTAACTGGAAGTCAGTTTACTACCCAGTGAGTTACAAGACATGTACTACTCTAAATTTACAGAATGGAATATAATATAATATAGGCTTTCAAATAGATCCTTTTCCACCAATACCACTGATATCATATTAGATAGCCAGAAAGATAGATAGATAGATGTACTTTATTGATTCCAAGCTGGGAAATTGTTGAACTATTAACATTATTCTTTATAGCTGAGGGCAACACTTGCATCAACATAAATTAATACACACTAAAACACAAGCCTGTTGGTTTATTTAATCTATGATAATTTGTCATAAAGCAAAGCTTATGGTTTGAAGAATCGCTGCCATTTGCCTGTGGATGCAGGGTATTTGACTTGGCTCAGTCAGTAATTAGTCTTTTGGCTTTCAAAGTGATCTTCTGATATTAAGTTGTTTTTTATGTTCATTAATCGACAAAAATAGAAAAAGGGAGACTTTTTTCAAATAAATCTCATCATTCATAATAGAGTTTGCTCTTTGAAGTGGCTTATTCACATACTTGCTTGTCACTTTTAATCATATATTGAGTTGTCATTTCAGTCTAACCACCAAAAGGTTTATTTACTAAGTCATATATCAGTGTTCTTTTTTTAAATATAGGCTTATTTCTTCAATATATATTCAATATCAACACAATCCCTGTCCAGTTTTAACTTCCGCAGTCCATCTACAGAGCCCTCTGTGTCCTGCTGCTGGACAAAAGTACCGTATGAGCCTGCAGATATTTTTATTACCTCTGCCAAGGAGGTTATGTTGCCAGTGTATGTTTGTTTGTTTGTTAGCAAGATTACACAAAAACTACTAGTCAGATTTTACTGAAATTTTCAGGAGATATTGGTAATGGCCCAACTTAAAAATGATTAGATTTTGTTGGTGATCCAGATAACCACCATGAATGAACAATCATTTTTGCTTAATTACTGTCTAACTAATAATGATATCAACATGATTCTGAGTGCTAGGTGTGGGTTACCATATTATGATGATAACTTAATCATGGTACTATTGTTTATCGATGTATCAGCAATATGTGAGCTACGTTGGCGGAGGTTTGAGCTCTCTGAGTGCTCTCTAGTTTTTTATCAGTTTTTTGAAAGGTTAACTAAAATAATTGAAACACTTGAAATAAATTTGCAAACTCACATTTTAAACTTCAAATTTATAAGAACACTGAAGCTGAAGAAACTTGAAAATACCATCCGAGCTACGTCATTATGTCTTCCCAGTAATTAAAACATAGATTAGATAGCAGAAGATAAGCGTGGCCTTGAGCCTGCTTTCTTTAAGTGTAGGCTCAAAGTTTTTGCTGCAGCCAGGTTGTAAGGGAGCTTATGAAAGAGACCAAGTTATAAAAAGACAAAAGACGGATTGAATGAAGGAGCACAGGGACCATTATACCCTTCAGAGGGCTGTAGTGGCCCCATTGTAACGTATGTCGCCGGCATTCTCCGCTGTCCTCTGCTTTCATGCTTTCTGAAAAAATATCTGTTTACTCTCTCAGTCATCCTAGTGGCTGAAGTAAAGCACTTTGCTGCCTCCTGCTTCTGAGTGCCCAGCATGCATCAACTTGTATATTCTCACAATACTTTCT